>JAYESA010000006.1:21706975-22306975 GCA_036927795.1 Iris macrosiphon | reverse complement strand
CTTTTATAAGAGAGATGTGCTCTTAGATAAGTTATGATGGCATAAGGCATTAGCTAAACCTCTTCTAGTGTTTATGTGGATACTGATTAGAGAAAGGAATCACATACACTGAATAAGGTGAATACTGGAAGTGGTATCTAAGGTCCTTGTTTGACCTGATACCATAATAGTCTATGGTAGGTGGCTTTCCCTTTACTGCAGCATGTCATAATGTGGTAGTAAATCAACATTCGTAAATTCTTAACTGGAAGTTGGTATGAATTAGATATCTAGTGTCTGTTTTTCTCATCGCTCATCGTTTTTCTCATCGTTTTCTTTCTCAAGACACAAACTGCACACACATACACCCACGACTACTTCCATTTCAGTTTTCATTCTTGTTTATTCATTTACATTTTGTGTTTTTCATGTTAATGAGATGGAACTTCTTTATATTTTACCAATTCAAGGACTGTACCTGTCATCTAATATTTTGTCATTAATGATAGAAGAAGGAAAATGTCAAACGTCGGAAGCTAGAAGAAAATTATGCAGGAAAGAAGATGAAAGATAGAAAGGTATTTTTTGTCTATTTTAGCAGACTTCTTAAATGCACTTGTTTATAACAAAAAGCATTTTCTACTGTTATATATTCCTTCAAAGATGTCTTGTTAGAAGGTCTTGTTAGATGGTGTTGCCTTCAAAATTAGTAACTTTATGACTTAAGGCAGCTACAAAGTTTACACTGGAGGGCCCTTTGCATTCATCATAGAAGAAAACGGAAAACATGAAGTTTCTAGTTTAGTTCCATCAGGGTATTCGAGTTTCGATAAATCTTATATGATCTAACCTTCTTTTAAAGCATTTGGTCTAGAAACCTTGTATACTAAAGATGGATGCTTTTTCAGGAAAGGATCGAGTCTTCTGCAAAGGCCAATATTCATTTGGTTCCACCTGACAATGTTGCTGCATATTCTTTTATGATGCATCATGCGAACCACAATAATCAACTTCCCTATGAAGGTTGGTTGTACATGTAATTTTGTCATTTTATCTAAAATTGTTAATGAAACCAAATGCACAACTCGTCTTTACTGCATCATTTCTATGAATTGTTTGTTTAAAATTTACTTATTCAGATATTCTGATTTACTTTTAAAGATCTTAGCTTCGTCTACTCTGGTTTCATGGTCTTTATGTTTTGATTTGCGTGTTGCTCTATATGCATTTTATTTTAAACAGGATGTAACTAGTCATATCTTTTCCAAATAGTAAACACTTCACGCAGAACCCAAGGTGGTAAGTTTAAGGAAAACAATCTACAGTTATCCAATTTATTGATTGACCTTATGTTCGGGCCATAACTATATTGGTTGGGATGCGCATTTACAATGGCCTTCAGGTTTAACTGTTACAAACATGTAATGGTTGAAATAAAAAGGATGAATGTTTATGGTTATATGTGATCGAATACCTATTTTCTAACGTACATGTTAGGTAACCACTAACCACTTCATTCAAAAGCTCAAGCTGGTAGGTAGTCTACTAAAGTAATATTATAAAAAGTACTGTTCAGAATTGAAAGGTACAACAGAAGTTGATGTCATTGCTGTTGAATTTCAGAAAATGAATCAAAACAATTGACTGTTTGTCCAGTGTACAATTGACTGCTGCTTTTACTACAAAAGGACCTGTATATTTCGGCTTGTTGCAGGATTTGTGTAGGACCTTCATACATAAATTGTGTGGTCGACTGGTGAATCATATATATGCAGGGTATAGATTGCAAGAATCTACCACCCCCCCCCCCCCCCCCAACCCACCCACACTTTGTGTTTAAAAAAGCTAGTGTGTGTGTATATATATATATATATATATATATATATATATATATATATATATATACCCTAGGTACGGATACTTGAGTAGGGTTGACGAATCCGTAGCCTGGCGTATTGGATATGTGATTCACGTCTGAATCGTCTGATATGTAAAGATACATCCCCGATTCATTTTTGAGTATCCCATTTCTTTAATTTGTTTTTTTTTAATATCAGATATGTCCGGATACGAACAGATACTTATTTTTCAGTGGAAACAGAAAAAGATGTGGCAAAATTTTAAAGAGGTTTTTACAATGCCACTTGTGGCAAATTTACAACCAATGACTGTCAGTAACTGGCATTTTACAATGAGTTAAAACTGTAGGCTGATTTGTAGTGCAGTAGAGCCCAACTTTTGATAAACAAAGAAAATTACCTACTTACAGGTTCATTCAACTTCATTGTCTTGTATATGAAATTTCTGTTATGTTTCTGAACTAGATTCATTGTGTCAAGGTTGGTTGTGCATGCACATGCAGCTTATATATATATATATATATATATATATATATATATATATGTGATCAGGATCAAGAGCCCGCTTATAAAGTCCCCAAAAAGCTCCGTCATTTCTAGCCGTTGGATCGTTTTTAAGTCATATAATCTTGACCGTTGTTTTGATCAACGGTCAAGATTAGACGACTTAAAGCACCATCCAACGGACCACAGTGACGGGGCTTTTTGGGGACTTTATAAGCGGAACTCTTGATCCGGATATATATATATATATATATATATATATATATATATATATAATCGAAAAAAATTATTGTATCCCCCGAGTATTGTTCAAGTGCTTCCAAGTCCACTCCCTTCTTCACGTTGAGTGACCCCTTTCTCCGGTTGTTGTCAGTGAGCCTCACCTAGCCCAGCCCCTGACATCGTCCACCACCATTCCTCGCCTCTCTCACCTACTCCATATCAGTCTCCCTTCTCATGATCCTTCTGTCTTTTGGCGAGAGGGGGGAGGGGGAACAATATTGGTGGCAGGGACATAGGAGAACGACATTCAATGTTGTGAAAAGCGCTAATCGCTAGTCGGACGGGCACCCGCCGTAGGCAGGTGCCTAGGCGGTTAAAAAAATATCAAAAAAACCTACTGAAATTAAAAAAAAAAAATCCATAAAATCCCAAAACAAGCATAGTCGGATGCCGAGAGGAACTAGGCAGGCGCCTAGGCGGCCATCGGACGGGCACCCGGCGCCGCCTAGGCCGCCATTTACAACAGTGACGACATTGCACCAAGTCAGTGCCATCCTCTCCACTTAAGGGCTATATATATATATATATATATATATATATATATATATATATATATATATATAAAGAGAGAGAGAGAGAGAGGGGTGAGTTAGGTATAGGGTTTTTTAGTTCGGATTGTTTTTTCTTCAAATAACCAATTTAGATAGTTTTTGGAAAGGAAAAATAATCAAAGTGGAGGGGGGGGCATTTTGATCATTTGTCAACCATATTTTAACAGAAATGAACTGCATGGACCAAACATGCAAAAGTTCTAATGGTAGAGTATCATGCAACTGGACACGGTTCACTTTCTTATCCAAGCCATGTGCTCATGTATCCCCTATATGGTTTCAAGTGCTTGATTAATTAGAGTAATAAATCCACTAGACCTGCAATGACATTATTGGAACATATATATATATATATATATATATATATATATATATATATATATATGGTAAACGGGATATGAGCCATGCACATGTGGACCAATAGAAATCGACTCTTACATCTCATGTGCACTAGTACACTCCATTCCTATTGGCTACATATGCTTTGGTTCATGTAGAAATATTATCCTATGGCTCATATCCCGTTTACCCATATATATATATATATATATATATATATATATATATATCATTTTCATGATATCATAGTCTATGTAGAGAATTAAATCAATATCATCGCTATCAGCCCGACACAAAATTTTCTTCCTCTTGCAATGAAACCGCCATTCTTCCCACGCTCCTTCCACCACCCCTCTTGAGATACTTTTCTACCCATTAAGACATTTTTTTCCTCCTAATTTATGATATTACAGATAAGCATATTTGATTTTCTGTGCAAATCTAGAAATTTATTGCCATTGCAAGTCATTATGGGAGATTATTCTACTTGAGAAGATGCCAGAAGTCAACTATATAAAAGCTATATGGCTGTTGGATGATCAACCAATCTTGAAGGACGTGTATATCAGTAACCTGCATACCTAAGTGGGATCAAGAGAAGTCTAATGATATGTCATGGTTCCTCGGGGCATTCACAACCTACTACCTTACTATATACACATTATATATGGAGCAAACTGCAGAAGTTTTATGCCCGGGAGCAGAATATTGCTGGCATCTAAGGGTTGAGGCAAAAAATCGATAATCGTCGACGAGGTGAGATGTCCATAGCAACTTAAGATGCAACATTTAAGGGTTGTGGAGAAGTTGAATCACTATTCGATAATCAGCATGGAAAGCAAGATGTTCAAGGTTCTAGTAGGTGATTTCTGGCTGGACTCAACCTTACTTTTAAGGGTCTAAGGGCATAAAGTTTAGAGTCTTAAGACTTGTAAGAACCGCAGTCCAGCAAGAACAGCAGTGATGCACCAGTAACAATGACTAGTTGCAGAAGCTAGGTGTGATGAGGCTTAGAATTTAAACCATCAGAGCAAAATTATCAGACACAAGGTTTTTAGTATAGAAACCAAAAGACACAAGTCTATTTGTTTCCAAAAGTTTTAAATTTCCAAACACACCCTAAGAGCGTGTGACATGAGTTCTAAGTATTTTTTTGGTGCAAGTTGTACATATTTTTCAGCATATTCTAGTTGGGGAGAGATTGGAAAATTTAAGTGCTAATAGATTGTTCAGGACTATCTACTGTGCACTCGATTGATATCCCTGTGATCCATAACAGAGAGAGACAACAGCTTTTCCAGCAGCTATGCTAGTTGATTGTACATGTATAGACTGGGATCAATATATGAATCAGCCTGCATATGGAGGCCCGATTAGTTGTATTTAGGTTTGGTCTTGGATGTTGAGGGTACTTTAGTCATTGTATTTGTACTTTAAATCATTATAAATAATATGAACTCCTCATTATGGAGGTGGGTTGCGCTTTATTCATATTTAGGTTAGCCACTACTTCTTATCCTCCCTTTCTCATGCTCACACCATATAAAAATCAACACCGGCAAATCATTGGCTAATATGCTAGAACTTCCTGTGGTGATAAAACAAGTTTGGACGGCAACCTTGCTCTCAGTATATTGCTGTCCAACTTTGTTTGTCAACTGACCAAGGTAACGATACTTGGTAACAAGCAAAATTTTACTATTTACATATGCCCCTTAGTTCGTATGTCATGACTCATGCTATTACTGTCATGTTATTCTTTGTCTGCTTTTATTTTGTCCTTAAATTCTTGATCTTTCTTATGCTTATCTCAATCTCATAATTCTTTCAACGTTACTTGGTCAACTTTTACAAATCCTGTTCTAGTTATCTTAGGTGCTTGGACAAGAAATTCCATTTTGTTCTATTGAAGTATTTTGAATAGTTTCAGTTCAACAATTTGTTTACAGGGATTTCCCATGAGTTAGTGGAGCATTAGTAACTTATTATTTATCTATAATAATTTGAACTTCAGTAGGTTGCAGTATATTTTATATTTTACAACCTCCTTTTAGAAATTTTGAACTATACATCTTATCATAGTTGATAACCTGTACTCATCCTATATAAGGTTACTTCTATTAAAATGAGTCCAATAAGGGCCTGTTTGGTTGGCCGATTTTAGGAGTGATGAAGTGGAAAATCCGGTTTTGGGAAGAGTATCTCCCACTTCACGTGTTTGGTTGCAGATAAGATTTATTGTGAAATAACATGAACAGTAAATATTGTCTATCACCACTCCTCATTTTCACTTCGGGCGTTTGGTTGGAGGATTAATCTCACTTCAACATGGAAGAAAGTTTCTTTTTCTTTTTCTTTTTCTTTTTCGTTTTCGTAACTTTTAAGTGTGTATGTCACTCTAATGGAAGAAAGCTTGGATGATGATGATTAAGTGTTTATGTGTGCGAAAGACCTGCTTGTTTGATCTCATATAGACTTTTTCTTATATTTGAGAAATTTGTATCTTTTTTTAGAGTTTTTATTTTTGCCTTTGAGTCTTGATGTGTATGTTCGTGTCTGTTTGTGCGTCTGTGTCAAGGACCTGCTTCTTTGATTTCATGTAGTATGTTTTTATGTATCTGTGTGCATGTTTGAAGGGCCTGCATATTTGATCTCATATATACCTTTTAGTAATATAAATTTACATATTCTAATTACTAGTATCTACATATGTCAACAGTCCCTGCCATTGACAGTGCAACTCAGCATCTTCTGGAAGAAAATATTAAAGTTTTAACCCAAATTTCAGAAAATCTCTCTACGTGCAAGGTAACAAACCTAAATCTTTGTCTCGTACTGCTTGAGAAGCTTGATATGTTTTCTGTTTCTTTCTAATGTTTAATTTGTGCTACTACACTATCAGGACTCAGAATACTTATGTGTTTATCTTCCTGGAAACTGTGCTCCGACAAACATTATATTCTTGGCAACAATCCATTGTTAGGGCATTTTAGAGCAAAAAAAGAGTAGCTCCCAGATTTATATAGTTTGCATCAAAAAAAATTATGTTGAAACCAAGGGTTCTATGATGGTCCTCCATGATACGGGGATGTTGATATGGTGAAACGACATGACCCTAGAGCAATTAATTGAAAAAAATAGGATCAAGATACAACAAGGGTATGTTTTATATATTTCGAAAATGTATGTACACATTATGTTTCATTCAATCCAAGGCAGATAATTTGGACACTGTTTAGAACACAGATAAGTTGGATACTGTAAATTACAAGTTTTTAACTTTTAAGTATAATAATCAATAAAACATCTAATTTACATTGAAAGAAGCATTAATGTGATAAACTGCATCCTCATATACAGTAAGCTAGGAAGCGTGGGCACTCCAAATAATGTGGGCCATGTCGTGTCCGACACATTGGGCACAATGCGGATAATTGAAAATACACTAGGACACACCAAAATAGGTGCCGTGTTCACGTCCTTACTGTGTCGTCGTGTAGTATCCGTGTCCTTGCAACATAGGCAGTAAGTAACACAAGATTGGCAATGCACGAGGATTAGTTTTCGTATGGTTTGGAAGATCCAAAAGTAGTCGATGCACGGAACAATCACCAAGGAATACCCAGAAGGTACCAGAATAAATGATGGGGAAACTGGAGACCTGCAACATTTTATATGAATGCCAGGCATCTGGCCATACATGTCCAGTCAGGCAACGAGTTTATGATGTTGAGATTAGGTGATGGTGGATGGAAGTGGACGACCAAAAGGCTGAAGATGACCATGATGAGCAGTGAGCAGTAAGCTATGTGTTCATTTAGGTTGAGGAAACAATCTGAATGCAAGTCTTGGGTGGGGTTTAGGAGATTGAAGCAAATAGGTACACATTTTACTTTAGGATCAGAGTTTTTTGGAACTGAAGTTAAGTAGTGAATGATAAGCAGATAAAATAACTTAGAGCCCATATTTCAGGGATCCAAATTGAAACTTGATCTTGCTTAAGGCTTGGTGCTTCGTAGACTTAAGGGATAAAGCTACAGGAGTGCCAAATTGGAAGAGACTGCTGCAAGACTGTAATACAAAATATTTTGGCATAACTATGGGAGGCTCAGAAGGTTGGAGAGGTACACTAGCATATATCACAAAAGGCCTTGGCAATGCTATGAGTGGCTCTGAAGGTTGCAGGTGGTGCAGCGAGGAAGATGCATCACCACCTAAGTCTCAGGAGGTTATTGGAGCAATTGTCATAAAAGGTGATAGAACTATTTTTCATGTATGCTAAAGCCCTCATGCTTTCGGGAAGCCTCTTATAAGCCCAAATCATATACATGAAAAGATATGGACATTGGTAACGTGAATACCAGCATAGGTAAGAAGAGCTTCTTGAAAGTTAAAACATAACAAGGCAATACGTGCACAAGTAATCATTGTATCTTCAGGTTCCACATATATGTATCAGTGTGGCCTTCGAGAAACTGAAGACAGAGTGCATACTGGGGAGATCTACACTTGAAATTAGACCTTTACAAGTTTTAGTATTCAGTAGAGTTAGGTTTGGTTTGGGATTGCTTATCATGGATGCCTCTGCTTATTATTTTGAAATGCAGCCCTGCAAGTTGTTTGGTGAGAACAAATTATCAAAATAAGTTTGTTCTGCTACTACTTTCTGGAATTCAGCAGCAATTGCAAACCAGGCTTTAGTCTGTTTGTTGAACTTGTTCCAGATTTAGCTTTACTGTTTGGGGGGTATTATTAGCTTTCGCAGTAGTTTCTTATTTGCATTAAATTCCTACTTGTACTTGGACAAGTAATTTTACTTGCTTTAGAACATTACTTCTTGCAATATGAGTGATTGATGCAGGGCGGATCCACATGGAGAGTAGTGGGGGCTAAAGCCCCCACTGGATTTTCAGGAAGAAATAGTTTGTAGGCATTTTTCAAAACAAACAAAATTGTTAACTTATATGCAAATATGGCTCCTATGTATGGACATTGTTGAAGTCTAGCTCAATTGGTTATTAAGTACTTAAGAGTTGGTTTTGATGGTTTCGACTTTCGAGATCAAATTCTCTTATACACATTTGAAATGATTTTTTTCCAAGCCCCCACTCACTTTTTTTCCAAACCCCCACTCACTAGATTTTTTTAATCCGCCCCTGATTGAATTATTTGAATTGTACCTCCAAGAAAAGAGTCTTCTCCATGGATCTTGTGTGGCAGCAAGTTGGCTTTTGAAGCCCCTGAGGAAACACGTCAAGCCTTTTTCCCTATCATCATCTTCTTCTTTCCTTTATTTACTTCACTGAACCCTCTTGTCTCCACTTGTTTCATGAGCAGCAACAGTGTATAATCTGAAACGTGCAGTCTAGATCTGATCTTTCATGCCTTACTTGATGAGAGCAGTATATGGTGACTTGACAAGTAAACATAGACCAAGTTAATTAACTTCAATTTATTTGTCATTAGCCTATTGCAAAATACTAATGTTGAAAGCATATTTATAGCCACGGGCCTGTATAGAATTAGTGTATGTACATTTAATCCTATTGCTTTCCGACTATTTGATACTTAAAAGCTACAATACATATTCAATGTGGTTGGTTCCCTCCATTCTCAATTTTCATTTATAATTTGATAATTCTGTTGTAATAATGTCTATCAAGAACTAATATTTTGTGTACAGTCCTTTTATGTTGTTAGGTTTTATATATATATATATATATATATATATATATATATATATATATATACACACACACCCGGTTTCAACTTTCATACTATGTTCATCTCGCCGAGATTTCCTGAGACTTTATATAATAATTTTTCATACATAGTTTGCATTTTTTTTTCCTAATTTTATGTTCATTCCTTTGCAGTTAGAGAATAACATTGATCTCTTGTCTCATTCGAGAGACAACATGACAACCATCTTAAACAGGTTTAATGTACTTCCCTTTAAAATTAAAGTGTTCAATTTCTTCTGCTTTAGTTCATGCATGTCTCGCTGCCGACTATTATTTGTGACTTGGATTTCTTTCGAAACAGAATGAGTGAGATGCCTGGAATAATGAGCCAGATGCCTCCATTGCCTGTTTCAATAAATGAGGATCTGATGAATTCCGTTCTCCCTGGCACAAATCAGGTAAACTTCAATCTTTCTTGTTTAATGGTTTGATCTACACACTGGCTTAAATTATAATCCCGTTGTTAACTATTATATATAGATTATGTATATGCTCCCCATGTTGGCGATAATGTCATAAGAATCATTCCTCAGCAAATTTCGCTAAATTATAACATCTAATCTTATAGATATTAATTGAAATTATGAAAAAAATTCACTTTTGGATTTAAAAAAAAGATTTAGGGAGAAGGGATTTGTTACATGCTTGAGGATTTGGTAAAACCAGAGGCTCAGGTTCAAAGGGTAGTCTCTTAACTGGAACTTTAGTTAACAAACCAAGAGGGATTCAGATTTGGGTTCCACTTCCTGTTCTGTTCTCACTTCTAGAGCGTTTGGTTCTTTGTGGCCTTGCTTGTTGGAAGAAGTATTTTTCATGATTGGCGGTAGTACGACCATTTTACTCGTACTCTCCAAGTTATCATAAAAATAGATGGACTCCTTGGTGAAGAGAGGAGTTGGTTTTCTCTAAAATCTATATAGGGCCAGTCACCTCTTGTCCTCGCTCTCGTTTGTACACCATATAGAACTCAGCATGAGCTCTCCAATTCTTGGAATAGGAAATTGCTCACAAGAATTTGAATGAGAGAAACAAGAGTGGCTTTATATATATATAGTCAACAAATCTTCCAAATGCATGGGGGTCGCCTATATTCGTCTGTAATCATTAATATGGAATGGGAGAACCGTAAAATCACTACCCAGCCACATGTATTACCAAATAAGAAAATCTTCTACAATATCCAAAATATTACACGTCTTAATCTGTATGTCTTCCTTCTATTGAATAGGAGTCAAGTTAGTATGTTAATCTCGCTCTGTTAGAGGCTTGTGTGTTTTCTATCTTCAATTCAACTTTCTTATTGACTAGTATGAACTATTATCCTAGAATTAGAGTGGTCACAAACGATGCCAAAATGAGAAGAAAGAAGAAGAAGAAGAAGAAGAAGAAGAAAAACCTGGAGAAAAAAAACCCGAAAAAAAAAAACCAAAATTATGGACTATAGGGCAGTTACCTCAGCAACAATATATATATATATATATATATATATATATATATATATATATATATAGAGAGAGAGAGAGAGAGAGAGAGAGAGAGAGAGAGAGAGATTTCAACATGATCCTGGTTAATGGGTTTAGGTAGTAAAATATTTGCACTCTGACATATGATAGCATTTGTACAGAAAATAACCACTGAATTAGTATACAATGCACTCAAATGTTCCATATGTTCCAATACTTTGAATTCAGAAAATAGTAAATAACCACTGAATTAGTAAACAATGCACTCAATGTTTCATATGTTCCAATACTTTGAATTCAAGAAAACAGAAGCAGTATCTTGATTTGCAATAGCTTGGTCTGTAATGCCAGTATGAGTATACTTACAGGAATGCTATCATTTTTATCTCTTCTATCCTTACGTGGTTTTTATGCTTTGAAGGCACTTATGTTCGGAACGTCAAGCGGTATTAACTTGAAGCAAGAGCCGAGATGCTGACATCGTGCTATGAGTCGAAGAGCTCGACTACTTGTGCGATTTTCTTCAGCAAATGCACAGTGGTGGGAGTCATCTCCCTTTTTTGTACACTCATCTGCCAAGATATTGTAAAGATCTATTTTCGGAATCATCAGAAGGAAAACACCAACCCTGGGTAATAAAAGGCCTCGGCGTCGTCCTCTGGTCTCTGACCCTTTGCATCTCTCTTACATGTGTAAAGTTTGTCCATGCTTCCTGGGAGAAGAAACCTTAGGAATGAATTTTTCTTTTTAAACATGTTTGCTAGTGTTAATTCTCCATTGTTTGGTATCATGTTCTTTCTTTACAGGATCTGAGCAAAACTTGAATAGTCATCAGTGACTTGTACACAATCGACTATGAAGTACATAAATGTTCCCTGAGCTATAAATTGTGTACAAGAAACTCTTTTATGGATGATTTCCCTCGTCAAGATGAATCTTCTTGCTCGCCTTGCTATATCTTGCTCAAAATCTCAGTTGAGCGCTGCAGCGACGATGTTCGTAAAGCATTCCTTCAATATGCTTACGTCCATCGCTTCGAAAGACTTTCTGTTGTTAAACCAGAAATATGTGGTCTGAACTACAGAGAGCATACCTTTGTAACATTGTTGAAAGAGTTCTGGAGGTTTGGTACCTGCAGATGGGATGGGGAGAACCAAGCTGCACTAGTGACATTGGGGTTGTCATAACTGTTGCCAGAGATTGGATAGTCCTCGGGGCTGAGGATTTGAAAAGTTAAAAGTGGTCAAAATTTAAATTTGAGATCGCTTTACGTATTTGGTTGGAGGATTTGCTGTTATTTGACATGAACAATAATCTGTCACGAAATCAGAGTTTTTTCCTCCGAAGTTGAGCACGGAAGTGGAAAATCTCTTCCCCCACCTCACGCTTTTGGTTGGAGGGCCTCTTCCTTGCTGGGAACGAAAGCGCGGAAACCGTTCTCCAAACCAGAGAGTACTTGCGAGAGAACCGAGCAAAACGAACAAACCAAAAACGTCAAACACAAATCGCAGACACAGAGATTTTTGACGTTGAAACTCTTGCGGAGAAAACCACGGGACGATCGGAGTCCAACCCTGAAGAACCTCCAATAATGGAATAAAGAGAATACACTCTCTACAAGCTCATCCCGATCCAACGTGGATCACCACAACACTTAGGAATAGAAAATAGATCACACCAAGAAGATAGAAAACAATGAGAAATTACCCAAAATGATCTCCTCCTCCGAAATGGCCTCCAATCCTTCTTTCTCCTTCCCAAGATTGCAATGGAACTCTTGCCTCATTCTTCCTCTTTCTTGAGATGATATGTTATGTGTTAGATTCGAAATTAGGGTTAGAAAAATCTAATATATACCCCATAATCCCACAGCTAATCATGGACCGTAGGATACGATCCAACGATGTATAAAATACCTCTGAAATTTCGTTCAGCCCGCCGACCGAACTCAGACCGACTTCGGTTTTGAGGTTCTGGAACACCACACCAAGTTCGGCCCGACTTCGGTTTTGAGGTTCTGGAACATCACAACGAATTCGGACCGAGTTCGGCCCGAACTCCCCCTGTACATCAGACTGCTCCTTCTTCCTCCCGAGTTTCTTCGACCTCTCGAATGGCTCTCGTCACCTCCACGAGCTTCTCTGACCACAGATGGCGCTCGTCGCACTCTGGGATGTTCTCCACATAGGTTGGGAATCTCACCCACTCAAATAAATCTTTTCCTTCACAACTATATGGAGGGGATCGTCATCCCGACGATCTGCTTGCAGTACTCGAACTTTTTTCTTGGAAGAATCTTTGTGAACATATCTGCTCCGTTGTCGTCTGTATGAACCTTCTCAAGCACCGCTTCCTTCTTCTCAACAGCATCCCTTATCCAATGATACCGGGTCTCAGTGTGCTTGGACCGGCTATGAAATGTCTGGTTCTTCACAAGGTGAATAGCACTCTGACTATCGCAAAGCAAAGGATACTGCTCCTGCTTTAGCCCAATTTTCTGCAACAGCTTCTTCATCCACAACAACTCCTTGCAAGCCTCTGTCGTCGTAATGTACTATGCCTCTGTCGTCGACAAGGCAACACACTTCTGCAAACGCGACTGCCATGATATTGCTCCACCAGCAAACATCATCACATAGTCCGAAGTCGATCGCCTCGTGTCTATATCTCCAGCCATATCATCGTCGGTATACCCAACCAGCTTCGGCTCGTCACCACCAAATAAAAGTCTCCAATCGGCTGTGTCCTGAAGATATCGTAGAATCCACTTAACCCCACTCCAATGTACCCTTCCAGGATTGGAAGTATACCTGCTAACTGTGCCGACTGTGTGAGCAATGTCTGGCCTCGTACATACCATAGCATACATAAGACTTTCCACGGCTGAGGCATATGGAACCCGCCCCATATCTTCCTTCTCGTCCTCGGTAGATGGACACTGCTCCTCAGTAAACTTAAAGTGAGCCGCAAGGGGGTTACTCACTTTCTTCGATACGTCTATCCCGAAACGCTGAAGTACATGGTTAATGTACTTCTTTTGGGACAAGTGTAGCAGCTTGGACTCTCTCTCTCTCTCTCGGCTGATCTTCATCCCAAGAATAGTCTTTGCTGCTTCCAAATCCTTCATAGAGAAGGCCGCGCCCAGTTGGTGCTTCAACTCTGCTATCCTTGTGGCATTCCGACCCACCAACAGCATGTCATCAACATAAAGCAGCAAAATAATGAAATCATCCTCGGCGAATTACCTCACAAAATCACAATGATTTGACGTCCTCCGTGCATAGCCATGCTTCCCCATAAACGACTCGAACTTCCTGTACCACTACCTCGGAGCCTGTTTCAGACCATACAAGCTCTTCCTCAACCGG
This sequence comes from Iris macrosiphon, assembly GCA_036927795.1. Classification (NCBI taxonomy): domain Eukaryota; kingdom Viridiplantae; phylum Streptophyta; class Magnoliopsida; order Asparagales; family Iridaceae; genus Iris; species Iris macrosiphon. The sequence continues at coordinate 22,292,886 of JAYESA010000006.1, read as the reverse complement.
CAGACCAAATATGACTTGTCCTTCTCACAGAATCCCTCTGGCTGCTCCATGTACAACTCCTCCTCAAGATCACCGTGGAGGAATGCCGTATTGACGTCCATTTGCTCGACCTCCAAGTTGAAACTAGCTGCCAAAGCTAGCACCACCCGAATAGACGACTGCTTGACGACTGGCGAAAAGATCTCATCATAATCTACGCATTTCCGCTGACCGTAGACTTTAACTAACAGCCTCGCTTTGTATCGAGGGCGAGTAGCATCATCTGTCGTATCCCTTGCTCTCTGCAATAAGCATCAAAGGGACCGATATACTTGCCGCCATTGTTCAACCGAACACAAAATAACTTCTTGCCCGTCTCCCTTTCAACAGAGGCCTGAAACTCCTTGAAAGTGGGCAGCACATGATCCTTGGTCTTTATGGTATAGACCCAAACCTTCCTGAAACAGTCATCAATAAATATTATAAAATAAGATGCACCACCAATGGATTTTACCTTCATAGGACCGCAGACATTCGAGTGAATCAACTCGAGCAACACCGCCTTCCTTGAACTTGGATGACTTTGGAAAGACACTATATTTTGCTTCCCCGCCAAACAGTGCATGCACTTCTCCAACTTTGTAGACTTTAGCCCTGGAATCACCTTCCTGTTCACCAAGTAGCTCATCCCTTTCTCGCTGATATGGCTGAGCCGCCTGTGCCACAACTTAGTAGACGCATCAGTAGCTGCGTTAACCTCATGTGCCCCATGTACGCTCCCTTCCATATAGTAGAGTCCGGACCTCTTGCTTCCTCTGGCAATCACCATCGAACCTCTGGAAAGCTTTCACTAACTATTCCCAAAGAGACTGAAGAAACCCTCGTCATCCAATCTTCCAACCGATACCAGGTTGAAATGGATATCAGGGACATGAGGACATCTTTGAGAACAAGAACTGCATCCGTCTTTGTCCGTAAATGCACATCTCCAATGGCAACTGCCTTTGACACATCTCCATTGCCCATCTTCAACACTCCACAGTCGCATGTTGTGTAAGTAGCAAATAGTGCCCTATTATAAGATACGTGCGGTGAAGTACCTGAGTCCACCAGCCAAGAGTTGTCATCGCAGGCGAGATTCATAACTACCTTATCACCAACAATAATCACGTCGCCTCCATGTGTCGAGGCCGCCGCTGTAGTGTTCTTACTTTGCTTCCCCTTGTCTCCCTTCTTCTCTCTCTTCTAAGAAAAATAGTTTCGCTTGATGTGGCCCTTCTTGCCATAATGGTTACACTCTGAGTTCTCGTACCAACCATTGGACCTTCCCCTGCTTTTGTCTCTGCCACCGCTGGATCCCTGCTTTTACCCCTTCAACGGCTCTCTGAAACAAGCGCCTCTGAGTGGGATGTGGATGAAGTGCCCTGAGAACGTCTCCGCATCTCTTCATTCAGTATCCCGCTCTTGGCAAACTTCAGACTGACCACGTCTTCCGGAGCAGAAGCGGTCATAGACACTCGTACGGTCTCCCACGAGTCTGGAAATGTACATAGCATCCATAGTCCCTGAACCTTGTCGTCGAACTTGACTCCCATCGAGGATAGCTGGTCAAGCACGCCCTGGAACTCACTCAAGTGATCCGTAATAAACGTCCATCTTTGTACCGCAGACCCATCATCATCCGGATCAGGAATAATTTATTTATCTCGGTCTTCTTCGCATACAAAGATTTTAGCTTATCCCACAGTGTCCTGGCTTGCTCAATACTGGCAACGTGGTTGGACACGTTCTCGTCAACGAACTGCCCGATGTACCCACACACCTGTATATGCTCAAAATTTTAGTCATCTTTGGATTTGTCACTGGGCCTCTCAGAAGCAAATACCGGCAGAAGTAGCTTCTTGACAAATAGCAGATCCTTCATCTTGCTCCTTCAGTAATGATAGTTGGTACCGTTCAGGTTTACCATGCGCACCGGCTACGCGTCCATCTCTCCTCCCTGGTTTGCCTGTCAATTCCTGACACCCTTCTGAAATTCCAGAACCTGGCTCTGATACCACTTTGCTGGGAACGAAAGCGCGAAAATTGTTCCCCAAACCAGAGAGTACCTGTGAGAGAACCGAGCAAAATGCACAAACCAAAAATGCCAAACATAAATCGCAGACACAGATTTTTTTGACGTAGAAAATCCTTGCTGGAAAAACCACGGGACGATTGGAGTCCAACCCTGAAGAACCTCCACTAATAGAATAAAGAGAATACACCATCTACAAGCTCCTCCTGATCCAACACGGTTCACCATAACACTTAGGAATAGAAAATAGATCATATCACGAAGATAGAAGACAATGAGAAACTACCCAAAATGATCTCCTCCTCCGAAACGGTCTCCTTCTTCTTTCTCCTTCCAAAGATTGCAATGGAACTCTTGCCTCCTTCTTCCTCTTTCTTGAGATGATATGTAATGTGTTTGATTGAGAATTAGGGTTAGAAAAACCTAATATATACCCCATAATCCCACAGCTAATCCTGGACCGTAGGATACGATCCAACGGTTTATAAAATATCTCCGAAATTTCATTCAACCCGCCGACCGAACTCGGACCGACTTCGGTTTTGAGGTTCTGGAATACCACACCGAACTCGGACCGAGTTTGGCCCGTACTCTGTCTCCCCATGTATCTCTACTTTAACGGAAATCATATTTACGGTTCTTGTCATTTCAACAAAAAATTGTACTTTTTTACTTACTTTAACAACCAATCAAACATCAATTTTTAGGATTTTTCTACTTTTATCCTTCACTTTTTCGGAGTATCTAAAAGAAAAAAAAAATTGTTTCACTTCACTGCAATACGTATACAAAATGTAGATTTCAAAAAATTTGGGACATATTAGGAAAGTTCATGCGTCTTGTACCATACCACTGTGGATATAGTTTGAACTTACTGAGCTATTTGGAAGATGGAACCCCGTACTAGGGAGTAGGAAGAAATATTGATACGGACACTGACACTTGAAAGTTCTCTTCTCTGGTCAAATTACCAAGAAAATCAAAACCATTGATACTTCACAACAAGGGTCCGAATTTGATTCCAACAATGACAATGCAAGAGGAGAGAATGAAGTAACTATACTAGGCGATTGTTTGGTCGTAGATTTAGAATGCGGAAGTGATCTAAATCTTCTAAATCTAGATTTATGACCACTTTAGTCTTTTATGTGTTTGGTTGGAGAATTTTTAGACAGAATTTACTGTAAAGTAACATGAACAGTAAATCTTATCTGCAACGATATCGGAATTTTGACATAAGTGAATAATTTGTTGGGAAAGAAAGTGCGAAAATCGTTTCCCAAACCAGAGAGTACATGCGAAAGAACCAAGCAAAACGCACAAACCAAAAATGCCAAACACAAATCGCAAACACAGAAATTTTTGACGTGGAAAAATTCTTGCGGAAAAAACCACGGGACGATCGGAGTCCAACCCTGAAAAGCCTCCACTAATGGAATAAGAAATACACCGACTCCTTACAAACTTCTTACCAATCCAAACGGATCACTACAACTCTTTTGGAACAGAAAATAGATTATAACCACGAAGAAGAAAGACAACAAAAAATACCCGAAACTGATCTCCTTCTTCGAAACGGCTACAATCCTTCTTTCTCCTCTCCAATGTTGGAATAGCACTCTTGCCTCATTTTCTCTCCTTGTTGCTATGTCTTTTTAGTTAGAGAGAGATTTATTTTAGGGCCAGGAGACACCTATATATAGCCTCAAACCCACAACTAACATTCCTATTATAGATAGGAATATCCAATCCAAATCCAAATCCATTGAGATATTCCTATTATATGTAGGAATATCTAATCCAAATATATTGAGATATTCCTATTATATTTAGGAATATCCAATCTAAATAAATTGAGGTATTCCTATTATATGTAGAAATACTCAATCCTACTCCGGAGTATTTTTCACATAGGTTGGGAACCCCACCCACTCCAACAAATCTCCCCCTTCACAACTATATGGAGGGGGTCGTCATCCCGACGATCTGCCTGCAGTACTCAAATTTTTTTTCTTGGTAGAACCTTTGTGAACATATCTGCTCCGTTGCCATCTGTATGAACCTTCTCAAGCGCCGCTTTATTCTTGTCAACCACATCCCGTATCCAATGATACCGGGTATCAATGTGCCTAGACCGGCTATGAAATGTCTGGTTCTTCACAAGGTGAATAGCACTCTGACTATCGCAAAAAAAAATGATACTGCTCCTACTTTAGCCCAATTTTCTGCAGCAGCTTCTTCATCCACGACAACTCCTTGCAAGCCTCCGTCACCACAATATATTCTGCCTCTGTCGTCGACAAGGAAATACACTTCTGTAAACGTAACTGCCACGATACTGCTCCACCAGCAAACATTATCAAATAGTCCAAAGTCGATCGCCTCGTCTCTACATCTCCAGCCATATCAGCGTCGGTATATCCAACCAGCTTCGGCTCGTCACCACCAAATAAAAGTCTCCAATCAGCAGTACCCTGAAGATATCGTTCCACTTGACCCCACTCCAATGTATCCTTCTAGGATTGGAAGTGTACCTGCTAACTGTGCCGACTGCGTGAGCAATATCTGGTCTCGTACATACCATAGCATACATAAGACTCCCTACGGCTGAGGCATATGGAACTCTCTCCATATCTTCCTTCTCGTCCTCGGTAGATGGATACTGCTCCTCAATAAACTTAAAGTAAGCCACAAGGGGGTTATTCACTTTCTTCGACCCGTCCATCCCGAAATGCTGAAGTACTCGGTGAATGTACTTCTTTTGGAACAAGTGTAGAAGCTTGAAATCTCTCTCTCGGCTGATCTCCATCCCAAGAATAGTCTTCGCTTCGCCCAAATCCTTCATAGAGAAGGCCACGCTCAGTTGGTGCTTCAACTCTGTTATCCTGGTAGCATTTTAACCCACCAACAATATGTCATCAACATAAAGCAACAAAATGATGAAATCATCCTCGGCGAAGTATCTCACAAAAATATAATGATCCGACGTCATCCGTGCATAGTCATGCTCCCCCATAAATGACTTGAACTTTCTGTACCACTGCCTTGGAGCCTATTTCAGACCATACAAGCTCTTCCTCAACCGACAGACCAAATGTGACTTGCCCTTCTCACAGAATTCCTTTGGCTGCTCCATGTACAACTCCTCCTCAAGATCACCGTAGAGGAATGCCGTCTTCACGTCTATTTGCTTGACCTCCAAGTCGAAACTGACTGCCAATGCTAGCACCACCTGTATAGACAACTGCTTGACGACTGGCAAAAAGATCTCATCATAATCTATGCCTTTCCGCTGACCGTAGTCTTTATCTAGCAGCCTCGCTTTGTATCGAGGGAGAGTAACATCGTCTGTCTGCTTCACTCTGAACATCCATCGATTCTTTAAAGTCTTCTTGCCCTTTGGCAACCGCACCAGATAATAAGTAGAGTTGACCTCCAAGGAATTTATCTCCTCCTACATAGCCTCCATCCACTCCTGCCTGTGTTCGTCATCCATAGCCTCTGTAAAATTTTTGGGTTCTCCCCCGTCAGTCAGTAGCACATATTCACCCGGTGAGTATCTCGTAGATGGTCGACGCTCTCTATCGCTCCTCCTCAACGGAACCACTGGTGCTGGCTGTATATCTACAGCCTCCTCCCCTCAAGGAACTGCCTCCTCGGCATGCTCATCCTCCTGAGGGTCACCCTGACCACCATCAGCAGGCTGATGATCAAGGTTGGGAGCAACTCCATGTACTGGCTCTCCCATAACTGGATCATCTGCGATGTCCTCTAGAAATTGCTCGAAGCGAAATGACTCTAACTCAGGCAATTCCTCAGCCTCAGAAGGCATCTCGGAATCCTGAGTGTTGGTCATGGTCTGATCCTCGACGAATACCACGCCCCTGCTTCTGTAGAGCTTTCTTCTCACTGGATCATAGAGTCTATAGCCAAACTCATCCTGACCGTAGCCGACAAAGACGTACCGCCTAGTCTTTGGCTCAAGTTTGGATCTCTCGTCCTTCGGTACATGCACGAAGGCCTTACAACCAAATATTTGCAGGTGATTGTATGACGGCTCTTTGTCGTACCATACTTTGTCAGGCACATCATCCTGCAAAGGAGCACTAGGAGATAAATTAATAACATAAGCAGCTGTATAAAGTTCCTCACCCCAATAGATGCCTGACAAGTTTGCTTCTGACAGCAAACACCATACCCTCTCTATTAGCGTCATGTTCATCCACTCTGCTACACCATTGAGCTGCGGTATCTTTGGTGGAGTCTTCTGATATCGTATCCCTTGCTCTCTGCAATAAGCATCAAAGGGACAGATATACTCGACGCCATTGTCTGACCGAACACATAGCAGCTTCTTGCCCGTCTTCCTTTCAACAGAGGCCTGAAACTCCTTGAAAGTAGGCAACATCTGATCCTTGGTCTTTAAGGCATAGACCAAATTTTTATGCAATAGTCATCAATAAATGTTACAAAATAAGAAGCACCACCAATGGATTTTACCTTCATAGGACCGCAAACATCCGAGTGAATCAACTCGAGCAACACCGGCTTCCTTGAACTTGGGTGACTTTGGAAAGATACCCTATTTTGCTTCCCCGCCAAATAATATGTGCACTTCTCCAACTTTGTAGACTTTAGCCCTGGAATCACCTTCATATTCACCAAGTAGCTCATCCCCTTCTCGCTGATATGGCTGAGCCGCCTGTGCCATAACTCAGTAGACGTATCAGTAGTTGTGTTAACCTCCTGTGCCCCCTGTGTGCTCCCTTTCATATAGTAGAGTCCGAACCTCTTGCTTACTCTGGAAATCACCATCGAACTTCTAGAAAGCTTCCACTGATTGTTTCCGAAGAGACTGAAGAAACCCTCGTCATCCAACCTTCCAACCGATACCAGGTTGAAACGGATATCAGGGACATGACGAACATCTTTGAGAATAAGAACTGCACCTGTCTTTGTCCTGAAATGCACATCTCCAATGGCAACCGCCTTCGACACATCTCCATTGCCCATCTTCAACACTCCACAGTCACCTGTTGTGTATGTAGCAAATAGTGCCCAGTTGTGAGATACGTGTGCTGAATCACCTGAGTCCACCAACCAAGAGTTGTCATCGCAGGCGAGGTTCATAACTACCTCATCAACTACAATGATCACGTCGTCTCCATGTGTCGAGGATGTCGCTGTAGTGTTCTTACTTTGCTTTTCCTTGTCGCCCTTCTTCTCTCTCTTCCAAGCGAAACAGTTCCGCTTGATGTGGCCTTTCTTGTCACAATCGTAACACTCTGAGTTCTCGTACCGACCCTTGGACCTTCCCCTGCTTTTGTCTCTGCCACCGCCTGGACCCCTGCTTTTACCCCTTCCGCGGCTCTCTGAAACAAGCGCCTCTGAGTGGGATATGGATAAAGTGCCCTGAGAACGTCTCCGCATCTCTTCATTCAGTACCCCGCTCTTGTCAAACTCCAGACTGACCACACCTTCCGGAGCAGAAGAGATCATAGACACTCGTACCGTCTCCCACAAGTCTGACAATGTACACAACATCCATAGTCCCTGAACCTCGTCGTCGAACTTGACTCCCATCGAAGATAGCTGGTCAACCACGCCCTGGAACTCACTCAAGTGATCCGTAATAGACGCCCCATCTTTGTACCTGTAAACCCCCTCAACCAATTTAGGGATTATTTGTAATTTTTAAAAATTGAGACTAGGGACAAACCGAGATAATTAAAATTCCGTAAGACGATCGTAGGTACCCTCTGACCATAGTGCAACCGTAGATATAAAATGTAAAATAATGTCACCTTGCGCAGCTAATTATTAATCTAGTTAATTAATTCATGGCTAATCTCACCTCAGTTGGACCTGACCGAACCATATCCTTGAACCCTGGCCGGCCCAAACCCCGAGACCAACCCCGAAGCCCATCCCCTATATAAATACATAACTTCCTCCATATAAAACCCTAAACCAACAAAGCCTCACCAAACCCTAACCCTAGCCGAATACTCCCCCTCTCCCTTGCACCCAACCATCACCACCACCACCGCTGCTGACAGCGCCGACAACGCCCTTCATCCGACCCGACTGCCCCTTCATCCGACCCGCTGCCCCCTTCAGCCGACTGCCCCCTTCATCCGACCCGACTGCCCCTACAGCCGACCCGTTGGCCCCTTCAGCCGCCCCCTTCAACCTCCCCTTCAGCCGCCCGTCGCACGACGAACTGCCGGCGCCAACCCGACCCCCCTGTGCGCTGCTGCAGTGCCGTCGCCGCCGCTGCCACCTCGCCAGAGTACGCCTCGACGAGAGCAGACCCTGTCCGAGCAAGCCACGTAGAGGTAACCACGTAAAATCCCCGTTTCTTCATGTTAATATCGTAGCATCGTATCGACGTGTCGAGAAATATTGATATCGGACACAACCCTAATATTGTACATATTGGATTAATGACTAATAAAATCTAGAATTGGTGTAATTACTAGCAAACCCTTAATCGTGAGACATAACACCAAGGACTAGCATTTTCACCCTAAAACCTATACATAAACCACGTACAATGAACATAGAAACCAAGGAACATGTGTTCGCACGGAACAGAGATCGTGGTCAAACCATAACTTAAAATTATTGTCTCAAGGGCCAGGATGATCGAGCACAGAACACGTGTGCACCTTAGCTACGCGCACATGTGACGCTGTGTTCGAACATACGTGAACTTGCGATAATATTCAAGCGTCAGGTTGTAGTCGTGTACATTTTATGTTTAGCGTCTGATATTATATTATTATATTATATTTGTGTTTATGACCTTTGGATCAGCCAGGAGACACTGCAGGAACCGGCTTCTGGCATTCACAGCTTCAGGACCCAGGCAAGATACCTTGCCATATTTACTATCTAATTTAAATATTGCATATGTTGTATTGTCTTCTTGTTGCTTTTACTTTATACAACTGTGCGCGTCCGAGATTGTTCGGGTGCATTCGACGGATACGTCGATGATTTGTATACCTGGTCTAGTCATTAGCAGACTCACACATTGGATGATACCATGCTATCGTCTGAGACCTGACACCTTACATGTTCACTGAGACATATTTATATTGGGATACGGGTTTGCGTACTTGACTAGCTATCGGTGCATGTAACCTACATCACGGTTAGTACGTAGTTCGGGTTATATTTTAGTGTTAGAGACTGACATATAGTTACGTGGTATGCACGTCGAGTAGTCGACTTGCGTATATACATTGGGCGGGGAGGACATTAGTAGGCGTATGGGATACACCCATTGGATTCCGTAGTATCCAGAGGAACCACGAAACCAATGACTCCCTTTATACTGCTGCCACGTTCTTCAGAGCGATATGGACGATATACTGTACTGTTGCTACGTTCTTCGGAGCGATATGGACGATATACTGTACTGCTGCCACGCTCTTCGGGGTGTTGGACGTTATGCCTACGCCTACCCATATGTACCAAAGTTGTCCTCACATTGCATTCACTTAGATGGCTAGCACACCTTTATTGTATTTATTTTATTCAGTATTTATATATGGCATGTCTCTATGTATCTTGTTACGTCCCTCTGAGGACCTGGTTCCCTTCCAGATTTGGACGAGACATATTATCCCACAGTGTACGGCCTAGGACAGGAGACGAGATTCGCTACCACAGAGGAGCTAGAGGTGTTACAGTCCGAGTTTCCGTGATCAGTTGGTAGGCCTTCTGCCTAGGATTGGGAGCATCACTATCTAGTCAGCCGATGCCCTAGTATTTATCTTTTATCTTATATTTCAGTATTTTCTTTCGTCATAGTAGTGGGTTTGTTCCTACCTGACATTATTGGTTGTACTATGATATCTTGAGACTGGCGTTTATCTTCCAGCAGTTTATTTAGTACTTTTTGCTCTTTATATTGTGGATGAGATTAGTTACCTGTTGATTCATTGTTATGGGACATGTTAGTATTTTAGGACAGCGTAGCACTCTTCGTTAGGATCCATTAAATTAGGATATCCTCGGAGACGTGTCAGCTGGCTATTGCCACGTGGCCTAGTTCCATGTATTTTGGGACTGGGGCGTGACATAGTTTTAGTGGTGGCCCATGCAGGTCTTTAACTTTTTTTGCTTGTGGTATGGTAACATACCCAGCGGGCCTGCAATAGGATAGAAGTTACTAGGTCTCATCCACTTTTGATTCGCCTTTGAACTTCCTTCATACAGCTTCTAAATGTCTGCATCCTGTTTGTTTGATTCCGTACTCTTTTAATGAAGTCATATCTCTTGCAGCAAAATGAATTTGCGCAGTGGACGAGGGGCACCCAGTGCCGCGGTGTCAGATAACACCACTCAAGGAGAGGAGGTACCCCAAGGGCAACCCCCGCTACAGATCCCGCTGATACATTTGCACGAGACATCGCAGGGCGATCCTACGCCGCAGCCTGAGGGACAGACTTTCCAGACAATCCCTACGCAACATTGTGAGGGCCAGACTTCAGAAGCTACACCGATGCCGCAGACTGAGAGACCGATATCTGAGGAGACGCCTACTGCCCAGCCAGAGATTCCACTACCACCGCCTCCACCTTATCCACCCCAGATGCCACAGCTAGATGGCCAGCCACAGATGCTTCAGTTCTTCCAGGCAATGATGCAAGCACAGTGGCAGCAGACAGAGACATTGAGACAGAGTCTGATGGCAGTGCTAGAGAGGACACCTGTCATAACACCAGTACCAGCACCTCCACCAGCCCAGACAGGTGGAACTGTTAGATGGTTCCGACAGATGGGACCAGATACTTTCTCAAGAAATGAGACTGCAGAACAGATCTCCGATTGGGTCGCCAATACGGAGATGTTACTAGAGGCTTCACATCTGCATCCAGACCTTTGGATGACCGCAGTGAGGGCCCAACTAAAAGGCAATGCCCATTACTGGTGGGATTCTATTGAGCGCAGTGTAGACAAGAACCAAACTTGGGAACAGTTCCTAGAATACTTCCATACAAAGTATTTCCCAGCTACAGTCAGAAATGTCCTGTACTCCCAGTTCCTACACCTAGAACAGGAAAACATGACTGTTGACGCCTATGACGCAGAGTTCAGCCGCCTTAGCAGATTTGGTGCCGTCCTGATACCCAATGATCTAGAGAAGGCCCAGAGATTTTATCACGGCCTCAATTTCGAGCTACAGAGGTATACCACTACACAGGCAAGGATTTCTTATGAAGAGGTTCTTGCAGAGGCGAGAATCTAGGAGGCCATCGTCAGAGGAGTTAGACGTTCCAGCACGACTATACCAGCCAGAGCACAGCCCGGAGCAGGAGGACCGATCCGACGTCCCAGAGCACAGACACAGCAGAGGACAACGCCATACCAGCAAAAGGAGCTTCCGACTTGCTACCACTGTGGTAAGAGAGGACATTACGAGAAGGACTGCAGAAAGAGACTGAGGACATGTCTGATTTATGGGTCAGACCAGCACCAAGTTCGAGACTGCCCACAACGCAGAGAGACAGCACCGCCGGCAGGACAGAGGCCAACAACACCAGTTCCGAGGATACTACCACCACCAGGAGGTCAACTTCTGCCAGTACTCGAAGGATTCAGAGGGGACCACCCTTGGCCCCACAGGAGTCACAGTTTGACCGAGCTTGACAGCAGACCGGAGGGCAGAGGCACGGATAGGCCTTTGCACTAGCAGCTACAGAGGAGGAGACGGAAGGGGAAGCTATCACAGGTACCATCTTAGTTGCATCATTACCTGCAACTGCATTGTTTGATTCTGGAGCTACATTATCATTTATATCTAGTAGATTCGTAGCAATGCATAGAGTAGCGACTTTCCCCTTACCTAAGAGTTGGAAGATTCTTACCGGAGGAGGTATCGTGCCGGTTACCAACACTATCAGAACGTGCTCAGTAGTTGTATGTGGTAGAGAGATGAGAGCACGATTCTTAGTATTGCCTATGCCATATTTTGATGTTGTGTTAGGCATGGACTGGTTAAGCCAGTATAATGCTGTACTGAACTGCCGGAAGGCTAGCGTCACTTTTAGACCACCAGATCAACCAAAGTTCGAGTACATACGAGGGACCGTCGAACAAGGAGTAGGACAGATAGCGAAAACCTGCATGACTATGGAGATTGCACCACCGCCAATAGTTACAGAATTTGAAGATGTTTTTCCCAAAGAACTGCCAGGCTTACCTCCAGATAGAGACGTGGAGTTCACCATCGAGTTAGTACCCGGAGCAGCACCTGTATCTTCCAATGTATACCGATTGGCGAAGAAGGAGTTAGATGAGCTGAAGCTACAATTAGAGGAGTTACAGAGCAAGGGATTTATCCGTCCTAGTGCATCACCATGGGGAGCACCAGTATTATTTGTGCCTTAGAAGGATCGAACAGTACGTATGTGTATTGATTACAGAGCCCTTAATGCTTTGACTATCAAGAACAAGTACCCCCTGCCGCGGACTGACGATTTATTCAACCAGTTGACAAGAGCAGTAGTATTCACGAAGATCGACTTGAGATCGGGTTATCATCAAGTGAAGGTGCGAAGAGAAGATATTCAAAAGACAGTATTCATGACTCGTTATGGTCACTAAGAGTTCTTAGTGATGCCTTTTGGACTAACGAATGCACCTGCTGTATTTATGAATTTGATGAACATAGTATTCCACCAATACTTAGACCAGTTCGTGGTAGTCTTCAACGACGATATCTTGGTGTATTCAAAGAGCCATGAGGAACACGAAGAGCACTTGAGACTAGTGTTAGAGACCCTGAGGAGAGAGAGGCTTTATGCTAAGCTGAGCAAGTGCGAGTTTCTCCTAGATCGTATCACTTTCCTTGGACACGTCATCTCAGGAGATGGTATTTCAGTAGATCCAGCGAAGATTTCATCTGTAGAGACATGGCCAACCCCTAACAATGTCTCAGAAGTGAGGAGCTTTCTAGGACTTGCCGGATATTACCGGAGGTTCGTAGAGAACTTCGCGAAGATTGCAGAGCCGATGACCCGCTTGACCCGAAAGGAGCAGGAGATCACCTGGACAGAGGAGTGTCAGAAGGCATTCGATGAGCTGAAGAAGCGCTTGACTACAGCACCTATCTTGACCATACCATCTGGACCCAGAGGATTCGTGATCTATAGCGATGCATCCGGAAAAGGATTAGGATGTGTCTTGATGCAGCATGGAAAGGTTGTAGCTTATGCTTCTAGACAGTTGAGGACACATGAGAAGAACTATCCCACCCACGACTTGGAGCTTGCCGCGGTGATTTTTGCTTTGAAGCTTTGGAGGCACTATTTATATGGAGAAAGAGTGAAGATATTTACTGACCGCAAAAGCTTAAAGTACATCTACACTCAGAAGGACCTGAATCAGAGACAGAGACGTTGGCTCGAGGTGATGACAGACTTCGAGATCGAGCTACAGTACCACCCGGGAAAGGCCAACGTAGTAGCTGACGCGTTGAGCAGAAGACCCATGGCATTCTTCATGACTACCCAACAACATCTGTTGAGAGAGCTAGAGCAGATGGGTATAGAGGTCGTTATGCCTGGAATAGACGGACAGTTATCGAGTTTTCAGTTGCAATTGACATTAGTGGAGAGGATCAAGGCTGCCTTGTCACCACCCCATTTCCAAAGTCGGGCATTTTTTTTAATTTTTAATTTGGTTAATTGTGCATTATTTTTAATTAATTGTATTTATAATTAATTATTGATTGTATTATATTTTTATTGTATGTTTTAGGATTTTGGCTAGCCTGGACCCATGTCAGACCCTAGTGGACCCATGTCCGACCCAGCCCACACCCTTGTGAGAATTATTTTGGGGCTTAGATTTATTATTTTATTTTTAGGAGGTTAGTTGGAGAGATTTGGAACTAGTTTGAGTGCTTTTGGAACCCGGAACCCAAAACCGAGAGTTAGGAGGGCATTTTGGGTATTTTTGAGACTTGTAAACCCTTATTACATGTGAGACCCGACCCCTATTCCCCATTCCCACCCGTGAGCAGCAGGAGCAGCCCTCCCCATTCCCATTTCCTTCTTCTTCTTCATTCTTCTTCTTCTCCACTTCTTCTTTCTTCTTCCTTCCTTCTCCAAGTAAGTTTCTCTTCCATTTTCTTCCTTCTTTCTTCCATTTCTTCTTCTTGATTGAACCCTAACCCTACATTCCTCCCCAACCTAGGTGGGTAGAGCCTAGATTTGGTGTTGGAGCTTGGATTTGAGGCTTGGAAGCTTTGATTGGAGGATTTGGAGCATTTTTGAGACTTTGGCTTGGGATTCCAACTCCCAAGAGGTAAACCCTAAATTTCCCCTTGTAATTACTCTTTTATAGTGTAATTAATAGTTTAGAACCTTCCTAGACCCTTAGGCTACCCGTGGGAGGAAGTTGGAACTAGTTGGGTAGTGTTTGGAGACTTTAACACTAGATTTTGTGTCAATTTCGGGTAAAATCCAAATTTGGCCCAATTTTGGGTGATGCCTTAGGTTAGACGGACCTAGGTAGACGTTGTCGGGAGTCGTGAGGGTGAGTGCGTGTCTCCGTTTGGGCACGGGAGGCCGTGTCGCGGAGAAACGGGCGTTTCGGGCGAATTTGGGACTTTTCGTCGTCGCCGATTCTAAGTGCGTGTGCGTTTCCGCCACGGACCTAGAATCGACGCGGGAGCACATTTTCTAGGATCTAGACATTATTTAGAGCGCGTGGGTAAATTTTGGGCCGATTCCGAGTTCGTTTGGTGTGCGTTTCAGGAGGTTTTCCGAGCCGCGCACCACGTGTTCGTCGAAATGACCGAACGGCCATTTCGACTTGGTTTCCTCGTTTCGGGCTTGTGCACGCGTTGGGTTAGTATCGGGGAGTGTGTGCTATAGTTTTCGAGTTATATTTTATATAGTTATAGGCGTTGGTGAGTGTCGGGGTCGTTGGGCGTGCGTAGGTGGGGCGTTGTGAGCGTTGTGTGCATCGTTGTGGTAGTCTTGTGTTTGTGTATATATGTCTCTATATATATATTTATTTGTGTGTGTGTTCCTATATATATATATATATTTCTATTTATATAGATATGTGTGGTTATGTATTTGTGAGCGTGTTAGGGAGTGCTTGTGTGAGTGTGTAGGTGAGTGTGTGAGTGAGTGCTTGTGTGAGTGTGTGCTAGTGCGTAGGTGAGTGTGTGTGAGTGTGAGTGAGTGCCTATATATATATATATATATATATATATATATATATATATATATATATATATATATATGAGTTTGAGTGAGTGTGTATATATGTATATATATTTATATATATGTAGGAGTGTTTGTGTGTGTGGTTGTGTGTTTGTGAGAGTGTGTGCTAGTGTGTGCGAGAGTGTGTGTGTGAGGGTGTGTGAGTGTGTGTGAGTGAGGATATATATAGATATATATATATATGTTTAAGTGTGTGAGTGTGTGTGTGTGTATATATATGAGTGTAGTTATATATGTGTGTATATATATATAGATGGTGTTTATATATATATATAGATACGTGTATATAATTATGTGTGTGTGTGTTGATTTGTGTTGAGTGTGTGTGTTAGATATATATATGTTAGTGTGTATATATATACCTATAGAGTTATATATATGTATATATATGTTTGTATATATATATAGATATATATATATGTATTTGGGTATGTGGTCGTGTGTGTGTGTGTGAGATGAGAGGGGGGGGGGGACTGAGAACCAGCAGCAGCAGAACAGCTTCAGCAGCAGCAGTATGAAGCTTCAGCAGCAGCAGTAGAAGAGCAGTAGCAGCAGCAATGCGAAGCGCAGCAGCAGCAGTAGCAGTATATGCAGCAGCAGCGAGCTCCAGGTAGCTCCAGCACGCAGCGGGGAGCGAGGCAGCTAGGTAGTAGAGAGAGATATATATATATAGATAGATAGATTAGTAGATAAATAGATAGATAATTAGATAGATAGTTATAATAGATAGGTAGATGTATCTATGGGTAGATAGTAGATATCTACATCTATATGCATAGATCTATATATATACATATAGTTAGATAGGTAGTTAGATATAACTAGATCTAAGATATAGATATCTATATAGATATAGATATATGTATATGTATAGGTAAAGGTAAGGTAAGGTATATGGGTTTTAAGTGTATGTGTGTATGTGCTATGTGTATATATATATAGATACTTAGATATGTATAATATATGATAATTATATATTTTCTAGCCTAAATTAATAACTAGGTATATATCTATTAGCCTAGATAGCTAACTAGAGGGGTAGTTAGAGGGGTTTTGGAGAGTATCCCAAATACCTTGAGATATCAAGGTATCTCACCAAGGTATTGAGTTTCGAGCGGGGTAATTGAGCATTAGCCTAGGAAATATCTTTGAGTGATTTTTATATGCTTATGTGTATATATTTACGCATGCTAGCATAGGTCTTAGAGGGTATAGGCGGGGTGCGTAGCCTAGGTTGAGGTATCGGATACCGAGGGTATCCCGGTATCTCAAGGAGGCGAGTTTGTGAGTTTTCTAGCTTAATGACCTCGGTTTGACCTAGAATTTCAGGAGCACCCTAGTTTGACCCAAAATTGACCGTAGTTGACTCGGTTGACCGCCAAAGTCAACTTTTGACCTAGTTTTGACCCAGAGTTGACTTTTTGGACCCAGAGTTGACTTTTTGACCCAGATTTCACCAGTTTGATCCGTTTGACCTAGAACGACCCTAGAAGCCTATTTTTTTAGTTATTTTATATCTTTTTAACTCTTTAGAACCCTGTTTAATCTTACTTTTCGTATTAGGTCCTTGCGACACCAGTTCGGATCGTCAGTTGCTCAGGACGTCAGGCGAGTACATTCTCTGATAGTTTTCATTATCTGATGATTATTATGATTCAGCTTCTAGTATAGTATCATATGATTATTCTGGCACAACACGGGACACTGACTGGTATTTCTGGATTCATTTACTTGCGACACGTATATTTCATGTTTCTGGCCTCTATTCTGGAATCACTACAGGCATCACTACAGGCATCACTCATGTTCAGGCTGGACTCATCTTGATTTGCGTGTCGGGTCTTGGATCCACTTGTATTAGTCGGGGCGGGAAAATACTCGAGTAGACATGTAAACATTCCTATCTGGCATCATCAGGAATCACTCCCTCTGGTCTAATCTGGAATGATAGCAGCCGCGCACCCAGTGCGCGGTGAGCCGTACTTACCCCTAGCCGTTTACATGTCGAAACAAGTATTTCAAAGATACCGAGTTCATTCTTTATAGTCTGGATTCTCATGCATTTCTTGACTTGTCTCACTTACATGTTTCTGGACTTGACTCACTACATGTTTTTCATGCTGGACTCACTACACGTTCATGTGCACAGACTTACTCTTAGTGTAGATTTTCGTATCTTGCAGTTATTACTATCTTGCTCTGATATACATGCATCCTTACCTTTATGCACCAGTTATACATATTTCCTTGTTTCATACTTGCTCCATTCTCTTGCTACTTGCTATAACTATTTTATAGTTTTTATCATTTAAATGGAACTGCTGTTAGAGATGTACTTGCTCCAGTCCTGACTGGACATATTTTTTAGAGTATCCGGAGGATTGGTGTCCGACGTTTTATGGACCTGAGCCTGTCGATGGTGCAGACAGGGACCCTCTAGTTTAGAGGTGATTTCCGGGTTGGTAGCCGGGATCACTAGGATCTTGTTGTTGTTTTATTAGCTTTAGTACCGGATTTGTCTCCAGTTTTGGATTGAAACCTTGTTTGTATATTATTTTGGATATTGTTGTATTATTATTTGATGTTGTGGTTGTTGTAGTAGTTGTTGTTGGTTAGACTTTATAGTTGTTAGATCTCTGTGTTATCTTATCGTGCTTAGATTCGTGATTGAGTACTTGATTATCATTGTGATATTTGCTCCTCCGTTTGGAGTTGAGATCTTGACAGGTTGATATATTGATTGTGTGGTTGCCCTCCTTTTGGAGAGGTCATGGCCGATTTTTGTGTGAAATTAATATCTAGATAGTTGACCTAAACAACGTTCTACCGCCGATGCTGCGGCGTAGGCTGGACGTACCCATGACTCATGCTCGATTTTCCGGGTGCGGGTCGTGACACGTTTTTGGTGGCGGCCCCATACAGGTCTCGATTCGCAATTAGTGCGATGTCGTAGTGGTACAACAACTTAGTTGTACTGCTGCGAGCCTGCTATAGGATCTAGGATCTAGGATGAGTGTGTAGTCAATCACGACTAGGAACAATTCCGATCTAATTATTCTGAAATTGATTTCTTTTGAAATATTACTGTCCTTCTTTGATGATATCGTATCTTGCGCCGTATTGACTTCTTTTGATCTGTGTTCAGGATGCCTCCGAAGACACGATCCCATCGTACCGTTCCAGCAGTTGCCACTGAGAGATCTGCTACCTCTCGTCCAGCTCGTATTCAGGCAGCTGCTACCGCTCCACTCACCACTCCTGCGGTTGAGGGAGCATCTGCTTCTCTCAGGGATTCTCCTTCACCTGTCGATCCGAGGACTACCCCAGTCGTTCCGGTGGTTCCTCCACCACTTCCTGCTCCAGTAGATGCCGCACAGTTGTTTGTGTTCTTCAGGGAGATGATGGACACGCAGCACCGTCAGGTGGATGTGATGAGGCTGGGCATTGAGAACGTCCACCGGGTGGCCATGACGGCAGTGGATAGGGTGGCACAGGTTCAGCCACAGGCAGATCAGATTCAGCATCCGAGGCCGGGCAGTATTATCGACTTTCAGAGGATGCGGCCCAAGGAGTTCCGTGGTACAAAAGGGATCCTGTACGTGGATGACTGGATAGAGCAGATCGAGGGCATCTTCAGGCTGGCGCAGATTCCAGACAGTATGCAGATAGAGGCAGCGGGCAGTCAGATGTTCGACCTCGCTTTGACATGGTATCGTACAGATACGAGGATTGCGGCGCCAGGGCTTACTTGGGAGGCTTTCAAGAGACTTTTCAAGGAGAAGTTTTTCCCAGATGTGGCGCTCAGTGCTTTGGAGAGCCAGTTTGAGGCACTCGTCCAAGGGATCATGACGGTGGATGAGTACGCAGCAGAGTTCTGCCGTCTGGGCAGATTTGTGGATGGCTTGAGTGAGGCAGCCAAGGCGAGGAAGTTTCGCAAGGGCTTGGTCATGGCGGTCAAGTCTTTGACCAGGAGCGACCGTGAGGCGACTTTTGAGCAGATAGTAAGAGATGCTCAGAGAGTAGAGGATGACTTGGAGCTCAAGTCCAAGAGAGGCAGAGATGATTCAGGCAGTGCCAGTGGTAGTACGGGACCAGCTAAGCGTCCCTATGTGCAGAAGGCAGCGCAACAGGGTCAGGATCAGAGGGTGCCCACTTGTGCCTACTGCAGGAAGGCAGGACACACCTGGGATGTTTGTAGGAGGAGGCTGAAGGTGTGTTTGTTCTGTGGATTCGCTGCTCACCAGATGCGAGATTGCCCCACTGTACCTCCATTGGGTGGAGCACAGGATCAGAGAGTTGGAGCTAGGCCATCTGTGGCACAGCATCATGCCCCGCACCAGCAGAGGGATACACCCCAGCAGGGCAGGGCTTATGCGTTGACGGTCGAGGAGGCCGATGCTACGGATGTCGGGTTAGCAGGTCTGTCTCTTGTTTCTTCTTCCTGTCCTTTTTCATTCCTGTGGTGTGCTTCATTAGTACCTGTTAGATTTTCTTTTGTGCTGTGGTAGATAGTGTAGTGACCCCGATTGAGACTGTAATAACACGACCAGTAGGACCCTGATCTTGTATGTTGTTTAGGTAAAATTTCTTGACTGTGATTGTTGGGGGTTTGACCAGAGAGAGTGAGATTGACTTTAAATTTTGAGGACGAAATTTTCTAAGGAGGATAGGCTTGTCACCACCCCATTTCCAAAGTCGGGCATTTTTTTTTATTTTTAATTTGGTTAATTGTGCATTATTTTTAATTAATTGTATTTATAATTAATTATTGATTGTATTATATTTTTATTGTATATTTTAGGATTTTGGCTAGCCTGGACCCATGTCAGACCCTAGTGGACCCATGTCCGACCCAGCCCACACCCTTGTGAGAATTATTTTGGGGCTTAGATTTATTATTTTATTTTTAGGAGGTTAGTTGGAGAGATTTGGAACTAGTTTGAGTGCTTTTGGAACCCGGAACCCAAAACCGAGAGTTAGGAGGGCATTTTGGGTATTTTTGAGACTTGTAAACCCTTATTACATGTGAGACCCGACCCCTATTCCCCATTCCCACCCGTGAGCAGCAGGAGCAGCCCTCCCCATTCCCATTTCCTTCTTCTTCTTCATTCTTCTTCTTCTCCACTTCTTCTTTCTTCTTCCTTCCTTCTCCAAGTAAGTTTCTCTTCCATTTTCTTCCTTCTTTCTTCCATTTCTTCTTCTTGATTGAACCCTAACCCTACATTCCTCCCCAACCTAGGTGGGTAGAGCCTAGATTTGGTGTTGGAGCTTGGATTTGAGGCTTGGAAGCTTGGATTGGAGGATTTGGAGCATTTTTGAGACTTTGGCTTGGGATTCCAACTCCCAAGAGGTAAACCCTAAATTTTCCCTTGTACTTACTCTTTTATAGTATAATTAATAGTTTAGAACCTTCCTAGACCCTTAGGCTACCCGTGGGAGAAAGTTGGAACTAGTTGGGTAGTGTTTGGAGACTTTAACACTAGATTTTGTGTCAATTTTGGGTGAAATCCGAATTTGGCCCAATTTTGGGTGATGCCCTAGGTTAGACGGACCTAGGTAGATATTGTCGGGAGTCGTGAGGGTGAGTGCGTGTCTCCGTTTGGGCACGGGTAGCCGTGTCGCGGAGAAACGGGCATTTCGGGCGAATTTGGGGCTTTTCGTCGTCGCCGATTCTAAGTGCGTGTGCGTTTCCGCCACGGACCTAGAATCGATGCGGGAGCGCATTTTCTAGGATCTAGACATCGTTTAGAGCGCGTGGGTAAATTTTGGGCCGATTCCGAGTTCGTTTGGTGTGCGTTTCAGGAGATTTTCCGAGCCGCGCACCACGTGTTCGTCGAAATGACCGAACGGCCATTTCGACTTGGTTTTCTCGTTTTGGGCTTGTGCGCGCATTGGGTTAGTATCGGGGAGTGTGTGCTAGAGTTTTCGAGTTATATTTTATATAGTTATAGGCGTTGGTGAGTGTCGGGGTCGTTGGGCGTGCGTAGGTGGGGCGTTGTGAGCGTTGTGTGCATCGTTGTGGTAGTCTTGTGTTTGTGTATATATGTCTCTATATATATATTTATTTGTGTGTGTGTTCCTATATATATATATATATATATATTTCTATTTATATAGATATGTGTGGTTATGTGTTTGTGAGCGTGTTAGGGAGTGCTTGTGTGAGTGTGTAGGTGAGTGTGTGAGTGAGTGCTTGTGTGAGTGTGTGCTAGTGCGTAGGTGAGTGTGTGTGAGTGTGAGTGAGTGCCTATATATATATATATATATATGAGTTTGAGTGAGTGTGTATATATGTATATATATTTATATATATGTAGGAGTGTTTGTGTGTATGGTTGTGTGTTTGTGAGAGTGTGTGCTAGTGTGTGCGAGAGTGTGTGTGTGAGGGTGTGTGAGTGTGTGTGAGTGAGGATATATATAGATATATATATATATATATATATATATATATATATATATATATATATATATATGTTTAAGTGTGTGAGTGTGTGTGTGTGTGTATATATATGAGTGTAGTTATATATGTGTGTATATATATATAGATGGTGTTTATATATATATATATAGATACGTGTATATAATTATGTGTGTGTGTGTTGATTTGTGTTGAGTGTGTATGTTAGATATATATATCTTAGTGTGTATATATATACCTATATAGTTATATATATATATATATATATGTTTGTATATATATATAGATATATATATATGTATTTGGGTATGTGGTCGTGTGTGTGTGTGTGAGATGAGAGGGGGGGGGGGACTGAGAACCAGCAGCAGCAGAACAGCTTCAGCAGCAGCAGTATGAAGCTTCAGCAGCAGCAGTATGAAGCTGCAGCAGCAGCAGTAGAAGAGCAGTAGCAGCAGCAATGCGAAGCGCAGCAGCAGCAGTAGCAGTATATGCAGCAGTAGCGAGCTCCAGGTAGCTCCAGCACGCAGCGGGGAGCGAGACAGCTAGGTAGTAGATATATATATATATATATATATATATATATATATATATATATATATATATATATATATATATAGATAGATTAGTAGATAAATAGATAGATAATTAGATAGATAGTTATAATAGATAGGTAGATGTATCTATGGGTAGATAGTAGATATCTACATCTATATGCATAGATCTATATATATACATATAGTTAGATAGGTAGTTAGATATAACTAGATCTAAGATATAGATATCTATATAGATATAGATATATGTATATGTATAGGTAAAGGTAAGGTAAGGTAAGGTATATGGGTTTTAAGTGTATGTGTGTATGTGCTATGTGTATATATATATAGATACTTAGATATGTATAATATATGATAATTATATATTTTCTAGCCTAAATTAATAACTAGGTATATATCTATTAGCCTAGATAGCTAACTAGAGGGGTAGTTAGAGGGGTTTTGGAGAGTATCCCAAATACCTTAAGATATCAAGGTATCTCACCAAGGTATTGAGTTTCGAGCGGGGTAATTGAGCATTAGCCTAGGAAATGTCTTTGAGTAATTTTTATATGCTTATGTGTATATATTTACGCGTGCTAGCATAGGTCTTAGAGGGTATAGGCGGGGTGCGTAGCCTAGGTTGAGGTATCGGATACCGAGGGTATCCCGGTATCTCAAGGAGGCGAGTTTGTGAGTTTTCTAGCTTAATGACCTCGGTTTGACCTAAAATTTCAGGAGCACCCTAGTTTGACCCAGACTTGACCGTAGTTGACTCGGTTGACCGCCAAAGTCAACTTTTGACCTAGTTTTGATCCAGAGTTGACTTTTTGGACCCAGAGTTGACTTTTTGACCCAGATTTCACCGGTTTGACCCGTTTGACCTAGAACGACCCTAGAAGCCTATTTTTTTAGTTATTTTATATATGTTTAACTCTTTAGAACCCTGTTTAACCTTGCTTTTCGCATTAAGTCCTTGCGACACCAGTTCGGATCGCCAGTTGCTCAGGACGTCAGGCGAGTACATTCTCTGATAGTTTTCATTATCTGATGATTATTATGATTCAGCTTCTAGTATAGTATCATCTGATTATTCTGGCACAACACGGGACACTGACTGGTATTTCTGGATTCATTTACTTGCGACACGTACATTTCATATTTCTGGCCTCTATTCTGGAATCACTACAGGCATCACTCATGTTCAGGCTGGACTCATCTTGATTTGCGTGTCGGGTCTTGGATCCACTTGTATTAGTCGGGGCGGGAAAATACTCGAGTAGACATGTAAACATTCCTATCTGGCATCATCAGGAATCACTCCCTCTGGTCTAATCTGGAATGATAGCAGCCGCGCACCCAGTGCGCGGTGAGCCGTACTTACCCCTAGCCGTTTACATGTCGAAACAAGTATTTCAAAGACACCGAGTTCATTCTTTATAGTCTGGACTCTCATGCATTTCTTGACTTGTCTCACTTACATGTTTCTGGACTTGACTCACTACATGTTTTTCATGCTGGACTCACTACACGTTCATGTGCACAGACTTACTCTTAGTGTAGATTTCTTGTATCTTGCAGTTATTACTATCTTGCTCTGATATCCATGCATCCTTACCTTTATGCACCAGTTATACATATTTCCTTGTTTCATACTTGCTCCATTCTCTTGCTACTTGCTATAACTGTTTTATAGTTTTTATCATTTAAATGGAACTGCTGTTAGAGATGTACTTGCTCCAGTCCTGACTGGACATGTTTTTCAGAGTATCCGGAGGATTGGTGTCCGATGTTTTATGGACCTGAGCCTGTCGATGGTGCAGACAGGGACCCTCTAGTTTAGAGGTGATTTTCGGGTTGGTAGCCGGGATCACTAGGATCTTGTTGTTGTTTTATTAGCTTTAGTACCGGATTTGTCTCCGGTTTTGGATTGAGACCTTGTTTGTATATTATTTTGGATATTGTTGTATTATTATTTGATGTTGTGGTTGTTGTAGTAGTTGTTGTTGGTTAGACTTTATAGTTGTTAGATCTCTGTGTTATCTTATCGTGCTTAGATTCGTGATTGAGTACTTGATTATCATTGTGATATTTGCTCCTCCGTTTGGAGTTGAGATCTTGACAGGTTGATATATTGATTGTGTGGTTGCCCTCCTTTTGGAGAGGTCATGGCCGATTTTTGTGTGAAATTATTATCTAGATAGTTGACCTAAACAGCGTTCTACCGCCGATTCTGCGGCGTAGGCTGGACGTACCCACGACTCATGCCCAATTTTCCGGGTGCGGGTCGTGACATGCCTTGCCGACAGACGCCAGATTTCAGAGGCTTAGACAGAGGACGGAGGCTGGATTACAGACAGGACTGAGAATACATGAAGATGGACTTTGAGATGCGGAGATCGTCTCTATGTTCCAAATGGAGAACTTCGTCAGAAGTTGATGACAGAGGCACACAGTTCAACCTATTCTATTCATCCAGGAGGCACGAAGATGTACAGGGACTTGAGACAGTACTATTGGTGGTACGGAATGAAGAGAGAGATAGCACGCTTTGTGGCCAAGTGCCTGGTGTGTCAGCAAGTCAAAGCTGAGCATCAGAGATCTGCAGGATTGCTTCAACCACTCCCTATACCAGAGTGGAAATGGGAGCACATCACCATGGACTTTGTTACGGGCTTTCCGAGGAGTCCTAGTGGTCGCAATGTAGTATGGGTAATTGTGGATAGACTCACCAAGTCTGCACACTTTTTATCCTTTAGAGTTGGGCAATCGACGGAGGCCTTAGCGAATATATACATGAGGGAGATTGTGCGCCTACATGGAGTGCCAGTTAGCATCGTGTCTGACAGAGATATGAGGTTTACGTCTCACTTTTGGCAGAGTATGCAAGAGAGTCTTGGTACTCGCCTGAAGTTTAGCACAGCGTATCACCCACAGACAGATGGCCAGTCGGAACGCACCATTCAGACGTTAGAAGACATGTTGAGAGCGTGCATGCTAGATTTTGGAGGATCGTGGAAGGATCATTTGCATCTGGTCGAGTTTTCCTACAACAACAGCTATCAAGCGAGCATCCAGATGGCTCCTTATGAAGCATTGTACGGAAGGAAATGTCGTTCCCCAGTATGTTGGAGTGACATAGGCGAGCGACAGATTCTCGGACCAGAGTTGGTTGTTCGTACAGTAGAGAAGGTGAAGAAGATCCAAGGACACCTGCGAGCAGCACAGGACAGGTAGAAGCATTGGGCGAATGCTTATCGACGACCCTTAGAATTTCAGGTTGGAGATCACGTATTTCTAAAGATCTCACCTACTCGAGGGACTATCAGATTCGGAGGCAGAGAAAAGCTGAGCCCGAGGTACATCGGACCCTTCGACGTATTAGAACGTGTCGGAGAGGT
The DNA here is from genome assembly GCA_036927795.1 of Iris macrosiphon. Classification (NCBI taxonomy): domain Eukaryota; kingdom Viridiplantae; phylum Streptophyta; class Magnoliopsida; order Asparagales; family Iridaceae; genus Iris; species Iris macrosiphon. The sequence goes on along the minus strand of JAYESA010000006.1, from coordinate 22,267,222 downwards.
TGCTTATAGATTAGCCTTGCCACAGACTTTGGAAGGAGTCCATGACGTCTTCCATGTATCTCAGCTGAGGAGGTACATACCGGATCAGAGTCATGTACTTGACTACTCAGAGATCACCGTCGGCCCGAGCTTATCATACCAGGAGGAGCCTGTTGAGATTCTGGATAGGAGTGAGAAGGTACTACGAGGCCAGACTATTCTCTTAGTCTGCGTCGTATGGAGACATCATGCACCAGGCGAATCGACTTGGGAACGCGAGGAGGATATTAGACAGCGCTATCCCCACCTCTTCGAAGGACTAGGTACGTATTAGCATTTTTTCAATTAGGAATTCTTGTTACGCGTACGTTTAATTTCGAGGACGAAATGCTCTAAGGAGGGTAGATTGTAAACCCCCTCAACCAATTTAGGGATTATTTGTAATTTTTAAAAATTGAGACTAGGGACAAACCGAGATAATTGAAATTACGTGAGACGATCGTAGGTACCCTCTGACCATAGTGCAACCGTAGCTATAAAATATAAAATAACGTCACATTGCACAGCTAATTATTAATCTAGTTAATTAATTCATGGCTAATCTCACCTCAGTTGGACCTGAACGAACCATATCCTTGAACCCTGGCCGGCCCAAACCCCGAGACCAACCCCGAAGCCCATCCCCTATATAAATACATAACTTCCTCCATATAAAACCCTAAACCAACAAAGCCTCACCAAACCCTAACCCTAGCCGAATACTCCCTCTCTCCCTTGCACCCAACCATCACCACCACCACCGCTGCTGACAGCGCCGGCGCCGCCCTTCATCCGACCCGACTGCCCCTTCATCCGACCCGCTACCCCCTTCAGCCGACTGCCCCCTTCATCCGACCCGACTGCCCCTACAGCCGACCCGCTGGCCCCTTCAGCCGCCCCCTTCAGCCGCCCGTCGCATGACGAACTGCCGGCGCCAACCCGACCCCCCTGTGCGCTGCTGCAGTGCAGCCGTCGCCGCTGCCACCTCGCCGGAGTACGCCTCGACGAGAGCAGACCCTGTCCGAGAAAGCCACGTAGAGGTAACCACGTAAAATCTCCGCTTCTTCATGTTAATATCGTAGCATCGTATCGACGTGTCGAGAAATGTTGATATCGGACACAACCCTAATATTGTACATATCGGATTAATGACTAATAAAATCTAGAATTGGTGTAATTACTAGCAAACCCTTAATCGTGAGACATAACACCAAGGATTAGCATTTTCACCCTAAAACCTGTACATAAACCACGTACAATGAACATAGAAACCAAGGAACATGTGTTCGCACGGAACAGAGATCGTGGTCAAACCATAACTTAAAATTATTGTCTCAAGGGCCAGGATGATCGAGCACAGAACACGTGTGCACCTTAGCTACGCGCACATGTGACGCTGTGTTCGAACATACGTGAACTTGCGATAATATTCAAGCGTCATGTTGTAGTCGTGTACATTTAATGTATAGCGTCTGATATTAGATTGTTATATTATATTTGTGTTTAGGACCTTTGGATCAGCCAGGAGACACTGCAGGAACCGGCTTCTGGCATTCACAGCTTCAGGACCCAGGCAAGATACCTTGCCATATTTACTATCTAATTTAAATATTGCATATGTTGTATTGTCTTCTTGTTGCTTTTACTTTATACAACTGTGCGCGTCCGAGATTGTTCGGGTGCATTCGACGGATACGTCGATGATTTGTATACCTGGCCTAGTCATTAGCAGACTCACACATTGGATGATACCATGCTATCGTCTGAGACCTGACACCTTACATGTTCACTGAGACATATTCATATTGGGATGCGGGTTTGCGTACTTGACTAGCTATCGGTGCGTGTAACCTACATCACGGTTAGTACGTAGTTCGGGTTATATTTTAGTGTTAGAGACTGACATATAGTTACGTGGTATGCACGTCGAGTAGTCGACTTGCGTATATACATTGGGCGGGGAGGACATTAGTAGGCGTATGGGATACACCCATTGGATTTCGTAGTATCCAGAGGAACCACGGAACCAATGACTCCCTTTACACTGCTGCCACGTTCTTCGGAGCGATATGGACGATATACTGTACTGCTGCCACGTTCTTCGGAGCGATATGGACGATATACTGCACTGCTGCCACGCTCTTCGGAGTGTTGGACGTTATGCCTACGCCTACCCATACGTACCAAAGTTGTCCTCACATTGCATTCACTTAGATGGCTAGCACACCTTTATTGTATTTATTTTATTCAGTATTTATATATGGCATGTCTCTATGTATCTTGTTACGTCTCTCTGAGGACCTGGTTTCCTTCCAGATTTGGACGAGGCATATCATCCCACAGTGTACGGCCCAGGACAGGAGACGAGATTCGCTACCGCAGAGGAGCTAGAGGTGTTACAGTCCGAGTTTCCGTGATCAGTTGGTAGGCCTTCTGCCTAGGATTGGGAGCATCACTATCTAGTCAGCCGATGCCCTAGTCTTTATCTTTTATCTTACATTTCAGTATTTTTTTTCGTCATAGTAGTGGGTTTGTTCCCACCTGACATTATTGGTTGTACTATGATATCTTGAGACTGGCGTTTATCTTCCAGCAGTTTATTTAGTACTTCTTGCTCTTTATATTGTGGATGAGATTAGTTACCTGTTGATTCATTGTTATGGGACATGTTAGTATTTTAGGACAGCGTAGCACTCTTCGTTAGGATCCATTAAATTGGGATATCCTCGGAGACGTGCCAGCTGGCTATTGCCACGTGGCCTAGTTCCATGTATTTTGGGACTAGGGCATGACAGTACCGCAGACCCATCATCATCCAGATCAGGAATAATTTATTTACCCTGGTCTTCTTCGCATACACAGATTCCAGCTTATCAAACAGTATCCTCGCGTGCTCAATACTGGCAACGTGGTTGTACAAGTTCTCGTCAACGAACTGCGTGATGTACCCACACACCTGTATATGCTCGAAATTTCAGTCCTCTTCGGATTTGTCACTGGGCCTCTCGAAAGAAAATACCGGCAGATGCAGCTTCTTGACAAGTAGTAGATCCTTCATCTTGCTCCTCCAGTAGTGATAGTTGGTACTGTTCAGGTTTATCATGCGCACCGGCTTCGCATCCATCTCTCCTCCCTGGTTTGCCTGTCAACTCCTGACACCCTTCTGAAATTCCAGAACCTGGCTCTGATACCACTTTGTTGGGAACGAAAGTGTGAAAATCGTTCCCCAAACCAGAGAGTACCTGCGAGAAAACCGAGCAAAACGCACAAACCAAAAACACCAAACACAAATCGCAGACACAGAGATTTTTGACGTGAAAAAATCCTTGCAGAAAAAACCACGGGACGATCAGAGTCCAACCCTGAAAAGCCTCCACTAATTGAATAAGAAATACACCGACTCCTTACAAACTTCTCACCGATCCAAACGGATCACTACAACTCTTTTGGAACAGAAAATAGATTATAACCACGAAGAAGAAAGACAACGAGAAATACCCGAAACTGATCTCCTTCTTCGAAACGGCCTACAATCCTTCTTTCTCCTCTCCAATGTTGCAATGTCACTCCTGCCTACTTTATAATTCCTATTTTCACTTCGTACATTTGGTTGGAAGACCATTTTTTCTCTACGTAAGCACTTTTTAAATCATAAGAACTACAAGGGTTACACTTTTTTACTTACTTCAACAACTAATCAAATACTAAACTTTTCACTTCTTCACCCAAATAAAATATTTTTAACTTTGTTCCACTTTACTGCAATACTTACGCAAAATATCAATTTCAATTTTAAGATACTTCCATAAATGTATAAGGGATGCTTGGTTTAATGCTATGTAGTATTTGAGTGCGAAACCAATTGCAGTGTAACAATAATTGCAGTCTTTGTTGTATTTAAGTTTAACATGTAAGAAAGTTGATAAATATACCAATATAAAAAAAGTTATTATCAATATAAAAAAAGTGAGAGGACGATGCATCCTAAGTTATATTACATGTTTAGGTTAGCAACATATGCCACAAGTGGCAACCAGATTTGGTTGCGGCTCTTATGGCACAACTACAATCATTTAAAATCAAAAAAATTTGGAACCATAAGGATCACTTTTTTATTAGGGATTGTTTAGTTCGACGAAGTGGAAAGAAATAAAAAATCTAAAATTTGACATTTTGCGTATACATTGTAATGAAGTGGAGCAAAATAGAAAATCATCCGTTTGGGTTAAAGTTTCATGTTTGTGGTTGGTTGTTTAAATAACATGAATAATAAAAGAAAATTATTTAAGTAGAGGAGCACAAAGTGGGGATGATAAATTTTTATTTCCACACTCCACTTCGGAAGAAAAAAAAAACTCTGATTTCAAAATCTTTTGCATACACGTTGCGGTTGCGGTGAAATGGAACGAAATGAAAAATCATTCGTTGGTGCTTCGAAGAAGTGGAGATTAGAGATGAAAAATTCTAAAATTTGATATTTGTGGTTGGTTGTTGAAATGAGCAAAAAATTATAACTTTCGTTGTGACAATAAATCACCTTTGGTTAAAATAGAGAGGAAGTGACCCTCCAACCAAACGTGCGATTGAAAATGAGAAATTTTTATTTTCACGTTCCACTTCGAAAAAAAACAAAAACAAAAACTCTATTCTGATTCCGTGTTGTTCAAGTCAAATCACGGTAAATCTTGTCTATAAGTTCTCCAATCAAACACATGAAGTGATATAAAAACGAGATTTCGGTCACTTCCGTACTCCAAATGCGCGAACAAAACAGCAATGCACTTGGTAACTCACCAATGGTTTTCAAATTCATGGAATCAAAATCTGACTGGTATGGAACTACACAGCAATCAGGTTGATCACATCAGAGGTTTGAGCAAAGCATGGCATTTCTCTACAAAAGCAGTAGCTTTCATTACTGTTTCCACTGCTTCAAACTTCCATTTTCCTGATGTAACCAAGTTGTCTATTTATTTACAAACACCTTTCTTTCTTCCTCTCAGGAAAGAAACCTTTCATACTATCCTCCTATATTTTTCCATTTGTTTCGAAACAGTCAGTTGCTCTGAACCATATACTTTCCCTATCCTCGCGGGGCCAAAGCTGCCATCACTTCCTGCAACACGAGCGCTGCATCGTTGCAGTGGACCTGAGCCAGGGAGATGCTCCGACGCTTCACTGCACATCCCAACTGCATATTAAAAGCAAGTAGTGATCAATACCGACATATCGTGCTACTACATATAGAAATCCTTGTTATGTTAACTAAACTTCAATAGCAAATTTTTTTTTTACTAAAACTCAAACAAGAATGAACAAAAAAGCAACGCTAATATTTTCATAGTGTTACAAAAGAGGAAGAAAAAAATTGTACATAAAAGATAGAGCACTACCACTAGAGCTGACTTAGTATTTGTACATTGGGAGGCCAAACTAATATATATATTTTTTAAAATTGCAAAAAAAAAAAAATCTATATAGTAATCGATATTTTTAAATAAATGGGAGAGGCCGTGGCCTCCCTTGGACCCTTAATAAATCCACCCCTAGTACCGAAATTGTAGTTACGTGTCATTTTTCAAACAAATCATTCCAACAACTAAGAGAACCCTATGGTCAAGATCTAGAGAAGTTCACATGAAAAATTAAGGATATTTACTTGAAACAAACTAATTTTACAATTAGCCTACTACTACCGCAATCTGTTTAGCTTGATTATTTAATGACAAAAGGGATTAAACAACCAAGAACATAACCACTCTTTTAACAAATTTTTTTATCTTCTTCCATGATTTGTTCTCTTTCTCTATTAAAATCAGTAACATGCTACTGGCTGCAAAGAATAAAACGCGGATACGGAGAAGGACACGGATAAGGACATTTTGATGAAATAGGTACATTTTTATCTTCCATGATTCGTTCTCTTCCTGTATTAAGAATCAGTAACATGCTATTGTAAAAGATAAAATAGATACGGATAAGGACATGGATACTGACATTTGATGAAATAGGTACATGTTTATCTTCAATAATTCGTTCTCTTCCTATATTAAGAATCAGTAACATGCTATTGCAACGAATAAAACACAAATACGAATAAGGACACGGATACGGATTCGTCCATTTTGATGAAATGGGTACGTTGTAGTCACTTGTTTTGGACGAATACAGAAATGACACGAACACCATTTTTTTCGTGCCCGTGTAACATAGGTAAACATGTAATGACTACATTATACATAGCTTCTTGTAAAGGAATTGAGAACTAGGGATTAAGAATCAGTAGCATGCTATTGCAAAGAATAAAACACGGATAAAGATAAGGACATGGATACGAATACGAATACGGTCATTTTGATGAAATGGGTACGTGGTAGCCACTTGTTTTGCACGAATACGGACACCATTTTCTTCGTGTCTGTGCAACATAGGTAAACATGTAATGACTACATTATACATAGCTTCTTGTGAAGGAATTGAGAACTAGGGAGAGATTTTTTTTTAAGAATCAGTAACATGCTATTGCGAAAAATAAAACACGGATACGAATAAGGACACGGATACGGATACAGTCATTTTGATGAAATGGGTACGTGGTAGTCACTTGTTTTGCATGAATACGGACACGACATGAACACCAATTTTCTCCGTATCCGTGCAACATAGGTAAACATGTAATGACTACATTATACATAGCTTCTTGTAAAGGAATTGAGAACTAGGGAGGGCAATTTTTTTAAGAATCAGTAGCATGCTATTACAAAGAATAAAACACGGATAAAGACAAGGACACGAATACGAATACGATCATTTTGATGAAATGGGTACGTGATAGCCACTTGCTTTGCACGAATACGGACAAGACACGGACACCATTTTTCTCCGTGTCTCTGCAACATAGGTAAACATGTAACGACTACATTATACATAGCTTCCTGTAAGGAAATGAGAACTAGGGGAGATTTTTTTTAAGAATCAGTAACATGTTATTGCAAAAAATAAAACACGGATACGAATAAGGACACAGATACGGATACAGTCATTTTGATGAAATGGGTACGTGGTAGTCACTTGTTTTGCATGAATACGGACACGACATGTGTTAGAACCAATTGCTCAAAAAAACCAACTTCACTTTTAGTCCCACATCGGTTGGGGTGTTTGCTCTATGTGTGTATATATTAGTTTGTCTCATTTACTTGCTTGAATGCTTGCGGGGGTTGGACCCTTGGGCCACACGTGCGGCCCGGCTCAGTTCGGTTCGGTTCGGCACGCGTAACGGGTGCGGGTACGCGTCCACATCTGCGGGCGCCGAATGCCGATTCGATTTCCTCTTCGGGTTCGGGCTGAGACCCTAAAATTCCTTTTACTCCTCTTTAATTTTTTCGTTTAATATTCTGAACGTTGGAAAATAAATTTGTCCGTTACTATTTAATTTTGAACCGTTAATACATTACGTGTCCAGATTCATTCTCCATGTGTCTGTGTAACGGCTGAATTAATAGCAAATTAATTCAGACCGTTACATATTGGATGGATTCTTATATATGAATGGTTTTTCTTTGAAAACGAAATCAGAAATATTTTTCTCCAAAAACTTGCTGCCAACATATTATTCAGTCAATTTCTTCGTCGTTTCACTCGTCTCCAAGCTCTGGACAGAGCTAAGTCCTGGTCATTCTCTCCGACTCGTGTGCGGCGACGAGATACCGGTAGTGCGGGGGTTTTACCACTAGGAGCTTCGGGAAACGTCTGCACACAGATCCCGAATCAACTCTTAGGGCAGTGCTTCGTGCACGACTTCCCCAGAGGCCGGTAACATCAATCTAATTTTTTTTTCTTTTTCTTTTGATTCACAAAATTTTCAATAAGAAAACGACAATTATTCTAACAACATGAACACCAATTTTCTTCGTATATGTGCTACATAGGTAAACATGTAATGACTACATTATACATAGCTTCTTGTAAAGGAATTGAGAACCAGGGAGAACGGTTTTTTTAAGAATCAGTAGCATGCTATTGCAAAGAATAAAACACGGATAAAGATAAGGACACGGATACGGATACAGTCATTTTGATGAAATGGGTACGTGATAGCCACTTGTTTTGCACGAATACGGACACGACACAGACACCATTTTTCTTCGTGTCTGTGCAACATAGGTAAACATGTAACAACTACATTATACATAGCTTCTTGTAAGGAATTCAGAACTAGGGGAGATAGATTTTTTTAATAATCAGTAACATGTTATTGCAAAGAATAAAACACGGATACAAATAAGGACATGGATACGGATACGGATACGGATACAGATACGGATACGGCCATTTTGATGAAATGGGTACATGGTAGCCACTTGTTCTGCACGAGTACGGACACAACAGGAACATCATTTTTCTCCGTGTCCGTGCAACATAGATTGACATGTAATGACTACATTAATTGAGATTTTACCTCCTCCATGAAGTAGAAGAGCCTGTTGGCGAGATCGGTGAGAGCCTTCTTGCGATCGCCCTCGAAAGCGCCCGAGATGACCCGGTTGAGGTCGCAGTACAAGAAGGTGGACTTGAGGGAGAGCTCCCTCGCCATCACCTCCCACCAGAAGCCATCCTCATCGTCAGCATTGCCATCGTCGTCGTTGTCAAAAAGATCTTCCTCCATCATCGCAAGGAGATCGAACGCGCACTTCTTGATCCGGTAAACGCTCCCCTTCCACTCCATATCCTCCATTCCCTAGTCTAGCAATACATCCCCAAAAGTTATCAGTGATCCCCATATAGCCGATATGATCAAGTTACAGAAATGGAAAGCTAAGTGAAATAGGGCTAGTAACATTAATTGGCATCACACAAAAATAATGGTCAAGAAACTTGGCTACAAACCTTAATTGAAACTAGCATAGATTGGCAAATAGCTAAAAAAATCATTAACAAATAGAACAAAAAAAGGTGTTCAATAAATGTTGCAAGTAATTGAAGACTTTGTGATCCATGGAATCAATCATCAATCTAGGCTAATGTGAAACTCAAACAACAATCATGAAATACATTTTAGTTTTTTTTTTTTTTTTTTTAATTATGGATTAAATACATACACAAGTAAGTACCCAAACAACAAATATCCATACCCACCAAGAACAAGAAAATAACAACTTGATAGGGGAATAATAATAATAATAATTTTTTGGGGGGGGGTATGGTTCTGGTAAGGAAAGAGAGGAAGGACAACCTTTAAATAGAGGATGGAGGATTGAGGAGTGTTTGTTTGTTTCTATATTTATGGGAAGTAACTTTATTAATTCATTGTTTGATGAATGAAACAATAAATGATTTAAGTAATAGAAAAAAAACTGAGAGGAAAAAAAAAAAAATTGGAACATGGGTGTAGTACCTGAAACAAAGAAAATGATCTGTAAAGTAAGGGTCCGTACACTGATGCTGCAGCTGCTGATTATGAAGGAGGAGAAGAAGAGGAAGGAGAATTATATTGTCTTTTATTATGAGTAGTAGATTGTACGTGTATGATTGTATTTATTTATTTATTGATAGTATATTTATAGAAAGAAACTGAGTTTTAGTTGTGGCTGTTAATAAATTAGAATATTTTGTTTGTTTGTTGGTAATTTGTTAAATTTGTTTTTGTTGGGTGAGAGAGAGAGAGAGAGAGAGATGTGGAGCGAGTCTCACTCGCGGTCTCACCTCAAGCGGGTTATGAGAGGGAAGAAAGACCAGAGCCGTGGAACATGAAGGCAGCTCCTGGTTTTCTTTTGGTGCCTCAAGGTGTGTATTGGGTTGGGTCCGGCACGGTCAAATTTGAGCTGGGTCGGTCTGATCCGGTCCATATATAATCCGAATTTGGGTCAGATTAATGCTCGTGACCCGTAGTTCTGGTCCGGACTGATCCGACCCAAAATCCTGACCGATTTGGTATGATTTCCCAACCTGGTAGATTCGACTCAGTCGATGACCCGATACAAGGTCCAGTCAACCCGAACCAAACACTCCCCCGCCCCCCACCCCACCCCCCCTAATTTAGGAGGTATTTTAACAAAATATTCTCTTTTATTATCGTTAGTATAACATTGTGAAAGATATTTTGGTATAAAAATACTCCTCCCAACAATCATTTTTATTAAATGAGAAATATTTTTACCAAAATATATCCATATCCTAAGTCAATTTTGAACGTTAATAATGTGTACATTAAGAAGAAATATTTTTGCCATTATGCTAAAATGACTGAAATACTCCTATAACAACTATATTCTAAAAGTATTGGTGGTCATTTAGCAATTGGAGTTTTTTATAAATATGACATACTACATCTAAATTTACCACGATAAATTTTCTCCCCTATCTTCTAATACTTACAAATAATCTAGTGATATTCGATAAAGCGACTACTTTTTCGCTAACATGAAAAATGAACAATCACAACAGCAGACTCAAGATCAACAACCCTAACCTGTGTTGCAATCTCATAGGATACAAAGGCATTAACCTGAGCCGCAACCTCAGGGGGTACAAGAACCTCAGCATGCACAACCTTAGTGGATAATAGGTTACGGAGAATGAATGAATCATAATTGGATGAGATTAAAAAAAGTTCAACACTTTAGTGGTGTTTATAATCAGCGTGCTATCGAAAACATAATCTCGCATGATATTCTTGTTGAGTGTTGTCATTGTGAGAAAATAATCCAATAAAAACCTAAGAATGACATAAAAAATCTACGTAGACATCTAGATAAGTATATCTAGTATCTTGGATCTTCTTAAAAAAATGTATAATTTTTCAATGTGTTATTATTGTAAATAGGTATATATTTTTATGCGACTTATTTTTGAGTTTTTGCTTTCGATCTCTCTGCAAGATTCCTTTGTGATATTACAAATAAAATTTGAAGAGAGGTTGAAAACAAGAACTCAAACATATGCTGTGTCAACAAACACTGACTTATGTAACAAGAATAGTAGATATTAAAATTTTATTAATTAAATAAAAAAATTCTTACCACTTTTATATATAAATATAATGAAAGACTCAAAGCCCATAGTTTTTTTATGCCCTCCAAAAGCCCAAAGCCAAAAAAAATTTTAAGCCCAATTTTTTTTAAATCGGCCAAAGGGCAATTTTTTTTTTGACCATTTCCTACGGACAAACCCACAACCAGTCCAATCCGGTAAAAACGGATCCACAATTTCTCGGGTTCTAGGCTGGACTGGATTTAGGTTTGGGATTGCTTGGCCCGGTCCAAACCATATCAACATTGGGCCAGGCATGATATACACCCTAAACTCGCACCAAAACGTATCTAATTTAATATTTTTTTAAAGTACATCTAATTTTTCAAATATAATAAAAATAGAAAATCACTAATGGCACCGCCAAAAGTGATAGGGACTATTTACATTATATGAGGTATCACTCTTAAGTTGTAAAAGTGGTAAGGGGCAACATATAATTTGTTAGAGGACAACATATAATTTGTTATGGGACAACACATCATTTCAAACATCCAAATTCATCTTTCTCTCACACAACTTCTTCTTGCAACCTCTTCCTCTTTTGAACATCATTATTGGTGGTTTTGAACCTTTAAAAATCGTGACAGTTGTTGGGTTGGGGACGATGCAGGACTGCTAGAATTCTTGCAGTCATGAAATATAAAACTCTCTGTCTTAGGACTATCAGAATTCTGGCATTTTTAATCAGGATTGTCAGAATTCTGGCAGTCCTAACAACAGTCGAATTTGTCAAAATTCTGACAGTCCTTCGTCGTCTCCAACCTGATTGTCACGATTTATAAAGCTTCCAAAAGCTATAATGAGATTTGAAACCATAATAATTGTGTTAGAAAGAGTAAGATGTTTTGCACGAGGAAGAAAAAATTATGAGAGAGGAAGAGGGAATAGAAGTTTGGGTTATTGAAATTGTGTGTTGTCCGTTAACAATTTTTGAAGGATAATTTGGATAAAAAAAATGACCATAATTTTACAAAGATGTAAGCCCATGTCACTTTGTGTGTTGTCCCTAGTCATTTCCTAAAAATATGGGTAATTTGCTCATGTCACCTACATTCTAATTTGTAAGGTCCATTGAATTGCAATCATATTTCATCTAAAGTTTTTTTTGGTTCACGGAATTATGGCATTGGAAAAAAAAAGTTATTCATTTCCTATACTTGGATGCCAAAGGAATGTAGGAGAAAAGAAAATTGATTCACAATGGAAAGAAAAATAGAAGAAAAAAAAATTGTTCCCTTCACCCACCCATCTATCCAAGAATTCACTTTTCTGCCTTTAAGTATTCACTTTCTCTCCCAATTTCTTTGACATTTCTAAATACCGAAAAAAAATCGATAAAAATTGTAATTTTCCAAATGAATGGAAAGAGCAAGAAATTGATTTCTTTTCTTTCCCTTTATGCAAACCAAATGAAGTCAAAGGTTCTATGCGATATGCGAACCAAATGAGGTCAAATGTTCTATTTAAGGAGCCTGAACGCAACAAACTAGATGTTTGACTATCCTCTGTGCCATCTATGCGCGATCGTTCATTCTTGACTCTTCTTCTTTTTCTCTAAACGCACCCCAAACAAACCTAAGTCGCTTTTTACTCATAACCTAGGTGACGTTTGAATAAAGGTTTTAGTATTCCTATTAATTCACTTTACATTACTTTCTTATGGAAAATAAATTCAACATTTTCATACTCATGTTTAGTTAGGTTGAAAATATGCAACCAGGAGAAAAATTATTTTTTCCTATATCCATGTTTGGTTTAGACAAAAATAAAAATCTTAATTTGTTTAATTTTCTACAAATATTCTTTCATTAATTTCATAATACTACTGTTACTTAAACTCATTTGGTGTCATTGAAGATATTAATGTCAAAAAATAATTATAATTAATACATCCGACTAATATTTCTATAAAAAAAATATTTTTAAAGAAGACCTTTGATTTTACTTTCCCACAGTTCTGAGAAACTGCCAATCACATACTTACCAGCAGGAGAGTTTTTCCACCTATCATTTTCCCTTCCCTTTCTCCCTTCTACTTTCTCCATCATTTTCTTATAAATTCCTTCTTCAAATACTTCATTATGAATATATTAAGCATCTCAATTCTACTATATTAAAATTGTTTGTTTATTATTATAGGTAATATTATCAATTCGTTATTTGTTTATTATTATAGGCAATATTATCAATTCGTTATTTGTATCAATTCGTTTATTCAGTTAGTTTTGGTTACCAGATGGTATAATAAGCTGAAAGTTCGTATTACTTGCTCCCATTATGGGAATGGTATTCTGTTGAACTATGGAAATGTGATGCCGAAGAGAATATAGCACTGCTGGGAATGTGAACAGTGCCAATGCAAGAAAAATGCTTATCTACGTGGAAATCTAATATTCCTGAGCAACATGTTGCATGCAGCAAAATATCGGGTTGAACATACAATTTATTCGATTTCAACAAAAACCGACCCGAAATTAGCCAAAATCAAATTATCTATTTTGTTTGTTCAATTGATCTATTATTATTATTATTTAATAGACCAAACCCAAAACTAAAATTATTATTAAATTATATTTAAAATTATAATTTTTATATACATTTGTTATATTTTAAAATTGTATCCAAAGTTGGACTAGTTATTAAATTGCCAGAGTATGACTTCAACACACATACATATAATTATTGTTTTCAAAATATACACATTTTTAATCACAAAATATGCAGTGAACTAAGGGTATTTACATAATTGTACAAGTCTTATTCGTTTTTCGGTTTGGAACCGAAACCAAAACCGAAACCCATAACCGAAGATTTTTTAGTATTTTTAAAACCGAACCGAATCTCTTATTAGGTTCGGTTCGATTTTCGGTCCAAAAACAGAATAATGCTCACCCATAAAACCAATGAGAGAATCCAGAACAGAATAACAATAACAACCAATTTACAGTAAAACATTTATCCTATGGCCAACACCATCCTCTCTAACACACACACACACTGAAATTATATACTAAAATGTTGTGTATAGTTCGTATATGATGACAACAATCGAGAAAATGGAAGATAGGAAAGAACTATGCCAAAAGCATGTTAGGGAAAGGTTCATTTTCGCCTCAGCACGATCCCTGACCACCTAAGATCACTCAGCAGAACCCACAGGATGAGCTTGGGAAGCAGCTGCTATGTTGGTTTCGACTTCACTGCCCGAAGCAGAGCTGGCATTGCTCAGGTTACGAACAAGACTACCATCACATGAAGTTGGGGTACTCACCATACCAGAAGTGGAAGCAGAATCGTGCTCTCCAGGCTGCCGAGAAGTGTTCAAGGCATGGCAGTGTGGGCAGTAGTATGTAATGTGCGGAAAATCTTCTCTCCTGGCCAATCCTGCATATATTCCAGAAAAGGGTCAGATTCTCTGCAGTGTAAATACATAGTACATATTAATCCAAGCCACTAACACTGCAATCATCATACTACCTGGAGGAGCAACAGGACAGTAGTATGTTATATGTGGTTGAGTGGGGGGGGGGGGAGGGATGAGGTGGGCAGTCGAGGCATCCTCTTATCATGTAAACATAAATTTTTCATGCATAGTTGAGAGGAGGAGGAATGCATACAAGCAAATAAATTGATTCTGGAATCAAGGCCTATTCTATAAACTATACTATATACAAGCAAAAACAAACTTCTCATATATATGTTAAAAGGTTTACAAAGTTAAAATTTTAAGTTAGTGACAGCAGAATTTCAGTCCGTAGCATAACTTCAAAGCTATGTTCTTCATTTGGGTTGTGAAAGACAGAATGGTATGCATGAATTTCCTTGTTATAATAGATCCAAGTAAATATTGAGAAGAAAACAAAAGAGAGAGAAATTGGTTTCAGTGCTACAAACCATTGTGCCTCAGGCAGTTGCCACATATGAGAGCAAAACACTGTGATGGATCCTCCCCTACAAGAAGCGAAGCGATACGAGCAAGCCATCCCCCATCACCTGCGCTTGAACCTCTATGATGCTCAACAACTACCTGGCTCTGATTAAGATCATTTTCACCACCAGCCCCAGGTTCATTGGACGCTCCGATGGTTGATTTAGGTGCCTCACTGCTCCCAGTGCTGCTGCTGCGTTGAAGAGGATGTCTCCTGTTTCGGAGTCCACTAGATTGTACCAATTCCACATCATTACTTTTAGCTGCTGACTGGGGTTCATCTCCTAAATGAACTTTCAGACCAGAATCTGCGCCCAACTTAGATGCAAGAACACTTGCAGCTGCAGCTTTTGCTGCAGGATCAAGATCATACCTCTACATTTAAAGGAACACGGTCACCAATGTTAGCATAATCACATGAAACACAATAAAAGAAATATGTATGCATCACCTGGATCAGTTGTTGTGTAGTGTAGTAATTTGTTAGTTCTTTTAGCTCATCAAGTTTTTCTTTCCTTTCAGCACGTAGTCGTTCAAGGGTCTTCTCATCCTTGCGATCAACTAGTTGAATGCATTACTCACATCAATTATTGCAGGAACAATCAAACAATATTTATCACTACTTTTAGTCTCTTGAGTACTATAAAGGATCTAAGAATATGTTATAACCGACCCCACATCGCGCCACATAATCTCCAAATACCATAAAGACCTTGGCACAAATTGACCACATGTTGTGACATTTTGTATGTAATACAAAAAATGAAATAAATGTTGCAAGATGAACTCCATGGTTTTCAGGTATTACTCTAGCACAATGTCAGTTACAATTATTTTCCCATCTTTTGGAGATACGCATCTACAAATTTATCCGAAATAGTTAAGAGATAAAGACGTAAACAACTTCTTTACAGAATACCAAGTCAATATCACAAAAGATCTACAATTGCAAGCCATTTCTTAGAGTTCAAAGTAGAACTTAGACCATATTTATATTCCAGAGAACTAATACATTACAAAAGACATCCTTGTCTTTACCTACGGGCAAGCACAAAGTTCCAGATGGAATTAGCACAAGTCATAGATTCAAGGATTTGCTGTACAGAGTACATTAGAAAGGAAATATTTACAGCCCATTTTCGACCAATAATGAAACGAGACTGATATAAGCCCTTTTGCAAACATGAATAGTGGCTACAAATAGGCAAATTCTCACTAATACAGAACCTTGTTCCACCTAATCATTCTGGTATGGCGCCTGCACCATGACTGAAGAAGATCAATATGAATTTCAGTTGGTTTGGTTATCATTGAAAGATTTGTAAATAGCTAGTGTGTCGACGTGGGCGCTAGTGGATGAGTTATATTTTGTTTAGTTGATATTGTGGTGTGTGTTGTATGTTTCATCGTTCCCGTTAATGGAATGGGATGGAAGACGGACACCTTTCCTCATATATATATATATATATATATATCACACCTACACCCTAACCGTCCCAAGGCTCATACACCAACTCCTTCCTAACCCCCCCCCCCCCCCCCCCACCCACCCCCACCCCACCCACCTAAGGCCGGATGCCTGTTGCCCTCCTACTGGAGCTATGCAGCACGGTGGCATATATAAGATGGGAAGAGAATCAGAGAGCTGTTAGTGTTGCAACTTGACAGGTGGTACTTTGAACAGGGTACCCGGCGATGAAGCTAACTAGAACTTTTGGGTGCCACCTTCCACATCATATTACAGGACCACAACTGCCTGAGAAATCTTGGCTTCTCAAGTAAAAAATCGCAATCCAATGTTGTAAGGACTATATTTCTATTTCTTTCCTATTATATAAGCTTTCTCATGATTCAAGAATGCTAGTCCGAGTAAATATAGTGTGTGTTATATAGCTTTTTACTATTAAATAGTCGAGTCCCAAAACTCGTAGTGTGTATCCGAAGAAACTCAAAATAATCAATATTTTGAGCCCCAAAACCTCAGTTGTTTCTATGTGGACCTAGATAAGTCCGAACTGCTCAGCATTTGATGGTTATCTTGGAAGTTTGAATATAGTTAGTGGATCTCATAGTAACTGGCATTGCATAATATGGTGAGAGAAAAAACTCCCAAATTATCTTAATTCACACACATGTAGGCACACACACATGCACATAAAATCTTATTATAATTCAAGATTATATTCTACAATCTCTTTAAAACTAAATAAATAGTTTTAAGCACTAATTGACATTAATATTTTATCTGTTATAATCTGGGAAGAACTAATCAATAGTGTAGGTTTTCAAAAATATAGTTGTGTTTTAGAAACATAATACTTTGAAAAACAATAGTCAGATAGCCAACCTGAAAATTTTGAAATAAAGGCCGTTTTGTTGTTTGTAATGCTTCCGAAAACAATTTCTTGGAAACCACAGTTTACAAACCATGTTTTCATTGTCAGGAACCTTTAACCTTCCTAATCTCAAATTAAGACAAATCATGACCCAAGTCAACCATACTTGACAATGAATTTTTTTAACATGTGGTGTAATGCACATAGTATCTACCAGTGTGTTTACATCTCCTGAGCTATTAAATTGCAATAACCAAGTGGCCTACAGATCATGCTATCTACACCCATGTTTTCATTGTTTGAAAAACCTTAGTGACTAAACCTCAAGATCTCAAAGAAAAGTAAAGTAGAGTACACACAATCTGACTTGAGAAGCAATTCATTTAATATTGTTATGTGGATCAAACATAGTAGCTCATAGTATTACATCACTTGAGCTATTAAATACTGTCTTTCAGGTTAAAGATTGAAGACCTTTAATTGAAAAAGAGGTTTTCAGACTAAAGCAATTGAGTTAGGAAAATTGTTATCAAACAGCTTGAGTTACCTTCAAATTTAACTATTTAAGGACCAGAGACTAAAAGAGAAGAAGAAGAAGAAGAAGAAGAAGAAGAAGAAAAAGAAAGAAGGGGGAACAATGTCTTCCTCTAGGAAATGAATACTGCCTTCGAAGTTGCTACTAGTCAGCATGGAAAGTCAGAAATTACTAAAGCCAATTTTAACAGGCTTAAGCTCAATCAAGCTTGGCTTGTGGAAGAAGTCAGTGCAAGACCTTGATCTGGAAGGTACATAGGCCCTCAAGTTTGCTAGCTAGATTTCAAAGTGAGAAAATCTCTATCAAAGAAACTTATCAATAATTTACTTATTTGTAAGTAGTTCCCTCTTGTGCATAAAGAGTGGCAAAGATGAACATACCTTAACATATTATGACGGGTGAAATAGGCACAAAATTCATGTCATCCAAACTTGTAAAAACATGGACATCTACAAAAAGTTTGGAAAGTCAAAAGGAATGTCGTCTCTTTCCCCTCCGACTTGTATCCTCCAATGTCCTGTGACCTACGTTTGACCCTTTACAACATTGATAAAGCAACAGCAAAGCCTTCATCCCAAACTTTTGTGGGTCAGTTGTTTGGATCCTTTTCTGCCATTCAGCTCTGTTAAGGATGATGTCCTATGTACATCAACAAAAACCATAACCTCTGTTAGAATGCCAATCCAAGTTAGTTTAAGGCCCTAACCTAGTTCTAGGGGCTCTTTGACTAATATCTTCTCACTTCTCCTAATTGGTGCATATATAAGTCTGTTGTAAAATGTTCAAACAACCTTAGACAATATTTTCTATCATCTTATACTCAGTTGACGCAGCCTCCAACTTTCCAAGAATACCATCATTAGTCATTTCCTATCTCATCTTTCTATGTATTGCAGGTCAACCGTCTAAGCTCTCTCGTTTAGCTCCTCATTTTGTGTACATATTCTTTAAGTTCCCAACACACCGATCTATAAAGCATGGCAGCTCTTATAGTTGTCTTAATGAATTTTTCTTTCAACTTCAAGAGTATCATGTGAACACAAAGCACTCCTTAAGTGAAGCTTCATTCCAACCATCATTTTGAAATCTATGAAAAATATCAATAATGCTCTTTTTTGAGATAAACGGTGGGAGTTACCCTTGTGTCATTAATGGTAACTAATGAAACAAGTCCCCATTACAAAAGATTTTACCGCTAAGAACACAATAAAAGATTGACAACAAGAACACACTCAAATGAGACTAGAACGAACAGATCTATCACCGAGTCACAAGATTGACGCTACTAAAAACTATCATAGTTGTGGATCGAATATGGAAGCACGTCAACATCTTGAAGTATTCTCCATCCACAATAAGAAAATACTACTCGAAAAAACCGTTATAGGAGAGAAAAGACAACTAAAGAGAGATAAAATTGATTAAGCTCATATCAACACTTCAATGTTTGATATAGCTCCTTATCATTTATCCAATCATGGCCCTTTGTCGATCCCCACCCGTTGCTTCAACATTTGATGCGGGCAAACCCTATACATCCTGCCAATGTTAGATGCGCATCATCCTTATTCATCAAACCTCGATCACTTGTCGAGCTCTACTAATCACGTTAATGCTTGATATGGTCTGATGTGGTCCATATCATTCATAAAATTTCAATCACATGAATTACTCTCATAACATCTATTGAAAGCTGAAATGACCCCATACCTCTTCATCACTATTGGTTCCCATATGTCAAATCACCTCCTTTGCAACTCTGTCTTTCTTAACAACAATTACATACCTTCAAAAGCACTATCGTTGGATTATATTTCATCCCAAAACTATATAGATAAATACAATGGAGTTGAGAAAGCTATAGAGTTGTTTGGGTTCAAGCCCTCCCCATTTTATAAATAAGTTTCTTTTTGAGCTAAAGAGAGAAACTCGATAATTATGTTTTTGAAGGATTGTAATTGTAGTTGAGAATAGCATATAGACAATTACAAAGGAGGTGACTCACATGGGACCGATGGTGATGGAGAGGACGGGGGTCGTACCACTTTTCGGTAAGATGTTGTCAAGAGACTACTTTATATGATTGAGGTTTAATAAATGGTATGAGTCACATCAAACACGTGAATAGTTGAACTTGACAATTAAGCAAGGTTTGATGAATGGGGATGAGTCAAATCAAATATTAATATTAGGGGTTTGATGAATGAGATCGGGTCATACCAAATATTGAAGCAATAAGTGTCGCAAATGGTCAATGTTCGATGAGAAGAAACCATATTAGACGCTAAAGTGCCGGTTGTGGCTCTGCCAAATACCTATTTCTCTTTAGTTATCTTTTCTCTTCTACGCTAGACTTTTCGAGCATAGGTATGTCATAGACAATGAAGGATAGCTAAGGATATTGATGTGTCCAAACTTGATCCACCAATGCAATAGTTTCTAGCTACGACAAGCTTGTGACTGGCTAGCGGATATGTCCATTCTAGTCTCCTTGGAATATGTATTCTTGCTTTATATCCATATTTCCTTTTGTAATTGGGATGTTGCTTCGTTTTTTTCTCCATTAACGAAACATGAGGGATTTATTCCCATCATTTTATCTAATACACTAATCTTTCCTTAATTAATACCACAACAATCCAAATGTCAGATAGTTCTAGTGAAGTCTCCAAGAACCTACCCTTTCCCCCAATCTCTAGCAAGTTTTGTAATACACTCTTTTTGACCAAATTAGGACTCTTGCCTCAACACCAATCAAGGCTATCTTTCCAACAATGAACACCCTCCAGACATCAGAAACTGACCCTGTAGACAAATTGTAATTTCAGTAAATCATCCCCCCCCCCCCCCCCACCCCACCCCACCACCACAAAAAAAAAAAGAACACCCCACCCCCAACACACACACACACAAATACCACACTCCAACAAGATTTCCACTGACGTTCCACTTCATTGGTAATGCAACTATGAATCCACTAATATATTATCACGATCAGCAGTACGTTGTGCCAGTAAGTACTGCACGAGCTTTATTGTACTCAAAACAAGTTGTTAGAGCTTATCTTCAAGCTGCCCCCACAGTAGAGACAATGGACGAGTCTATTCTAGAATCTAATATGACCTATTAATATTTTCATCAAAGATTGATCACACAAGCCACCATTTCAGAGGCTACAGAAACTAGGAAAATATCCATCAAACAATGATCATAAAATGTTAACAAATTGTTACTGACAATACACTACAAAATAACCAGTAGCAAGAAAATCAATGGCAAAGAAATTAAGCTCAGCCAAGCATGCTAAAACAGAATGAAGATATTCAAAAGTACTAGCAGATTGCTTTAAGTATATATGATGCTGGATTGCAGAACGAAAATTTTGCATTATGGACGAGTCTACTCTAGAATCTAATATGACCTATTAATATTTTCATCAAAGATTGATCACTCAAGCCACCATTTCAGAGGCTACAGAAACTAGGAAAATATCCATCAAACAATGATCATAAAATGTTAACAAATGGTTACTGACAATACACTACAAAATAACCAGTAGCAAGAAAATCGATGGCAAAGAAATTAAGCTCAGCCAAGCATGCTAAAACAGAATGAAGATATTCAAAAGTACTAGAAGATTGCTTTAAGTATGTATGATGCTGGATTGCAGAACGAAAATTTTGCATTATGATGAAAAATCTAAATGAAAGCAAAAGATGAGTGTAGAGTTCAAGATATTTACGCATCCTTGTGACTCGAACCAGTGCTGTATAGATAACAAAGGAGAAACCAGGTGAAAGAATTACGGGCAAAGATCTAACTATCTTCATTGTCCAGTTCAGATGTGATGCTCTCACTGTCACAATAGCTAAAGCTACTGCTGCAACCTTGAGAAAATATAAAGTGCCATCAGAAACCTAGTTAAAACTGGAGAGTTTTATACCCATTAGCAAAGCATGTTTTCAAGTGATAACAAAGATGGTCCAGTAGGCAACCTTAGAAAGGTAATGGTGAGTTCATGTAAAGTCGTGCCTCATATTTACATATAGAAAACAGCACGAATAATCAAAAAGTGTATTCTCAATCTCATCCAAGGAAGTTTGTAATTATGACTTAACATATTACAATGATTCAAGTGCATTAGCTATAATGAGTATAAAACAAGCTGTGTACAAACAGAACAAACCACTCTCATGAAGAAAGTTCTCATCAGTACAACTTTCAATTTACCACAAAATTTGGCATTCCACCTTAAGAAAGGCAAATAATAACTCATCAATGGAAAGCTCCATATCTACTTCCAATGCTCAGGACATGTAGGCACTGAAAACATATTTTAATGGACAGGACACACAGGAACAGAAACCATATTTTATGGAAGAAGATGCAAGTACGGGAACCTTAATTAAATAATCCATATAGCAGATGCAGTACTGGTTTGAGTGCAAAATTTCAGCATTCAACTTAAATTCCCATCACTATCAAATCCATTAATAACATCACCTAATATGTAGCAGAATTGACCAGTTCTGAAAATAAAAGCTCACCTAAAATCCTCATTGTACCCAAATTTCCAAATAAGTCTGCACCCATCTTACTAAAGTGCACCATGAACCAAACCAGTGGAAGGAAAAATTAATTGGCAAGAATTTTAAATATGACCAATATAAATCAGGTATAATTAAGTGAACTAAACTTTGACCTACCATACTCTCATGTAATGTCTGTCCCGTGTGACTTATTTAAGAAAAGAGCCTCTGCAGCATGAGATTAACAGAAATCAAACATAACAACACATGCTTCTTGGAAAGGTCTTCCATAAATGTGTTTCTAAAAGAGACGTGTTAAAAATCCCAAATAGCTGTTCTCAGACTCTTAACAACAATCTATAACCAGCAAACCAAAATACCATACTCAATTTCATTATATTTGGTTCCAGTAGCAGTACAGGGTTTTCCACAAGCACTTCTGTTCATGTGAAAGAATGGCTGAGTGCTCGTAAGTCTGTCTTAGCAATGCAAAGGCTTGAGAAGGGAAGCAGGGAACCAACTTCTGAAGATGGGGGGAACTAATTCCATCTTTGGTTGCAGAAACATGCTGCAAAGAATTTGGGTCGAGCCAATTGACTTGCTTCAACAACTTGGCACAAACCAGCTAATCTTTTCAAGAAACTGGGACATGAATCTAGGAGCCATTCAGCTTCAAGTCCCACAAAGAGGCAAGTGAGATCTCCTACGATACTAAAATTTGAATGGTGATGCGAGACTAGGACTTAAGCTCAACTAATCCATGTTCTACAAAATTAGGATTTGAAGGAGATTGTACTAGTGAGGAGGTTCTCTGCATTAATTAAACATCAAAGAGAGCTATGTTATTGTTCTTGGTTTTGATAATAACTTGCACAACTTACCTGAAAGATTGTGATTCAGCCGCAAGCCTCGAGAAAGGGTCCACTTCATTCTATGAGAGAGGAGGCAAACACGATGTTGGGACTCCTCAAGTTTTTGGTGCACAATTCAGTGTCAATGCAAAATATTTGCATGTGCACCAAACGAAAACAACATACTAGATTTTGCTGATTCTTGAAGGTGTTCGGCGTCTTTTCGGCGTCTTTGTTGGATACTTTGGTTCCAGGGCATTGCCATATGATAAAAGGGTTTCTAGGATGGTTCTCCAAGCAAAGGTAGCAGAGGTTAGGAAGCAATGACAAAGAGCCGAGGAAGAATTCAACAAATATGTTGACATTTGGCAAAATGTGAGAAAATTCACTCAAATATGAAAAATTCACTCAAATCAATGGTTTCACACCTGGGTTTATGAAGTGGATTTTATTCTCACTAATTCTCCCCCTTCTACAATTCTTTTGGCTCCTTTTATAGCCATACAAGTCAACTATAAGACAACATAATTTAATTCAAAAAATAATGAAATAACTGACAAAGATAAACACCTAATCTTACGGAAGATAACCTCTCTATCCACAGCTTAATGAAGCTGGTAAAAGAGCTGAGAGAATGCTTCCTTTGTAACAACTAGATACCAAATCCTCAACCAAAAGATCATGTGCGAATCTGACAGAACTAGATAAACCACTAGTCCTAAACTCGGCTAGTCTTCGTCTTGTGGTGCAGCTAGGTAGGGTATAGTACGATTCCCATCAAAGGGTGGCGGCAAGAATTCACTCGATGGAAAACAACAATTTTCTTTTTTCCTCCAATGTAAATATAAATAAAGAAATCAAATTAGGAATTTTGTTAGTTCTTCCCCGTGAAACCTGAACATTACCAACTAGAATTTTCCCCAACTTCAATAAAATGCTAGTGTTGTCTCCCATTTTTTCTCCAATTTCCTTTCATTGAACTCTCTCTAGGAATTCCATGACAAAAACAGATGGAGCTCATCAATCTACCTTAAATTTATAGAGTTCAATCAATTTGGTACCAAAGTAGTAGTATCAACTCATGGAAACTTCTAATGAAGGTAGGGAAACACATGGAGGACGCAACTTCTAGAACTGTATAATCACTTAGCATGAACAACAGCTCATGGATTTGGATATGAAGTTTTCATGTCTAGATAGTAAGTTCTCTACACTCAGTAGGCTTAATTTAATGTTGGAAGAAGTATTTCGGGAAAAGACAGAAGGTAAGGCTGAGCAAGCCAACAGAAAAGAAGATGACAGGCAAAGAATAACCACATACCAGCAGCAACATCAACAAACGATTTTACATAGACAATTTTTTTCTGCATACACACCACGTCGATCTGGTATTCCTTCTCTTGTCATTTCAGGCTTGAAGTATGTCTTTTGATGGAAAGGGTGATATTGAGGAATGGTTACTGAGAGTGAGTCATAGAGATTGCTCAAAGGAAGCCATATATGATGTTCAGCTCTGTAGTCCTAGAAGTTCACTCAGTGGCCGCGGACATTGCTAGGGTGCTCGAAGCCAAACCAATGCACTAAAAGACAAAAGTACCACATCGTACCAAGTTCAACTAAATACAACTACAACCAATGTCAGCACTTCAATCACACATCAGACAAAGGATAAAAATAAAAATAAAAAACACAATCAACATGAAGCCTTTTCCCCTATTGAGCCGCAAAGGAGATGGTACACGGCCAAGTTCTCTGTCTACTAGAATTGTTCAAAGGGCCACAAATGTAAGGGAAAAAAAGAAGTTAACTGGAGATCAAGAAGAAGCAACTGAAAAGGCATAGCTCATGACAGAGCCAGAGGTAGGAGGAGATTTTCCGATATCAATACAAGCTTCGTCTATGAAGTTGAGAGGGTTATTTAGCAAAATCACTTGTCATCTTAGTAGATTCAGGATTCACTCAGGTTCACGGATCTTCTATAAGCAAGCATGGACAAAACCTCATGACGAAAGGTCATTTGAAGTACTGATGGTAGCTAATGGGGATAAACTGAAGAATCAGGCAGACGTAAACAGGTGGAGATCAATTATTGCCAAGGAAAGAAGATCAAATCAGACCTATTGTCTTCACCTGTCTCAGGGTCTGAACCAATGTTACTAGGATCGTGGGTCGCTTTGGTACGTGGTACGGGATACGGTACCTCAGCCGGTACGCGGTGCGGTGGGAGTAGGCTTATTCGGTACGCTATTTGGGGTCGTTGTTCGTTTTTATCTGGGTCGTCTTTTATACCATATACAATTATATAGAAGTATACACCAAAAATCATAAGTTCATAACCAAAGCCATCAAAATTCAAGTGAAGGAAAGCATAGACAATATTCTTGTAACTAAACCAAATATCATAAGTTCATAACCAAAGCCATCAAAATCTGGGTTGCTAAATTTGACGAAAGGGTCGCAAACGCACCCCGTTCGGGGTCGTTCGTCCCAATTCGTGGGACGTAGGGGGGTTGGCGAATTAGGCAACTATGGTCTGAACTCTTAAGTACTTATGGTGATTCTACTTGGCCGAGCACCGTTGGCGATAATGTACGAAACTTGAGGGATCCTACCATCAAATATGAAGAGAAGGGCGAAACTAAGCAATTTGGGGAAACGAGGCTCGGAACAGATATGTTAGTTGAGAATGTTCAAGAACTCAGAAGGGATTCCAAGCCTTCATTTTACATGTGTACAATATAAACTTTTAGAGGCTACCGGCAATCAAAGCGTTAGCAGTGTGCCTGATTTGAAGCAATAATTGGAGCATTATGAGAGGTTTTTTAGGAATTGAAGAGCCAACACCTGCCGGAGAGTTTGATCACAGGTCTCCCCTATCACCAAAAGAATGAGATGGAAATATTGGTCAAAGAAATGTTATACTCGGGTATCATCTTTCCAAGCAGCAGTGCATATCCATCTCCTGTGATCTTAGTTAAAAAGAAAGATGGGAATTTGAGACTGCGCAGGCTACAGGCACTGAATTAGAACACCATAAGAAACAAATTACCTACACTAGATATTGAGGACTTGTGTGATGAGTTATATGGAGCCAGGCTCTTCTCAAAACTGGGTAACTCAAAACTAGTTACAAAGGAGCTATGCCCATTAGAATTCTAATGCCCTCTCTTTACCGACACTGATGAAGTCATTATTCAAACCACACTTGCAAAGTTTATCTTAGTGTTCTTTGAAATAGTATACAGCAAGAAGCCAATAATTTGGGTACAATAGATGATAGTGTCCAAAATCAGTGGTTACAAGTCAAGATCCTTGAGCACTGCCTTGAGTAAGAACTAATTAATTAATTAATTACTGAAGTTGACGCAGTCACTGGAGTAAGATTGAGGCAGTGGTCCAATGGCCAACTCAAAAGACTCTAAGGGACTCGGATTATCCTGGCGTCAACACCAAGAAAACTCGTATTGACCTTCTCAAATTTTCCTTAACACCAGACAGATGCATCCAGATAGCAGATAACAGCTGTTTGTTTGTTCTCATGAAAAGTAACAGACGTAAATAATTTATCCATTTATCAGATAAAACCTAATAGCGAAACTAAATTCGTAATCAAACAACAAACGCATCCAAATTGGAAGTAATTTCGGTGACCAAACCACAGAAACTCCAAAAGACAGTGTCAGACACGTACTGGACACAACACAAGATTCAGACACGCCAGGACACGCCAAAACCGGTGTCGTATCCTCGTGTCCCGATGTCTACATCATGTCCTATTGGTGTCGTGCAACACAGTAAATCATCAAACCCTAAATGCATAAGAATTCAAATTAATTTCGGTCGATCAAACCACGTACACTCCAAAAGACAGCGCCGCGCCCATTTCATACACGTACTGGACACGACGAAATTGCTGACGTGTCCGTGTCCGTGTCGTCGTGTCCCTGTGTCCGTATCATGTCAGATCAGCGTCGTAGTAATTTCCAGAAAACTCTTCGTCGTATCAAAACCCTAAATGCATCAGAACTCGAAGAAGGCAGCGTGTCCACGCGACGTACATGTCGGACACAAACAATTCCAACGATCTACCCCTAAAAAAGAGAGGAAGAGTTCCAGACCCAGAGGACGATGACACAAGCTTCAGACACGCCAGGACACGCCAAAACCGGTGCCGTGTCCTCGCGTCCCTTCGTCTATATCATGTCCTATTGGTGTCATGCAATATAGTAAATCATCAAACCCTAAATGCATCAAAATTCAAAGAAATTTCGGCGATCAAACCACGTACAACTCCAAAAGACAGCGCCGTGCCCATTTCATACACGTACTGGACACGACGAAATTGCTGACGTGTCCGTGTCTGTGTCGTCGTGTCCCTGTGCCCGTATCATGTCTGATCGGCGTCGTATTAATTTCCAGAAAACTCTTCGTCGTATCAAACCCTAGATGCATCGGAACTCGAAGAAGGTTGAGTGTCCATGCAATGTACGTATCGGACACAAACAATTCCATCGATCTATCCCTTAAAAAAAAGGAACAGTTCCAGAGCCAAAGGACCATGACACAAGCTTCAGACACGCCAGCACACGCCAAAACCGGTGCCGTGTCCTCGCATCCCTGTGTCTATATAGTGTCCTATCGGTGTCACTCGCATCCCTGTGTCTATATAGTGTCCTATCGGTGTCACGCAACATAGTAAATCATCGAACCCTAAATGCATCAGAATTCAAAGTTATTTCGGCCGACCAAATCACCTACACTCAGCGCCGTGCCCGTTTCATACACGAACTGGACACGACGGAATTGCCGACGTGTCCCTGTCGTAGTAATTTCCATAAAACTCTTCGTCATATCAAACCCTAGATGCATCGGAGCTCGAAGAAGGTTGCCGACGTGTCCACGCACGTACGTGTCGGACACGAACAATTCCATCGATCTATCCCTAAAAAAAAGAGAGAGAGAACAGTAGTTCCAGATCCAAAGAGGACGACGAAGACGAACCTCGAAGATCGCCGAGAGGACGATGATGTTCCTGGCCGCCTTCCTGGTCCGGAGGGCCCTCCGCTTCATCCTGGAGTGGACGGAGGCCTCCTCCTTGGAGAGGTGCTTGAGCTTCTTCTCGTAGTCCTCGCTCCTCCCGCCGAAGACCCCCCTCCACATCCGCGAGAGGAGCCCTCCCTTCTTGTTCCTCTTCGCCGGGGTGATCTCGCCGGATCCGCTCCGATCGAGGGCGGACTTCGCCGGAGCTTCGGAGGAGGAGGGATCCGCCATTGCTCTGCTCTCAGTGGCAATTGCACGAACAGCTGGAGGTAGTTCCCTGATCTGTGAAAGAATGTGTTTCTCTGAAGTAAAGTTGTGCGCTGGCTAATTTCACACTTATATGCCACTAGCATATATGCAGGTGTTCTGTTGGTATTATTCAGAGGAAAAAAAAAAAACACAATAGATTCTTAAATTTTTATTACGCAAACAATAATCTTCTTATTTTCTTCTATAAATAATTATCAAATTATCTATATTAAATTTAATAAATAATTTTAATTAGTAAACTTAGCTAAGAATAATTTTGAAGAAAAAATAAAATTTCACTGTAAAATCTTAAACTTTACTTATAGTGGCTAAATTTCAACTTGATACCCTCAACTATTTTAGTTTTTTTTACTTGATATCTTAAACTTTGATAGGTATCAACTTGATGTCCTAAAAAAACTAACGAAACTAGTCATCTCTCTCTCCGACAGCGGCAACGGCGATGGTGACGGTGCCAGCACGCGGTAGCGACAGCCCGTGACGGAGAGGATGGGAGGAGGAGGAGAATTGGGTAGAAAATTGAGTAGATTCGTCAGTTTATTTTAGAATATCAAGTTAATACCTATCAAAATTTAGATTATCAAGTTAAAAATTTTGAATAGTTGAAGGTATCAAAATATAATTTAGTCTTATACAGTAGTATTAATCAAATTTTATGTTATCGCAATTTGCCACTGTATTAAGCTGCTGCTTCTTCTTCTTCGTTTATTCTTTTTTTTTTCTTTTTTATGGTGACACAATGGATTCTGTCGATCTCATATTCTTCCACCTCCTTCAATCCATTTGAAACTTTAATCATCCTCCCTAGTTTCCTTTAATTCTTTTACATATTTGTTTTTTCTTCAGTTCTTAAATATTCTTATGAATCACTTAAATCGTGTATGGATAAACTGGTTATTCAATAAATAGGTAAGACCAGTCACCACCACCTTGGATCGGAACTTAATAACCTAATTAAACAAGTTAGGAGGCTCGACCCATTTATGCACAAGTCCGTCCAAGAAGACAACGTGTTGGCAGGTCAAAACAAAAGGGAAACAAAAAATTTACTATAACGAAAATATTTTACATTAAATTAGTGCCAACGAAATAAGTTCAGTATAACTAAAGAAAATGAAACGTAGTTGGCAAAAAATAGCAAACGAAAAAGAAAAAAAAATAAAACAAAACGAAGACGACATGTGGCCCCCGTGGCCCCCCAACCTACTTTTCGTCAGCAGAGTTGGCGGAAAGTAGGTAGGGGTTTGGTGGGGTTTGATTTTGGCAAAAAAAACCAGATAATTTACTATAACGAAAATATTTTATATTAAATTAGTGCCAACGAAATAAGTTCGGTATAACTACAGAAAATGAAACGTTCCGCCAACGTAGTTGGCGAAAAATAGCAAGCGAAAAAGAAAAAAAAATGAAACAAAACGAAGACGACATGTGGCACCCGTGGCCCCCCAACCTACTTTTCGTCAGCAGAGTTGGCGAAAAGTAGGTAGGGGTTTGATTTTGGTTGGGGTTTTGGATTTTGATTTTTTTTATTTGGTTTTGGTTTTGGTTTTGATTTTGGTTTTTGGGACCTCTAGCCTACCGGTTCAAGAAAAAATCAAGAAAATTAAAATAATTAATTATATAATAATAATTATTTATTTAAATAAATTATTTTGTTATTTGTAGATAATTTAATAATAATATATTATCTAATTAAACACATATTCAAAATTTTAAAAAATATAATTATGAGAAATCATAATTAAAATAGATATAGGAAATTTGCTGTAGAGAAAATATTTTTAAATAAATTAACTAAAACGAAACTATTTTGGAAAATTTTGAAGTCACGAAAACTTTCGCCATCTGGGATGGCAAAAATATGAAAAAAAATTATATTTACCAAATTTTTGCCAACCAAGTTGGCGAAAATTTGACCCCTTTTTTTTTGGTTGGTTTGTTTTGTTTATGTTTTTTTTTGGGTTTTTTTGGATAGTTGGGTTTAATTTTTTTTTTATGGTTTATAAAAAATTAACCAATAGATTTTCTAAAGACAATATAAAATTAACTAAAATATTTTTCAAATATTAGATACCACATTTATTATCATTCAAAATAGAATTTTAGAAATAGCAACTGTTTGATTATTATCTATACTAATTTTTTATTATGTATACTAATATAATTTTCAAAATATAATTATTATCTATACTAATTTGTTACATAGCAACCGTTTTGATTAAATCAAAATATATTATTAGTTATTTTTTTATTATTTATACTAATTTATTATTATCTATACTAATATGAATGATAACCGTTTGATTAAATCAAAATATAATTTGTTATCAAAATATACTAATATGAATGATAATCGTTTGTTATTATCTATACTAATTTTTTATTATCTATAATATCTTTTGAAATAGCCACCGTTTGATTAAATCAAAATATAGTTTTTGAAATATAATTTCAAAATATAATCATTATCTATACTAATTTTTGAAATAGCAATCGTTTGATTAAATCAAAATCTATTATTAGTTAATTTTTTATTATCTATACTAATTTGTTATTATTATACTAATATGAATGATAACAAAATCTATTGATTAATATTATTATCAATATTATATTTTTCTTTCATATCACTAAAAGATAATTTATTATTATTTGTACACAAAATTTATTTAAAATAATTATTAAATAACAAATAATTAGTTTGTTATTTGTAAATTGTGATATCTATTTTAATTATAATTTCTCATAAATATATGTTTTAAATTTTGAATATGTGTTTAGTTAGATAATCTAGAATATTCAAAATATTGTTTGTTATATCGTAATTATCTATTTGTTTTTTTTTATTTGATACCATAACTATAATAGACAATTACGATATCAAATATTTTTTAATTACGGTATATATATTTTTTAAAGACACTTATAGATTTTCTAAAGATAATTTAAAATTAACTAAAATATTTTTCAAATATTAGATATCACATCTAGTATCATTCAAAAAATAATTTTCTAAGGACAAATTTGAAATTTGTTAGGGATAATAATATATTCAAAATTTAAATTATATTTAAACTAACTACAAGATATTATCTAACTAAGCACATATTCAAAATTTAAAACATATATTTATGAGAAATCATAATTAAAATAGATATCACAATTTAACAAATAACTGTCACGCCCAGTACCGGAATACGGAGACGGACATGGCCATCTCCCTCGTACAAGGTATAGAACATCATACGGCGGTCACGGCTGTAGAAAGATAAGGGGGTGCATGTTACAATCAAGTCTCTTAGGGTCTAAGAACAACTAAATCAAGTCTCTTAGGGTCTCAGAACAACTATGTCTCAATCATTCAAGCAAGTAACAACAACATAGAACATGTGAGATAAAGCCGTAAGGCGTCCCAAATGCTCCTCTAGCCGTCAAAATGTTAGGCTAGCAGAATGTCAATAGTTACATAACCGAGATCAGTTGCAGTCTGATTATATTATAATTGTGTAAAAGAAACTAATACCCAGACAAGCTGGCTAACAAGTGTCGGTGGCTAAACTCCCAAAAGAGAAGAATGTACAAGACGAGCAGTGATCAAGAAACCCACTTGTACCCTTTAGTGACCATCCATCCGGTGCGCGTCATTGTAGGAAAGATAAGCTGGATTCTCGGGTACTGGCTCTAGACCTGGCCATACAAAACCAGTGGGGTTAGACCCCAAATAGCAAGTACCACAAGGAAGCATGAATGAAAAAATAAAAACCTGATCAAGCATATAGTACAAGAGCCAAGAATTATTGGCGCGTGTCCCATCTTCAGGATAACATGACATTCCTTCACCAAACAAGGACAGAAAATGGCATGCCACCCAAGATAAGGTACATCCCCATGATTATGGTCAAGTTAGAATTCAGTGTCGTAGCTTGGTCCATATTCTATCATAGCATAATGACCCAACTTCCCAACCAAACAAGGACAGAAGTTGAACACCACACTATGACAGTCCATGTCCTTAAGTTACTAGCAGAGTTACAATCACAACCAAGTCAAGTAAGAATGACTAAACAATGTTACGACTTGTTATGTGGAGTCTGGGGTTATCCCAAATATAATAATAATAATAAACATTCTCAGATCGTGCCATGGCGAGCAGGAATAACCGAGCTAATATCATACAGGAAAAAAATCATGATCGCACCAGTCCACCGTAGGGCCATCGCGCTAATTGATAGTAATAGTTCCAATCTTCCTATAGAAAAAATATTGGCTCGATCTTAAATATAAAAAGTCGAATATTGTACTCCACTACATGTGGATGATATACAATATCCATGGTGGCCAGCCTTGCACACCATGAAAATTATCACCGAGCGGCCCATCATGCATGATCTCGGGATGTCGTTCCCTCCCCATGTTCTAATCAGCTTTTATGTTACCAAATTAACCCTACAGTGATATAGAATTACATGCCGTGGCCACAGGAACATTTCCCTTAATGATGTCATACAAAGTACGGACACATTTGATACGAATCCATTTAATATATGGAGTTAAGTCTGGATTCACCCAAATATAGTTGCAGCATTTAAACAAGCAAAAGCCTAGCCACGCTTTGGTTCTGATCCATTATCATTTCCGTGCCAAAAATTCATGAATATAATATTATGCACCGAGCAGGAATTATTATGTCACATTCAGTATACATGTTGGCCAATATTCTGCACTCGGTGTACAATATAGTTGTTATAAACAGGCGAGCAAGACAAGTGTATCAGCAAGAATACAATAACCAAGTCAGGATACCAAACCTATCAGTTGGTCACATGAATCATATTTTGATCAAGTCAGGAGTCATAATTAATTAGGAATCTAATATCTCATATGATCGAGTCACGGTCATGAATGCCTTGTTAATTCCTCAATTTATGGGATCATCAATCAGGGTCAAGCTCAACTAATTTATAATAGGCATCAAGTGCTCAACTGGACCTATGCATGCACAATCAATCATAAGAAGTCCTGGGTCGATGCATTTTGCAAGTGCTAAATAGGCTAGTAAGGATAATGGTGCACTATGCGCAAGCAGGCAACTATATGGCGTGCAAACCTATAACATTAAGTCACAGAAGTCATCGCGCTGAAGTCTACAACATGGTGCACAAAATTAAGAATTACGAGTAAGAGAAGTGGCACACTATGCGAGTGCAAAATAACTACAAAATAAAACAGAGTCCCTAGGCGGAACGACAGTCGAGGGCACGACAGTCAAGGGCCTCGTGATCGAGACGTGCCAAAGTTAAGGCTCGCTTATCGAGGCTGAACCGAGAAAGAGTGCGTCAAGAGATAACAAGTGTGCCGGGTCATTAGTCTATTAAAAGTGCACAAACTGTTGAGCGTCCAGAAAGTGCGCCAAGGTTTATATGTATAAGAGCGGCGCACTTTTGATAGTTAATGCACAATGTGTCAATTGTGCATCGATTTGTTAATTTGGTTAAAAGTGCGCCAAGGTTTATATGTATAAGAGCGGCGCACTTTTGATAGTTAATGCACAATGTGTCAATTGTGCATCGATTTGTTAATTTGGTTAAAAGTGCGCCAATCAATAGAAAGTTGGTCAGAAGTGCGCTGAAAGGTAGACTGGCACAGTTTTGCTTGGTTCGTTCGTTGGTACATCAATTGTGCGCCAGAGGCCGAAGTATTCCAAAAGTGGGCTAAGGAGAATTTTTTATCCCCTTGACATACTTTTGTAAGGAATTGACAATACTCTTAAAGTACGCATGAGTATGGGATGCGGGTCACACTCAACATGCGTCCATGGACTACGGGTCACACTCAACATGCGTCCATGATACAAATTCTCCTGTGTACTTCTTGTCACTGTTCTTCTTCTCCAACCGACCCACCATTGATGCACTCAGAGCTCAAGCTTGAGACTATGATAGTGCTCAATTCCTCAAGAACAAGAACCCAAAATCAAAGAAAATCCCAAGCACAAAATCAGGAAACATTCTCTTTTGAAACTATCTCATTTTTTGGAAGAATCATTCCCTAGAAAAATATACTCATGAAAACCCTCACAAATAAAATCAAGATGTAACTATTCACCACCTAAAATCTAAAAATTCCAAGAACTAACTATAATCAGAACACTACTAGGAACTAATTACAACAAATAAATACTAAAACTATAGTCAATCATGTTTCTTCATATTTGCAAGATGTACTTGCCTATAAAGAAAACCAGGAGCAAAACAAAAAAAAAATGAACAAGTGAGGAGAGAGAAGGAGAACAATGATATATATAGGCAAGGGGTTGATGGTGAACCGTTGGATCTCTCCAACAAATCTAAGCCATACGCCCTACCTACCACCACTCGATCAATACTAGCCAATGTGCGCCAAGCTCCGTTCAACCGTGCACTTGAAGCATACCCAAAGTGCCAAAAGTGAGAAAAATTCTGAAAGGGCGCCAACTTGAGTATATTCTAAGTATATCGGGATAGGGGAGTGGCAATAACAAACTAATTATTTGTTATCTATATAATTAATTATTTTAAATATATTTTGTGTACAAATAATAATAAATTATTTTTTACTGATATGAAACAAAAGTATAATATTGATAATAATATTAATCAATAGATTTTGTTAACATTCATATTAGTATAGATAATAACAAATTAGTATATATAATAAAAACTTAACTATTAATAGATTTTGATTTGATCAAATGGTTGCTAATTTGAAAATTAGTATAGATACTAAATATATATTGAAAATTATATTTCCAAAATAATATTTTGATTTAATCAAACGGTTGCTATTTTAAAAATTAATATAGATAATAAAAAATTAGTATAGATAATAACAAACGATTATCATTCATATTAGTATATTTTGATAACAAATTATATATTGATTTAATCAAACGGTTATCATTCATATTAGTATAGATAATAACAAATTAGTATAGATAATAAAAATTTAACTAATAATAGATTTTGATTTAATCAAAACGGTTGCTATTTAACAAATTAGTATAGATAATAATTATATTTTCAAAATTATATTAGTATACATAATAACAAATTAGTATAGATAATAATTAAACGCTTGTTATTTCTAAAATTATATTTTGAATGATAATAGATGTGGTATCTAATATTTGAAAAAATATTTTAGTTAATTTTAAATTGTCTTTAGAAAATTTATTGGTTATTTTTTTTAAAACCAATACACACAAAAAAACCAAACTCAACTATCCCAAAAAACCAACAACAAAAAAACCTAAAAAAAAAAACCAAAAACAAAAACAAAAAACCAAAAAAATATCCACATTTTCACCAACTTGGTTGGCGAAAATTTGGCAAATTTTTTTTTTTTATATTTTTGCCATTCGAGATGGCGAAAGCTTTCGTGACTTCAAATTTTTTTAAAATAGTTTCATTTTAGTTAATTTATT
This sequence comes from Iris macrosiphon, assembly GCA_036927795.1. Lineage (NCBI taxonomy): Eukaryota > Viridiplantae > Streptophyta > Magnoliopsida > Asparagales > Iridaceae > Iris > Iris macrosiphon. The sequence continues at coordinate 22,231,219 of JAYESA010000006.1, read as the reverse complement.
TAAAAATATTTTTGGTATAGCAAATTTTTTGAAATATATATCATAATTTAAAATTATATTTAAACTATCTAATTAAATTATGGATATCACAATTTAAGATAATATATTATGGATAGTAATATATTCAAATTTAAACTATATTAGTTGTAGATAATAATAATAATAATAATATATTATGGATAGTTATTATTATTATTATTTTGCTTGCCCGCGGCTGCTGATGTTGTTGTTGCTACTGCGGCGGGGGTGGGGAGAGGCGCAATGCCGGTTAGGGGATAGGGAGGGGGAAGTGGCGGTTAGGGGGGGGGAGCGGGGTGGGAGGGGGGTACGGTGGCCAAGAGGGGAGGAGCGGGGGCTAGCGAAAACATAGAATAAACACAAGTATTGAATCCAAATCAAGCTCCTTATTGATATGAAGTAAATATTACAAGCGGCGCTAGGCCGAGATTACAAGTCGCTCATGCTTTCTCTCTCTCTCTCTCACTCTACAATGAATATGCCCTTAGGCTTAGAACTGATTCAAACGATCTGGATGATGATGTTCCCATAAATTATATCTCATTTATGTGAGCTCCAGGTCCGCGCGACATGCTTCAAGACGCCAAGTGCGGTCCGGGGCCTCATTACGTTAAGCGATCTCCGAATCCGTACGAGTTTTTCCTGCACCCTGCATGCAATCTAGTTGGGTATCAGTACATTGAATGCACTGGTGGGGAGGCCTCTCACCTACGCCACAAAATAAGCACATTCATTAGTTATGTGCACCGACTGATTTTGTTGTCTTGCTAGTCTTTTGTCTTAGGATTAGTTATATGGCAATATAATGAAAGTAATATATGTGTCTGCTCAAGAGTGTCATAATAATGAACAACTGAGTTCGTCTTACCATTCTTACCATTCGGCCTTTCCTATCATATACAGCAATATAAATAATGATCTACTGAATAACAAAGAACATCTATGAAATCCAAGTGCTATGTTCGTGTCTCTGCCTCAAACCCATTCTAATCCATTCTAAATATGCAAAATATCGTGCAAATATACTCCTTCACATTACTCATCTTCTGAATGCGGATAGCCGCTATACAAGCATGACTTATCTATATGAAGGTCATTGGCTCTGTTAGCCATATTGGACATGATCTGCGATGTAACGACTATCTTTCCAGCTCGGTTGTTAGCCTTGCTGGGCCTCCCGAACCATCAGACGAGTCAGCGACCATCCAGGTTGGTAGCAAGCCTTGCTGGATGTCCCGCTCTCGCCCGCTAGTTATCAGCTAGCGTATTACCAGGACTACACTGTCCTTCCGGGCCAACACAATTCGGATGCCTCAGCAATCGTGTCGAGGACTCATCTCTACCTGGTGCGCAACCAGTTGTCCGTGACCATGCAACTACTCTCCCACTTCCAATCCTAGCCGAGGACTACACTCGGATCAATCTTGCCGAGGACTACACTCGGATCAATCTTGCCGAGGACTACACTCAGATCTTTCTTCTTTATGCAGCTCCCTGATTAGAGACTGCCTCGGTGATCTGGATATCCTGAGTACTTTCTTTTTTTTCCTTCTCCTAATGACTCGGAACGACTACTTGATAGTCTTCCTTGTCTATGTATGCAACGTAATTTTACTCTATCATGTGTCATGTTCTATGTGGTACAATGCCTCATTATGAACTCAAACTAATTTTGTGGCATATATATATAAGAAGCTACTACATTTCAACTCAATAGCCCAATTAGGCAAATAGCAAGTAAGATCTCCATGTTCTATACAATGATAAAGCGGGGTTATCCCCTTAGCTATGTGCGTTCATCTCTTTTATTAGCATGCAGAGGTTATTGTCACGCCCCGATCTCCCGCAGGCAAATCGACCGTTCCCGCTAGGCGAGAATCACCAAGCCAGCGCTCCCGCGGAACGATCGCTTTGACCCATCCGGGCGTGATGCCGCACGAGCGTTAGCCGCGCCCTTGCAAGGCCGTGGTTCATTGGCTGGCGGTAAGAGTTCTAAGCCACAGAGTAGCACAGATTGTCCGAGTGTAGCGAAATCATGAACTCATAGGCGATCGGTAACAGGTTCACTGAGTCGACAATATAGTGAAAGCATGAAAACACAAGTTAGAGTAAAGCAAGCTCTTTTATTCATATTGAAACAAGTGTTACAGGCGGCGCATAGCCGAGATTATAAGTCGCTCGAGCACTCTCTCTGAAACATAAAAGCGTGCCAAGTGGCTACATTTATGGATGATATACAGGCGATGTTCAAGCGATGTTCTGGCGATGTTCTGGCGAGACGATGTTCCAACATTATGTCTTATATATGTGCTTCAGTTTCGGACGTAGCATTCCAAGGCTTCTGAGTTAAACTCCACGCCTTAGCACGCACGAAGGAGGCATTCGCACCGAACGAGGTTCTCCCGCACCCTGCAAGCAATCTGGTGGGTTATCAGTACATGAATGCACTGGTGGGGAGGCTACTCGCCCGCTCGACAAATCCAAACACGTAATAAAGGTTCCGTGCACCAACTATTAAGTTGTCTTTCTAGTTGCCTTAGTGTCACGCCCCAGTCCTAAAATACCGAGGGACTGGACACGTGGCAATGGCCAGCAGCATGCACCGATGGACAAACCTAATTTAATGGATCCATCGGGCATACTTAAGCTGTATTACATCAGTCAGGGTTTTACTATTCTCATCCACAGATATAAGATAGCAACATCAGCAAAAGAAATATTAACAACAATAATCAAAGTAAATAAAATCGGAGAATAATCCGATATTAAGTCTGTTTACACAAGTTCTCAAAGACAGGAAATAAAGAGTTCAATTAACAGGAAATAAAGTCTATTTGTCATCAGACTGAGCAGGGCGAAGCAATTATTTAGGAGAAGTCCTCAGCGATCACCTCGTCTTCCGGTACTGCTCCGAGTAGTGCCCCTGTTTCGTACACCTCTGGGTAGATCTCGTCTGCTAAATCTGGGGACATAATCCATTCCAGGTCCTCAGGGGACATAGCAAGGTACTGATAAAATATGCCAAAATATAATGCAGTGCAGAAATAAAGAAACAACAGGGTAAGTAACTAAACCAGCTAAGTGATCATGCAAGTGAGAGTTATTATTCATACTCAGGCTGAGACTACTACAGGATCAGTGACAAGAAACCATAGCAGTGTTTTCTCGAGGGGCCAGTACAGGTGCCAAAGCTCTGTGTCAGAGACTAGGACACATCCAGATTATAATATATTATATATTCAGCCTTGATATGGTAATACTCTCTCCACCCAATGTAATCTCACGTCACTGTTCTCAATGTTCATGTTACGCAAGATTAAACTAATGCAATCAGTCATTTATTAAGTTCTAAGAAAATAAAGCTTAAATCATGATATCTATATCCTTTACAGAACCCCTTTGAATAATCAGGAAGATTCTGTATCATGCTCTGTGTCAGGTGTCCTGGGTATAAAGTACTTGACAGGAAAAGTACAACAGTCACAGAAATTAAAGCAAGAGAATCAAAATGAATCAATAAACTGTATTTTATGGCAAGGTACACTTGCCTGGGTTTTCAGCTCCAATTGTAGCTTGAGCTTCAGCTGGGATTGCAGGCACTACTCCGGTTGCTGAAACAAACATCACCATCAGGTCCAGAACATATCAATCAGCTAGGAACGCCTGTTCTTGAGTCCAATTTGGAGACAAGGGCAAAAACGTCATTTTCGGGTCAAGGCTGGGTCCAAATGTGGGCCGCTTTGCACCGAAAAATGCGTCAGGGTCAAAGGTCTCCAAATCAGTCCAACTTAGTGTCAACAAGTCAGGAACGATGATACGAACCCAACGGAACTTCCAGAATTGGATTCCGATGAGCCGTTTTCAAAATCGCCCGTCGGGTGGAACCTGTGGGGCTCACGACACGCGATTTTGTCAACGTTCTTAGAATCGAACCAAACTTGGCTCACAGGACCAGCGTATTGCTACGAGTCCAATGGCATAAGTTTCGTCTCGATCCGACGTGTGTACACTAAGTTACAGCAAGATTCAGAAAAGTCGGATACGGGACGATGTCCGTGGATACGCACTGATTTCGGTGTGCACGCACATCCGAATCAGCTTCTGTGAAATCCCGCACGTCCGTATCAACGACGCGTATGTATCTGTGAAGACTGCACGCGACCAAGTGGTCCCGTTTGGCGGGACGTACTCAGTTCCGGGGTGAAACGGGACGTTGGTTTTCCTGTTTTTGGATCGCGGTGTGCGATCACCACAGGACGCGATGCCCCGAGCGGTTTATCCGGGCATCGAGAGGGTCATACAGGCTACGCAATACAATTTACGGAATTGAAATCCGAGCTACGAGCAAAAAGTTATGAATACCTGAACTGGGCTTGAAAATATCGTCTTCTTCGTGTCCTGTGTCCTGGACACTGTGTCCGACAAGACACAGAAATGAGGGTTTAGGGTTTCTGTGTCCGCACTGCGTCTAGGGTTGTGTCCGACTCGTGTCAGGGCTGAGCGAGGCCGGCGAGGGCTGCTGGACACGCCGGAGGAGGAGGCGAGGGTCTGTCCGGTGGCTGACGACCGGAGTCGGCGGCGCTGCGGCTCTACAGAGGGAGGCGAGGAGGACGGCTGTTGTCTCTGTAGGCGGAGGAGTCGGGCCGCGGGTACTGGAGTGAGGGCGAGGTGAAGAGGCTGGCCGAGGGCGGAGGCGGCGGGGCTGAGGAGTTCGCCGGAGTTGGGGGGTGGCTCACCGGAGAAGACGGAGGAGGGGAGGAAAATGGGGTCGGCTGCGGGTTTAAATAGGGTGGAGCGGAGGCCGAGCGTCGTCCGGTGAGGAGGGAAAGGGCCAGCGTCGCCGGAGCGGGCGGTTGGAGGAGTCGAAACGGCGGGAAGGCGGAGGGTCGCCGGCGGCCGGTGGGGAGATGAACGGAAGAGACAGCCGTGCGTTTGGAAATGGCTATCGGGTTCGGGCGGATGGGTCGGGTCGGGTCTGCGGATCCGGCCCGATCCAAAACTAAGGCGGGTCGGGTTCGGGTTTGTTGGGTTGGGTCGGGTCTGGGTTCGACCCGGATCCGACCCGCTAAGAGTTGGTTTAATAAACCGGTTTGGTTCAACTTGGTTTGGTTTGGTTTATTTAATAAAAATCCGGTTTATTTTGGTTTAATTAATTATTTAGTATTTAGGGCTTTAAAAATCTATCCGGGGTCCAATAAATTCCCGGAAAATTATCCTATGTCTGGTTTTCTATTTTACACAATAAAGTATTATTTTCATAATATTTTAATATTATTTAATAGTAGTTAAAAATCCTTTAATAATTCAAACACCTTAATTTAATTAGAGAAAATTCTCAAATATTCCAGAAATTCCAGAAAAATGTAAAAATCCAAAAATTAAAATTTTCTTGAAAATCAGGGGGATTACAATCTACCCCCCTTAAAAGGATTGTGTCCTCGCAATCAAAGAATAACCGGTCAACAAAGATGACATGGTTACCAATTTTATTCGAATCACAATACAATAAAGAAAATCAAGGTTCAGGCTTAAACACATAGGAAAAAAAATCATTTTCCCTAAGTAGAAGTTATGCAATTTCCCATATGTGGGAAATCTAGAAAATTATAGTTTTAGAAAACCAGGTTATATTTAAAACATATTAAGTTAACAATTCTAGGTTATTATCAAGTTCAAAACTAGGTTATCAATTATTAGCAAGTTAAAATTACCAGGTTAAGTCTGGGGTCACGAACCAGCAGGCACGAACTACAGAAATGCTAGAAACGGAATAACTACAAAAACTTACTCGCATTAGCAACTCCATGGTTCTGCGCGTCTCCCACAGTCATCGCGAAAACTTGGCCGCGTCCTTGAGAAGGTGCTCTCTGCTGTTGCTGGGCTTGCTGGTAGGGTGCTGCTTGAAGTACCAAGGGCGGCCTTGGTTGATGTCCTCCTGGTGCTGGTAGAGCTTGTTGGTTCGCTCTTGGTGCTTCTCTACGCTCAGGGCAGTCCCTCACTGCATGCTGTCTGGATCCGCAACCTAAGCACAGTCCGTGTTTACGTCTACACTCCTTCTCCACATGGCCTGTCTTGCCGCAGTAATAACAAGTAGGAAGAGTCAGGGTTTTGGATGCAGATCCCTGTGGTGCTTGATGCAGATGAGGTTTCTTGGCAGCTTCTCCATTGTTTGCTCTGACTGGTACTGATGTGGAAGGCCTCTTCAGACTAGTTTCTCTTCTGGTGACGCGCTCCATGCGTCTAGCTGCAGCAAGGACGTCCGTGTACGAAGTTGGTGCGACAGATCCAATCAGTTTCTGTAGTTCGATGTTGAGTCCGTCGAAAAACTTCTCGGCCTTCTCTACTTCTGTCGGGATCAAGGTAGGAGCGAAGCGACTCAGACGAATGAACTCGGCGTTGTACTCTTCCACCGTCATAGCTTCCTGAGTGAGGCGATTGAACTTGTCCCTCAATTCTGATCGAGCGATGGCCGGAATGTACATCTCCTGGAAGAGTCTGGAGAACTCTTCCCAAGTAACTCGGTCTGGTCCGAGCCTGGTCTCCTCGGATAGCCACCAGTGATGAGCATTATCCGTCAATTGTATTCTGACGGCAGTCATCCAACGTTCCTGTGGAAGCTCAGCTGCTTCTAATTGATGCCGAATGTTGGTGAGCCATTCATGAACTTCTGTTGGTCCCTCCTTGCTAGAGAAAGTACGGGGCTTCAGTTGTCGGAAATCAGTGATAGAGCCCGTCGGTTGCCGTCTAGCTGGTAGGTTGGCCTGCTCCAGTGCATTTACTAGACTGTTCCTCAAGTACTCAGCTTTGCGACGATGGGCCTCAGTTTGGACTTGTTGCTGAGCTTGCATCATTGCGTAGAACATCTAGAACATCTGCTGTCCGTCCATTGCTTGGCCTGGTGGAAAGACAGGCATCTGCAGAGTGAACTGGGGCGGAGGTGGAATATCATAACGCCGAAATCTAGAAGATTGCGGATCTGCTTGGCTGCTTCGGTGAGTAGAGGGATCTCCACTCAATAGCGTCACTTCATCTTCTCCGTAGGTGGTTTCAGCACCTATTGGTGTTCTTGCTGGAGTTCCGTCGTTTTCTCGTGAATCCATTACCCTGCATCAATAATAAACTATAAGAGGCGCACATGAATCAAGGCAAGATGCAAGTCAAAAATTAGTTCGAATACGATATAGATATCAAAAACGATTCAAGCAAGTGGATGAGATCCTAAAACTTATCCTATTCTTATTGCAGGCCTGTTCGGTCCCTAAGTTGAAACTGAACAATTTAGTCGTTGACCTGCATGGGCCACCACAAAAACCATGTCACGCCCCAGTCCCAAAATACCGAGGGACTGGACACGTGGCAATGGCCAGCAGCATGCACCGATGGACAAACCCAATTTAATGGATCCATCGGGCATACTTAAGCTGTATTACATCAGTCAGGGTTTTACTATTCTCATCCACAGATATAAGATAGCAACATCAGCAAAAGAAATATTAACAACAACAATCAAAGTAAATAAAATTGGAGAACAATCCGATATTAAGTCTGTTTACACAAGTTCTCAAAGACAGGAAATAAAGAGTTCAATTAACAGGAAATAAAGTCTATTTGTCATCAGACTGAGCATGGCGAAGCAATTGTTCAGGAGAAGTCCTCAGCGATCACCTCGTCTTCCGGTACTGCTCCGAGTAGTGCCCCTGTTCTGTACACCTCTGGGTAGATCTCGTCTGCTAAATCTGGGGACATAATCCATTCCAGGTCCTCAGGGGACATAGCAAGGTACAGATAAAATATGCCAAAATATAATACAGTGCAGAAATAAAGAAACAACAGGGTAAGTAACTAAACCAGCTAAGTGATCATGCAAGTGAGAGTTATTATTCATACTCAGGCTAAGACTACTACAGGATCAGTGACAAGAACCCATAGCAGTATTTTCTCGAAGGGCCAGTACAGGTGCCAAAGCTCTGTGTCAGAGACTAGGACACATCCAGATTATAATATATCATATATTCAGCCTTGATATGGTAATACTCTCCCCACCCAATGTAATCTCACGTCACAGTTCTCAATGTTCATGTTACGCAAGATTAAACTAATGCAATCAGTCATTTATTAAGTTCTAAGAAAATAAAGCTTAAATCATGATATCTATATCCTTTACAGAACTCCTTTGAATAATCAGGAAGATTCTGTATCATGCTCTGTGTCAGGTGTCTTGGGTATAAAGTACTTGATAGGAAAAGTACAACAGTCACAAAAATTAAAGCAAGAGAATCAAAATGAATCAATAAACTGTATTTTATGGCAAGGTACACTTGCATGGGTTTTCAGCTCCAATTGTAGCTTGAGCTTCAGCTGGGATTGCAGGCACTACTCCGGTTGCTGAAACAAACATCACCATCAGGTCCAGAACATATCAATCAGCTAGGAACGTCTGTCCTTGAGTCCAATTTGGAGACAAGGGCAAAAACGTCATTTTCGGGTCAAGGCGGGGTCCAGATGTGGGCCGCTTTGCACCGAAAAATGCGTCAGGGTCAAAGGTCTCCAAATCAGTCCAACTTAGTGTCAACAAGTCAGAAATGATGATACGAACCCAACGGAACTTCCAGAATTGGATTTCGATGAGCCGTTCTCAAAATCGCCCGTCGGGTGGAACCTGTGGGGCCCACGACACGCGATTTTGTCAACGTTCTCAGAATCGAACCAAACTTGGCTCACAGGACCAGCATATTGCTATGAGTCCAATGGCACAAGTTTCGTCTCGATCCGACGTGTGTACACTAAGTTACAGCAAGATTCAGAAAAGTCGGATACGGAACGATGTCCGCGGATACGCACTGATTCCAGTGTGCATGCACATCCGAATCAGCTTCTGCGAAATCCTGCACGTCCGTATCAACGATGCGCACGTATTTGTGAAGACCGCACGCGACCAAGTCGTCCCGTTTGGTGGGGCGTACTCAATTTCGGGGTGAAACGGGGCGTTGGTTTTCCTGTTTTTGGATCGCGGTGTGCGATCACCACAGGACGCGATGCCTCGAGCGGTTTATCCGGGCACCGAGAGGGTCATACAGGCTACGCGATACAATTTACGGAATTGAAATCCGAGCTACGAGCAAAAAGTTATGAATACCTGAACTGGGATTGAAAATATCGTCTCCTTCGTGTCCTGTGTCCTAGACACTGTGTCCGACACGACACAAAAATTAGGGTTTAGGGTTTCTGTGTCCGCACTGCGTCTAAGGTTGTGTCCGACTCGTGTCAGGGCTGAGCGAGGCCGGCGAGGGCTGCTGGACGCGCCGGAGGAGGAGGCGAGGGTCTGTCCGGTGGCTGACGACCGGAGTCGGCGGCGCTGCGGCTCTACAGAGGGAGGCGAGGAGGACGGCTGCTGTCTCTGTAGGCGGAGGAGTCGGGCCGTGGGTACTGGAGTGAGGGCGAGGTGAAGAGGCTGGCCGAGGGTGGAGGCGGCAGGGCTGAGGAGTTCGCCGGAGTTGGGGGGTGGCTCGCCGGAGAAGACGGAGGAGGGGAGGAAAATGGGGCCGGCTGCGGGTTTAAATAGGGTGGAGCTGTAAAACCACTGGGGCGTGACAGGAGTGGAGGCCAAGCGTCGTCCGGTGAGGAGGGGAAGGGCCAGCGTCGCCGGAGCGGGCGGTTGGAGGAGTCGAAACGGCAGGAAGGCGGAGGGTCGCCGGCGGCCGGTGGGGAGATGAACGGAAGAGACAGCCGTGCGTTTGGATATGGCTATCGGGTTCGAGCAGATGGGTCGGGTCGGGTCTGCGGATCCGGCCCGAACCAAAACTAAGGCGGGTCGGGTTCGGGTTTGTTGGGTCGGGTCTGGGTTCGACCCGGATCCGACCCGCTAAGAGTTGGTTTCATAAACCGGTTTGGTTCAACTTGGTTTGGTTTGGTTTATTTAATAAAAACCCGGTTTATTTTGGTTTAATTAATTATTTAGTATTTAGGGCTTTAAAAATCCATCCGGGGTCCAATAAATTTCCGAAAAATTACCCTATGTCTGGTTTTCTATTTTACACCATAAAATATTATTTTCATAATATTTTAATATTATTTAATAGTAGTTAAAAATCCTTTAATAATTCAAACACCTTAATTTAATTAGAGAAAATTCTTAAAAATTCCAGAAATTCCAGAAAAATGTAAAAATCCAAAAATTAAATTTTTTTTGAAAATCAGGGGGATTACACTTAGGATCAGTTTCATGCAAGATTTGAATAGCCTAATCCGTGTGGCATTGCGCCGTGCGACATGAGAGGAAACACGGCGAGACTTACCAACTTACCATTTGTTCTTCACTGTCCAAGGCAAACCAAGTTAAATCAAGCTGAAACATGTATAAGCATTCAGGACAAAGCATATGCAAACACAAGCATTTTAGTGCGAGATCCCGTACTGGGTGCACGGTTTACAGAAAATATCAGGTGTGTTGCATACGATGATCAAGTGCTCTTTATGCACAAGTGTTGTTATAACAAGATCGTTCAGGTGTTCAGTTATTCTCGATGCGATGCAGTGACTTGCACGCGGATAGCCGCTAAGCAAGGATGACTTATCTATATGAACATGAGGTCACTGGCACGGCGCCATTAGTGGACGGCGTAGTCTCTTGTCGGAATGGTGCGCAAGCAAAACAGGAGGCATTGCACCACATTCCGCTCGAAGCCGGCGACTACTCAGGAGTTCCGTCCGGATCGGATCGATGCCAGTGCCCCAGCAACCGTCCGCGGAACTATACCTTGTTTTTCAAGTTGTCCTGTGACCAGGCAAGTCTCTAATTTTCAGGGTCTGTGGTCGGACGCAGGAACAAGTTCAAAGCAGGATATATATATATATGGAACAAGTTTCATGGAACGAGTTCTAGTCAGGAGATATATATATATATGGAACTTGTTGGGGCAGGATCAGGATTACTCTCAATGTTGAGTATCGGCTCCGTGGGCCATTTGATTCAGTGCAAGACAGTATTGCTCAATGAGCAGGGAATTCTTGGGTCACAGGATTGGTGCAAGTTCCCTGGTTCGGGAATTGCCTTAGCGACCTAACGGTCCCAGGTACATTCAGGTTTATTCATGCACGGAACGACTATCAGGTAGTCTTCCGAGGAGAACCTAAATGAATGCATGACAAGCAAAGTATTTCACGGTCTGGGCATAGTTATGCAGCAAGCATTGAACTAGGCAATATATAAAAGCAGGCAAGCAGGCACTTGTATAACTTATTGCATTCAAGTTCGCTCGGGCCTGAAGGTAAGCCGAGCGAAACCGTATGAGCCTTTTCGAGCGATGTTATCTAGGGTTGTGCAGTATAGGAAGTGAACAGTGCACTACTGAATATATATAAATCGTTCTACTTGAGGCATAGCGGGTCTGGTTGCACAAGGCAAAGGTAACATGCGAGAGTCTGAATATATAGCAATATTTCATTTCCATGTTCTAGCATAAGCAATACGAGTTGGGATTATTCCCTTAGCTAGGTGCGTTATATTCTTATTAGCATGCAGGGGGTGATTCACCTAGAGACTAGCATGTATCATTCTGTATTTTATGTGTGCTGGCTAAGCAAAGACAAGTTCACCGTAGCCACCCACCTTAGCGATGATCTGCCTCGGTCGAGTGATACTGCGAGCGAGCCTCTGAAAGCCTAAGCCGAACTCCTGTAGGGACCAAGTCTGGATATCCTTGCCTCAAACGAGTATTCTCGCCTGAGCAGGACGGGTCGTGACGTTTGCACTTTTGCCGTTTGAATCGGCAGTCCGCTTGAGCAGAACGGGGTATTACATTATCCACCACTCAGAAAAAGTCTCGTCCTCGAGACTTCCTGAGGGCAAGCCATACTATCAAATTTTTTGAATCTAGCCCAAGCGTAGCTATCGGTACCACTAGATCCATTGGAACACAATTTTCTACTCGATGCTTACGTCGTGTTGCATGTATACCGAGTCAGTCTCATTTGTGCCTTGGCGCGGGACAAGTTTCTTAACACGAGGTACATTTCGATCGATCTTGGATAGCGATCTAAGGCTGAGGCAAACCTATACAAGTCGTTGTGCTTGTTCAGGAGGATATTCACTTGCACTAGCTTTTGAGATCAGCATATCGCACGTTGGATCGTGCATATATTCGAAGCGTCCCTCAAACACATGCATGTCAACCAACTTAGCGATAGCGAAGTCTTAGCACTCGAGTTTCACATTTCTTAAGTCTTGGATCGTGCACATATTCGAAGCGTCCCTCAAACACGTGCAGTCAACCAAACTTAGGGGTAGTGAAATCGGACAAGCTACTTGCAAAAATTTTAAGGGTTTAATCCAATTCCATATTATTTTCATTTCAACCAAGTATTTGCACTACCGTTAATTACGATCAATCTGATACCGACTAGCGTGCATCCATTCGGGTCAACTTAATATACGTTATCGTTCCCAAGTCTAACCCTAAGTCTTGCTTCCCCAGTTGTGATGCTTTATACAAGTAATATGGTAAAGTCGGTAGCACAGGTTCATTCACTCGGCACAGGGTCATCTGCCTATCACTAGGTCAGCTCACAAGGTCATAGGTACAGGTTCAAGCATATCGCGATTCATCGTACAAATTTGTCGCACGATGCTCGCCCCAATTCCTAGGGTCAAAGCATTGTTCATTTACAGGGGGTATTCTACCCGAGCTCGTTTCACTCAGATTTCTAAACATCGAGCACAGATTTACCTACTCTCATTAACACGTTCGTTTGCACGGGGGACGAGTCCGTTCAATACAATCCAGTATATATCCAAGTTGTAGGACAAGCCTAGTGGTTTACATATTCTATCTCCTTCATTATATTTGATAGAATTATATCCATTCCAAGCCTAGTCCACCAAGCCAAGATTCAATTCTAAACCTTAGATTATTTCTCCAAGTTGTTCAACCTGATTCACGTATTCGTTCACGAAAACCATCAAACATGATTTATTTCAGGTTCAAGGCTAACTAATTTATTGAAACATTTCCAATCACCTGCATTCCAAATTCGTCTTATCGTGTCGAGCCAGAAGTCAAGACGATCCATAAGTTGTCACGCCTCGGTCTCCCGCAAGTTCGATTGTCCACGTTGGACGTGAGATCATCACGTCAACGCTCCCGCTGGATAATCGTCCTAATTCGGGCGTGACGAATGTGCGGCATAGAGTTATGCTCGTACAAGACAAGAACATTTGAATGTTATGGCTATCTTCGACACGATCGAGACACCTTATCCTTTAACCTTTTTAATTCCATCCAACAGTATATCCATCAAGTCAAATTCGTTTATGCAGTGATTATATTTCCTCAAGAAACAAGTTTCTATATTCGAGTCCAAGTCTTTTCCATTTCAATACGTTCCATTCATCGAGTTCATTCGGAATAATCACTGAACATGTTCCCTGGAGTCCGATCATCCCCGCCGTACGCGAATCACTACGCCGACGCTCCCGCAGGATAACCGTCCTCGTTGGGACTGATTTCGAGAGTTACCCTTCCAAACTCGATTTCAAGATTGTCCTTACAAACATCAAGCCAGTTCCGTTATCGCTTATATCTCTCATCGTACCACAGTATTCATTCTCGGGCTAACTTATATTGAGCGATATTATACTCGAGTTCAATCCTTTGGTTTCAATCCAAAATCGCTCGCTCAATTCTCTATTTCCAACAAGTTTTTCTTAACCAAGGTATTGGTTTCCATTTCCGAGATTTTTTATTCAATATAAGCCTTATCATTTACTCAAGTTATTCTCATATCGTTCAATCTGAATATCGTACGGGTTATGGATTCGTTTGGACGTTTCTAAATGATCCATCCACCACTCGGAATTGAGTCATTCCATCAAGTTCTTAATCGGTGCTCGTATTATCGTTAGCTTACTCACTAACTCATTCCATAATTTCTAGCACGGTACTCAAGTTTGCTTGATAAAATCTAATCTCATAACATATTCTGGGTTGATAGTCATCCAAGCAACTATATTTGATTTTATCTTCCAACAAGAATTTTTGTTCGAGCTATGTTCCATAACCAAGCATCATTCTTAATATTCGCCTAAGCGATAAATTCGATGAAGTCTATCGATTTGCAGCTCTAAGTCTGACTTGTATTATTTCTGAACGATATACAACTCACGTTTTATAACTGGCTTGCACCCAAGGGTCTTGGTGCACGATACTCTACACAACTTAGCCGAAAGGCTGAGTGCATAGCTAACCGTTCGGGCAATATTCGTTTTCGCACTAACCAGTTGGGTAAACATGTATAGGCATTTCGGGTTGCACAAAATGCACGAGTCTAGCACGAATCTAATCCCATAAGGACTAGTACAGGTTGGCACAAAGGCCCTTGCAACACAATTTTATACAGGCAATCATACTATTCAAATGCAACTCTTTGAAAGTATTTAGACTTATTGTTTGGAACATCCCATCGAGGCATTGAGAGAGTGTGTGCACATAACCCACGAACGAGTTTTCGAAACAGAGATATCGAATTGAAGTCCAAAGGCGTAGAAGCCAGGCTCTGATACCAATCTGTCACGCCCCGATCTCCCGCAGGCAAATCGGCCGTTCCCGCTAGGCGAGAATCACCGTGCCAGCGCTCCCGCGGAACGATCGTTTTGACCCATCCGGACGTGATGCCGCACGAGCGTTAGCCGCGCCCGTGCAAGGCCGTGGTTCATTGGCTGGCGGTAAGAGTTCTAAGCCACAGAGTCGCACAGATTGTCCGAGTGCAGCGGAATCATGAACGCATAGGCGATCGGTAACAGGTTCACTGAGTCGACAATATAGCAAAAGCATGAAAACACAAGTTGGAGTAAAGCAAGCTCTTTTATTCATATTGAAATAAGTGTTATAGGCGGCGCATAGCCGAGATTATAAGTCGCTCGAGCACTCTCTCTGAAACTTAAAAGCGTGCCAAGTGGCTACATTTATGGATGATATACAGGCGATGTTCAAGCGATGTTCTGGCGAGGCGATGTTCCAATATTATGTCTTATATATGTGCTTCAGTTTCGGACGTAGCGTTCCAAGGCTTCTGAGTTGAACTCCATGCCTTAGCACGCACGAAGGAGGCATCCGCACCGAACGAGGTTCTCCCGTACCCTGCAAGCAATCTGGTGGGTTATCAGTACATGAATGCACTGGTGGGGAGGCTACTCGCCCGCTCGACAAATCCAAACACGTAATAAAGGTTCCGTGCACCAACTATTAAGTTATCTTTCTAGTTGCCTTAGGATCAGTTTCATGCAAGATTTGAATAGCCTAATTCGTGTGGCAGTGCGCCGTGCGACATGAGAGGAAACACGGCGAGACTTACCAACTTACCATTTGTCCTTCCCTGTCCAAGGCAAACCAAGTTAAATCAAGCTGAAACATGTATAAGCATTCAGGACAAAGCATATGCAAACACAAGCGTTTTAGTACGAGATCCCGTACTGGGTGCACGGTTTACAGGAAATATCAGGTGTGTTGCATACGATGATCAAGTGCTCTTTATGCACAAGTGTTGTTATAACAAGATCGTTCAGTTATTCTCGATGCGATGCAGTGACTCGCACGCGGATAGCCGCTAAGCGAGGATGACTTATCTATATGAACATGAGGTCACTGGCACGACGCCATTAGTGGACGGCGTAGTCTCTTGTCGGAATGGTGCGCAAGCAAAATAGGAGGCATTGTACCATATTCCGCTCGAAGCAGGCGACTACTCAGGAGTTTCGTCCGGATCGGATCGGTGCCAGTGCCCCAGCAACCGTCCGCGGAACTATACCTTATTTTCCAAGTTGTCCTGTGACCAGGCAAGTCTCTAATTTTCAGGGTCTGTGATCAGACGCAGGAATAAGTTCAAAGCAGGATATATATATATATGGAACAAGTTTCATGGAACGAGTTCTAGTCAGGAGATATATATATATAGAACTTGTTGGGGCAGGATCAGGATTACTCTCAATGTTGAGTATCAGCTCCGTGAGCCATTTGATTCAGTGCAAGACAGTATTGCTCAATGAGCAGGGAATTCTTGGGTCACAGGATTGGTGCAAGTTCTCTGGTTCGGGAATTGCCTTAGCGACCTAACGGTCCCAGGTACATTCAGGTTTATTCATGCACGGAACGACTATCAGGTAGTCTTTCGAGGAGAACCTAAATAAATGCATGACAAGCAAAGTATTTCATGGTCTGGGCATAGTTATGCAGCAAGCATTGAACTAGGCAATATATAAAAGCAGGCAAGCAGGCACTTGTATAACTTATTGCATTCAAGTTCGCTCGGGCCCGAAGGTAAGTCGAGCGAAACCGTATGAGGCCTTTTCGAGCGATGTTATCTAGGGTCGTGCAGTGTAGGAAGTGAACAGTGCACTACTGAATATATACAAATCGTTCTACTTGAGGCATAGCGGGTCTGGTTGCACAAGGCAAAGGTAACATGCGAGAGTCTGAATATATAGCAATATTTCATTTCCATGTTCTAGCATAAGCAATACGAGTTGGGATTATTCCCTTAGCTAGGTGCGTTGTATTCTTATTAGCATGCAGGGGATGATTCACCTAGAGACTAGCATGTATCATTCTGTATTTTATGTGTGATGGCTAAGCAAAGACAAGTTCACCGTAGCCACCCACCTTAGCGATGATCCGCCTCGATCGAGTGATACTGCGAGCGAGCCTCTGAAAGCCTAAGCCGAACTCCTGTAGGGACCAAGTCTGGATATCCTTGCCTCAAACGAGTATTCTCGCTTGAGCAGGACGGGTCGTGACGTTTGCACTTTTGCCGTTTGAATCGGCAGTCCGCTTGAGCGGAACGGGGTATTACAGTTATCGTCTGAAAACTAGCATGTATCATTCATTATTTTAGTGTGCAGCTAAGTAGAGACAGGTTCACCGGGGCTACCCACCTTAGCGATTAATTGCATCGGTCGAGCGAGACTCCGAGCGTGCCTCTGAAAGTCTAAGTCTGAACTCCATTTGAAGATCCAAGTCTGAATGCCTTTGCATCGAACGAGTCTTTTTTGCTAAGCGAGACGGGTCAGTTCGCTACACTTGTGCCGTTTGAATCGGCCCTCCTGGTTGAGCGGAGCGGGTCGTTACACCTTGTTGGCATGCGAACTCTCCCTAAGGGGAGAAGAGAGTCCATCCATCCGGGCCACCGTAGATTTAACGCCTCCCTTCTTATATTCAACCTTGGCTTGCAAGATAGCGTTTGGCACGACCAATGGTTCTTGAAGGTTACCTGTCTTCGATGTCACATTTATTCCTAGGAAACACATGTTAACCTATTCTTTCTACGGGATTCCATTGTGACCAGTAGCATTGGTCTGATTAGGTTGCTACCCGTCGAGTTGTCCGTCCTTTTTGCCTGATTCGTTTGAAGATTTATCCACAGGGGAAACTATACATAGCGCTCCTCCACTTTTCAGTCTTCTCCTTACTCGACCATGATTACCTTCTTGGTTAACAGCCTTCGCACTAAAAGTTACCAAACTAGAGTTGCCATCCTTCTGTTGCTTGTCATGTCCGAATACTACCGTAACATTTTGTGCCTCCTCACCGCCTCCCATTCTCTCTTCTTCCTCATTTTCTGCCCCCATTCACTTCCCCGATAGAGAAGATTGGGGTTCCTTTTGTAAGTCTGGCTCGTCCATATCCATGTTCCCTTCCTCCGTAGTGAAGTTTACCTTCTCTCCCAGTGAGCCTGCGAGAACCGTATTGGCTCCAGAATCACGTCAGGTTTGACACTACTTTACTAGGGCGGGGTTCATGGTTACTAACCACTGGAGTGGCTCTCGCGTTCGGACACTGAGAGATGGTGTGTCCAAAGCTCTGGCAGGAATGACAGCACGGTGGAACCCATTCATACCTTCTTGGAAGATAGTTTTGTCTGTCGGGAGATCGATATCAAGTTTTTCAGGGAAGTCTGTCGCGCTAATCTCAACAAAGACCCTAACAAAATACAGACGTTCCCTCCCAGCCATGCATTTATCTGGACGTAAAGGGATTCCGACTCCACTTTTCAGCTTCATGATCGCCGGGAAACTCCATAGTTGAGGTGGGAGACAAGGAAACCTAATCCAAATAGGAACCGTGGCCAGTCGATCCCGTTAAAAATTAGTAGATGGTCCCATCTTCTCAAGACAACTAGTCGTCCATCGAAAGTCCAATGGCCACTTTGAACGATCCTCTCTAGGTCTTTCGGCATCCTAAACTTGATAAAGTAGAATCCATTTTCCCTAGAGAAAATGTTCATGCTTCATTTTGGCTTCCACATCCGCAAGGCAAATCCCTTGAGTTGGCCAAAATATGGTCGGACACCCATTACGTAGAGAACGATCGTATTTTTCCAAAACTCTTCTGTTTCGGAGATGTTTTCTTTGGAGATTGAAATGAACTTTCTACCATGTTTAGTTATGGGTACCACAAAATTCATTTCAATGTCCTCCCAGGCCAAGTCAGACCTACACCGATCTGCCCAAGAGATAGGGGCCACATCCGAGGTCTTAAAGGGATTTGAATCCCTCACCGGTATATTATCAAATATAAGGGAGGATGTCGGAGAAAAATGCATTCAATTTTTCCACTGACAAAATACAAGATTATTATTAAACGATTAGTACGAGAAGTTGAAACTAAATATACATCAGGTGGACGTGCCGGAGTGGTTATCGGGCATGACTAGAAATCATGTGGGCTTTGCCCGCGCAGGTTCGAATCCTGCCGTCCACGCTTTTTAGGAGTTTGAAAAAATACACATTGTTTTTTACAAACTAGTGTAAATGCAATAATTTTTTCTAATATTATTATAAAATATTTTAAATATTGAATTATATTTTGTTAGGGATATTTCTCTACTCTTTATAAAAAAAAAATTGAAAATGCTAGGCGTCTAAGTTGTATCTATCGAATTTGCTTCAAAATTTTCTGATGAGATCATTGATATTAAGCAGCTTCAGAGATTTCTGGGTGCTCTTAACTATGTTGCAGATTTTTATAAAAATATTGCTTTAGATACAAAAATATTATATCAAAGATTAAAGAAAAATCCTATTCCTTGAAATATTAATCATACTAAAGCTGTTTAGCTTATTAAGCAAAATGTTAAACCTCACGAAATTAAAAATTAAGAAATAAATAAAATTTAACTAATTGTTTAACTATATAATATTATATAACTATAGTCAAAAATTATTTCTAGCTCATGTGTTTAAGTTGGGAGGCATTTTATTTGATTGGCCAAGTTTAAATCCTCAAGATGTTATTTACAACAAATTTAATTTTTTTTCAACATTTTTTTCGTAATATTATTTTTTTAAAAAATAAATGGTTGATGATTTACAAATTGTTTAGATGGCTCACTTTTGAGCCGTTTTGAAACCTCATTATTTTTTACGTAATATTAATTTTTTTAATAAATGGCAGGGTATTTACAAACGGCTTAGATGGCTCACTTTTGAGCCGTTTTGAAGCATCATTATAAGAGTAGAGATACTCGAGAAAATCTCAAACATCAATGAGGTTCTGCCATGGTATGTAAATATTCTACTAACTATTTTTTTTAAATAACTAATTATTTAACTACCTAATATTATTTTTTTACAACTAAATAATTCTAATTCAAGTGATTAAGGCAGAAGGTATTTTTCTTATTAAAATAACTAATTATTTAACTACCTAATATTATTCTTTACAACTAAATAATTCTAAATTAAGTGGTTAAGATGGGAGATATTTTTCTTGGTTGTTTGAGTCCGATTCCTAGGAACAACATTATTTATAATAATTTTAATTTCAAATTGTTTTTATGCACGGACTTAGAATTTTTTAAATATATTTTTTTTTTTTTTTTGTTCACGTGCAATGTACATAAACGTTACTAGCTTATCTATAGGTGCCATCCTCACTCCAGAATACATAATTGTCGTGGTGCATACTTGAGAATCAAAATCCAGATAACTTAAGAGTAAATAAGCAAAATCTTAGTACAAAAATTCATGGTCCAAGTAACTAAAGACGCAACACAATGTAAGGACAAGCCAGATATCTTTGAGTATAAGCAAAATCTTAATACAGAGTTTCATGGTCCAGAATAACTAAAGCAACAACAAATGTAAGTCAGACTTAACTTCTGCTGATTAAAATAAGAAAAGCTTAAGAAGAAACATCAATGAATTATGTTGCAATTCCTGCACAAATTCAATAAGTTTGTCTTGATACATATTGGAGATTTGTTCCATTGCAGTTCCTCTAGGTAGGGTCTACATATTCACGTGCAATGTACATATTTTTTTGTCTTCAATAACTCTTCTATATAGCTTTGAAACTTCTTTGGACTTCAGCAATTTACCAAACATATCTAACCCTATGGGCCACACAAGCGCAGTCGCCACCGTCCGGCTCAGTTTGGCTCAGTTCGACATGCGTAATGTGTCCGTATCTGTGGATTCCGAATGTCGATTCAATTCTTTTTTTGGATTCGGATTAAGACCCTAAAATCTTCTCTTTATTTTTGGACTTTTTTTGACTCATAAATATCTGAACGTTGGACATTTAATGGCTCCTTTATTTCCCACGTTTTTAACCTCCAATAGTCTCATTACAGCTCAGCTCCAGCTTTATACATCACGTTTTTATATGGATATTTTTTTTTCCGACAACAACTGTGTTCCTACAACCTAATATATTGAGGTCCTCTTCTCCTTCTTCACCACAGAAAAATTACCGATATACAGAAACTCTCTCATTCTTCTCTCTCCAAAACTCTTTCATTTCTTCAATTCTCTGTTCTGGATAGAGCTAAGTTCGGATCGTTATCTCCGAGTTATGTACAACGAAGAGAAGTCGGTAGTGCGGGAGTTTTACCACTAGGTACATTCGAGATACGTCTGCACATAGACCTCGGATTAACTTTTAGGACAATGTTTCGTGCGTGACTTTTCCAGAGGTCGGTAAATTTGTCACTACCCCATTTCCAGAGCAGCGTATTTTTTTTATATTTTAATTTGGTTAATTGTGTATTTATCATAAATATTTGTATTAATATTTAATTGTTGGTTGTATTATTTTTTTATTAGTTATTTTAGTGTTTTGGCTAGCCTGGACCAATGTCAGACCCTAGTGGACCATGTCCGACCCAACCAACACCCTTGTTAGATTTATTTATTGGCTTAGAATAGTTATTTATATTTTTATTAGCTAGTTAGAGTGATTAGGGATTTATTTGAGTGCATTTGGAATCCCAAACCCAAACCCCATTTACGATGACTTGATTTGGAGGACATTTTAGTCATTTTGTCAAACCCTAACCTATTTCCTACCCCTTAGCCCGATCAAACCAGCAAACCCCCTCCCTTTCATTCACTTCACTTCACTTCTTCTTCTTCTTCTTCTTCTTCTTCTTCTTCTCCTCTCCATTTTCTTCTTCTTTCTTTCTTCCAATTTCTTCCAATCAAGTAAGTTTTTCCATTTTTCTTCTCTTCCTTCACTTGCTTTCCTCTCTAATGTAAACTCTAACCCTTTTTTTTTTCTAACCTAGGTGGGTAGAGCTTAGATTTGGTGTTGGAGCTTGAGATGGAAGTTTGGAGGCTTGGTGTGGTGAATTTGGAGATTTTTGGAGACTTTGGCTTGGGATTCCAACTCCAAGAGGTAAACTCTGATTTTTCTCCTTGTGATTACTCTAATATAGTGTAATTGGTAGTTTAGAACTTTTCTAAACCTTAGGGCTACCCGTGGGAGAAAGTTGGAGCTTGTTTGGATGTGTTTGAAGACTTTGACATTAGGTTTTGTGTTAATTTTGGGTGAAATCCGATATTAGTCCAATTTTTGGTGTTGTCCTAGGTTAGACGGACCTAGGTAGACGTGCTTGGGTGTCTTGAGGATAAGTACGTGTCTCCGTTCGGACACGTGAGGTCGTGTCGCGGAGAAATGGACGTTTCGGACGATTTGACGGTTTTCGTCGTCGTAGGTTCTATGTGCGTGCGCGTTTTTGTCACGGACCTAGAATCGACGAGTTAGCATTTTTTCTAGAATCTAAACATCGATTAGAACCCGTGGATAAAATTTGGGCCGATTCCGAGTAGGTTTGGTGTGCGTTTCACGAGGTTTTGTGAACCACACACCACGTGTTCGTCGAAATGACCGAATGGCCATTTCGACTTGGTTTCTAGGTTTCGGGCTTGTGCGTACGTTGGTTTAGCTTCAGGGAGTGTGTGCTAGAGTTTTCGAGTATATATATATATATATATATATATATATATATATATATATATATATATATATGTGTGTGTGTGTTTTTGTGTGTGCGGGTCGTGACAAAATTAACTTTACTTTCTTTTGTTTACAAGATTTCAAACGAAAAAAAAAAAAAAAAAATTCTAACAATCTAAGTTGATCGTCTAATAATCCTGCCTATTAATCTTCATCGTGCTGCTTTTGGTAAACAATAATTTTGCCTTTTACCTAAAAGTTGTTTGTTGGTTACTTAGTCATTACATATATAAAGCGTTTAACTTCAACAAATTTTTTTTTTTTGCCCTTTTTTTTTACTTTCCGATATAACATAAGGTGCCTTTGGGTTCACTGTCCCCAACTCCCACCATACCATTTATTTTTCGACATAACGCACGGTGCCTTTGGGGTTTAACTATCCCTAACTTTCACCATTTATAAATGGAAGGAATAATACGTCACCGTGGCTTGATCCACTGACCTTCTGTTACCCAGCCGAAATTTTATATCTCTTCTTGGCAACCACAATAGTCACTCGAGTTCGGTACGCCTTTGTTCTTATATATAATCAAAGTTCTTGTTGTGTAGCACAATAAATATTTAGTCTTTGCTAACCATTACTTATTATATTCAATAAACAATTTTTAGTAGCTTACCCTACGAAACTTGTCATAAGTTGCACAATTAAAATAAATTGTTTATTAATTTTTTGTTGTTGTTGAGCAATTTTGGTTCATATATTAGTTTACATAAGTATTTTGTGGACAAAACAAAGGCATATTATTTGTTAACCAGAAAATTAGTTTTGCCTAACACTATTTCTTGTTAACAAATTATTCTTTGTAAAAGAAAGAAAAGGCTACTGTTACGTTAATACATTAGCTTTTGCTAGTTCACAGCACACCATTTGTTGATACATCTAATTTATACATTTTGTTTATAATTGGTGATCACATACTTGTAACGTTAATATTCTGTTTACTGCTGACAGAATAATAAATTGATTTTGTTCTAATTTTAGTGCTTGTTGCTAATAATATTTTAAAATACGATTGGTGAACACAGTAAATCAATTTCTATATCCTGAATATATACAAGTGTTAACCACAATTCTTTGTTACTGTAGCAAAATAACTTTTCAGATTGTTGCTAGCTACATTTAAACTTTACTGTAGCAATATTTGTTTACTCGAAAACAAGTCTTGTTTACTTTGACTCAGAATAGTTTTTCATTTATATTAGCAACTTGGCAAATATATGTGACAAAACAATTTTGTTTACCATATATAAATTGTATTGCTAGTTCTTTTCACAAGTCTAATAGAATAAATTTGCTTATATAAAATTGTTTATATAACTTATCTTGTGAACAGAACATAGACAATTTCTTATAGAGTGCTATTCGTTTTGTGTATAGACATATTAGCTTGTTTAGCAACGTAACAATTTTGTTACCACATACAAAAATGGGTTATTTACACTAACTATTCCTAAGTTTTGGACTTATTACACATGATATCCCTACTTTTAAACTAATTATACTGACCACCCCTCCCTTTAGGAAAAAGATTAAAAATATGGGTAGTTAGTGTTATAAATTTTTATTTTTATATTAAAGTAGGGGTACCCCGTGTAATAAACATAAAACATAGGGGTGGTCAGTGTAATTAGTTTAAAAATAGGGGTATCCCGTGTAATAAGTACAAAACTTAGGGATAGGGGTACTCCGTGTAAATAACCCTACAAAAATTGTATTGCTAATTCATTGGCACACTCTCCTAGAATACTTGTAGTCGTTATATTCTTGAATGTATAGGGACATCTTACTTTTTCAATTTGCGATACTTGTAGTCGTTATAATTATTGGTAAGAAATAGTTTAGTGAAATTGCAATCCCTTGAATCTAAGTTCTAAAAGTAGAGATAAATTTGAAAACAAGTCGAAATGATCCTTCTGTCAACCGGGTGTAAATAGTCATAAGCGATACGGTACTTAAGTGTCTTCGGACCACCGCTAGCTGGGAACCGACTCGACCATACAGCTAACCCAAGTTGATCAAAACTTGAAAGACTAAAGATTATTAAGGATGATTAGCAAGATCATTCAAACTATTATTAGAGACCATTTAGGCACGACCAAACCCATAGCAAACATGATTCTGAATGAGTCTTCCAGTTTTTCCATGTCTGTGGGCTATCAACCCCCAATTAATATTTTTTACCATTCTGATGATTGGTGGTTGGATTCTGGAGCTAATGTTCACGTATTATTGGACCGCTCTAGTTTTTCAAACTATAAGAAATCAGGTGGAGGAGGTATGACATTACGAGATGGCTCACCGGCACAAATTGTTGGAAGAGGAAGAGTAGATCTAAAGATGACATCTAAAAAAACTCTGCCTCTTCATGACGTTCTTCATGTGCCTTCTGTTAGGAGAAACCTAGTTAGTGGATCTCTTCTTGTAGCCTTAGGATACAATATTATAATGGAAACAAATAAAGTAGTATTTTCTAAGAATGAGTCTTTTATATGGAAAGTATTTGTAAAAGATGGTCTCTTTATTTTAAGCACTATGAATAAAATGTCAGATCCTTCTCTTGTTATTTCTAATGTAGAATCTTCCAATGTTTAACATGGTAGATTAGGTCTTGTGAACCTAGGTTCTCCTAGAAAAATGATGACCTTATATCTTATTCCGCATACTCCAATAGATGATAAACACAAATGTGAGATCTGTGTTCAAGCCAAACACACTAGAGTACCATTCAAATATGTAGAAATAAATTTTGACCTTCTATAACTTATCTATAGTGATGTATGAAATACTTTGTTACCTTTATAGATGATCATTCAAAGTATTGTTATATCTATCTTCTCAAAATTGAAGATAAAGTTCTAGATAGATTCAAGGTCTATAAATCTGAAGCTGAGAATCAGTTAGAAAGAAAGATTAAGATTCTTAGATCTGACCGTGGTGGAGAATATACCTAAAATGAAATGACTAATTTATGTGAAGAACATGTAATAATTCATGAGATAACTGCTCCATATTCATCACAGTCCAACGGAGTTGTTGAAAGAAAGAATCACACTCTGTTACACATGTTGAATGACATGCTTCTCAGTTCTGGTACTCTCGATAATTTATAGAGAGAAGCATTGTTATCAGCCCGTTACATCCTTAATATGATTTTTAGTAAATCTAAAGATAAGACTTCCTATGAACTATGGAAAGGTAGAACCCCTAGAATCAATTATCTCAAAGTTTGGGGATGCCTAACAAAAGTAGAAATTTTTGAACCCAAAAAGAGAAAGATTGGTCCTAAGATTGTAGATGTTGTCTTCATAGGATATGACTTAGACAACAATGCCAATAGATTTCTTAGACAACAATGCCAGTAGATTTCCAGTGACACACTCTGAAGTAAATAAAATCTCTAACAATACTATTATAGAAGCAAGAGATGCAGTTTACTTTGAGAATATATTCTCTTTCAAAGATAGAATTTTATCCTCTTGCTCCAACCCTTCTCTTGCTCCGTCTACTAGTTCTCAAGTTCAAATATCTAGTTCACAACCTGAACAAGATATAGAACCTAGAAGGAGCAAAAGAGAAAATGATTAAAAAGAATTTAGGAGAAGAATTCTTTATCATTTTGATAGAGGGTGATCCCTCAACTTATGAAGAATCTATATCTTCTCCTGATGTCTCTTTCTGGAAAGAAGCCATTAACAATGAGTACAACTCCTAATGGAGAATAGTATCTAGTTTTTAACAAACATACCTTTAGGTAGTAAACCCATAGGTTGTAAGTGGATCTTCAAAAAGAAACTTAGAGTCGATGGTACTATAGAGAAATATAAGACTAGATTAGTAGCCAAAAAATTTATCCAGAAAAAGGGATTATATTATTTTGATACCTACTCTCCTGTAACTAGAATCACATCTATTAGAACCTTTCTAGCCTTAAAATCCATTCATGATATGTTAATCCATCAAATGAATGTAAAGACAACATTTCTAAATAGAGAACTTGAGAAAGAAATCTACATGGACCAACCTGAAGGTTTCATTGCTAAAGGTCAAGAAAAAAGTTTTTAGATTAGTAAAATCTATCTATGACCTTAAACCATCTCCCAAATTGTAAACCCCCCTAATAAAAATTATTAATAATAAAATAAATTGTATATGTTATTTCTATTTATCTATTTATAATAGGATATAGTCCATCCATTTAGGCAAGCAATACTTTAAGCCAATTATTTCTATTCTTTTTTTTTTAGTTGCTTGCTACCCACTTATTGTTTTAACAAATGATATATGTAACAACTAAAAAGAGTGCTTGTTCCTATTGCAAGCTGTTGTAGTCTAGACAAGCTAGGAACCCTATGCCTAATAGCAAACCCAAGCATAGCCGGTCCCCAAACCATTTTGTTGTTTCCAATGTAGATGTTGGTTATATTCAAATTATGGGCTAGACAAAGCACTACACCTAGCTGAAACAGGATTTTTCCTAAGAACTGCAGGCACACGCCAGTACGGTGCCAACGACCACGACCACCTACTCCCTTAGCATCCCTATCCAACCGATCATCAGCCTCTCCTCCATCCCACCGTCCAACTTAAATTAATCCATCACCAACAAAACCTGTAACGCCCCAGTCCCAGAATACGTAGGACTAAAAATACATAACATGTCAGCTACGCATTCGACCAGACTCTGGTCTGACTCGAATACATATAAGATGTATAGTAAGGATAACTATCTAAGAATACTGAAATATCTATGTCTCAATCCACATAAAGAATAAAATATCAAGAATGAACTACATGTGCTAAAGTCGGCCGTCCAGTAACACATAAGCTCGAATAGACTCGAGAAAGGAATATGAGTCTATAAAACTAGGCTACATTAGCAGATGAAAAAATAATATAAATAAATAATCATAACTCCGGTAGAAATGATATGAGTACCTGGCACCAATGCCCGCATGATAAAGCAACTCCAGGCAAGCTCCACAACGGTATATGCTGTAAAACTGGAAAGGGACCAGGTCCTCAGTGGGACATAACAAGGTACAAGAAAACAGCATGCCAAAGTAAAATAGTATAATGCCACATACTCAAGGATAAACTACTGTAACCATCTAAGTGATATGCACGTGAAAGCATCACTCGTACTCAGGTTGAAACCACTACAGGCTCTGTGTCGGGGAGCCCATAGCAGCAAGTAATATTATGTAGGGCCAGTATATGTGCCAAAGATCCGAGACAGAGTCTAAGGCACCTCCAGTAGTATAGTATATATATAAATAATCAGCCTGTAGTATGGTGTATCTCTCCCCACCCAATGTAACCTTACGTCTTATATCTACGACGTCTCATGTCTATAACACGCAAGATCATGACCTCTAGCTAGTACAACGAGTCATAATGATATCTATATAATATGCAAGTCTCATATTACGAATCATGTAAGCCTATAAGAATTACCATGAATAACTCAAGAAAGATTCTGCCATATAAAATAGTGTCAAGTGTCCTACGGTATGACGTACTTGGTAAAGCAAGCACGTAAAATAGGATCGTGGAATCAACTTTCTAAGTGACGTTACACAACTCCGCGTACGACGTTGACACCCGAATCTTGTTCGAACGCTAAGCAATGTCTCACGGTCCTAGGTTAAACATGTACATTACCAGAGTATATATATAGAAGAAACACAAGCAGATAATATAACAGAATCTACAGCAAGTTTGGCAAGGTACACTTGCCTGGGTTCTAAACTCCGTCAACTGCTCCTGTAATAGTGGAATCTGCAAATACGCCTCCGGATGCTGAAACAAATATCACCAATATTTTTAGAATACTTAGTTAGAATTGACTACCCATAAGTCCAATTTGAACATAGGGACAAAATGTAAACCCCCTCATTTAATTCTATAGATAGTCTGGTATGAGATAGAAAATTTTGGTTTAGCAACAATTGATTGAGGTTTAGAGTAAGGTTGTAGATGTCTGTTTATTTTAATTGAACCCTTGGCGCGCCCTACCATTGTTGAATTATTCGGAGCCCAACATCAGCCCATAAATTCCAATAAACTGTTGTACTTTTGACTTGACCCGCCAATTTAGGTGCTGCACTTTTCTGTCACTCAAAATCAAATCCATTGTGCCCTAAATTAATTGCACAACTTCCCGTATCCAAATCCCATATTTAAATCCCGTATCGGATACCTGTGTTGTTACCTTCAATTTTGAGACACCAACTTAACTCGTTGAGTCGGACTAACTAAAGGGTCCAAGACTGACACCACGCCTACACCATTTTTGACCTTTGTGTCACTCCCAAATTTAGATCCCAAGTGCCCCCATTTAATTTAAAAGCGCGGGACATATTTATTCTAATTAAATCGGGGATACCAATTTTGACTAATCCCATTTTAATCCCCATTTAATTCCAATGCCCATTTAATTAAGCTCATGCCAAACACACAACACCCCCTCACCCTACAAAACACCAAACATCATTTCCTCCACAAATTTTCCATCATTTCATGTGTTTGTGCAATTACCCAAACTTAAGGGGCTAAATTGCAAATAATGCGACATGTGGCACACCCTCATTGGTCAAGGCCAAATGGAGAGGCCACCCTCTTCTTTGACCATGGTCAACATCCCTCCTCCCTTTGTTTTTTTCATGAAGAAACAATTTCCTTCATGAGTAATCCTCACCCCACATTTAAAATGGGTAGATCTCCACCCTCCAATCATCACACTCTAACCTATAAAATGTTCCCATCCCTACACACAATCCCATGCGAGCCCTAATCCCCAAAAACCTAGGAAACCTCATCCCCCTCTCTCTCTCCTCCCTCCTCTACATTGAAAACTGATCCCCCCTCCATATTTCTTTCTTCTTCTTCTTCTTCCTGGAGAAGCCATTACTCCGGCCAAGCCTAGCCCACTCCGGCGGCCGAGCAAATCTACTACGGCGGCTGTGCCTCTCTAGCCACGAGCTCCGACGGCTTCTCCATGAACTGCTGCACCCTACGGCAATGACCGCTGTTCCCGCACCGCAACTTTGCCACCGGCACTGCCACCCCGACGAGCCGACCTCCTCCCCCGCTTCCATTGCACCCCAGTCGACATCCCCGCGGTTGCCAACTTACGGCCGCCGAGCTTCTCCATCGACGCTCCGGCCAACCAAGCCCGCTGCACCTCTTCCCCACTACATCACCGGCAACTTCACTCCATCCCCTCGATCTTCGGCCTGCTGTCCCCAATTCAGCGTCCAACCATTACTCCGGTCACCCTCGTCTCCCCGAGCTCCGGTGACAAACCGCCACCTCAACCCAACCACCCTGCTGATCACCACCACCACGAACCACCAGGACCACCCTGTTGATCTACTGCCACCACCACCTCCAGTTTGTTCTCCGACCAGTGGATTCCCCACGACCTCCACCCTTCTCCGACCATCACCCCCTCCGTCCAGCGAGCCTCGTCGAGGTATACGACTCCCTCCCCCTCTCTATGTTTATATTTATTGAGTTATTAGCTAGGGTTTATGTATATCATGTTGGTGTAAT
This sequence comes from Iris macrosiphon, assembly GCA_036927795.1. NCBI lineage: Eukaryota > Viridiplantae > Streptophyta > Magnoliopsida > Asparagales > Iridaceae > Iris > Iris macrosiphon. The sequence continues at coordinate 22,201,360 of JAYESA010000006.1, read as the reverse complement.
TATAGTGTAGTTTGATGAGCATGGGATAATGACATGAGATTAGGGTTTAATGTGTTTTTAGGGTTTATAAAGATGTAGTGTAGTGTAGTGTATTTTTGGAGCATGTATTAATGTAGGTTTAGGTTTTGTGTTTGCATAAGAAAATTATAAAATGATAAAGGATTTTCATGAGAGTTTAGGGTTCGATTTTAACTAGATGTTATGAATATTATACATGGTAGGAAAAATGCTAAATAAATTATTTATGGGTTTAAAAATGATTTGAATCAGGACATGGAATATATATACATGATGGATGGATTTGAGGCATAAATAATGAAGTGAGAATTTAATTCGCCAAGTAAGATTTTTAGGTGTCGTCCTAATTAAATGCAAATTGATTATTGTGGGAACAAATTTAAATTATTGAGAAATAAGTTTCTGATAATTGAACATTGATGAACACTGAGGAGCACGTGTTTGATTGTGAACTAGTGTGTAGTATAAAACCATTAATCGGTAATTTGGGGACTGGAATTTAATGATGGGTTAAATTAGAGTAGTACTTTTGTGATTGGTAACGATGATATGAAACGGAAGGTTAAAAATTATTAATTGTGTATTTGAGGATGGTTTGATGATACTGCATAGATGATTAGTTAATTTAATGTATCGTACTAATAGTCAACCGTGGTCAACCCTCTAGCGTCTTATCCCTGTGAGTTATAGCTGAGACTGAGCATATGTATAGACGTGTGTCATATCCCTGTTTACCGCGAGATAGTTTATTGATTGAGTTTGTATCTCATCACTAGGTACTACGAGACCTGAGGACTTAGACGTGGTATCGGATCCCCGTCATCAGCAGCCGGACGCAGGCAAGTGTACCTTGCCACCCTGTATTTTAGATTATACATATTTATTGTTTCTTTATGTACTTTGTACGCATATTTTTGTTTACGATCGATACTTCGTGTCCGGATCACAATCGGGTGCAGACGTTCGTCGTAACATCTTAGAATGAATATTAGATGTTCGTAACACCTCGATGTACGTACCTGAGTATATCGACACTCCAGGACACACTCATACACTGTGATCGTACCAGATTCATGTATCCTGATACTGACATCATGACCAGAGACTGGGACGACCTTAGGGTCGCGTCTGTTGAGTTATTTTTGTGTGTCGAGACTGTTAGATAGAGGTTCAGCTTCAGCGCACCATCGTTGACCGCTTGGGAAGAGAAAGACAGTTAGTAGACGTTTGGGCTCCTCTGCACGCGCTTATATATGTATATGTAGTATTTCTGTAGTGATCCTGTATCTAGTGTAGTTGTATCACCCGTGTGACTCTTTGCCAGGAGCTGCGGTACGTCCCGTGTGTTTTCGTGTCTGGAGCTACAGTTTTATTTTGGATAGCCCACGCGTCAAATATTGTCTTTAAACTGTGTCTCACTTGTTTGGTTATGATAGATTACCCTGTCGTTGCACTTATACTTTCTGTTATACTTGGCATGCTATATTTTTGTATCTTATTACGTCCCTCTGAGAACCTGGTTCCCTGCCAGTTTTGCAATATAGACGATTGTGGAGCATTTGGAGTTGCTGACGGAGTGGCATATCTTGCGGGCAATGTACCAGGTACTCATATCATTCTACCGGCATTGTGGTTACTTTATTCGTATTGATTATTCATCTGCTGTTGTAGCCTAGTTTTTGTAGACTCATCTCTTCTCGAGTCTATTCGAGTTTGTGTGTTATTGGGCGGCCGACTTTAGCACATATAGCTCTTTCTTGTATACTGCTGTACATTGTGGATTGAGACATAGAGGTTTACATTTATGGGATATCTAGATAGTGCCCTTTATATTTTACAGCTTATACGTATTCAAGTCAGACCAGAGTCTGGTCGATTGCGTAGCTGGCGTGTCACGTATTCCTGGTCCTACGTATTTTGGGACAGGGGCGTGATATATTTTTGTGGTGGCCCATGCAGGTCAGTATTAAATCGTCTTGGTCACCTGACTGTGCCAAGCGAGCCTGTAAATTAGGAATATATATTATGATTGATGAATAGGATCTCAATCCATAATCGATTTTAAAAACTCACTTTGTATGTGATTATCGCTCTTGGACTTCCAATTTGTAATCGTTCAATTTTCGTCAATATCGTTATCATTGTTTCTCATCCCCTATTATTCGGGAAGACGAATGCTTGTGCTTGATGATTTCCCTCCAGAAGAAGATCGAAGTCCGACGACAGAAGACAGAATTCGTATAACATTCTCTGAGAAGATTGTTACCTTGAGTAGGATAGATTGATAGGTTCTTTTGGATTCTAGAACTAGTATGGAAGGTTAGCAAGAGAATTAGAACTAGTAGTATCCTATTCGTACTTGAGATAGCAGTGATCTTGGAAGTACTGGGAGCTTGAAGGATTGTTGATCATAACCTAGAATAATTTATGGAGGTGCATAGCCTGATGCTAGGAATTACTTTTTGTAAATGATAGCGATACCAGGAATGATATTATGGACTAGAGAAGATAAAAATTTTAGGCTCTCACTTGGAAGATAATGATCTGATTCCAGGAATTCTAGTATGTGCTTGGGTGATACCATTATTGTACTATGTGACTTGGAGAGATGAATAACGAAAAGAAGAAATTTGAGGAATAAAATTTTAGGGAAAACCTTGAGGAGAAGAGAAATTATACATTAGGCAAGGAAACATTTTCTTTTGAGGATTGATGTTGAAAACAGAACAGGAGAATTTATCTTGAGGTTAAAGTCTAGACGATGACATCGTCCTAGCATGAGTTGGTTGAGCCAATACCACGCGACGCTGGATTGTCGACGTGGTTGCATTATTTTTTTAGGCTACCAGATTACCTAGTGCTGAGTTTCTTCAGGGAGCCCAGGAGCATGGGGCCCATCTACCTTAGGGGCATACAATACAAAGGGTGAACCAGTGTACCCCCGCATTATATTGAGTTTGAGGATGTGTTACTAGAGAACCTTTCGGACCGGCCACCTGACAGAGAGAGAGAGAGAGTTTGCTAACGAGTTGACTCCCAGAGCCGAGCCAGTTATTTTTTCGTCTTCAGACTAGCACCGATAGAGTTGGTTGAGTTGAAGGTCCATAGTAGAGGATCTCTTAGACAAGGGTTTCAGTCGGGCTAGTATCTCTCCATGGGAAGCAACCTTCTAAATAGTACCGAAGAAGGATAAGACAGTATACTTGTGTATTGATTACAGGGCATTAAATACCGTAGCAAAAAAGAGCAAGTACACATTGCCACATGTCGATGATTTATTTGAATCAGTTAAGTGGTGCATGTGTATTCTCGAAGATCGATCTCAGATCCAGTTATCATCAGATCAAGGTACGGAGAGAGGACATCCCAAAGACGGCTTTCCGGATGAAATAAGGGCACTATGAGTTTCTAGTCATGCCGTTTGGTTTAACTAACGCGCCAGCAGTATTTATGAGTCTGATGAACGGTGCTTTCCACCAGTACTTAGATAAGTTTGTGGTGGTAGTTATCGACAACATCTTGGTATATTCCAAGAGTGAGGAGGAGCATGAGAGACATTTCAGGATCGTGTTGGAGAAGCTGAGACAGGAGAGACTGTATGCCAAGCTCAGCAAATATTAGTTATGATTAGATAGAATATATAGTCTACGCATCAGGACGACTAAGGGTTCATGAGAAGAACTATCAGACACACGACCTAGAGCTAGCTGCAGTGATATTTGCACTAAAGCTATGGCGAAACTACCTTTATGGAGAGCATGTTGAGATTTATACAGAACACAAAAAGTCTGAAGTATGTCTACATGTAGAGGGAGCTCAACATGGGACAGAGGCGCTGGCTAGAATTTATAACAGATTATAATATCGAGTTACAGTACCACCCTGGCAAGGCAAATGTAGTAGCAGATGCCTTAAGCAGGGAGCCTATGGCATATTTTTACGACTCATCGCCAGTTGTTAGAGGATTTTTAGGAACTCGGGATTGAGATTGTATTGCCAGGCATGGATGGACAAATGGCCAGTCTCGAGGTTTAGTCCACATTTATTGAGAGTATTAAGGCAGCCTTGCCTACAGATACGAGATTTAGACGACTGCGAGAAAGGACAGAGGCCGACATGCAGATAGGACTCAGGATTCATGAAGATGAAACATTGAGGTGTAGAGATCGCCTATACGTCCCGAGTGGCAAGCTACGCCAGGAGCTGATGACCGAGGCTCATAGCTCGATTTATTCTATTCATCCCGGGGGTACGAAGATGTACCGAGATTTGAGGCAATATTTCTGGTGGCATGGGATAAAAAGGGAGATTGCAAGATTCGTGGAGAGATGTTTAGTTTGTCAGCAAGTCAAGGCTGAATATCAGAGGACTGCAAGACTATTGCAGCCGCTTCCCATTCCTGTCACGTCCCAGTCCCAAAAATACGTAGGACTAGGACACGTAAGCATGCCAGCCGCATGGATATGGCAACTCCAATATATGGAAACCAAATCCACACGTACGCTGAAATATGAATATCAAATCCACAAGTGGTATAAAACATATGTCACAAGTCACAGGGTATACTCTAGATCTCATCCACAGAAAATCAATATAAACAAATAACCATCATCTATATAACTAGATCTCAATATAAGTAGCTAAGGATGATAGTTGGATGGAAACAAATCCACTACCAACTCGAATGGAAAAGTATATACAATATAAGTACAATACCACAACACAATATAAGAATACCAGCTATCAATCACAGCTCGAAGAGAAGACATCCTCGGATCACAAGTAATCATCCAAATATGCGATCCTGCAAATACTCAAGAACAGATACACCTGGCAGAGGACCAGGTCCTCAGAGGGACGTAACAAGATACAGAAAATACGAGCCAATTTGAGTACAGTAAACATGCATAATATTTGAAAATAAATAAGTACATTGTACAAGACAATCTATATAAATGCAAATGAGGATAACTTTTCAACGTATGGGCAAGGGTAGGCTACTCGATCTAAGACTCACAACTCACACACCCGTCTAGAACATCAGAAATCGACATACCTCTGGGGTAGCGACCAGCGCGACTCTACAGAAATCGACATACCTCTGGGGTAGCGACCAGCGCGACACACGCCCGTAGTGCGAACTATATACTACGGTTTACCAGAGTGGTTAAAAGCCCATACGCCTAATGATTGTCCTCTCATGATACTAAGTGCCATGTGTGTGTCAACATATCTAATACATAGTAATGACTGAAAGAAAACTACACATGCAAGAAATATACAGATTGTAATAAATATACAGAAATATAAATAGCATGCAAAAATACTGTAATAATTTGGCAAGGTATCTTGCCTGGTAAGGAAGCTGCGATGTACCAATAACCTGCTCCAGAAGTCGCGCAGAACAAATCCAATATCCTATGTATTACAAATTTATCACGTCAAAAGATAATTTATTTTAATTTATTTAATTATGGAATAATTACTCTAAAATCCTATTTTAATCTTATTATTCTGATTTTTATGTTAATTCCTAAATTTTGTCCAAAGAAACTGAATTTTATCAACTCGAGACTCATGGCACGCAAATCGAGGCGATCTGTTGACCGAAAAGTCAACCGACAAAAACTCAACTTTTATGCATGATTTCTTGTAGATTTCAGTGTCAAAAACATGCTGGAATTTACGGCTCGTCCGAATTCAAATTCGTTTGGGAATTATGGCACATACAAATTTTGTATTGTGCACCGATGGTTAAATTCTAACCTAGAAGTTCTACAGAATTAACAGTATATAAATCCTTCGAATTAAATTCTGGGAAAAACATATGTCAATTATCTAGATATTAGGTTTCCGAAACTTTAAACGGTTCATGATTCTGATTCCTGGTTCTCCCGGAATCGCGAAAATATTGAAACACATCTATTTTCAGACATGCTGTGCTCTACGAATTTTCCAGAATTTAATACTCATAATTTAGAAAAAAAATTTATATAATCATAAATCTAACCTCAATATCGTTCTAACAAAAAAAACTAGGCCTCGTTTGGAGTCCGGAGCTATGCGCAATGGCTTCTGGAAGATGAAGGAACCCTAGATGACAATTCTCCAAAAATCGGCTGAAGAAAAACCCTAGAAATTAATATCTAAACTATTATATATATAGAGGAGAGAGAGAGCAGCCGCGGCTCAGATAGCGCCACGTGGCAGCCATCCGACGCTGCCCGCTCAGATCTAACGGTCTGGGTTCGCTGCGGCTCGGCTCAGCTGAGTCTGAGTCAAACTCTGACTCGGCTCGCACCCACTCAGCAGTCACTGACAGGCGGGCCCGGTACTGTTCACTGCTGGAGGCTGACAGGTGGGCCCCCTGTTTGCTGACTGGGCAGAATTAATTACTTTTTGGGTTTTCTTTTTCAGAAATTAGTTTTTAATTCAGTTTTTCATAATTAACTCAAAATAAATGCTAACAATAATCAGAAAATTCCCAAAAAATTCTAGAAAATATATTTTATTATTTAGAACCTAAAATAAAATTTTGGGATATTTTTAATTAAGTTTGAACATAAAATAAATTCTTTAAAGTCCTAAAAAATTAGTGTTTCTAGTTTTTAATTAACTAAAAATTATAGAAAAATCCCAATAATCTAAAATAGCCTAAAAATAATTCTAAATAAATATTTATGTAAGTAAATATACTAAAACAAATTATTTTCTAATTAACTAAGAGAATGCTCTAAATAACTTCAACATCTATAATAAATATAATAATATAAAATATACACAAAATACCTATTTTGGGTGAGGGAGTTTACAATTCCCGAGTGGAAGTAGAAACACATTACCAAGGACTTCGTCACAGGATTCCCGCAGAGCCCTAGCGGGAAGAATGCAGTTTGGGTTATCGTAGACAGACTCACCAAGTCTGCACATTTCTTGCCCTTCAGAGTTGGGCAGTCCATGGAGATATTAGCTGACATGTATATGAGACAGATAGTACGACTACAAGGAGTGCCTGTCAGCATCGTATCAGATCGTGATTCCAGATTCATATCATATTTTTGGCGGAGTATGCAGGAGAGTCTAGGAACTCGTCTCAAGTTTAGCACTGCATATCATCCACAGACTGATGGCCAATCAGAGCGCACGATACAAATATTAGAGGATATGTTGAGAGCGTGCATGATTGATTTTGGAGGATCTTGGGAGGACCATCTACACTTGGTAGAATTCTCCTACAATAACAATTACCAGGCTAGCATACAGATGGCACCTTATGAGGCACTGTACGACAGGAAATGTAGGTCACCAGTATGTTGGAGTGACGTGGGAGAGCGTCAGATACTTGGTCCAGAGTTGGTGATACAGATAGTGGAGAAAGTCAAGCAGATTCAGAGCCACCTGTGTACAGCACAGGACAGACAGAAATATTGGGCAAATGCGCATCGCAGACCTTTGGAGTTCAAGGAAGGTGACCACATATTTTTGAAGATATCGCCTACTCGTAGTACTATCAGATTCGGAGGAAGAGGCAAGTTGAGTCCAAGGTACATCGGACCTTTTGACATCTTGGAACGAGTTGGCGAAGTGGCTTATCGTCTTGTATTGCCTCCATCATTAGAAGTAGTATACGACGTATTTCACGTATCACAGTTGAGGAGATACGTGGCAAACCCTAGCCGCGTGCTTGATCATTCGGAGATTACAGTCGGGCCCAGTCTATCTTACGTAGAGCAGCCAGTTGAGATCCTCAATCACAGTAAGAAGACTTTGAGAGGGCAGACTATTCGACTTGTCAGAGTTGCGTGGAAGCATCATTCTCCAGGCGAGTCTACCTGGGAGCGCGAGGATTCCATTCGACAGCGTTTCCCATATTTATTTGAGGAGCAAGGTACAAATTTACGTACCACATTTGATTACTAGCTTGTTTTTAAATTCTCTTAGCTATTATTGTGCTTTACTTTTAATTTCGGGGACGAAATTTTTCTAAGTTGGGAAGGATGTAAACCCTCTCATTTAATTCTATAGATAGTGTGGTATGAGATGGAAAATTTTTGTTTAGCAGCAATTGATTGAGGTTTAGAGTAAGGTTGCAGATGTCTGTTTATTTTAATTGAACCCTTGGTGCGTCCTACCATTGTTGAATTATTCGGAGCCCAACATCAGCCTATAAATTCCAACAGACTGTTGTACTTTTGAGTTGACCCGTCAATTTAGGTGTTGGACTTTTTCGTCACTCAAAATCAAATTCGTTGTGCCCTAAATTAATTGCACAACTTTTCGTATCCAAATCCCATATTTAAATCCCGTGTCGGATACCTGTGTCGTTACCTTCAATTTTGAGACACCAACTTAACTCGTTGAGCCGGACCAACTAAAGGGTCCAAGACTGACACCAAGCCTACACCATTTTTGACCTTTGTGTCACTCCCAAATTTAGACCCCAAATGCCCCCATTTAATTTAAAAGCGCAGGACATATTTATTCTAATTAAATCGGGGATACCAACTTTGACTAATCCTATTTTAATCCCCATTTAATTCCAATGCCCATTTAATTAAGCCCATGCCAAACACACAATACCCCCTCACCCTACAAAATACCAAACACCATTTCTTCTATAATTTTTCCATCATTTCATGTGTTTGTGCAATTATCCAAACTTAAGGGGCTAAATTGCAAATAATGCGACATGTGGCACACCCTCATTGGTCAAGGCTAAATGGAGAGGCCACCCTCTTCTTTGACCATGGTCAACATCCCTCCTCCCTTTGTTTTTTTCATGAAGAAACAATTTTCTTCATGAGTAATCCTCACCCTACATTTGAAATGGGTAGATCTCCACCCTCCAATCATCACACTCTAACCTATAAAATGTCCCCATCCCTACACACAACCCCATGCCGGCCCTAATCCCCAAAAACCTAGGAAACCTCATCCCCCTCTCTCTCTCTCCTTCCTCCTCTTTATTGAAAATTGAGCCCCCCTCCATATTTCTTTCTTCTTCTTCTTCTTCCTTTCTTCTTCTTCTTCCTGGAGAAGACATTACTCCGGCCAAGCCTAGCCCACTCCGGCGGCCGAGCATCTCTGCTCCGGCGGCTGAGCCTCTCTAGCCACGAGCTCCGGCGGCTTCTCCACGAACTACTGCACCCCGTGGCTATGACCGCTATCCCCGCACCACAACTTCGCCACCGGCACTGCCACCCCGATGAGCCGACCTCCTTCCCCGCTTCCACTGCACCCCAGTCGACACCCCCGCGGTTGCCAACTGATAGTCGTCGAGCTTCTCCGTCGACACTGTGACCAATCGAGCCCGCTGCACCTCTTCCCCACTGCAGCACGACAACTTCACTCCATCCCCTCGATCTCCGGCCTGCTGTCCCCAATCCGGCGTCCAACCATTACTCCGGTCACCCTCGTCTCCTCGAGCTCCGGCGAGGAACCACCACCTCAACCCAACCACCCTGCTGATCACCACCACGAACCACCACGAACCACCACGACCACCCTGTTGATCTACTGCCACCACCACCTCCAGTTTGTTCTCCGACCAGTGGCTACCCCACGACCTCCACCCTTCTCCGGCCATCACCCCCTCCGGCCAGCGAACCTCATCGAGGTATACGACTCCCTCCCCCTCTCTATGTTTATATTTATTGAGTTATTAGCTAGGGTTTATGTATATCATGTTGGTATAATTGTAGTATAGTTTGATGAGCATGGGATAATGATATGAGATTAGGGTTTAATGTGTTTTTAGGGTTTATGAAGATGTATTGTAGTGTAGTGTATTTTTGGAGCATGTATTAATCTAGGTTTAGGTTTTGTGTTTGCATAAGAAAATTATAAAATGATAAAGGATTTTCATGAGAGTTTAGGGTTCGATTTTAACTAGATGTTATGAATATTATACATGGTGGGAAAAATGCTAAATAAATTATTTATGGGTTTAAAAATGATTTGAATCAGGACATGGAATATATATACATGATGGATGGATTTGAGGCATAAATAATAAAGTGGGAATTTAAATCGCCAAATGAGATCTTTAGGTGTCATCCTAATTAAATACAAATTGATTATTGTGGGAACATATTTAAATTATTGAGAAATAAGTTTCTGATAATTGAACATTGATGAACACTGAGGAGCACATATTTGATTGTGGACTAGTGTGTAGTATAAAACCATTAATTGATAATTTGGGGACTGAAATTTAATGATGGGTTAAACTAGAGTAGTAATTTTGTGATTGGTAACGATGATATGAAACGGAAGGTTAAAAATTATTAATTGTGTATTTGAGGATGGCTTGATGATACTGCACAGATGATTAGTTGATTTAATGTATCGTACCAATAGTCAACCGTGGTCAACCCTCTAGCGTCTTGTCCCTGTGAGTTGTAGCTGAGACTGAGCATATGTATTGACGTGTGTCACATCCCTGTTTACCGTGAGATAGTTTATTAATTGAGTTTGTATCTCATCTCTAGGTACTACGGGACCTGAAGACTTGGACGTGGTACCGGATCTCCGTCATCAGCAGCCGGACACAGGCAAGTATACCTTGCCACCCTGTATTTCAGATTACAGATATTTATTATTTCTTTATGTACTTTGTGCGCGTATTTTTGTTTACGATCGATACTTCACGTCCGGATCACAACCGGGTGCAGACGTTCGTCGTAACGTCTTAGAATGAATGTTAGATGTTCGTAACACCTCGATGTACGTACCTGAGTATATCGATACCCCAAGACACACTCATACACTGTGATCGTACCAGATTCCTGTATCCTGATACTGACATCATGACCAGAGACTGGGACGACCTTAGGGTCGCGTCTGTTGAGTTATTTCTGTGTGTCGAGACTGTTAGATAGAGGTTCAGCTTCAGCGCACCATTGTTGACCGCTTGGAAAGGGAAAGACAGTTACTAGACGTTTGGGCTCCTCTGCACGCGCTTATATATGTATATGTAGTATTTCTGTAGTGATCATGTATCTAGTGTAGTTGTATCACCCGTATGACTCTTTGCCCGGAGCTGCGGTACGTCCCGTGTGTTTTCGTGTCCGGAGCTACGGTTTTATTTTGGATAGCCCACGCGTCGAACATTGTCTTTAAACTGTGTCTCACTTGTTTGGTTATGATAGATTACCCTGTTGTTGCACTTGTACTTTCTGTTATACTTGGCATGCTGTATTTTTGTACCTTGTTACATCCCTCTGAGGACCTGGTTCCCTGCCAGTTTTGCAGCATAGACGATTGCGGAGTATTTGGAGTTGCTGACGGAGTGGCATGTCTTGCGGGCATTGTACCAGGTACTTATATTATTCTACCGGCATTGTTGTTACTTTATTCATATTGATTATTCATCTGCTGTTGTAGCCTAGTTTTTGTAGACTCATCTCTTCTCGAGTCTATTCGAGTTTGTGTGTTATTGGACGGCCGACTTTAGCACATATAGCTCTTTCTTGTTTACTGCTGTACATTATGGATGGAGACATAGAGGTTTACATTTATGGGATATCTAGATAATGCCCTTTATATTTTACAACTTATACGTATTCGAGTCAGACCAGAGTCTGGTCGATTGCGTAGCTGGCGTGTCACGTATTCCTGGTCCTACCTATTTTGGGACAGGGGCGTGACACAGAATTGACAGTTTTGGGTCAAAGCGGGGTCCACATATAGCTCACTTTGCACCGTAAAATATGCCAGAGATAAAGTTCCTTAATTTAACAAAATTAGTTTTCAAAAGTCAATAACGATGGCACGAACTCAACGAAGTGTCCGAAATTGGATTTCGGTGAGCCAGTCATGAAAAAGCCCGTCAAATGGAACCGTGGAGCCCACAAAACTGTATTTCGTCAAATTTCTCAGAATCGAACCAAACTTGGGTGACAGGCCGAGCGTAACACTACGAATCCGATGGCACAAGTTTCGTTATGAAACGATAAGCACACACGAAGTTATGACAAGGTATCAAAATAGGTCAATACGATATTTTTTGACGGATACACATTGATTACGGTGTGCTCGTACATCCAAATCAAGTTCCATGAAATCCTATACGTTTGCGTTGACAATACGCGCCTTTCGGTGAAATCCTCATGCGACGAAGTCGTCTCATTTGGTGGGACGCACCCCATTTTGGGATATTTTGGGTTTATGAAAACAAGTTTATGGTCAATTTTAACGCTGAATAATCAGCAGTATAAAACATAATAAATTAAACTAATTAAAGAGATTAAATCTAGGTTATGTTGTCTAAAATACTGCTTAATTAGATTTTTAAAATATTAATTGGGATGGAAGAAAAGTAGACACGAACATGGGAGGTTGGAACAGTTTATGAACTGTTTTGGAATAGGTTTTTAGCCAACTTTGAGTCAATTTTTCTCTCAAATTAGGACTCCAAAAATTATTCTACTTGAAAGTAGTCGTAAAGGGTTATGTCGTGAATGTACCAGAGAAGAAGGATCAAAAAATGGTTACATGACGATGTAGAGATCATAACGCGAAGAGGTAAAGTTGAACAGTTGCTGCTGTTGTAAACCTGATGTTCGCGCGGTTTGGTCTGATCCGCCGGCGTACTCTGCCGGTGGAGGCGGTGACTTGCTGCTGGGGGTGGTCCGCTGGAGGTGGGGCGACGGGCCGGCGACCGGTAGCTCCTGCTACAGTTGCTGTGTGGGGCAGTCACTTGGTGTCGTGCACAGCTAGCAGGGCGTCGGACCGGGCGGACACCCTCGACGGCGGCGACGTCCAGTGATTGTCGAGGGTCGACGTTGGCTGGAGTAGGAAGAGGTCTGAGGGGGTTGCATATAAAGGGAGAGAAGGGGGTTACGAGGAGAGGAAACGAGGGGTCGGGGGATTTCAACAGCTGGGGGTTACTGTAAGCTGGGGGTTTCGGGTTTTGGGTTTTTATTTGGGTTTTGGATTTCAGGTTTAGGGTTTGGTTTAATGTAATTATTAAAATATGTATACATATATATATAGCCATTTATAAATAGGTTTGAACCCCAAATAATTTTTAGAAAAATCTATAATACTTTAATAATAGTTGTACACAAAAAATATATTTTCAGTAAAATATTTGTAATTAATTAAATATACATAAATATCTAACCATGAGTTTTATATTTTTTCCAATTAGCTAAAAATAATAAAAATTCTCCCTTAATCTCAATAATTACATAATACCATTAATAATATAATAAAATTTAAAATTTAAAATCTAAAAATTAGGGGGTTTACAAAACCCTAGCTCCCCCTCTCTATATAAAGGAAACTATTACCTTCACCTTCCTCAACCCTAAAACCTAGCAACAGCCGCTTCCCTCCTACTTCTCATTGTCATCACCACCTCTAAACCTCCACCTCCACCTCCACCTCAAGCCACCTTTCTAAGCGATGTTGCGTCGACATCGGAGCTGCATTTCTAGGCACCACAGACCAGCCCTCGACCCAGAGTTCAAACTCCTCATAGCAGACGAGCTCGAGTGTTGTCGAATCAACTCCTTTCTTGCCAACATTCGTGGGATACCCCCGCGACACCACGGCTCGACCTCGACGAGCCTCCTACCTCTGTAAGCCCTTGAACTCATGACTTCCTGTACTTCCTTCTTCCTTCCATTTTTGGCATATTCATTAATGCATAGGTTCAAACTTCTCTTCACTGATACACTAGGAATAGAAATATCTGTGGCATATAGGTTCCTGAGCAGTGTGGTGATACTGTAGGAGGGGTGGAAGAGACGACTGCTCATGAATAAAAAATATAAGAATGTTGAGCCATGAAGAGAAGCACCTGTAAATAGAAATCTTATTTTTTATTTGTGAAGAAAATCGTGGGTCCTAGAATGAGTGAACTAGAGAAATACATAGGAAACCAACATGAGTGTATATGCTATAGTGATGCCCGAATATAGGTGAATGGGAAGGAAAAGTGATTTTTAGCTACCGTGAGAAGGTTTGTTCATATCATAGGGTTATGGATAAGTGGAGAATAAGAGGGGTCATGGGTGTAATTTTAAATTAATGGAAGGGTAATTGTTTAAGATCTCTTTATGTTCTTCTTGGTGTGTCTTAAAGAAGTACTATGTGTATAAACAAGGGCTAGATGATATTTGGTTGGGGTAAATATGATGTATAATGGGAGAATGGGAATGCATGTGACAATATAGGATAGATAGGGTGACTGTTGTATACTTGTATTTTCATGTATTTTGTTCTTGTAAGGAATGTCAGCTCCCTATGTTCTTTCAATCGGCAAATCAAATGGGAAGGGTGAGTTGGAAGAATAAAGAAAAAATAAGACCTTGTATGCCACTATTGTCACTACCACATTTTCAAGGAAAGGGTATTTTAGTAATTTCCTATTTAAATAAATATTGTGCATGATAAATAATTATTTGTTATATTATTTAATTATTGTTAGATATTATTTAATTATTTTGGACTTGTATTAGTGAACCCAACTAGTTTAGTTTGGACCCATGGACCAACATGAATTAATTAGTTAGACTTGGCCCATTTAGAAAGCCCATTGTTAAGGAGATGGATTAAATTAATTAAATGATTAGACTAGAAGCTTTCTTCCTTAATTATTTCTTCATGAGAGGCCCCAAGGGGTACATTGGACATTTCATAATTGCTTGGGGAGGGGGGCATGGCCGGCCTATATTAGAGGGGGGAAAATTTCTCTCTCCTCTCATTTTCATTCCAAATCTAGATCTAGAATTTCCCACTACCAAATTCCCTCCATTCCCATTCCAATTTCCTACCAAATTTATTCCAAATTCTTCCCAATTCACCATTAGAGAAGGAGAAAGCAAGGATCTAGAAGAAGGAAGCAAGGATCTACAAAGAGGAGCAAGGATCTACAATTTGGAAGCAAGTTCATCTCAATTGGAGGTTTCATTGGGAATCCATCTTCCATAGGTATAATTCAGTTTTTCCCATTAAAATAGCTTCTAAATATGAGATTTAATCATGTAAAATCAACCTATATGTATGTACTACTCATAGGACTTTATTTTGTGTTCATAGGAGACCCATAGAGAAAGTTATGGTACTTTTGGTGTCAATTTTATGGGAATTCCGAATTGACATTTTGTTGTGTGTGTCAATTGATCCTATAGATAAATTGGGCATGTGCTTATGTGTTTGGGGCTAGTGTCGTGTCCACAATTGAGTACATGTGAGTCGTATCCCAATAATTTGGTGATACGTGTCGTTTTGGGGGTTTTTCCCTCTGACACGGGACTTTGTACATGTCATATTTTGACACGACACATAGATCTACTTTTGACACTTTGATTTGTTCATAAATATTAATTGTGACTTGTTTGTATCTTTCGGGGTGCATTTGGTTGTGTGTTGGACTCGTGTCGAATGCGTATCCTAGATCTAGTGGGATACGGTGTGATACTCTCCAATTGTGTGTATTTTGTGTAGATCTACTTATTTATGCTTTAATTCTTCATTTATAATTAGTGAATATATATAGATATTATATATTTATTTAGTGTATTTATTATGGTATTTATGATAGCATAGATCTATATTTTTATGTGTGCTATTATGATGTAAAAATATATATGTAGCTTTCTTGCATGCAATTATATATGTTACTAATGTTAATAAAATAAATTATACATAAATGTTTTATAAACTATATTTATGTGTTTAAATGAGTAATTATATTATTTCTAATTATTATGTAATTATTTGTATATTAATGAATGTATTTTTATGTGTGCTTCTAGCCATGTAAAATACGTACATTAATATGTGCTTGTGTTTTGTAAATTTTGGTATTTAAGTGTGTAAGTTATGTGTATATGTATATATAAGTATATATATATTATTAATTGTTTTATATATGTATGTATATTTATTTATATTTGGTTTATATTTATTTATATATATAGATATATTATATTTGTAGCTTTCGGCGACAGCTGCATTAATGACACTTCCTGTCATTAAATAGCAGCAGCAGCCGCTGTAGCTTTTGGACATTTAATGACAGTTCCGTCATTAAATGCAGTGGGCGGGTTATTCAGCAGCGGTATTCGCGACAGATTCTGCGACAGTTTGAACTGTCAGCAATCCGAGTCAGCAGTGGGTTTATTATTCAGCTTTCTGCGACAGTTTTTCTGTGACAGTCGGACTGTCACTATAAGTCTGTTTATGGGGAATTGGTATTTTTGTTCACTGTTTTCAGTGACAATTGGACAGATTTAATTTATATATTATATATTATAATTGTATATATATATGTATATATATATGTGCTTTTGTGAGGTATAATACTAGTAGTGATATATTATTTTATTTGTATAAATATTGGTTTGTATATACATTATATTAGAGTGTATATTATAGGTATCTTGAGCATACTTTGTGTGGATACCAATTGGGTTCAAAACCTTGATTCCTAAATGTTTTATTTATTATTTCTATATTATTTATATAGATGTTTTGTGAGGTTGACCTTGGTTTGACCATGATTGACTTTAGTTGACTTTAGAGTTGACCATAGTTGACTTTTGACTTGGAATTGACTTATTGACCTAGAAGTTGACTAGTTTGACTTATTCTCTTTCCGGGACCTTGTATTGATGTTGTTTTCCATATCTAGGTCTTTGAGGCACCGAGTCAGACATTTGTGAGACTGTTCATTGGACTTCAGGCGAGTACATTCTCTGATAGTTTCTCATTTATGATATCCTCTATGTTCGTTGTATCTAGTATAGATATCCATGTTCTCTTGACACTATGGTTACACGGATTGGTATATCCGGATCTCGTCATGAGATGTTATTCCTTGGTATATGGTGTATATGGTGCAAGTATTGTTTCATTGGTTATCTTGTACATGTACAGACACCGATTTTCGGGAGGAGTCGCTCTCTTCTTGGGGAATCTAGTGCCATAGCATACCGTGGTTGGATCTATTATACCAGTCGGGGGTGGGGAGTATTAGTATAGATATGTGATCAAATCCCTATTGAATAAAGTACTGGAAAGCGAATAGTGTTGATCATGCACCGTACGTATGATTAGCCAGGCCGTATTGCATCTTGCCCAAGCCGATCACATGTTAAGCTAGTACTCACATACTTAGTCATTAGTATTATTGTTTCATTAGAATATTGTTCCTTATTGTATTTATTTCTAGTATTTCCTTATTATACATATCTCTCCTGTCTATTGTGCATCTTGTTTATCCATAGCTATTTACTGTTACATAGTTTTTATCATTAATTGAGAACTGCTGTTAGGGTTGTACTCTGCTCCTTTCCTGACTGGATATATTTTTCCAGATGACACTGAGGAGTACCCTACCTATTATGGACCCCAGGATGTTGTGGGTTTAGATTCTGAGACCCTGGCTCAAGAGGGACTTATCCCAACTGAGACAGTTAACCCTGGAGTTGTAGCTTCATAGTATTCTTTTGTACTGGATTTGTCTCCAGCTTATTTCTGTTTTCCTTCAGACTCATTGATGTATTATTTTAGACTCATGAGTTGTATTGTGACTATTCTATTCTTTATCTGATTCGTGCTCAATTCTATCTTAGTTCTGTGATTGAGTATACTATCATTATTGGTGGTTCATTATATTGTTAGATAGATTATCTAGACAGTGTTCTACCGCCGATTCTGCGGCGTAGGCTGGGCGTTGTTTCCGACTAGTACCCTTACACCGGGTGCGGGTCGTGACACGTTTTTGGTGGTGGCCCATGCAGGTCCTAGCTTCACAAGTATGTGATATCGTGGTAGTGCGACAACTTAGTTGTACTACTGCGAGCCTGCAATAGGATATAGGATATAGGCTGAGATACTCAATCACATCTAGGAAAATTCTTTTGATTCAACTCTTCTCCTTTGACATTGATACTTGATCCCTTAAACTGTCCTTTCCTTGATATCTTACATCTTGTGCCATATTGATTCTTTCTTTCGCTTTGTCTCAGGATGCCGCCTAAGACTAGATCACAGCAGGGGAGAGCAGTTTCTGAGAGGTCTGCGACATCCCGAGGGCCTGCACCAGTCACTTCTCCGGTGATTGGAGTGTCAGCTGCTTTCGGAGGTCCACCACCTACTTAGAGGACTGTGCCAGCTGTATCTGAGGGGCTTCCACCTCCACCTCCTGTGCCAGCAGAGGCGTCACAGATGTTTTTACTGTTTCGTGAGATGCTCGAGGCACAGAGGGCTCAGTCAGAGGCACATCAGAGGCAGACCGACGTTCTACGGCAGGGCATCGAGAGTGCTCATCAGCTTGCTCGTGCTGTAGTTGAGAGAGGAGTTCCGGTCCAGCAGCAGATTGTTTCTCAAGTTGCTCAGCTTCGGCCAGGCAACATTCAGGACTTCAAGAAACTTGAGCCTAGGGTTTTCAAGGGGACGGAGGGCATCGTCTATGCTGATGATTGGCTCGAGGACATTGAGCGTCTTATGAGGGTATCCCGTCTTTCTGAAGATCTGAAGGTTGAGGCGGTAGGACTTCAACTGTTCGACGTCGCTCGTACTTGGTTTAGGAATGAGCCAGTTCTAGTTGACGTAGGACAATCTTGGAAGGTATTCAAGGACCTTTTCAAGAAGAAGTTTTTCGCCCGGATAAGACAGGCTTGACTTGGGGAGACAATTTGAGAGTCTCATTCAGGGGAGCATGTCTGTGGAGGAATACGCTGCAGAGTTTGGTAGGTTGAGCCGATTTGCAGAGTATTTGGTGAGGGAGCCGGAGGTTCGAGCTATTCGTTTCCGTGAGGGTCTAAACTGGGAAGTGAAGATTCTCATTCCGTCTTTTTATGAGACATAATCGGAGATACTTGCGGAGGCACGCAAGGTTGAGCGGGATCTGGGTTTGAAGACTAAGAGAGACCGTGATTCTTTTCTGGGGGCCAACGGCAATACAGTATCTGCCAAACGTCCTCATTTCCAGTCCAGACCTTTCCAGCAGTCACAGCAGAACCAGACTCCAGCTAGAGCACCTTTTCACCAGGCACCTCAGCAGCAGAGACAGTTACAGCAAGCTCCATGCAACTTCTGCAAGAAGCCCGGCCACATCTGGGAAGTTTGCAGGAGGAGGCTAGGAGTTTGTCTGTATTGTGGTACTGAAGGTCGAGGGAGTGTCCTCGTCGTGCACTTCAGGGAGCAGCTCCAGCTCCGAGGGCACAGACGAGACCACCTGCAGCACAGCCGAGGGGACCGCTTCCGATACAGCAGCAGCGTTTTGTCCAGCATCAACAGCAAGGAGGTGCTAGGCAGGGACGAGCGTTTGCTATGACCGTCGAAGAGGAGGAACCCACAGGAGATGTCATCGCAGGTTCTATTCTTCTTGATTCTATTCCAGCTTTAGCTTTGTTTGATAGTGGTGCTTCCCATAGTTTTGTATCTGTTTCTTTTGCTCTAAAGCATGGTTTGGTAGCTGAGTCTTTGCTTAGGACTTGCAAGATCATGACCGGGGGAGGCATTATCCTGGTTAATGATATTTGCAAGGATCGGAGAGTTACTTTGGAAGGCCGAAAGTTGAGTGCATGTCTACTTATAATGCCACTTCCGAGCTACGATATTGTACTCGGAATGGATTGGTTGAGTAGGCACCGTGCTAGCATAGATTGTAGAGGAGGTAGAGTTTTGTTTGGTCCGCCAGGAGAGCCAGAGTTTGAGTTTGCTAGAGGAGCTGCAGAGCAAGACGAAGGCATTATTTGTGGAGCTATGGTAGAAGACAAGGAGTTGCCACATCCGTTGATAGCAGAATT
This sequence comes from Iris macrosiphon, assembly GCA_036927795.1. NCBI lineage: Eukaryota > Viridiplantae > Streptophyta > Magnoliopsida > Asparagales > Iridaceae > Iris > Iris macrosiphon. The sequence goes on along the minus strand of JAYESA010000006.1, from coordinate 22,181,573 downwards.
CTTGGATGTATTTCCTGAGGAATTGCCAGGATTGCCGCCAGATCGAGATGTTGAATTTTTTATAGACTTGGTGCCAGGTGCAGAACCAATTTCGCAGCATGTCTATAGAGTAAACAACAGCGAGCTGGTTGAGTTGAAGAAGCAGGTGGACGAATTGCAGGATAAGGGGTTTATCAGATCGAGCTCTTCACCATGGGGAGCTCCGGTATTGTTTGTACCGAAGAAGGATGGATCGGTGCGTATGTGCATTGATTACAGGGCTTTGAATAATCTCACTATTAAGAATAAGTATCCTTTACCACGGATAGATGATCTGTTTGATCAGTTGAGTGGTGCAAAGGTGTTTTCTAAGATAGATTTGAGATCAGGCTACCATCAGGTGAAGGTGAAGCCGGAGGACATACCGAAGACTGCTTTTAGAACTCGGTATGGTCAGTACGAGTTTATGGTGATGCCGTTTGGTTTGACTAATGTACCGGCGATATTTATGAACTTGATGAACAAGGTGTTCCACCAGTACCTTGACAAGTTCGTGGTGGTGTTCATCGACGACATACTCATATACTCGAGGACACCGGAAGAGCATGAGGAGCATTTGAGGATTGTGTTGGATGTGCTGAGGAAGGAGAAGCTGTATAGGAAGTTGTCCAAGTGTGAGTTTTTCTTGGACAAGGTGGAATTCTTGGGGCATGTTGTGACTGGTGATGGTATTTCAGTGGATCCGAAGAAGATTTCAGTAGTAGAATCTTGGAAGACTCCGAGTTCGGTAGCAGAGATCAGGAGTTTCTTGGGATTGACAGACTACTACAGAAAGTTTGTGCAAGATTTTTCGAGGATTGCCGAGCCGATGACCAGACTCACAAGGAAGAATGTAGAGTTTGTTTGGACGGAGGATTGCCAGGTTGCTTTTGAGGAGTTGAAGAAGAGGTTGACGTCTGCTCCTATTTTGACGTTGCCATCACGGTCCAGAGGTTTCACTATTTATAGTGATGCATCGGGGAAGGGTTTGGGTTGTGTTCTTCAGCAGCATGGGAAAGTGATTGCCTATGCATCCAGGCAATTGCGTCCTCATGAAAAGAACTATCCTACCCATGATTTGGAGTTGGCAGCCGTCATATTCGCCCTGAAGTTGTGGAAACATTATTTGTACGGAGAGCGTGTGGAGATCTTCACAGACCACAAAAGTTTGAAGTACGTTTTCACGCAGAAGGAGTTGAACATGAGGCAGCGTCGGTGGTTGGAACTGATGAAGGATTTTGATATCTCTTTGCAATATCATCCTGGGAAAGCCAATGTAGTTGCCGATGCTTTGAGCAGGTATCCAGTAGCTATGTTCTTGACGCAGGATCGATATTTGTTGGAGGACTTGGAGAGCTTGGGCATTTAGGTGATTGTTCCAGGATGTGCTATGCAGATATGGGGATTGCAGATACACTCAGATTTGATGGACAGGATCAAGGCAGCACAATATGATGATGTATCTCTGAGGAGTATCAGAGCTCAGGTGAAAGCAGGATTGGAGGATGATTTTACTATTGCAGAGGATGGATCTTTGAGGCATGGAGTTAGATTGTGTGTGCCTAGTGGAGAGTTGCGAGAGGAGGTGTTGCAGGAAGCACATCGCTCTCAGTATTCCATACATCCAGGTGCTAACAAGATGTATCGGGATATGCGAGAGAGTGTGTGGTGGTATGGCATGAAGAGGGAAGTGGCACAGTTTGTATCCAGATGCTTAGTGTGCCAGCAGGTGAAAGCCGAGAGGCAGAGGCCAGGAGGTTTACTTCAGCCATTACCCATTTCAGAGTGGAAGTGGGAACACATTACTATGGATTTTGTGTCCGGACTTCCACGATCTCCAGGAGGGAAAGACGCAATTTGGGTCATTGTTGATAGATTGACCAAGTCGGCCCACTTTTTGCCTTTCAAGGTGAGTTTGTCTACGGAGAAGCTGGTAGAGATGTATGTGAGGCAGATCGTTAGGATACATGGAGTTCCCATCAGCATAGTCTCAGATCGAGATAGTCGTTTCACTTCTCATTTTTGGAGGAGTTTGCAGGAGAGTTTGGGCACTCAGCTCAAGTTCAGTACTGCATATCATCCCCAGACAGATGGGCAGTCAGAAAGGACTATCCAGACTCTCGAAGATATGTTGCGCACTTGTGTGCTAGATTTCGGGGGTTCTTGGGAGGACCATCTCCATTTGGTAGAGTTTGCTTACAACAACAGTTACCAGGCCAGTATAGAGATGTCGCCTTTTGAAGCTCTATATGGTCGGAGGTGTCGTACTCCTTTGTCTTGGGACGATGTTGGAGAGAGAGTTTTGCTTGGGCCAGAGATGGTTGTGGATGCAGCAGAGAAGGTTCAGTTGATCAGAGACAGACTTCGAGTGGCGCAGGACAGACATCGGCATTGGGCCGATAGCCATCGGAGACCTTTGGAGTTTGAGGTATAGTTTAGATTTTGTTTTGTGCTTATTCTTGTTTGTTATAGATTAAGTTCTTAAGTTGGTATTTTGTTCTAGGTGGGTAGTTTGGTGTTTCTGAGGATTTCTCCGACACGAGGCACGATTCGTTTCGGTGGAGGCGGAAAGCTTAGTCCGCGATTCATCGGACCTTTCGCTATTCTAGAGAGGGTCGGTGCAGTTGCTTATAGACTAGACTTGCCACCTGCATTGGAGGGAGTGCACAACGTATTTCATGTGTCGCAGTTGAGACGATACGTGGCAGATCCTAGCCATGTATTGGATCACTCAGAGATAGAGGTGGGCCCTACTCTTAGCTATCCAGAGCAGCCAGTTGAGATTCTGGATCGGAGAGAGAAGGTGCTGAGGAACCAGACTATTCCTTTGGTGTGCGTCGCATGGAGGCATCACTCTCCGGGGGAGTCTACCTGGGAGAGAGAGGATGACATGCGAGAGCGTTATCCATATTTGTTTGTACCTTGAGGTATGTTATTTTCTAGTTATGTTCTGTTCATTAGTTAATTGTGATTCTTTAGTTCTGTTATGTGATTTTCTGGGGGTAGTTTTCGTCTTTGAATTTCGAGGACGAAATTATTTTAAGGAGGGTAGACTTGTCACTACCACATTTTCTAGGAAAGGGTATTTTAGTAATTTCCTATTTAAATAAATATTGTGCATGGTAAATAATTATTTGTTGTATTATTTAATTATTGTTAGATATTATTTAATTATTTTGGACTTGTATTAGTGAACCCAACTAGTTTAGTTTGGACCCATGGACCAACATGAATTAATTAGTTAGACTTGGCCCATTTAGAAAGCCCATTGTTAAGGAGATGGATTAAATTAATTAAATGATTAGACTAGAAGCTTCCTTCCTTAATTATTTCTTCATGAGAGGCCCCAAGGGGTACATTGGACATTTCATAATTGCTTGGGGAGGGGGGCATGGCCGGCCTATATTAGAGGGGGGAAAATTTCTCTCTCCTTTTATTTTCATTCCAAATCTAGATCTAGAATTTCCCACTACCAAATTCCCTCCATTCCCATTCCAATTCCCCACCAAATTCATTCCAAATTCTTCCCAATTCACCATTAGAGAAGGAGAAAGCAAGGATCTAGAAGAAGGAAGCAAGGATCTACAAAGAGGAGCAAGGATCTACAATTTGGAAGCAAGTTTATCTCAATTGGAGGTTTCATTGAGAATCCATCTCCCATAGGTATAATTCAGTTTTTTCCATTAAAATAGCTTCTAAATCTGAGATTTAATCATGTAAAATCAACCCATATGTATGTACTACCCATAGGACTTTGTTTTGTGTTCATAGGAGACCCATGGAGAAAGTTATGGTACTTTTTGTGTCAATTTTGTGGGAATTCTGAATTGACATTTTGTTGTGTGTGTCAATTGATCCTATAGATAAATTGGGCATGTGCTTATGTGTTTGGGGCTAGTGTCGTGTCCACAATTGAGTACATGTGAGTCGTATCCCAACAATTTGGTGATACGTGTCGTTTTGGGGGTTTTTCCCTCCGACACGGGACTTTGTACATGTCGTATTTTGACACGGACACATAGATCTACTTTTGACACTTTGATTTGTTCATAAATATTAATTATGACTTGTTTGTATCCTTCGGGGTGCATTTGGTTGTGTGTTGGACTCGTGTCGCATGCGTATCCTAGATCTAGTGGGATACGGTGTGATACTCTCCAATTGTGTGTATTTTGTGTAGATCTACTTATTTATGCTTTAATTCTTCATTTATAATTAGTGAATATATATAGATATTATATATTTATTTAGTGTATTTATTATGGTATTTATGGTAGCATAGATCTATATTTTTATGTGTGCTATTATGATGTAAAAATATATATGTAGCTTTCTTGCATACAATTATATATGTTACTTATGTTAATAAAATAAATTATACATAAATGTTTTATAAACTATATTTATGTGTTTAAATGAGTAATTATATTATTTCTAATTATTATATAATTATTTGTATATTAATGAATGTATTTTTATGTGTGCTTCTAGCCATGTAAAATACGTACATTAATATGTGCTTGTGTTTTGTAAATTTTGGTATTTAAGTGTGTAAGTTATGTGTATATGTATATATAAGTATATATATATTATTAATTGTTTTATATATGTATGTATATTTATTTATATTTGGTTTATATTTATTTATATATATAGATATATTATATTTGTAGCTTTCGGCGACAGCTGCATTAATGACACTTCCTGTCATTAAATAGCAGCAGCAGCCGCTGTAGCTTTTGGACATTTAATGACAGTTCCGTCATTAAATGCAGTGGGCGGGTTATTCAGCAGCGGTATTCGCGACAGATTCTGCGACAGTTTGAACTGTCAGCAATCCGAGTCAGCAGTGGGTTTATTATTCAGCTTTCTGCGACAGTTTTTCTGTGACAGTCGGACTGTCACTATAAGTCTGTTTATGGGGAATTGGTATTTTTGTTCACTGTTTTCAGTGACAATTGGGCAGATTTAATTTATATATTATATATTATAATTGTATATATATATGTATATATATATGTGCTTTTGTGAGGTATAATACTAGTAGTGATATATTATTTTATTTGTATAAATATTGGTTTGTATATACATTATATTAGAGTGTATATTATAGGTATCTTGAGCATACTTTGTGTGGATACCAATTGGGTTCAAAACCTTGATTCCTAAATGTTGTATTTATTATTTCTATATTATTTATATAGATGTTTTGTGAGGTTGACCTTGGTTTGACCATGATTGACTTTAGTTGACTTTAGAGTTGACCATAGTTGACTTTTGACTTGGAATTGACTTATTGACCTAGAAGTTGACTAGTTTGACTTGTTCTTTTTCCGGGATCTTGTATTGATGTTGTTTTCTATATCTAGGTCTTCGAGGCACCGAGTCAGACATTTGTGAGACTGTTCATTGGACTTCAGGCGAGTACATTCTCTGATAGTTTCTCATTTATGATATCCTTTATGTTCGTTGTATCTAGTGTAGATATCCATGTTCTCTTGACACTATGGTTACACGGATTGGTATATCCGGATCTCGTCATGAGATGTTATTCCTTGGTATATGGTGTATATGGTGCAAGTATTGTTTCATTGGTTATCTTGTACATGTACAGACACCGATTTTCGGGAGGAGTCGCTCTCTTCTTGGGGAATCTAGTGCCATAGCATACCGTGGTTGGATCTATTATACCAGTCGGGGGTGGGGAGTATTAGTATAGATATGTGATCAAATCCCTATTGAATAAAGTACTAGTAAGCGAATAGTGTTGATCATGCACCGCACGTATGATTAGCCAGGCCGCATTGCATCTTGCCCAAGCCGATCACATGTTAAGCTAGTACTCACACACTTAGTCATTAGTATTATTGTTTCATTAGAATATTGTTCCTTATTGTATTTATTTCCAGTATTTCCTTATTGTACATATCTCTCCTGTCTATTGTGCATCTTGTTTATCCATAGCTATTTACTGTTACATAGTTTTTATCATTAATTGAGAACTGCTGTTAGGGTTGTACTCTGCTCCTTTCCTGACTGGATATATTTTTCCAGATGACACTGAGGAGTACCCTACCTATTATGGACCCCAGGATGTTGTGGGTTTAGATTCTGAGACCCTGGCTCAAGAGGGACTTATCCCAACTGAGACAGTTGACCCTGGAGTTGTAGCTTCATAGTATTCTTTTGTACTGGATTTGTCTCCAGCTTATTTCTGTTTTCCTTCAGACTCATTGATGTATTATTTTAGACTCATGAGTTGTATTGTGACTATTCTATTCTTTATCTGATTCGTGCTCAATTCTATCTTAGTTCTGTGATTGAGTATACTATCATTATTGGTGGTTCATTATATTGTTAGATAGATTATCTAGACAGCGTTCTACCGCCGATTCTGCGGCGTAGGCTGGGCGTTGTTTCCGACTAGTACCCTTACACCGGGTGCGGGTTGTGACAACTATGTACTACACAACTATATAGGAAATAAGGACAAAGTATAGGCTTGCACTGCTCGACGTCTTGATGTAGGGACCAAGCAAGGAATGGAGAAACAAGGAGACATAAGTGTAGCTTATCAGTAGTATATTTATAGTCAATAATTAGTTAATTAATTTCTTAAATTATTTTTAGGTACTTTGGGCTCTATGGACTTGGACGTTAGACTAGAGCCTCATCTTCAGCTTTCGGATCCAGACAAGTGTACCTTGCCATTCTGTATTTCAGTTCCAGATATATTCTCTGTTATTTTATCTTGTACCTGTACGAAGCCTTTGGACCGTATTTGATACTTAGCTTTCGTGTCATATCCGGGTGCAGGCGAACGTCAGTGTCGTATGGTATTGATTTTTAGAGATTGGTCTCGATACACTTGATTTACTTTTTAGTACATCGGTTCCATATGACACAAGTCACACATCTCCATCTAGGCAGACTTACGTATGTGAGGTTGTCAGTGAGACCGGACCTTGTGTGGTTCTAGCAGCTTGGTTGTACATTTATATGTTTAAGCCCCCTCATTTTAGTATAGGGGTAATTTGATATTTTATAATTATTTTTATTATTTTATTTAATTAAATAAGTTATAAAATTAATTTTTTGAATTTCTTTTATATATATGACACTTTGACTAGACAAACTAGACAAATTGAACCATTGACACCAACATGACTCAACCCTAAACATCAAACACCCACCTATCATCCCAAATACCAAACTCCATTTTTTCTCATACCAATACATTATTTATTTTAGTATTTTGATTAATATATTCAGCCAACTAAAATATGTAACCCCCAAACTCATCCTCTCCCCACTAGCAAAAGTTGTAACCCTAAACTCTTTCCCTTCCCACTAGGCTGTCCATAACCCTCCTCTTTTCACCTCCCACATTTAAACCACCTGAAGAACATTTCTTCCTAACCCACTCCCAAACATTTTCTCTTCACAAATTATCTCCAAATTTCTTCTCCATCTCCCTCCACACCTCCATCTATCTTGCCCTACCCAGCTAAATCCGAATTCAGCAACACCCCCATCAATTTGGCCATATCTCCCTCTATAGTAATTATATTTCAATTAAATTTAGTATTCTTATTTAACTCCCTGTTCCTTACACTTTCTCTTCATAAACCTTCCATAAAAACTCAATCTAAGTTTCTCAAACTAGCCTCGCCATCAGAGGTGTCCAGGCTGAATCTGAATTCAACATAACCACTTCTCAGGCCACTCCACCTCCACAGCCTCTAAACCACCACCATAGCACCCAAATATCCTTCCCCTACCATCTTTTATATTCACCACAACCCCTAGAACAAACTACACAAGCATCACAATGAGCTACAAGGAGGAGAAGTCAAATCTGGAATTATTTCGAAGAAGCTGCGATTCGAGGCATTTTTAACCCATTTTTTGAAGAGGTTAGTGATCAAGACTCTTATCCTTGAACCCCCTTAGATGTCCTAAAAAATACATGTTAGGTTCTATAAAGTTTTCATCAACTTGTTGTATATACTTTGCATGCTACACTAGGAAACCCAATATACCAACCTAGTTTTTACCCGTAGTGAACACCAACTTATAATTCTTATTATATTGCTGAAATAACTTTAAATAAATTATATTATTCTGATTTAGACTTAATTTTATATATTTTTTCAGATTATAAATTATTTGTTTTAGAATTAAAATATATAAAAAATTATAAGGGTAATAGTGTTGAGCTTGTGTAAACACTAGATTGGTGTAACTAGTTTGTATTTTTATCATTTGAAATTTGAAATTTTATGTTAGAAAATTAATTATATATATTATATTTTGGTTAATTTCAGAATTTTAATTTAAGTTTTTGAGAGTGTTATGCATAAGAATTCATGAAGAGATTTTATTGGAATAATGTGCTAAGAACTAGTCTAAACTAACTAGTTTAATTTTATTATTTTGTAATACATAAAATAGTATGTTAAATAGAGAAAAATGTAAATTTTTATGTTAGATTCCAGAACTTATAATTATGTATTTAGAGTTGGAACATTTGTTTATTTTGGAAATAATTTAGTTTATAAATGTATAACTACTAGTACTAAACAACTAGTATATTTTGCATAAGCACAAATATTTATTTTTATATGTTAATTAAGTGACAAATAAAATTTTAAAATATATTTCCAGAATATATAAATTATATTATTATTTATTTATGTTAATCAAGGATAAGAAATTATTCATAAAAAGGTCTAGACTTTAACTAGTTTTTGTTGGTGACTACTTGTGATGTAGAATACATGATTTCAAGGGAGAGTATACTATTTTGTTACTAATATAGTAAATATTCCAAAATTATTAGAGCATAATTTATGAATATATTTATGGTAGATTAATGGTGTAGCTTAGTACCAACTTGAACCTAAAACTAGACTAGTTGCATGTGATCTAGTTTTGACCATAGATGACTATGAAATAGTTGTGTGTAACATACCTTAGTATGATAGCTGATCGGTAGATATCATATGTTCATAGGAGTATGTGATGATACGACTGGGATTGCTGAAGCAGTATCTTTATTCACTCGTCAGAAAGATACAGGCAAGTGTATCTTGCCTTGGTCTCAGTAATTATGCTTAATTTTAATTATAGTTTATAGTTTATATTTTAATACATGTACTTTGTTATGACCCTAGGAACGTGACGATACTTAGTGTCTGAGTTATATTCGGGTGACGATTTTTATATGTGGAAATCGAGTATCGTGAGATTTCTTTGTTGACGTATACCTTATACGTGCATCACTTGCACGATTTACCATAGGACACTGTACACGACTCTCCTGTACAGAAGCCTCACTTGAGATATTCGAGGATTATGGCTTCTGTTTTAGGACAAAAATTGAGGCATGTGCTAGTTAACATGATGTTATTTACACCTGGACTTGAGACATAGATAGTGATTGTCTTGCGTATCATGGACATGAGATGTGAGATACATAGGGTTGGGAAAAATTTACTATACCGCTGGGCTACCACACACTACTAGCTACCGATGCTTGCGCTTCGGGCCCTATAGTACTGTAGGTACCTTGACAGGGCCTGTATGTACCTACTACTACTATTACTACTAGCTATTGTTGTGTCTATGTAGACCTACATGACCCGGTGGTTTAGCGGACGAGTACGTTCTCACTGCATTCACTTAGATAGTTTATGTTAGATACCTTGAGCACACATGTTATTTATTTACTGTTACTTTGGTATGCTGTTTCTTGTACCTTGTTATGTCCCTCTGAGGATCTGGTCTACTGCTATTTTTGCAGCATAAATGGTTGAGTTTTTTGGAGTTGCTGATGCGTACCATCTCATCATGTAGGCATTGGACTCAGGTACTGTTACCATTTCTACCGCAATTATGTTTATCATCTCTAGTTACTATTTCTGCTGCCATAGCCTAGTTTTGTAGACTCTTATTTTTTTTTGAGTCTATTTGGACAAGTATTGAATGGAGTGCACACCAAGATATATATTGTCCATTCTTGTATTTTATTTCATTATGGATTGAGACTTATATATATTTATTGTGTTATCTTGATAGTGACCATTGTAGTACAACTTATACGTATTCGAGTCGGACAAGAGTCTGGTAGAATACATAGCTGGCCAATGCCACGTACCCTGGTCCTACATATTTTAGGAATGGGGCATGACATAGTTTTTATGGTGGCCCATGCAGGTCCTGATTAAATGGTCTCGGTCTTGTTACTGTGCCGAGCGATCCTGTATTAGGATAAGTATGTAAGGATCTCAATCTATAATTGGTTGGAACCTTCTTTTGATTTCTAATTATCGCCTTTGATCCTCAAAAATTATATTCGATGATACCCTTCTTGAACTCCCTATCATTTGAATCTCGTTCTTTCCTATTTCGGAAGGACGAACACTCGTGCTTGACTTTTAATTATATATTTATATCATCAGGATTGGTAGAATAATTCATAGGAAGGGTTATCTATGTTAGAAATGGGTAAGATAGATGCATGTACTAGGTAGACTACTAGAACGAGAGGATAGCTTGGAGTTATGTATAAGGATTAGCCTTAACAGAGAACTTTTTCGTATCAAATAGATATTAGAACTCCCACCAGCAGTTAATATTGGACTAGAACCTTTAACAATCATTAATATTGGTCAGGATTTCCATGTGAGATGACTATGCTAACTATTGAGAGGATACCTAGTCAAACCTTAGAATATGTGTAGCCCCATAAACCAATAGGGCCAACCTTAAGGAAGAATTTAAAAGATATATTTTGAGATTCTCATAATGAATATAATAGCTTGACAAACCTTGTAGTTAAGATTAGACCTAAGCCTGTGTAGAATCTTAACATTTTATAGAGTTCGATGAAATTATCACTTAGAATAGATGATCATGACTTGATGCTGGTGTTGTAGGGTAGTAACCTAACAAAGAGGACTTCTATGAGAAAGATAGCAAAAACTGTAAGAATAACAGTACAACATGATAGGTAATAGAAGGGGTAAGTTGTTTGAGAATAGATAGACAATCCAATTAAAGGTTAGACTAGTATTGAAATGACCAATCCCAATCGTGATTGAAGAGTGTCAGTAGTAAATAGTATGCCATGAGTAATCGACATAAGTACCTGCTTAGTTTAGCCTTGATCCTTACCTACTAAGTTAGGAATATGCGAGTTAGACGAAGTTGTAAGGAATGTATGGTACTTATCTATAGCTAGAAGTTGGTTGCCAATAGTATGGGGGAGGTTATGTAAAATAAAATGTATAGGAAGTATAGTATCGAGATCAAGGATTTGTTATATTACCTTATTAATTGTATTCCTATCATTCCTATTAATAATTTCTATCTTGTTTTACGATCATAAGTCTCTTGCTTTTACAGCAACAAGCCTTCTAATTATCCAAATGAGTAGATTCTTCATCTTTTCCCAATTATGCCTTAATTACAAAATCAATCCCTTAGTTGGTATTACTCCTTGTGTTAATATCAATATCACCATAGGTATCAGTTCTTTTCTACTCTAATTCCCTTGATCTAGTTACCATGACTTAATTCTCCAAATATCTGCCTAATCGTGCCTTATTCAACCCTGTAGATTTATCATAATTTATTCTTATCGTGGTATAAAATTCCTTCATCTCACGATTCCTTCGATTTTGGTCTCTTCGTCATCAATGTCCATCGATGATTGAAGCATTTATACAACCTTGCCTTAGTTAGATCTGACTCAGTCCTTTCTTCTGCCTTGTAGAAGCTTGACCTATACAAGAGCAGTATTGGATGGGTAGTAATTTTTCTTATAAAGTTGTTCACCAATAGCACCCTGATAGTATCTAGGTTTCCTTAGATAATCTTTGATTACGACCAGTAAATCCTAGAATTCTTGTATTCTTATTTAGGAAATAGACCCTTCCAGAAATCTTGTTAGCAGGACCATGACTTTAGTTTTAATACCAACTTAATTTTTTTATAAGTTGGGTAGATTAAAAGCCCCTGGTTTTGGTGTAGGGTTATTTTTTTGAAATTTAGGATAAATTTGACTTTATTTTAGTATTAATTAGGTTTAATCTCAAACGGATTAAATTACCTCTTTAATTTTTGTATCCTTTATACCCTTTGTTGTGGCTCGGATATTTGGAGCACAAAATTATCATTTTCTTTCCAACAACTTCCACCCTTATGACCTAGACTAGTCACTCTATACCTATGATATGACTATCACTCACAAACTCACCTTCTCATACTTTATTTTATTCGCATGACATTTGCGATATATTTGTACACACAAATGACACATAGATATTATTTTCCGTTGCAGTCAATTTAAATACGCAACACCGGCTTAATTCTTCCGACAACTTTGACATTCATGAGCCAAACTGGACCTACTAACTAATGACCCAACTATACTCCCAAGTATACACTCCCATACACCATATAGACCCCACCACATTTGTGGCATATCTCCTTATAAAATTCTATACTTAAATATTTAATCCCGGTGCAATTGTACATCGGCAACCCAAGTACCTTGACAACTGATATACCTGTAGCCCAATCGAGCCAAAATAAGTCCATGACACTTATGTTGCATAAAATTGAGCCCCTTGTGTTCTCTACACAATATTAATCACCTTGACAAATTATATTACCTTTGACACTTATTGGTTAACCGTTCATCGGCATCCAAGATATGGGATGAATATTTTCCTCTGTATCATCTTACCCTAGTTGTATTTGACTAAGATATATCCTATTATCTTGTAAACATGACCTAATTATGAATAAATAGAACTGGTAAACTTCGTTTATAGAGATATTGACTCAATAGCACTATGATAGTACCTCAATTTTCTTTGATAGTCTGTAACTACGGTCACAAAATCCTCATCATCTTGTACCATTTTCTTAAAGATAGACTTTCTATAACCCTTGTAAATATGATCGTGGCCAGAATTTTCCATGCCAACTTAATCTCTATAAGTTGGGTAGTGACTGGAATTGAGTGTATCATCACTCTTAGAACGTGACGTCAAACTAGGATTCCATTTGCAACTGTATCCCCCACCTTTCGAGAACTAAGGTATGGTATTACGTACTTAAATTATTTTCTACTAGTTTGTAATCCTTATCTTTAAATTATATTTTATTTTTATCGAGAAACTCGATACGATAAGTCGTATTCATCATTCTTTCGCAGTGAATCCTCTTACTCTTTTCTATAATATTTATTTTAAATTTCGAGGACAAATTTTTTATAAGTTGGGTAGATTGTAAGTCCCCTCATTTTAGTATAGGGGTAATTTCGTATTTTACAATTATTTTTACTATTTTATTTAATTAAATAAGTTATAAAATTAATTTTTTGAATTCCTTTTATATATATGACATTTTGATAAGACAAACTAGACCAAATTGAACCATTGGCACCAACATGATTCAACCCTAAATACCAAACACCCACCTATCATCCCAAACACCCTTTTTTCTCATACCAATAAATTATTTATTACATTATTTAGAGAAATATATTCGGCCAACTAAAGTATGTAACCCCCAAACTCTTCCTCTCCCCACTTGCAAAATTTGTAACCCCAAACTCTTTTTCTTCCCACTAGGCTGTTCATAACCCCCCCTCTTCACCTCCCCCATTTAAACTACCTGAAGAACATTTATTTCTAACCCTCTCCCATACATTTTTTATTCACAAACCATCTCCAAATTTTTTCTCCATCTCCCTCCACACCTCCATCTATCCTGCCCTACCCAGGCTGAATCAGAATTCAGCAACACCCCCATAAATCCGGCCATATCTCCCTCCACAGTAAGATTATTTTTCTCAAATTTTGTATTCTTCTTTATCTCTATGTTCCTCACATTTTCTCTTCATAAACCTTCTATCAAAACTCACTCTGAGTTTCTCACAATAGCCCCGCCATCAGAGGTGTCTAGACTAAATCAAAATTCAGCATAACCACTTCTCAGGCCACTCCACCACCTCCACAGCCTCCAAACCACCACCACAGCACCCAAATGTCCTTCCCCTATAATTCTACCATCTTCCATAGTCACCACAACCCCTAGAACAAAGTACACAAGCATCACAAGGAGCTACAAGGAGGAAAAGTTAAATCTGGAATTATTTCGAAGAAGCTGCGATTCGAGGCATTTTTAACCCATTTTTCAAAGAGGTTAGTAATCAAAAATCTTCTCCTTGAAACCCCTTAGATATACTAAAAAATATATGATAGATTCTATAAATTTTTCATCAACTTGTTGTATATACTTTGCATGCTACACCAGGAAACCCAATACCAACCTAGTTTTTACCCGTAGTAAACACCAACTTATAATTCTTATTATATTATTGAAATAACTTTAAAATAAATTATTTATTCTAATTTAGACTTAATTTTATATATTTTTAGATTATAAATTAATTTTTAGAATTAAAATATGTAGAAATTCATAAGGGTAATAGTGTTGAGCATGTGTAAACACTAGATTGGTGTAACTAGTTAGTATTTTATCATTTGACGTTTTAATTTTTATATTAGAAAAGTAATTATATATTATATTTTGGTTAATTTTAGAATTTTAATTTAAATATTTGAGAGTGTTATGTATAAAAATTCATGAAGAGATTTCGTTGGAATGATGTGCTAAGAACTAGTCTATACTAACTAGTTTATTTTTATTGTTTTGTAATACATAAAATAGTATGTTAAATAGATAAAAATATAGATTTTTACGTTAGATTCCATAACTTATAATTATGTATTTGGAGTTGGAACATTTGTTTATTTTGAAAATAATTTGGTTTATAAATGTATAGCTACTAGTACTAAACAACTAGTATATTTTGCATAAGTATAAATATTTATTTTTATATGTTAATTAAGTGAAAAATAGCATTTTAAAATATATTTTCAGAATATATAAATTATATTTTTATTTATGTATGTTAATCAAGGATAAGAAATTATTCATAAAAAGGTCTAGACTTTAACTAGTTTTTGTTGGTGATTACTTGTGATGTAGAATACATGATTTCAAGAGAGAGTATACTATTTTGTTAATAATATAGTAAATATTTCAGAATTATTAGAGTATAATTTATGAATATATTTATGGTAGATTAATGGTGTAGTTTAGTACCAACTTGAACCTAAAACTAGACTAGTTGCCATGTGATCTAGTTTTGACCATAGATGACTATGAAATAGTTGTGTGTAACATACCTTAGTATGATAGCTGATCGGTAGATATCATACGTTTATAGGAGTACGTGACAATACGACTGGGATTGCCGAAGCAAGATCTTTGTTCACTCATTAGAAAGATTCAGGCAAGTGTACCTTGCCTTAGTCTCAGTAAATTGTGCTTAATTTTAATTATAGTTTATAGTTTATATTTTAATACATGTACTTTGTTATGACCCTAGGAACGTGACGACACTTAGCGTCCGAGTTATATTTGGGTGCCGACTTTCGTACATGAAAATTGGGTCTCGTGAGATTGTATTGTCGACATATACCTTATACGTGCATCACTTGCACGATTTACCGTAGGATACTGTACACGACTCTCATGTACAGAAGTCTCACTTGAGATATTCAAGGATTATGGCTTCTGTTTTAGGATAGGACTTGAGGCATGTGCTAGTTGACATGATCTTATTTACACTTGGACTTGAGACAGAGATAGTGATTGTCTTGCATATCCTGGACATGAGACTGAAATACATGGGGTTGGAGAGAATTTACCATACCGCTAGGCTACCACACACTACTAGCTACCGATCTTACGCTTCGAGCCCTATAGTACTGCAGGTACCTTGACGGGGCCTGTATGTACCTATTACTACTATTACTACTAGCTGTTGTTGTGTCTATACAGACCAACATGATCCGGTGGTTTAGCAGACGAGTACGTTCTCACTGCATTCACTTAGATAGTTTATGTTAGATACCTTGTGTAGCGCCCCGTTCTCACGGTGCGGAGAGCGCGGCTAAGAAACACAAGACGGTATCGTTCGATCGGGATAGATTGAATTAAGAACTCGTCCTCGTTATGGATTTGTTTCTTCGGAATCGATTCCCATATTCAGTGGACTGTGCCCCCGGGATCGACTTAGCGGCAGAGTCAGGAGGGACCTCTCCGCTGCTATCTTTTATTGCCTCGGTTTTTGATGTCGCTTGTTGCTTTTGTGCTTTGAGTTGGTTTTGGGATTTGCTTGTTTTCCTTGAACGGTTTCGATGGTTTTTATTGTTTCGTTCATTGAACTGCACTTCAATTTCGAGATTTGGAAAGAGAGGAAGAAGTATTGATCGAGCTATTCGTGTGCAGGTGAACGAGCAGTAGGCGGCTTGCGAGCGGAGTCGTGAAGCGCCTCTTTCCTTCTCCCTTCCAAAATCTAAGTGAGTGGCTACCATCCCGATTAGCTAGCCCTGCTTCCAAGCTTCACACCCTAAAAAGCTTGAACTCTTCTTTGCCCCGATCAAACGATACCAAGTAATAACTAAAAGAAACCAAGATAAAAAGGGAATAGACTTGGTCAATACTGCTTGTCATTTAACTTGGGAACGATTACTTACACTGCATGCTTGTTCGTTTAGAATGTTCATCATATGCTTCAATTTTAGTTAGAATACATATTTCTTCTATAAATTGTGCTATACATATGGAACACACTTTGATTTGGCATAGATTGATCAGTAAGACTATGCAAAACCGTTTGGCTATGGAGCTTGCTCCTATTCGTTCGAAATTCGTTTGAAATGATTTGAACTAAATAATGCTTGGTCACGGACAACTTGTGCACAAGGTATTTTGGCTTCCGCGGATGGTCGCCAGGGCACTGGGACCGATCCGATCCGGGCGGAAGAGTTCGTATAGTCGTTTGTCATGGACGGGATGCTATGTAGCGGGGCTCGCCACCTGCGTTGCATATCATTCTTGTCCCGATACTATAACCCGTCCCTTTGTGGCATCATGCCAGTGATCCCTGTGTATATTTAAACCTGTTGCAAACCAGCTTGTGTCTTCGTGGCAGGGAAGGCATGGTAAGTATTGTGCAGGTAATTCAGACGGTCAGGTAAAATCCACCGAACGGTGGCACATTCATTTTAGTAAATTCTATATGCTGCTTACTTGTAAATGAACTAAGGCAAGTTAGAAACCCACAAAATATGCATGCTTTATTAAACAACATGTTGATTGGTATAGTTCGGTTAGCTCGTCTTCACCAGTATGTTTTGACATGCTGACCCTCGTTGAAACAGGTTCTCCGCACCAAGGTGAACCGAGCGAGGAGCCGAAATCGTCTTCCCGATCCAGTCCAGCTGTTGGCGCATCCTGATCGCGCCGTCCTTGAAGCCTTTTGAACCAGGATCTTGCAACTCTTCATACACAAATGCAGCTCCGTGGCAAAGCCGTCCTCCAGCCTGGAGGTCTATACATTTTGAAGTTTATAAAGGGATGTAATGTACAGGACTGCTATCTCATTTTGAGTCAACACTTTTGTAAGCCCGTGGGCATATTAGCTGACTCGTTCAGGAGTTTGTAATAGATGTTCATTATCAATAAAGAGAACTTTTCCACGTTTCAAATCTGTGTTTCAATTTATCTGCGTACTCTGTTATGCAAATCATTAAAGCCTCATACGAGCGCAACCCCAGGCCCGCACGGCGATCACGATTCGGGGGACGCCTCAACGATTCCAAGGAATTGGGTCGTGACATAGTGGTATCAGAGCACAGATTCAAGTTCCTTAGACTCGTGCTGGAAAAGTTCCTTTAACGATCAAATTCTTGTGCGAACTCTTGAACTCACTAGGCCAAAATGAGATACGTTCATGCAATAAGTCCATAATACATTATGATCCTAATATAATTTACCTTCTTTTGAAGGAATGGTACCAGTGCAATCTGCAGCGCAAGCACCGAACGAAACACAAGAAAGTAGTTCGGGCACTTCGGGAAGCTCTCGGAGCCAACGGGGCATGTCTCAAGTCGACCCGCTTGAGCGGGTAATGCAAATGCTAGAAGAGCAACGACAAAGAGACGATGCTCGCCAGGCCCGGATAGAAAGCAATCTAGAGACCCGATTCTCAGTCCAACAAAAGCAGGTAGATTCCCTGCAACAGATCGTTCAGACTTTGGCTGCCAACCATTCCGCCGCAAAAACAACGACTCCGGTGGAACAGCCCGTGCTTGAAGTAGAGACGCCGCAAATTCCAAGGGCGAGGGACGTGACTGCCTTCGACTTTGGCCACTTCAAGAAAGTCTGCAACACCCCATTCAACGGGACTGAGGAACCCATCGTGGCTTTAGATTGGTTGGCAGAGCTTGAAGACCACTTTGATCTGCTTGTGGTCCCCGAAGAGAAGCGCTTCGCCTGCGCGCAACTACAGCTCCGCCTCAACGCACACGATTGATGAAACGTGCATCGACGATCTCTCCAATTTGATCACGGAGAGGAGGCGATCTCGTGGACGACCTTTCGTGTCGCGTTTGAAGAGAAGTTTATACCCCCTCCAGTACAACGACAAATGGAAAACGAGTTCGTGCAGCTGAGGCAGGGCAGTATGACAGTTAAGCAATATTCCACCGAATTCAACCGACTCTCCAAATTTGCTAAGGCCTATTTACTTGATGCAGCGAGTCGAGCTAGAAGGTTTGAAGGCGGTTTGCGCCCTGCCATCCATGCGCACGTAGTCAATAATCAGTATGGGACAATGCGTGAAGTCATGAATCACGCCCTATCCCTTGAACCGCAGTATCCTCACGTTTCTACCGGCGCTGTGCATACCTACAATCACAAACGCCAAGGCAACGATAGAGGAAACAACGCTGCAAAGCGACAAAACAACGGTGGTCGAAATAAGGGAAACGCAGGAGTGCGTTGTGAACACTGTAACAGGCCGAGGCACACCATCGTTAATTGTTACTTGAAGAATGGGTCTTGTTACAACTGTGGCAGAAATGGACAATTGATTCAAAACTGTCCACTCCCTGATCGCCGCCAGCAACAAAATAAACCCTAACGGTAGGTTCTATTCCTAAGTTTCGGGATGAAACTTCCAATTGGTTGGGTAGGATGTAGCGCCCCGTTCTCCCGGTGCGGAGAGCGTGGCTAAGAAACACAAGACGGTATCGTTCGATCGGGATAGATTGAATTAAGAACTCGTCCTCATTATGGATTTGTTTCTTCGGAATTGATTCCCATATTCAGTGGACCGTGCCCCCGGGATCGACTTAGCAGCAGAGTCAGGAGGGACCTCTCCGCTGCTATCTTTTATTGTCTCAGTTTTTGATGTCGCTTGTTGCTTTTGTGCTTTGAGTTGGTTTTGGGATTTGCTTGTTTTTCTTGAACGGTTTCGATAGTTTTCATTGTTTCGTTCATTGAACTGCACTTCAATTTTGAGATTTGGAAAGAGAGGAAGGAGTATTGATCGAGCTGTTCGTGTGCAGGTGAACGAGCAGTAGGCGGCTTGCGAGCGGAGTCGTGAAGCGCCTCTTTCCTTCTCCCTTCCAAAATCTAAGTGAGTGGCTACCATCCCGATTAGCTAGCCCTGCTTCCAAGCTTCACACCCTAAAAAGCTTGAACTCTTCTTTGCCCCGATCAAACGATACCAAGTAATAACTAAAAGAAACCAAGATAAAAAGGGAATAGACTTGGTCAATACTGCTTGTCATTTAACTTGGGAACGATTACTTACACTGCATACTTGTTCGTTTGGAATGTTCATCATATGCTTCAATTTTAGTTAGAATACATATTTCTTCTATAAATTGTGCTATGCATATGGAACACACTTTGATTTGGCATAGATTGATCAGTAAGACTATGCAAAACCGTTTGGCTATGGAGCTTGCTCCTATTCGTTCAAAATTCGTTTGAAATGATTTGAACTAAATAATGCTTGGTCACGGACAACTTGTGCACAAGGTATTTTGGCTTCCGCGGACGGTCGCCAGGGCACTGGGACCGATCCGGGAGGAAGAGTCCGTATAGTCGTTTGTCATGGACGGGATGCTATGTAGCGGGGCTCGCCACCTGCGTTGCATATCATTCTTGTCCCGAGACTATAACCCGTCCCTTTGTGGCATCATGCCAGTGATCCCTGTGTATATTTAAACCTGTTGCAAACTAACTTGTGTCTTCGTGGCAGGGAAGGCATGGTAAGTATTGTGCAGGTAATTCAGACGGTCAGGTAAAATCCACCGAACGGTGGCACGTTCATTTCAGTAAATTCTATATGCTGCTTACTTGTAAATGAACTAAGGCAAGTTAGAAACCCATAAAATATGCATGCTTCATTAAACAACGTATTGATTGGTATAGTTCGGTTAGCTCGCCTTCACCAGTATGTTTTGACATGCTGACCCTCGTTGAAACAGGTTCTCCGCACCAAGGTGAACCGAGCGAGGAGCCGAAGTCGTCTTCCCGATCCAGTCCAGCTGTTGGCGCATCCTGATCGCGCCGCCCTTGAAGCCTTTTGAACCAGGAGCTTGCAACTCTTCATACACAAATGCAGCTCCGTGGCAAAGCCGTCCTCCAGCCTGGAGGTCTATACATTTTGAAGTTTATAAAGGGATGTAATATACAGGACTGCTATCTCATTTTGAGTCAACACTTTTGTAAGCCCGTGCGGCATATTAGCTGACTCGTTCAGGAGTTTGTAATAGATGTTCATTATCAATAAAGAGAACTTTTCCACATTTCAAATCTGTGTTTCAATTTATCTGCGTACTCTGTTATGCAAATCATTAAAGCCTTGTGCGGGCGCAACCCCAGGCCCGCACGGCGGTCACGATTCGGGGGACATCTCAACGATTCCAAGGAATCGGGTCGTGACACCTTGAGCATACCTGTTATTGTACCTTGTTACGTCCCTCTGAGGACCTGGTCCACTGTCAATTTTGCTACATAGATGGTTGGGAAGTTTTTTGGAGCTGCTGATGCGTACCGCTTCATAATATAGGCATTCGACTCAGTTATTGTTATCATTTCTACCGCAGTTATGTTTATCATCTCTCGTTACTATTTTTGCCGCCATAGCCTAGTTTTGTAGACTCTTGTTATTTTTTCGAGTATATTCGGACAAGTATTGAATGGGGTGCACACCAGGATATATGTTGTCCATTCTTGTATTTTATTTTATTGCAAATTAAGACTTAGATATATTTATTGTGTTATCTAGATAGTGACCATTGTAATACATCTTATACGTATTCGATTCGGACAAGAGTCTGGTGGAATACGTAGCTGGCCAATGCCACGTATCCTGGTCCTACATATTTTGGGACTGGGGCGTGACATTATGATTTATCCTGACTCGACTGTCTTAGTTAGAGGATCTGGCTGAGCGTATTGTGGATATGATCCGCGAGGTCGTGTGTGCGGGGAGGACAGTTACTAGACGCTTAGGCTGTAAAACCCCATATTTTTAAAATATTATATTAGTTAATTAATTACTTGTTGAATTTATTTATATTATTTCATAGTTATTTAGATAATATATACGTAGTGATTTAAGTACCTACATAATTAATCATTTAGAATTATTGTATAAAAACTATTATTTTGATTTTAGGGATCATTGTGGGAGAGAGATTTTTAGAAATTAATTTTGGGGTACAAATGTATTTTTTTATCTCTAAATTTTTGTATACCTTAAATATATGCATAAATAAATAAATAGTATTATAATAATAATAATAATAATAATAAATAGTTATAATAATATAATAATAACAACAAGTGTTATTTGTAATAATAATAATAGTTAATAATAATAATAATTTTTAGTAATAGTTATATTAATAATTATAGTAATAATGGTAATAAAACAAAAAAGAAAAGAAATAGAAAAGAAAAAGAATAAAAAGAAAAGAAATGAAACGAAAAGAAAAGAAAAAGAATGGGATAAAGAAAAGAAAAAAAACTTAATAATATAAAACCCTATAACCCATTTCCTACCTACCCGCTAACCCAACAGCAGCAGCTGTAGCAAACCACCCCCCTCCCGCGGTTTCCCTCTTTCTCTCTCTTTCTCTCTCTCTCTCTCTCTCTATATATATATATATATATATATATATATATATATATATATATATATATATATATATATATATATATATATATATATATATATATATATATATATATATATATATATATATACCCATAAACCCAAACCCTAGATACCCCGACAACGCCGACCCGCCGCCGCCGGAGCACTGAGCAGCCACCACGCAGCCACCGTCGGCCGGCCGCTCGCGTCCGCGCGACAGTGAGATTCCGCGACAGATTTGCATCAACGTACCCTACTTCCCATGCTGATTCCCCCTCCATCTCGCAACCAAATTCGACCCCATCTTCACCAGTATGTTCATTACCTATCCCTCTTTCAACTCTGTGTATTAGTTTCCTCCGAATAGCACGCAACCCTAGGTAAAAATAGACGCCAACTTTAGAAAAAACCATATTTTAAACAACTATAAAAAAAACTGCCCCATCGACCTATGTTCCGAGGTCGATATCTCTCAACGTAGAGATCCAAATCAAGATCTACTTTTTCCTGTGTAAAGTCTATATGACCGAGATCATTTCCTGTCAATTACATCTTTTATTATGTGTCAGAATCGAAAATAAATTAGGTTAAAAATTTAGAAAAACTTATTTTCGAAATATTAAAATTTGTGATACGGAGCGCGCCCCTCCAAACGGAATCGCCTCGTCGCGTACCAGTTGCACCAAAAGGCGCGCATGGTATGCCCTGACATGTGAGCTTTCGCGAAAACTGATTTGGACGCGTGTGCGCGTCAGAATCACCCCGTATCCGTGAAAAGGTCTCGTATCGCAACTTTTGTAAAATACCGCATCATTTAGTGTACGCTCGTCAGAATGCGAAAAAACTTGCGCCATTGGATTCGTGGTATCACGCTGGTCCTGCGATCCAAGTTTAACGCAATTCTGAGATAGTTGACCAAGCCGCCTATTTGCGGGCCCCACGGTTGGCTTTTTGGGCGAATTTGTGTTCGGCTCACCGGAATCCAAAATTGGACGTACCGTTAAGTTTGTATTGATGCTTAAAATTGGTTTGACCTATAATTTATCCTATTTAGAGACCTTTACCCCTGGCATACTTTTCGGTGCAAAGTGGGCCACATGTGGACCCCGCTTTGACCGAAATTATTATTTTGCCCCTGTGTCCAAATTGGACAAAAAGGTAGTATTTTTTAGCTATCTCGCTTATTCTGGGAACGTTGGTGATATTTATTTCAGCATCTGGAGAAGTTCATTCTGAGGCCATAGTTTCTGATCATGTATGCTTGACTCCTGGACGTTATACTTTGCAGCTCTCTTGCCAGACAAGACACCTTGCCAAATTGCTTACAGTACTTTACATGCTTATTATATTTTTGTATATTCATTGCATGTGTATTTTCTTTCAGCCATAAGTATATGCTATATATATATATATATATATGTTGACACACACTTGACACATAGTATCATGGGAGGGGAGGACAATCAGTAGGCGTATGGGCTATAACCACCCTGGTAAACCGTAGTATCTAGCACGCACTACGATAGTATGTAGCACTGGTCGCTACCCTCATGGTATATCGATTTCTGGAGTCGCGCTGGTCGCTACCCTCGCGGTATATCGATTTATGATATCCCTGCCGTGTGTGTGAGTTGTGAGATTTAGATCGAGTAGCCTACCTATGCCCATACGTCAAAAAGTTGTCCTCATTATGCATTCATATATATTATCTTGTACAGCATACTTATATATTTTTTGTCTATTATGCATGTTTACTATATTCAAATTGGCATGCTTCTATGTATCTTGTTACGTCTTCTATGTATCTTATTACGTCCCTCTGAGGACCTGGTCACTTTCCAGGTATAGACGATCTTGACTATTCGCAGGAGCACGGATCAGGACTTAACTACTGATCTCTTTCGAGGAGGTCTTACCTTCTGAGCATCTTTGATTATCTCTAGCGATGGATCGCTTTGCTGATTCCTTTATATTATCATCTTATTTTATATTGGAGATTTACCCTTCTCCCTTATTTTAGTATTGATATAGTCATTGGTAGTGGATCTGTCTTCACCCGACTATTATTTTGGATTATTCAGACTCATTATTCTAGTTTAGTTATTTTATTTCTGTGACTTGTTCTGTGGATGAGATTAGTTATGCCCTGTGACTTGTGACAATATTTATACCACATGTGAGTTATTATTTATATTACAGCGTACGTGTGTATTATGGTATACATATATTAGAGTTGCCATATACATACGGCTGGCATGGTTGCGTATTCCTAGTCCTACGTACTTTGGGACTGGCGTGTGACATATTTTTGTGATGGCCCATGCAAGTCGAGAGCATATTGTCTCGGTTACGTTACTGTACCGAGCAAGCCTGCACATAGGATTAGAATATAGGATCTTATCCACTTATTTAATCACCTCTCTTGATTCGTTCCGCATTCTTATTTGATTGCTTGTATTGCATCTTTCTTGATCCTTTCACAACGTCAATCTAATCTTTCCTTCTTGCTTGATAGGGGTTAGGACGGTGCCTTGTACCAGGTATATATACTCTAGTATTCAATAACACTATCAGTTAAATCTTTATAAGTTTTGTAGTATGCCTCATAACCTAGTATCACATAGTCCTTCTGACCAATTATTGAAGTATAAATGAATGACACCAACTATAGACTTGCATAAAAAGATAGTGTTTACCCAGACTGTAGAACCTAGAGGCCCATATACCCATTTGGTTGACTTCAGACTTAGACAAGAAATTAGTATGGCAACCGTAAAGGCACAACACCGATCTTCTAGGTGAAATTAAATTATTCTATACCTTCCTTCATCATAATCAAGCTACTCATATTTTTTTACTACCTCGACTTATGCTGCTATTATAGCCTAGTTTTGCAAGCTTATTCTTTTATTGATCTTGTTCATGACATATGTATTATTGGGGGCCCACACTAATACATTGTCTAAATCAGAATCAGTGCATTATGGTCTGATCAACCTTAGTGTACTTGGTTCTCTCTTCGTATTACTACTTTATGTGGATTGAGATACAGTTGACTCAACTTGTTAGACGAATATACTTGTCCTCTAGACTGGTCAAAGCATATCATGTCAGGTACATAACTGTTCTGATGTGAAGATACGAATAGGAATTTACCAAAATAAGATTTTAAGCCACAACTGCCTTGGCAACTCCCTTTCAAATTCTCTAATCCCTTTGAACCCCGTACTTGTATTCTATCACCTCCTCCTTGAATTCTTTATTGTTGTTTTTCGTCTTTCCCTATTTCGAAAAGACGAACATTCGTGCTTAGTATAAGTTTGATACACGGATAGTACTAGATATACCCCATAGGCCAAGCACTCATGATGACAAATAAGGAAGCGCAGGCACAGAAAGTCGTAGATACAGGTACGACCTTTAGTTATATTTGTCACTGCATAATGACCCCCTTTATGACACGAGATCTTAGTTGCATAGTAGACATAGAATTATATATATGGTGGTTTAGCAGTTATGAGGATATATTGATATTCTACCCAGATGGCATACACACGATGCTAATAGATGACGCGGGTAGCAGTAGTAGTATTCTTTCCCTATCACCATCTCGCCCCCTTGGGTGGCTCATCTTCTCTTATATATCCATTACTTATCTCGTGCTTAACTCTTCCTATCATAGTCGTATCCTTTCATGCCATTATGAATTATTTGAATTACTTCAACCTCACTTATTCTGTTAGTTAAAACATAAATGGTTTAGTAAATGATTAATAACTAAAAGATGAGTACTTAATGATAACCCTTATGTATATGCACTATAGCAATATCTGTATCCTCTTATTATTTTAAAATCATGTATAGCATCCCTTAGTCTAGTAGGAATTAGTTGGACAGTTGAATTAGTACTTACTTCTACTAATTTTATAAGATAGTCTAGACCTTAACTGTTGCCCTAAAACTTAGACTAAGCTTAGGAAAGAGTGGAAGGCACTTGTTATGAACTGATGACTATTATAAATAGCTAGCAAAGTAGCGACAACTGCAGCTAGACCATTATAATAGAGTAGTCAAAGTATTTACAGACATACTAGTCAGGTGGCATGGCAGTATTAGACTACGATACTTGACGATTACAAAGAAAAATCATAGTTATGAGATTCCAGACAGGTATCCCAAAATTCTCGACCCAATGAATAAATTTATCCTACAACCTAGACAATAGCCTCAAGAGACTTGACTACTAGTAGAATTCATGTAAGTTGGGTAGTATAAACGAATTAGAGGATAATAGAATAGGGTATGGACAATAAATGAGAAGTGTTAAGGTGACTAACCATGACTTTAAGAAAGTAATGCTAGATATCAATGAAGTGTAATAGCTATAGTGATTCATTATGAATATGGGTAGTGTCAATTTCGAGGGCGAAATTTTTGTAAGTTGGGTAGAATGTAAAATCCCATATTTTTAAAATATTGTATTATTTAATTAATTAGTTATTAAATTTATTTATATTATTTCATAGTTATTTAGATAATATATACGTAGTGATTTAAGTACCTAGATAATTAATCATTTAGAATTATTGTACAAAAACTATTATTTTGATTTTAGGGATCCTTGTGGGAGAGATAGATTTTTAGAAATTAATTTTGTGGCACAAATGTATTTTTTCTCTCTAAATTTTTGTATACCTTAAATATATGCGTAAATAAATAAATAGTATAATAATAATAATAATAATAATAATAATAATAATAATAATAATAATAATAAGAATAAATAGTTATAATAATATAATAATAATAACAAGTGTTATTTGTAATAATAATAATAGTTAATAATAATAATAATTTTTAGTAATAGTTATATTAATAATTATAGTAATAATGGTAATAAAACAAAAAAGAAAAGAAATAGAAAAAAAGAAAAGAAAAGAAAAGAAAAAGAATGGGATAAAGAAAAGAAAAGAAAAGAAAAGAAAACTTAATAATATAAAACCTTATAACCCATTTCCTACCTACCCGCTAACCCAACAGCAGCAGCTGTAGCAACACCCACCCCCCCACCCCCCGCGGTTTTCTTCTCTCTCTCTCTCTCTCTCTCTATATATATATATATATATATACACCCATAAACCCAAACCCTAACCCTAGCTACCCCGACAACCCCGACCCGCCGCCGCCGGAGCACCGCGCAGCCACCGCCGGCCGGCCGGCCGCTCGCATCCGCGCGACCGTGAGATTCCGCGACATATTCGTAGCAATGTACCCTACTTCCTATGCTGATTCCCACTCCATCTCGCAACCAAATTTGACCCCGTCTTCACCGGTATGTTTAACGACCTATCCCTCTTCCAACTCTGTGAATTAGTTTCCTCCGAACAGCGTGCAACCCTAGGTAAAAATTAATGCCAACTTTAGGAAAAACTATGTTTTAAACAACTATAAAAAAACTGCCTCATCGACCTATGTTCCGAGGTCGATATCTCCCAACGTCGAGATCCAAATCGAGATCTACTTTTTCCTATGACCGAGATCATTCTCTATTAATTAAATTATTTTATTATGTGTTAGAATCAAAAATAAATTAGGTTAAAAATTCAGAAAAACTCGAAATATTAAAATTTGTGATACAGAGCGTGCCCCACCAAACGGGATTGCGTCATCGCGTACCAGTTGCACCAAAAAATGCGCATGGTATGCCCTAATGTGTGGGCTTTCGCAAAAACTGATTTGGACGCGTGTGCGCATCAGAATGACCCCGTATCCGTGAAAAGGCCCCATATTGCGATTTTTGTAAAACATTGCACCATTTAGTGTATGCTCGTCAGAACGCGACAAAACTTGCACCATTGGATTCGTGATATCACGCTAGTCCTGTGACCCAAGTTTCATATGATTCGAAGACAGTTGACTAAGCCACCTATTTGTGGGCCCCACTGTTGACTTTTTGGGCGAATTTGTGTTCGGCTCACCGGAATCCAAAATTAGACGTACCGTTGAGTTCGTATTGACATTTAGAATTGGTTTGATCTATAATTTGTCCTATTTAGAGACCTTTACCCCTGGCATACTTTTCGGTGCAAAGTGGGCCACATATGGACCCCACTTTGACCGAAATTATCGTTTTGCCCCTGTGTCCAAATTGGACGAAAGGGTAGTATTTTTTAGCTATCTCACTTATTCTGGGAACATTGGTGATATTTATTTCAGCATCCGGAGATGTTCATTCTGAGGCCGTAGTTTCTGATCCTGTGTGCTTGACTCCTGGACATTAAACTTTGCAGCTCTCCTGCCAGGCAAGATACTTTGCCAAATTGCTTACAATACTTTGCATGCTTATTATATTTCTATATATTCATTGCATGTGTTTTTTCTTTCAGCCATAAGTATATGCTATATATATATATGTTGACACACACTTGACACATAGTATCATGGGAGGGGAGGATAATCAGTAGGTATATGGGCTATAACCACTCTGGTAAACCGTAGTATCTAGCATGCACTACGGTAGTGTGTCACGCTGGTCTCTACCCTCACGGTATATCAATTTCTGGAGTCGCGCTGGTCGCTACCCTCGCGGTATGTCGATTTCTGATGTCCTTGTCGTGTGTGTGAGTTGTGAGATTTTGATCGAGTAGCCTACCCATGCCCATATGTTAAAAAGTTATCCTCATTATGCATTCATATAGATTATCTTGTACAACGTACTTATATATTTTCTGTCTATTATGCATGTTTACTGTATTCAAATTGGCATGCTTCTATGTATCTTGTTACGTCCCTTTGAGAACCTGGTCCCTTTCCAAGTGTAGACGATCTTGACTATTCGCAGGAGCACGGATCAGGACTTACTACTTATCTCTTCCGAGGAGGTCTTACCTTCTGAGCATCTTTGATTATCTCTAGCGATGGATCGCTTTGCTGATACCTTTATATTATCATCTTATTTTATATTGGAGATTTACCCTTCTCCCTCATTTTAGTATTGATATAGTCATTGGTAGTGGATTTGTCTCCACCCGACTATTATTTTGGATTATTCAGACTCATTATTATAGTTTAGTTATTTTATTTCTGTGACTTGTTCTGTGGATGAGATTAGTTATGTCCTGTGACTTATGACAATATTTATACCACATGTGAGTTATTATTCATATAACAGCGTACGTGTGTATTATAGTATCCATATATTGGAGTTACCATATACATACGACTAGCATGCTTACGTATTCCTAGTCCTACGTACTTTGGGACTGGGGCGTGACATGGGCTACTACGCACATATTTACTATCTACGTATCGAAAGATTTTGTGTCTGAAGCTATGGAGTTTCTCTACGCACCGGAAGATTTTGTGTATGGAGCTATGGATATTTATACTTATTTTTGGATAGCCCACGTGTCGAACATTGTCTTCAGGTTATGTATCACTTAGGCAATTTTTGTTATACTTTGGCATGCTATTTTCTGTACCTTGTTACGTCCCTCTGAGGACCTGGTTTCCTTCCAGGCATAGGCGAGGAGGATCACCCGGAGGAGTACGGACCGGGAGTATATCCAGGAGCAGGACTAGCTGCAGAGGACGAGATCCTTCCCGAGGACTTTACCTGATCTCTAGAGCGATTTTACCCTGGGAATCAGTATCATTATCTAGTTAGTTGATATTGGTTCTAGTTATCTTATTGCACTTCTCTTCATTTAGTACTTGTATTAGCGGGTTTGTCCCTGCGTGTCTCTTGCTGATTTTGTATTATGATATATTTCCAGACTTATTTTCTTTCTGCACATTAGTAGATTCATTTTCTCTGTGTTTTATTTCTTACATCTGTGGATGAGATTAGTTATATTGCTTATGATTAATTATTGGATTATATCATTGTACTTTATAGCTTAGGTGTACTCCAACGAGTCTATTAGATTGGGAAGCCCATCGGAGTGTACCCGCTGGCCAATGTCACGTGGCTAAGTTCCCATATTTGGAACTGGGGGGGGGGGGGTGATACAAATAATGGCACAACAAATTTGATAAGGTAATTTTTTAATATAGTTTCTTGCCAAATGAGTATGACAAATGTGTATTATTTGCCATATAATTAAAGTTGGAATGAACCTTGTTTTACTAACAAACAAAAGAGTATAAAGAAATCCTAGACATAAGATCTAAGTACAATATTTTTTGATCTGGGGATGTGACAATGGAGATCGAGTACTGCAGCGACTCCTTTACTCCGTTGACAATCCGACGAGAGAATAAGGAAGCTTTCTCATGTTCTCTTTGTTCTGGCTGCCTCCCTCTATGTGTTTGGGTGTGTGTATATATCTTCAGTATTTATAGCCATCATGTTGATGGGCTATAGGTGTCGCATAGGCACTTTTGTTTGGTGGTCGCATGGAGCTCCTTCAACAGAATACGGTTGCAACAGTGGCAGCATAATAAGGGTAGGCTGCCACATAGTCTCAGTTAGGATATGCGGTTGATAAAATCTCAGTTGAGAGATGGAGTCATTTTTGACCCATTGTGTGCATGACTCAGTCAGCTAGACTCATGGTCTGCACTGATTGTGTGAAGATATTTTCAGTTGCAACAGAAATATCTTGCAAGATGAGGGCTGCATGGTGTCGAGGACGCATATATGCTCTCGTTTGGCCTAGGTCTGATGGACACTTTGGCTGTATAATGACGAGGCCTTATAGACTCGAGGCCGCATAGACTCAAGATCACATACGAGAGAATACGTGGCACTACACACCTGCCAGGGTCATTAATACATTTATATGACTTTCTATCTTCTAGTGTGTTGCCTTTTTCACGAATCTCGATGTTATGTCAGAACTTTATGTTAGGTAATTAATGCTGTGTCAGAGGTCATATACGGCTCCCAACTTCTTCGATATCTAGGCCGCATGGGTGCTCTTACGGGATGGACAAGCTCCTTGGCCGCATGGGCTCTTTGTCATTAATTTGTGGCTTGATTTCATTTTGAGGGTGCGTGGGCTCTATATGGCCTGCATGACTTAAAATTTTCCATGCTTCTACAAGCCCCCCGCAAAGTTTTCAAAGTAACAAGTTTGGAATGTAACGATCAGCTCCGCATCAATATGAAGAGCCAATTCAAACGACGCAAGTGCGACGACCCATCCCACCTAGCTCGGCGAGAAGACTCGCTTGAGGCAAAGAAAATTTAGACTTGGCCCTTCAGGAGTTCAGACCTAGACTTTCAAAGACCGGTTCGGAGTCTCGCTCGCTCGATGCAATTCATTGCTAAGGTGGGTGGCTATGATTAACCTGTCTTTGTGTCACCCTCACATTTTCAATCAAGGATAATTTGGTAATTGACATGGGTATTTTGATTTTAGGAGTATTATATTTAAATATTGTGCATGTGATTAATTATTTGTGGTATTAATTATTGATTGTTAGATGTAGTATCTATTTTTGGACTTGTGTAGTGGACCTAAATAATTAAGTTAGATGCATGAACCCAACAATTTATTTTGGTTTAGATTGAGCCCAATAATTAGGCCCATGGATTAGGAGGATGGATTAATTAGTAAAACTATTAGACTAGAACCTTCCCTCCTTAATTAATTTCTTCATGAGAGGCCCCAAGGGGTTAGGATATTTTATATTGCTTGAGGGAGGGGGTATATGGCTGGCCACATTATGAGGAGAGAGAGAGAGTGTCTCTCTCATTTTATTTTCTATTTCCAATTAGATCTAGTTTTTTTTCTTTCCAAAATTTTTCATTCCCTCAGCATTCCCTCACAAATTTCTTCCCAAATTCCTTCCCTTTTCTTCATTTGAGGCTACTACAAAAAGAATCTACAAGAAAAAAATAAGGATCAACAAGGAGGAGGCCAAGATGATACAAGAAGGAGCTACATTTCAATATTTAGGAATTTTTATTGGAAATCCATCTCTCAATAGGTACATTCAGTTTTTCCTTTTTTTTAGGTTCTAAATCTGAGATTTAACCATGAGAAACCATCCCATATGCATAGGCTACCCATAGAAATTGGTTTTAGGGTAATAGGAGACATTTGGTGGAAGTTATGTATGTTTTTGTGTCAATTTTGGGGGAATTCCAAGATTGACACATGTAATATTTGTCAATTGGTCAAATAGATCAATATGATATGTGATTATTTATTGTGACTAGTATCATATCCATAATTGGGTACGTGTAGGCCGTATCTCGTCAATTTTACGATACGGGTTATTTTTGGAGGTTTTCCTCCAACACGAGAATTTATACATATCATAACTTGACACGGACACGTAGTTGCTTATATAATTGTTTGTATAGTACATATTTAGTATTTTAGGCTTGCTCATGTCATTCGGGATACGTTTGGTTGTGTGGTGGAGCCGTATCGCAAGCGTATCATAGAATGAGTGTGATACGGATGCGGTGCACTCTATGTGTTTGCTTTATTGTCTTTATTTCTATATGTATTGATATAGCTATATATATATATATATATATATATATATATATATATATACCTATGAGTGTTTATATATGTATGAGTGTGTATGTTATCTATACATATATGTATATATGTAAGAGTGTATATATATAGGTATATATAGAGATTGATTATACATAGTTTGGTATATATGTATGTGTATGTGTGCTATGTGTGTGTGAGAGAGAGAAACTCGGGCACATTGGCTGCAAAGGGGGAAGAGCAGGGAGCAGTTGCATCCTCAATGCAACTATAATATGTAGTTTCCTCGTACAAAGTGGCATTTCAGACAGTGTGTAAACCCCCAGATTTTTTTAGAATTTAAAAATAATTTTTCGGGAATTTTTTGTTGTTTTTAACTAATTAAAATAAATAATTTCTGGTATTAAATTAATTTTTAGATTTTATTAAATATTAAAATATTATGAAAATAATATTTTTAGATGTAAAATAAATGATTAGACTTACTATAATTTTTTGGAACTTATTGGACCCCAGAACTATTTTTAATGACCTAAAAATAATATTTTAATTAAACCTAAAATAAATAACCTGAACCAACCGGTTTATTGAACTGAACCCATGTTGAACCGAACCGAACCCTGACTCAGACCCGAACCCAAATTTAAACCCTGGCGGGTCGGGTCGGGTCTGAACCCAACCCGAAACCCGTAACCTGACCCGTAGCTACAGTACCTAACCCGTTCCCCTCCCCGACCGTTTCCTCTCCTGTTGCTCGCCTTCCCCTCCGTCGGCCGTTTCAACCACCGCGGCCGCCCCTTCTTCTCCCCCAACGCCTCCGCCTCTCCGCCTCCCCGCGCCGCTCCACTTTCCTGCAACCGCCACCATCTCCTCCTATAAAAACCCCAGCCACCACCGCCATTCCCATCACACTCCGCTGCCACCACCGCCGCAGCTTCCCTCCAGCGAACCCCGATCCACCCCGAGCATACCTCCGGCCATTGACTCCTCGCCGTCGATCTCCCCCGGTGCCTCCTCCAGCCGTGACTCCCACCCGACTCGAGCATCACCCATCACCACCACCCACCACCGCATCTTCGTCAACCCCCGGCCACCGAGCCTCCTGCCGATCTCCGCCGCCCGAGCTCCTCCAGCACCGCCTTAAAACCCCGACAATCCGCAGATGACCCGACGGCCACCGCAGCGCCGCCACCTCCAGCTAAACACCGCCGTGCCGCCTCCTCGCGTACGCGTTATACAATCGATACCTACCCCTGTTTAGGTGAGTGTTTCTCTCTCCTTGCCGTCTCGTTTTCTGTTCTGTCGAATCATGCGCGTACCATGCGTGACCCTCTCGAACCCCGTGCAACTTGTTCTGGGTATCGCGTCCTGTGTCGGTCGCAAACTGCGACGCAAAATCAGGAAAATAAATCCCTTTTTCTAAAAATTCAAAAAATATCCCGAACTCCCTGGTTCACGATCGTTTTGCGACCAACCTGATAAATATTTTCAAAATTGGCTTGAACAGTAATTTAGACCGTATGGCCGAGTTTTAAAACCATATTTTTATTTTATTTTATTGAGCTGTAGTTTGTAATATATTCGAGGGTAAAAATGACCAAAAATGTGGTCTTTATAAAACCCTGATTTTCCTGAAACTGGGTGCGTCCCGCTAAACAAGATGACTTAGTCATGTGTGAACTTCACCAAAAGGTGTGCGTCGTCAATACGGACGTGTGAGATTTCTCGAAAGTTGATTTGGATGTGCGTGAACACCGGAATCAACGCGTATCCGTCGACAACACCCCGTATCGGCCCTATTTTGAAAGTCATTGTAACTTCATGTACGCTCGTCGTATCGAAAAAAAACTTATGCCATCATACTCGTAGCAATACGCTGGTCCTGTAATCCAAATTTGGTTCGATTATGAGAACGTTGACAAAATCCCGAATCGTGGGCCCCACGGCTCCACTTGATGGGCGATTTTGTGATCAGCTTATTAAAATTTAGTTCAGGATATTCTGTTGGGTTCGTATCATCATTATGGACTTGTAGGCACTATGTTTGACAAATTTGAAGAACATTGTCTCTAGCATATTTTTTGGTGCGAAGCGGGCCACATGTGGACCCCGCTTTGACCAGAAACTGTCACTTTTGCTCCTGTGTCCAAATTTGACTTATGGACAGGCAATTTTAGCTATTTGATATCTTCTGAACCTGATGGTAATGTTTATTTCAGTAACCGGAGGAGTACCTGCAGATCCCGCTGATACCAGAGCAGCAGTTGAAAATCAAACCCTAGGCAAGTGTACCTTGCCATACTTGCAGCACTTGTTTTCTATTATTCCCTTGATTTAATTATATGATATAAATATTCAACCTAGGACTGTGTGATATTACTTAACGTCAGAATAATATTTGGGTGTCAACGCCGTACGCGGAGTTGTGTAACATCACCTAGACATGGATATCGAGACCTTATACATTCTCGTACTTGCATTATCAAGTACGTTATACCACAGGACACCTGACACTATTTATGAGACAAAATCTTCCTGAGATATTCATAGTGATTCTGTATAGGCTACAAGATTTGTGATATATACTTTATATTCATATCTATCATATGACTTGCTGTATTAGATATGATCTTGCGTGTCATGGACATGAGACGTGTAATTACATTGGGTGGGAAGAGACACACAGGCTATAGGATGATTTTATATATTTATTTATTATTGTGAGACCGTAGACTCTATATCTGAACTAGGCACATTACGTGATATTACTGCTACCGGCTCCCCGACACCGAGCTTGTAGTGGTCTCAGCCTGAGTCTAGTGTTGCTCTCATCCTGCATATCACTTAGCTGGTTTTATAGTTTACCCTATTGATTCATTTATTATTGTACAGCAATTATTATGGCTTGAGTTATTCTTGTACCTTGCTATGTCCCCTGAGGACCTGTATCCGGATTATGTCCCCAGGTTTAGCAGAGGAGATCTCACCCGAGGTGTACGGAACAGGAGCATACATTGGAGCAGTACCAGAACCCGAGGACAAGGTGATCGTCGAGGATTTCTTCTGAGTATCTGTTTTATCTGTACTCAGTCTTTGCTGTTGTTATACTCTTTATTTCTTATCTATTAAACTAATGTACCAGACTTATTATCGGGTTGTTCTCCGAGATATGTATATTTTGAGACTTGATGTTGCTTATTATTTTATATAGACTGTATTTATTCCTGTGGATGAGATTAGTAGCATAGACCCTTATTGTTGTATTACAACTTAAGTACACCCTGATGGGTCCATTAAATTAGGTTTGCCCATCAGTGTGTACTGCTGGCCATTGCCACTTGTCTAGTCCCTCGGCATTTTAGGACTGGGGCGTAACATAGTTTTTGTGTTGGCCCATGCAGGTCAACGACTAAATTACTTTGGTTTCAACTTAGGGACCGAACAAGCCTGCGACAAATATAGGATTCTCATCCACTTGATTGAATCATTCTTGATCTCTATATCGGATTTGAATATCTTGACTTGCATCCTGCCTTGATTTCTCTGTGCGCCTCTTATATTTTATTTTGGATACAGAGTAATGGATCCACCAGCAAGAGACGAGACTCCTGCAGGACCACTGCAAGGTGATGTAGTCACCTACGAAGAAGATGGAGTGACGCAATTGAGTAGAGATCCCTTCACTCACCGAAGCAGTCAAGCAAATCAGCATGCCTCGAGAATCCAGCAAGATGACATTCCGCTGCAGTTTTCTCCATCGATACCTATTTTTCCACAAGGGCAGCCTATGGACGGACAACAAATGTTTTAAATATTCTACGCGATGATACAAGCCCAACAAAAGGTTCATCAAGAAGCCCAGCAAAGCCAAGCGGAGAAGTTCATTGACAGACTTAGCTCTGAACTACGAAATTTAATCAGCTCCGTTGTAACTACTTTAGATACGGACGTTCTTGCTGCAGCACGACCTATGGAGTGCATCACCAGGATAGAGTCCAGCCAGAAGCGACCGCATGCATTAGCACCAGACCAAGCACAACAGGAAAGAGCTGCAAAGCGACCACAGATGAATCCACAACATAGAGCATCTACACCACTAGTAATAGTCCTTCCTACTTGTCACTACTGTGGCAAATCAGGCCATCTAGCCAAAGAATGCCGACTCATATTGGAATTATGTTTAGCTTGCGGATCCAAACAGCATTCGGTAAGGGATTGCCCTGAACGTCGAGAGAAAGCATTGATGATTCATCAACCAAACACATCAGCACCAGCTAGAGCACCACAGAAAGAAGTCGCAAAGAGATCTCACATACATCCGCCACTCAGAGCATCTCATCAAATACTGCCTATCTGTCAATATTGTGGCAAGCGAGGCCATATTGAGAACGAATACAGACGCAAATTGGGATTATGCTTGATTTGCGAATCCAACCAATATTTAGCCAAAGATTGTCCTGAGCATCGAGAGAGAGCACTAATGTTAAACCGACAAGCTTTACCAGCACCAAGGCCAGCCTATTCAGCATTAGGAGCAACACAAACGGGAGTTGAAGGAGTCATACTACCAGCTCCGGGAGGATATCAGCCGAGGCCACCCTTAACATTACAAGCAGCACTCTTCCGGCAAGCCTAGCAACAACAGATGGCACCACCGCAAGGACGCGGACAAGCTTTTGCGATGACTATGGAGGACGCGCAGACTCGTGGAGTATCCAATGTGCGTAAGATTTAAGTTATTCATTGATGTCTATTCATAGTATTGCTTTAGCACGTGCCTGTTATTTCATGACCTTATCCCTAAACCTAGTATTTTGACCTGGTTAATAATTGATAACCTAGTTTTTCTAAGTTGTAGTTTTCTCTAACCAGATTTCCTTCACTCTTGAATTACCTAACTTTCATTGTCTAGGGAAATACTTTATTCCTTTTCTAGGTGTTTTGCTTAAACACTCATCATTCGATTTCTTCTTGATCAAGGTTCTTAGTTTGTGTGTCGTGCTTCAAACATATTTTATAACTGTGTCATCTCTTCTGACCGGTTATGTTTCGTTATTCTTTGATTGTGAGGACGCAATCCTCTTAAGGGGTTAGATTGTAAACCCCCCAAATTTTTCAGAATTTAAAAATAATTTTTTGGGAATTTTCTGTTATTTTTAACTAATTAAAATAAATGATTTCTGGTATTAAATTAATTTTGAAATTTTATTAAATATTAAAATATTATGAAAATAATATTTTTTGATGTAAAATAAATAATTAGGCTTACTGCAATTTTTCTAGAATTTATTGGACCCTAGAACTATTTTTAATGACCTAAAAATAATATTTTAATTAAATCCAAAATAAACCAACCTGAACCAACTGGTTTATTAAACCGAACCCATGCTAAATCGAACCGAACCCTGACTCAGACCCGAACCCAAATTTAAACCCTAGCGGGTAGGGTTGGGTCTGAACCCAACCCGAAACCCGCAACCCGACCCGTAGCTACAGTACCTAACCCATTCCCCTCCACGACCGTTTCCTCCCCGACTGCTCGCCTTCCCCTCCGCCGGCCGTTTCACCCGCCGCGGCCGCCCCTTCTTCTCCCCCAACGCCTCCACCTCCCCGCGCCGCTCCACTTCCTTGCAACCGCCATCATCTCCTCCTATAAAACCCCCAGCCACCACCGCCATTCCCATCACACTCCACTGCCACAACCGCTGCAGCTTTCCTCCGGCGAACACCGATCCACCCCGAGCACTGCTCCGGCCATCGACTCCTCACCGTCGATCTCCCCTAGTGCCTCCTCCAGCCGTGACCCCAGCCGACCCGAGCAGCACCCATCACCACCACCCACCACCACATCTCCGTCAACCCCCGGCCACCGAGCCTCATGTCGATCTGCTCCGCCCGAGCTCCTCCAACACCGCCGCAGAACCCCGGCAATCCGTCGACTACCAGACGGCCACCGCAGTGCCGCCACTGCCAGCCAAACATTGCCGTGCCGCCTCCTCGCATACGCGTTATACAATCGATACCTACCCCTGTTCAGGTGAGTGTTTCTCTCTCCTCGCCGCCTCATTTTCGGTTTTATCGAATCGTGCGCATACCCTGCGTGACCCTCTCAAATCCCGTGCAACTCGTTCGGGGTATCGCGTCCTGTGTCGGTCGTAAACTGCGACGCAAAATCAGGAAAATAAATCCCCTTTTCTGCAAATTTAGAAAATGTCCCGAACTCCCCGGTTCATGATCGTTTTGCGACCAACATGTTAAATGTTTTCAAAATTGGCTTAAACAGTAATTTAGACCATATGACCAAGTTTTAAAATCATGTTTTTAGTTTATTTTATTGAGCTGTAGTTAGTAATATATTCGAGGGGAAAATGACCAAAAATGTGATCTTTATAAAATCCTGATTTTCCTGAAACTGGGTGCATCCTGCTAAATGAGGCAACTTGGACGTGTGTGAACTTCACCAAAAGACGCGCATCGTCAATACGGACGTGTGAGATTTCACGAAAGTTAATTTGGATGTGTGTGCACACCGGAATCAACACGTATCCGTCGACAACACCCCGTATCGGTCATGTTCTAAAACTCATTGTAACTTCGTGTACTCTTATCGTATCGAAACAAAATTTATGCCATCGGACTCGTAGCAATATGCTGGTCCTGTGGCCCAAGTTTGGTTCGATTCTGAGAACGTTGACAAAATTCCGTATCGTGGGCCCCACGGCTCCTCTTGACGGACGATTTTGTGATCGGCTCATCAGAATTCAGTTCTGGATACTCCGTTGGGTTCGTATCGTTGTTCTGGACTTGTAGACACTAAGTTTAATAAATTTGGAGAATATTGTCTCTGGCACATTTTTTGGTGCGAAGCGGGCCACATGTGGACCCCGCTTTGACCAGAAACTGTCACTTTTGCCTCTGTGTCCAAATTGGACTTATGGACAGACAATTTTAGCTATTTGATATCTTCTAAACCTGATGGTAACGTTTATTTCAGCAACCAGAAGAGTACCTGCAGATCCCGCTGATACCAAAGCTGCAGTTGGAAATTAAACCCCAAGCAAGTGTACCTTGCCATACTTGCAGCACTTGTTTTCTATTACTCCCTTGATATAATTATATGATATAAATGTTCAACCTAGGATCGTGTGACATTACTTAACGTTCGAATAATATTCGGGTGTCAACATCGTACGCGGAGTTGTGTAACGTCACTTAGACATGGATATCGAGACCCTATACATTATCGTGCTTGCATTATCAAGTACGTTATACCACAGGATACCTGACACTATTTATGAGACAGAATCTTCCTGAGATATTTATGGTGATTCTGTATAGGCTACAGGATTTATGACATAGACTTTATATTCATATCTATCATATGGCTTACTGCATTAGATATGATCTTGCGTGTCATGGACATGAGACGTGTGATTACATTGGGTGGGGAGAGACACACAGGCTACAGGATGATTTTATATATGTATTTATTATTGTGATACCGTAGACTCTACATCTGAGCTAGGCACATTACGTGATATTACTGCTACCTGCTCCCTGATACCGAGCTTGTAGTGGTCTCAGCCTGAGTCTAGTATTGCTCTCATCTTGTATATCACTTAGCTGGTTTTATAGTTTACCCTATTGATTCATTTATTATTGCACTGTAATTATTATGGCTTGAGTTATTCTTGTACCTTGCTATGTCCCCTGAGGACCTAGATCCAGATTATGTCCCCAGGTTTAGCAGAGAAGATCTACCCCGAGGTGTACGAAACATGAGCATACATTGGAGCAGTACCAGAACTCGAGGACAAGGTGATCGCCGAGGATTTCTTCTGAGTATCTATTTTATCTATACTCAGTCTTTGCTGTTATTATACTCTTTATTTCTTGTCTATTGAACTAATGTACCAGACTTATTATCGGGTTGTTCCCCGAGATATTTATATTTTGAGACTTGATGTTGCTTATTATTTCATATTGACCGTATTTATTCCTGTGGATGAGATTAGTAGCATAGACCCTTATTGTTGTATTACAGCTTAAGTACACCCTGATGGGTCCATTAAATCGAGTTTGCCCATCGGTGTGTGCTGCTGGCCATTGCCACGTGTCTAGTCCCTCGGTATTTTGGGACTGGGGCGTGACACAGTGTGTGGCTCAGCTAACAGCAAGGAGCAAGCATGTGCAGCAAGGCTCGGGCATACCAATGTGCAGCATCCTCAATGCAACTGCAGCTGTATGCAATGTGCAGCAAGGTGAGGAGCCACTGTAGTGCAAGTGAGCAGTCAGGCAGGGAGAAATTATATTCAGCAGCAGGGACATATCAGTTACAATACTATTCGTGCAGCTCAACTGAAGGGGAAGTTCAGAATAGTAGCAGTAGCAGCTTTGAGAGCAATATCCAGTTTTAGGTGAGGTCCAACTGCAGGGAGCACTGTGTAGTAGCCAACTGCACAGTTCAGTCTCTAGTACAGTTTCTGTAGGGAGTACATCTATACTGCAGTATCTGCAGTATCAGTATCAGTGTTCAATTTCAGGTATCAGTCAAGGTATTTGGGTTAGCATGAGTTTGGGTATTTGGTTTATTCTAGTTGGTTAGTATATTAGTTAGTTAGTATAAATAGATAGTTAGTTATATATATTTGATTATGTTGATAGTTAGCTAAATAGGTAAACTAGTATATATAGGTTAGATATTTAGATAAATAGTTCGTTTAGAAACTATATGTAACTATGTATGTATTATATTGTATTATAGTTAGTATCTATGTATTGTATTGATATATATTATAGTACTTAGTATATGTTAGAATATAGTTTGGTATATGGGGTTATTTATATACTAGCTATAAATGAGATTTTGAATTACCTTGTAATATCAAGGTAATGGGTCGATACCAAGGTATTGGGTTTGAGTATCGAGATTGGTGTGTGGTAGTGTGATACGCATTGGTGCAAGGCCAAGGTATCCAAATTTTATTATTAGTTAAGATACTATATATATTGACTTATATCTATATATAAATTAAAATTTTTATATTCAAAACTTACGTATCTTAGGATACGGCAATTTGTGTCTCATAGTATCTTAGATTAGATAGTGTAGCTTAGTTTCATAGTGTATTGACCAAGTATCCTAGAGTTGGACTCATACAACCTAGAAATAGTCGGTTTGACTTAGAAATGGCTTTATGACTTAGAATTGCATCAATTTAACTTATTTTTATTTCAGAACCTTGTATTGATGCAACGTACCATATATAGGTCTGTGTTACACCAGCTTGGGCATCGAGAGACACACCTTGCTCAGGACTTCAGGCAGTACATTCTCTGACAGTTTTTATTATGTTGATTATTACTATGATTCTAGTTGTAGTGCATGCTTGATTCTAATACTGTGGATACATGGGCTAGTATCATAGATACCTGTCATGAGGAGTCATGATTGGAATTCATCGTGCTAGCTGGTGACGGGAAAATATTAGCTACATTATGTGATCATACCCCACTTTACATGCATCATAGCTCACCATACATATCACGTAGGGTATAGCCTGACCATTTACATGTCTCATAGCCAGTTATATATGATTATCCTGACTATTGCTCGCATCATAGCTAACCTGATGGTTAGCCTGACCTCACATGTATCATAGCCAATCATATATAACAAGCCTGATCTAGTCCCAAGCCGATCACATAGCAAACTGATATTTCACAACACTTAGCTAGAATTTCTATTTTTTTATTCTATTTCACTCATTTCTAGCATTCACATATATCTGTTCATTATTAGTTAGTACTATTGCTAATTACATGTCTCTCCAGTATTCGTTATTTTTCAGTATTTTTTTATCATGTATTTTCTTACACTATCTTCTAGTTTTTCTCAATATAATTGAAACTGCTGTTTAGTATTTGTGCTTCGCTCCAATCCTAACTGGATAACATTTTTCAGAGGACCTTAAGGATTTTTGTCCTACTCACTATGGCCCAGGAGTAGAGGGAGACTACATACCGGAGATTCCAGAGGAGTCACTCACCTTAGAGGAGACACCACCCACAGTCGTTTAGACAGCTTCTTGGTCTAGTTATCTATGTATTAAATTATTCTAACTTGAGATTTGGATTGTATTATGTTGAGATTATTTATGTTGGGATAGCTAGACTCTAGATTATTATTGTATTTGGGTTGTGTGCTAGACTTATGTCAGAACTTTCTTATCTTTTTGTCACTACCACATTTTAGAAAAAAGGGTATTTTAGTAATTTTCTATTTAAATAAATATTGTGCATGGTAAATAATTTTTGTTGTATTATTTAATTGTTGTTAGATATTATTTAATTATTTTGGACTTATTTTAGTGGACCCAACTAGTTTAGTTTGGACCCATGGACCAACATGAATTAATTAGTTAGACTTGGCCCATTTAGAAAGCCCATGGTTAAGAAGATGGATTAAATTAATTAAATGATTAGACTAGAAGCTTCCTTCCTTAATTATTTCTTCATGAGAGGTCCCAAGGGGTACATTGGATATTTTACAATTGCTTGGGGGAGGGGCTATGGCCGGCCTATTAAAGAGGGGGGAAATTTCTCTCTCCTCTCATCTCATTCCAAATCTAGATCTATAATTCTCCCACTACCAAATTCCCTCCATTCCCAATCCAATTTCCTACCAAATTCATTCCAAATTCTTTCCAATTCACCATTAGAGAAGGAAGAAGCAAGGATCTAGAAGAAGGAAGCAAGGATCTACAAAGAGGAGCAAGGATCTACAATTTGGAAGCAAGTTCATCTCAATTGGAGGTTTCATTGGGAATCCATCTCCCAATAGGTATAATTCAGATTTTCCCATTTAAATAGCTTCTAAATATGAGATTTAATCATGTAAAATCAACCTATATGTATGTACTACCCATAGGACTTTGTTTTGTGTTCATAGGAGACCCATGGAGAAAGTTATGGTGCTTTTTGTGTCAATTTTGTTGGAATTCCGAATTTATATTTTTGTGTGTGTGTCAATTGATCCTATAGATCAATTGGACATGAGATTTGTGTTTGAGGCTAGTGTCGTGTCCATATTGGGATACTTGTGGTTCGTATCCCAACTATTTGGTGATACGTGTCATTTGGGGGTTTTCCTCCGACACGGGGCTTTGAACATGTCGTATTTTGACACGGACACATAGATCTACTTTTGACGCTTTGATTTGTTCATAAATATTATTTGTGATCTGTTTGTGTCCTTCGGGGTGCATTTAGTTGTGTGTTGGACTCGTGTCGCATGCGTATCCTAGATCTAGTGGGATACGGTGAGATACTCTCCAATTGTGTGTATTTTTGTATAGATCTAATTAATTGTGGTTCAATTCTTCATTTATAATTAGTATATATATATGGATATTAAATATTTATTTTGTGTATTTATTATAGTAATTATTGTAGCATAGATCTATATTTTGGGTGTGCTAATATAATGTACAATATAATATGTAGCTTTCTTGCATGCAAATATATATGTTACTACTTGTTAAATAATATAATTTATACATAAAATGTTTTATAAAATATATTTGTATGTTTAATTGTGTAATTATATTATTGATAATTATTACGTAATTATTTGAATATTAATGTAAATATTTTAGGTGTGCTTCTAGCCATGTAAATTATATGTTCTTTGTTAAATATTTGAAGGTATAAGTTTATGTGTATATTAATATATTTATGTACATTTTTGTATTAATGGTTTATATATATATATATATATATATATATATATATACTGTTTTATATATTCTGTTTATATATATATATATATTGTTTTATATATTCTGTTTTTATATATATAATTATATATATATAACTTGTTTTAGTGACAGTGAATTAATGACAGTAAAAACTGTCATTAATTAGCCGACTAATAGCAGCCGCTGTAGCCTTCGGGCAATTAATGACAAACCTGTCATTAATTGCAGCAACGGGAAACAGCAGCTTTTCTGCGACGCTTTTCCGCGACA
Organism: Iris macrosiphon; assembly: GCA_036927795.1. Classification (NCBI taxonomy): domain Eukaryota; kingdom Viridiplantae; phylum Streptophyta; class Magnoliopsida; order Asparagales; family Iridaceae; genus Iris; species Iris macrosiphon. The sequence goes on along the minus strand of JAYESA010000006.1, from coordinate 22,136,958 downwards.
GTTTAACTGTCAGCGAAAACCAAAGCAGTGGCAGTTTATTATTTGGGTTTCGGTGACAGTCCTTCGATGACAGTCCCGACTGTCACTATTTAAACTGTTTTGATTTAATCCTATTTTATTCACTGTTTTTCAATGACGCTTTGACAGATTTAATGTATATATTATATATTATAATTGTATATATATATATATGTATATATATATGTGTTTTGTGAGGAATAATAATTATAATAATATATTATGTTATTTATATAAATGTTGGGTTGTATATATTATTTTAGGGTATATATTAATTGTATTATTAGTATACTTTGTGTGAGTTCTTTTTGAATCTAATTTGATTCCTAAATTATTGTAGTTTATCTCTATATTATTTTATAGATGTCTTGTGAGGTTGACTTTGGGTTTGACCATGTTTGACTTTAGTGGACTTTAGAGTTGACCATAGTTGACTTTTACCTTAGAATTGACTTATTGACCTAGGAGTTGACTAGTTTGACTTATTCTCTTTCCGGGACCTTGTTTTAATGTGGTATTCCATATCTAGGTCTTCGAGGCACCGAGTCAGACATCTGTGAGACTGTTCTTTGGATTTCAGGCGAGTACATTCTCTGATAGTTTCTCATTTATGATATCCTCTATGTTCGTTGTATCTAGTGTAGATATACATGTTCTCTTGACACTATGGTTACACGGATTGGTATATCCAGATCTCGTCATGAGATGTTATTCCTTGGTATATGGTGTATATGGTGCAAGTATTATTTTATTGGTTATCTTGTACATGTACAGACACCGATTCTCGGGGAGACTAGCTATCTTCTTGGGAAATCTAGTGCCATAACGTACCGTGGTTGGATCTATTATACCAGTCGGGGTGGGGAGTATTTTAGTGTAGATATGTGATCATACCCTCCTTGTGCATGTCTTGTTCCTTGTGAGTGTTGATCATACACTGCACGTATAATCACCCAGGCCATCATACTCTTGTGCAAGTTCCCAAGCCGATCACATGTTAAAGCTAGTACTCACACACTTAGTCATTAGTATTCTTGTTCCATCAGCATATTGTTCATTATTGTATTTCTTTCCAGTATTTCCTTATTGTCTATACATTCTTGTATCTATTTATGCATCTTGTTTATCCACAACTATTTACTGTTACATAGTTTTTATCATTATTTGAGAACTGCTGTTAGGGTTGTACTCTGCTCCTTTCCTGACTGGATATATTTTTCCAGATGACACTGAGGAGTACCCTACCTATTATGGACCCCAGGATGTTGTGGGTTTAGATTCTGAGACCCTGGCTCAAGAGGGACTTATCCCAACTGAGACAGTTGACCCTGGAGTTGTAGCTTTATAGTTTTGTAGTATTCTTTGTACTGGATTTGTCTCCAGCATATTTCTGTAATTTTCTTCAGACTCATTGATGTACTATTTTAGACTCATGAGTTGTATTATGACTATTCTATTCTTTATCTGATTCGTGCTCATTTCCACCTTAGTTCTGTGATTGAGTATACTATCATTATTGGTGGTTCATTATATTGTTAGATAGTTTATCTAGACAGCGTTCTACCGCTGATTCTGCGGCGTAGGCTGGGCGTTGTTTCCGACTAGTACCCTTACACCGGGTGCGGGTCGTGACACGTTTTTGGTGGTGGCCCATGCAGGTCTAGCTTCACAAGTATGTGATGTCGTGGTAGTGCGACAACTTAGTTGTACTACTGCGAGCCTGCGATAGGATATAGGATATAGGCTGAGATACTCAATCACATCTAGGAAAATTCTTTTGATTCAACTATTCTCCTTTGATATTGATACTTGATCCCTTAAACTTGTCCTTTCCTTGATTATCTTACATCTTGTGCCATATTGATTCTTTCTTTCGCTTTGTCTCAGGATGCCGCCTAAAACTAGATCACAGCAGGGGAGAGCAGCTTCTGAGAGGTCTGCGACATCCCGAGGGCCTGCACCAGTCACTTCTCCGGTGATTGGAGTGTCAGCTGCTTTCGGAGGTCCACCACCCACTCAGAGGACTGTGCCAGCTGTATCTGAGGGGCTTCCACCTCCACCTCCTGTGCCAGCAGAGGCGTCACAGATGTTTACTCTGTTTCGTGAGATGCTCGAGGCACAGAGGGCTCAGTCAGAGGCACATCAGAGGCAGACCGACGTTCTACGGCAGGGCATCGAGAGTGCTCATCAGCTTGCTCGTGCTGAAGTTGAGAGAGGAGTTCCGGTCCAGCAGCAGGTTGTTCCTCAGGTTGCTCAGCTTCGGCCAGGCAACATTCAGGACTTCAAGAAACTGGAGCCTAGGGTTTTCAAAGGGACGGAGGGCATCGTCTATGCTGATGATTGGCTCGAGGACATTGAGCGTCTTATGAGGGTGTCCCGTCTTTCTGAAGATCTGAAGGTTGAGGCGGTAGGACTTCAACTGTTCGACGTCGCTCGTACTTGGTTCAGGAATGAGCCGGTTCTAGTTGACGCAGGACAATCTTGGGAGGTATTCAGGGACCTTTTCAAGAAGAAGTTTTTCGCCCGGATAGACAGGCTTGACTTGGGGAGACAATTTGAGAGTCTCATTCAGGGAAGCATGTCTGTGGAGGAATACGCTGCGGAGTTCGGTAGGCTGAGCCGATTTGCAGAGTATCTGGTGAGGGAGCCGGAGGTTCGAGCTATTCGTTTCCGAGAGGGTCTAAACTGGGAGGTGAAGATTCTCATTCCGTCTTTTTATGAGACATACTCGGAGATACTTGCGGAGGCACGCAAGGTTGAGCGGGATCTGGGTTTGAAGACCAAGAGAGACCGTGATTCTTTTCTGGGGGCCAACGGCAGTGCAGTATCTGCCAAACGTCCTCATTTCCAGTCCAGACCTTTCCAGCAGCCACAGCAGAACCAGACTCCAGCTAGAGCGCCTTTTCACCAGGCACCTCAGCAGCAGAGGCAGTTACAGCAAGCTCTATGCAACTTCTGCAAGAAGCCCGGCCACATCTGGGAAGTTTGCAGAAAGAGGCTAGGAGTTTGTTTGTATTGTGGTACTGAAGGGCATCAATTGAGGGAGTATCCTCGTCGTGCAATTCAAGGAGCAGCTCCAGCTCCGAGGGCACAGATGAGACCACCTGCAGCACAACCGAGGGGACCGCTTCCGACACAGCAGCAGCGTTTTGTCCAGCATCAGCAGCAGGGAGGTGCTCGGCAGGGACGAGCGTTTGCTATGACAGTCGAAGAGGAGGAACCCACAGGAGATGTCATCGCAGGTTCTATTCTTCTTGATTCCATTCCAGCTTTAGCTTTGTTTGATAGTGGTGCTTCCCATAGTTTTGTATCTGTTTCTTTTGCTCTAAAGCATGGTTTGGTAGCTGAGTCTTTGCTTAGGACTTGCAAGATCATGACCGGGGGAGGCATTATCCTGGTTAATGATATTTGCAAGGATCGGAGAGTTACTCTGGGAGGCCGGGAGTTGAGTGCGTGTCTACTTGTAATGCCACTTCCGAGCTACGATATTGTACTCGGGATGGATTGGTTGAGTAGGCACCGTGCTAGCATAGATTGTAGAGGAGGTAGAGTTTTGTTTGGTCCGCCAGGAGAGCCAGAGTTCGAGTTTGCTAGAGGAACTGCGGAGCAGGAAGAAGGCATTATTTGTGGAGCTATGGTGGAAGACAAGGAGTTGCCACATCCGTTGATAGCAGAATTTTTGGATGTGTTTCCTGAAGAATTGCCAGGATTGCCGCCAGATCGAGATGTTAAATTTTCTATAGACTTAGTGCCAGGTGCAGAACCAATTTCGCAGCATGTCTATAGAGTAAACAACAGCGAGCTGGTCGAGTTGAAGAAGCAGGTGGACGAATTGCAGGATAAGGGGTTTATCAGATCGAGTTCTTCACCATGGGGAGCCCCGGTATTGTTTGTACCGAAGAAGGATGGATCGGTGCGCATGTGCATTGATTACAGGGCTTTGAATAATCTCACTATCAAGAATAAGTATCCTTTGCCACGGATTGATGATCTGTTTGATCAGTTGAGTGGTGCCAAGGTATTTTCTAAGATAGATTTGAGATCAGGCTACCATCAGGTGAAGGTGAAGCCGGGGGACATACCGAAGACTGCTTTTAGAACTCGGTATGGTCAGTACGAGTTTATGGTGATGCCGTTTGGTTTGACTAATGCACCGGCGGTATTTATGAACTTGATGAACAAGGTGTTCCACCAGTACCTTGACAAGTTCGTGGTGGTGTTCATCGACGACATACTCATATACTCGAGGACACCGGAGGAGCATGAGGAGCATTTGAGGATTGTGTTGGATGTGCTGAGGAAGGAGAAGTTGTATGGAAAGTTGTCCAAATGTGAGTTTTTCTTGGACAAGGTAGAATTCTTGGGGCATGTTGTGACTGGTGATGGTATTTCAGTGGATCCGAAGAAGATTTCAGCAGTGGAATCTTGGAAGACTCCGAGTTCAGTAGCAGAGATCAGGAGTTTCTTGGGATTGGCAGGCTACTACAGGAAGTTTGTGCAAGATTTTTTGAGGATTGTCGAGCCGATGACCAGACTCACAAGGAAGGATGTGGAGTTTATTTGGACGGAAGATTGCCAGGCTGCTTTTGAGGAGTTGAAGAAGAGGTTGACGTCTGCTCCTATTTTGACATTGCCATCAGGGTCCGGAGGTTTCACTATTTATAGTGATGCATCGGGAAAGGGTTTAGGTTGTGTTCTTCTGCAGCATGGGAAAGTGATTGCCTATGCATCCAGGCAATTGCGTCCTCATGAAAAGAACTATCCTACCCATGATTTGGAGTTGGCAGCTGTCATATTTGCCCTGAAGTTGTGGAAATATTATTTGTACGGAGAGCGTATGGAGATCTTCACAGACCACAAAAGCTTGAAGTACGTTTTCACGCAGAAGGAGTTGAACATGAGGCAGCGTCGGTGGTTGGAATTGATGAAGGATTTTGATATCTCTTTGCAATATCATCCTGGGAAAGCCAATGTAGTTGCCGATGCTTTGAGCAGGTATCCGGTAGCTATGTTCTTGACGCAGGATCGATATCTGTTGGAGGACTTGGAGAGCTTGGGCATTGAGGTAATTGTTCCTGGGTATGCTATACAGATGTGGGGATTGCAGATACACTCAGATTTGATGGACAGGATCAAGGCAGCACAGTATGATGATGTATCTTTGAGGAGTATCAGAGCTCAGGTGAGAGCAGGATTGGAGGATGATTTCACTATTGCAGAGGATGGATCCTTGAGGCATGGAGTTAGATTGTGTGTGCCTAGTGTTGAGTTGCGCGAGGAGGTGTTGCAGGAAGCGCATCGCTCTCAGTATTCCATACATCCAGGTGCTAACAAGATGTATCGGGATATGCGAGAGAGTGTGTGGTGGTATGGCATGAAGAGGGAAGTGGCACAGTTTGTATCCAGATGCTTAGTGTGCCAGCAGGTGAAAGCCGAGAGGCAGAGGCCAGGAGGTTTACTTCAGCCATTACCCATTCCAGAGTGGAAGTGGGAACACATTACTATGGATTTTGTGTCCGGACTACCACGATCTCCAGGAGAAAAAGACGCGATTTGGGTCATTGTTGATAGATTGACCAAGTCGGCCCACTTTTTGCCTTTCAAGGTGGGTTTGTCTACGGAGAAGCTGGCAGAGATGTATGTGAGGCAGATCGTTAGGATACATGGAGTTCCCATCAGCATAGTCTCAGATCGAGATAGTCGTTTCACTTCTCATTTCTGGAGGAGTTTGCAGGAGAGTTTGGGCACTCAGCTCAAATTCAGTACTGCATATCATCCCCAGACAGATGGGCAGTCAGAGAGGACTATTCAGACTCTCGAGGATATGTTGCGCACTTGTGTACTAGATTTCGGGGGTTCTTGGGAGGACCATCTCCATTTGGTAAAGTTTGCTTACAACAACAGTTACCAGGCCAGTATAGAGATGTCACCTTTTGAAGCTCTATATGGTCGGAGGTGTCGTACTCCTTTGTCTTGGGACCATGTTGGAGAGAGAGTTTTGCTTGGGCCAGAGATGGTTGTGGATGCAGCAGAGAAGGTTCAGTTGATCAGAGACAGACTTCGAGTGGCGCAGGACAGACAACGACATTGGGCCGATAGCCATCGGAGACCCTTGGAGTTTGAGGTATAGTTTAGATTTTATTTTGTGTGCTTGTTCTTGGTTGTTTGTTATAGATAAGTTCTTAAGGTGGTGTTTTGTTCTAGGTGGGTGGTTTGGTGTTTCTGAGGATTTCTCCGACACGAGGCACGATTCGCTTCGGTGGAGGCGGAAAGCTTAGTCCGCGATTCATTGGACCTTTCACTATTCTAGAGAGGGTCGGTGCAGTTGCTTATAGACTAGACTTGCCACCTGCATTGGAGGGAGTGCACAACGTGTTTCATGTGTCGCAGTTGAGATGATACGTGGCAGATCCTAGTCATGTATTGGATCACTCAGAGATAGAGGTGGGCCCTACTCTTAGCTATCCAGAGCAGCCAGTTGGGATTCTGGATCGGAGAGAGAAGGTGCTGAGGAACCAGACTATTCCTTTGGTGCGCGTCGCATGGAGGCATCACTCTCCGGGGGAGTCTACCTGGGAGAGAGAGGATGAAATGCGAGAGCGTTATCCATATTTGTTTGTACCTTGAGGTATGTTATTTCTAGTTATGTTCTGTTCATTGTTATGTTCTGTTCATTAGTTAGTTGTGATTCTTTAGTTCTGTTCTGTGATTTTCTGGGGGTAGTTTTCGTCTTTGAATTTCGAGGACGAAATTATTTTAAGGAGGGTAGACTTGTCACTACCACATTTTAGAAAAAAGGGTATTTTAGTAATTTCCTATTTAAATAAATATTGTGCATGGTAAATAATTTTTGTTGTATTATTTAATTATTGTTAGATATTATTTAATTATTTTGGACTTATTTTAGTGGACCCAACTAGTTTAGTTTGGACCCATGGACCAACATGAATTAATTAGTTAGACTTGGCCCATTTAGAAAGCCCATGGTTAAGAAGATGGATTAAATTAATTAAATGATTAGACTAGAAGCTTCCTTCCTTAATTATTTCTTCATGAGAGGCCCCAAGGGGTACATTGGATATTTTACAATTGCTTGGGGGAGGGGCTATGGCCGGCCTATTAAAGAGGGGGGGGGGGGAATTTCTCTCTCCTCTCATCTCATTCCAAATCTAGATCTAGAATTCTCCCACTACCAAATTTCCTCCATTCCCAATCCAATTTCCTACCAAATTCATTCCAAATTCATTCCAATTCACCATTAGAGAAGGAGGAAGCAAGGATCTAGAAGAAGGAAGCAAGGATCTACAAAGAGGAGCAAGGATCTACAATTTGGAAGCAAGTTCATCTCAATTGGAGGTTTCATTGGGAATCCATCTCCCAATAGGTATAATTCAGATTTTCCCATTTAAATAGCTTCTAAATCTGAGATTTAATCATGTAAAATCAACCTATATGTATGTACTACCCATAGGACTTTGTTTTGTGTTCATAGGAGACCCATGGAGAAAGTTATGGTGCTTTTTGTGTCAATTTTGTTGGAATTCCGAATTTACATTTTTTTGTGTGTGTCAATTGATCCTATAGATCAATTGGATATGAGATTTGTGTTTGAGGATAGTGTCGTGTCCATATTGGGATACTTGTGGTTCGTATCCCAACTATTTGGTGATACGTGTCATTTGGGGGTTTTCCTCCGACACGGGGCTTTGAACATGTCGTATTTTGACACGGACACATAGATCTACTTTTGACGCTTTGATTTGTTCATAAATATTATTTGTGATCTGTTTGTGTCCTTCGGGGTGCATTTAGTTGTGTGTTGGACTCGTGTCGCATGCGTATCCTAGATCTAGTGGGATACGGTGAGATACTCTCCAATTGTGTGTATTTTTGTATAGATCTAATTAATTGTGGTTCAATTCTTCATTTATAATTAGTATATATATATGGATATTAAATATTTATTTTGTGTATTTATTATAGTAATTATTGTAGCATAGATCTATATTTTGGGTGTGCTAATATAATGTACAATATAATATGTAGCTTTCTTGCATGCAAATATATATGTTACTACTTGTTAAATAATATAATTTATACATAAAATGTTTTATAAAATATATTTGTATGTTTAATTGTGTAATTATATTATTGATAATTATTATGTAATTATTTGAATATTAATGTAAATATTTTAGGTGTGCTTCTAGCCATGTAAATTATATGTTCTTTGTTAAATATTTGAAGGTATATGTTTATGTGTATATTAATATATATATGTACATTTTTGTATTAATGGTTTATATATATATATATATATACTGTTTTATATATTCTGTTTATATATATATATATATTATTTTATATATTCTGTTTTTATATATATAATTATATATATATAACTTGTTTTAGTGACAGTGAATTAATGACAGTAAAAACTGTCATTAATTAGCCGACTAATAGCAGCCGCTGTAGCCTTCGGGCAATTAATGACAAACCTGTCATTAATTGCAGCAGCGGGAAACAGCAGCTTTTCTGTGACGCTTTTCCGCGACAGTTTAACTGTCAGCGAAAACCAAAGCAGTGGCAGTTTATTATTTGGGTTTCGGTGACAGTCCTTCGGTGACAGTCCCGACTGTCACTATTTAAACTGTTTTGATTTAATCCTATTTTATTCACTGTTTTTCAATGACGCTTTGACAGATTTAATGTATATATTATATATTATAATTGTATATATATATATGTATATATATATGTGTTTTGTGAGGAATAATAATTGTAATAATATATTATGTTATTTATATAAATGTTGGGTTGTATATATTATTTTAGGGTATATATTAATTATATTATTAGTATACTTTGTGTGAGTTCTTTTTGAATCTAATTTGATTCCTAAATTATTGTAGTTTATCTCTATATTATTTTATAGATGTCTTGTGAGGTTGACTTTGGGTTTGACCATGTTTGACTTTAGTGGACTTTAGAGTTGACCATAGTTGACTTTTACCTTAGAATTGACTTATTGACCTAGGAGTTGACTAGTTTGACTTGTTCTCTTTCCGGGACCTTGTTTTAATGTGGTATTCCATATCTAGGTCTTCGAGGCACCGAGTCAGACATCTGTGAGACTGTTCTTTGGATTTCAGGCGAGTACATTCTCTGATAGTTTCTCATTTATGATATCCTCTATGTTCGTTGTATCTAGTGTAGATATACATGTTCTCTTGACACTATGGTTACACGGATTGGTATATCCGGATCTCGTCATGAGATGTTATTCCTTGGTATATGGTGTATATGGTGCAAGTATTGTTTCATTGGTTATCTTGTACATGTACAAACACCGATTCTCGGGGAGACTAGCTATCTTCTTGGGGAATCTAGTGCCATAACGTACCGTGGTTGGATCTATTATACCAGTCGGGGTGGGGAGTATTTTAGTGTAGATATGTGATCATACCCTCCTTGTGCATGTCTTGTTCCTTGTGAGTGTTGATCATACACCGCACGTATAATCAGCCAGGCCATCATACTTTTGTGCAAGTTCCCAAGCCGATCACATGTTAAAGCTAGTACTCACATACTTAGTCATTAGTATTCTTGTTCCATCAGCATATTGTTCATTATTGTATTTCTTTCCAGTATTTTCTTATTGTCTATACATTCTTGTATCTATTTATGCATCTTGTTTATCCACAACTATTTACTGTTACATAGTTTTTATCATTATTTGAGAACTGCTGTTAGGGTTGTACTCTGCTCCTTTCCTGACTGGATATATTTTTTCAGATGACACTGAGGAGTACCCTACCTATTATGGACCCCAGGATGTTGTGGGTTTAGATTCTGAGACCCTGGCTCAAGAGGGACTTATCCCAACTGAGACAGTTGACCCTGGAGTTGTAGCTTTATAGTTTTGTAGTATTCTTTGTACTGGATTTGTCTCCAGCATATTTCTGTAATTTTCTTCAGACTCATTGATGTATTATTTTAGACTCATGAGTTGTATTGTGACTATTCTATTCTTTATCTGATTCGTGCTCATTTCCACCTTAGTTCTATGATTGAGTATACTATCATTATTGGTGGTTCATTATATTGTTAGATAGTTTATCTAGACAGCGTTCTACCGCCGATTCTGCGGCGTAGGCTGGGCGTTGTTTCCGACTAGTACCCTTACACCGGGTGCGGGTCGTGACACTTTTATATTTTATCGTGCCAATTACTTTCCTATAGTTATTGTGATTTAGTATCTTATGAATTGATGATCAAATGCATTATTCATTGTCCTCCTTATGGAGTTGAGATCATTGACAGGTTCTTTTGTGAGTTATATTTAGTAGTCTTTAGACCTAGACAACATTCTACCACCGATGCTGCAGCATAGGCTGGACGTACCCATGGCTCATGCCCATATTTTTGGTGCGGGTCATGACACGTTTTAGTGGTGGCCCATGCAGGTCTATATTCGCAATTAGAGCGATATCGTAGTAGTGCTCACTTAGAGTATTGCTACGAGCCTGCTTTAGGAAATATGATTTAGGCTAAGAGTTTGCTTAATCACAACTAGAAAATTTCTACTTTTATAATATTATTCTGAATAATTGTTTCCTTTAAATTTTACCGTCCTTCTTTGATGATATCATATCTGTTGCCTTAATTGATTCTTTTTGGTCTGACTTCGGGATGCCACCGAAGACTATGTCGCTGAGATTGGGACCCACAGCTTCAGAGAGGTCTGCCACCTCTCGACCTGACCCAGAGACAGCTGGAGTTGCTCCTCCTACTTTGCCTGTTCATATAGGAGTCCTCCTCCCCCACCTATTTCAAGGGTTGTCCCGGCTGTTACGTAGCACCTTCCTCCACCACCAATTGTATTTCTCGGAGGTATGCCCATTGACGGGGCACAGATGTTCGCACTGATCCAGGGCATGGTAGATGCCTAGAGGACATCGGCAGAGGCTCAGCGAGTTCAGACTGAGGCTCAGATGGTGCAGGCAGAGGTGCACCAAACATAGACGAAGTTGATGAGGAAGAGCATGGAGAATGCTCATCAGGTGGCTCTTCAGGCTGTGGAAAGAGTTGTGCAGCCGAGGGGATACTCTACGCCGAGGTGGCTCTGCAGGCAGAGGTGCAGCTGTGCAGCTGCATCCTGGCCACCAGCACCAGAGGCGAGGCACTATAGTGGACTTTAAGAGGATGATGCCTCGGGAGTTCAAGGGCATCGAGGGGATACTCTAGGCCGACGACTGGTTGGAGGATATAGAGAGAAACTTGTGCTTGGCACACATTTCGGAGAGTCTGCAGATTGAGGCTGCCGACAGCCAGATGTTTGACATCGTGCTGAGTTGGTATGGTACAGAGCCGAGACTTACTATTAGAGGAATTACTTGGGAGGCTTTTAAGGAGCTTTTCAAGGTGAAGTTCTTTTTCTACGTGGCCCTGGGATCCTTGGAGAGTCAGTTCCATGACTTGGTCCAAGGGAACATGTTGGTCGATGAGTACGCCGTAGAGTTTTGTCGCTTGAGTTATTTTGCACCGTCGATGATTCGGGACCCAGGAGATCGAGCCCGAAAGTTCAGGAAGGGGCTGATGAGAGCTATCAAGTCTCGTACTTCTGGACGTCGCACTGCTACCTTCGAGGGTATTCTGATGGATGCCCAGATTGTTAAGGATGATTTGGATCTCAGGCCCAAGAGAGGACACGACATTTCTGGAGAAGCGAGTGGTATCGCGGGACCGGCCAAGCGTCCCCACTTCCAGTAGCAATAGAGGCCGTATCAGCACCAGCAGCACCAGGCACCAGCTCGAGGACATACTCAGCAGCAGCAGCAGCCTCAGAGGCAGACCCAGCCCGCTGTCCAGTGTGCGTACTGCGAAAAGGCGGACACACAAGGGACATCTGTAGGAAGAGGCTGGGTACATATTTATCTTATGGATCGTCAGCACACCAGTTGAGAGACTGTCCATCTATTCAGACTCATCCAAGTCAGGGTGGAGCACCTGCTTAGAGGGGACCTGCCAGAGTACCTACTGTACCAGGAGGCCAGCAAAGGGGACCTCCACTTCCGCTATAGCAGCAGAGGTTTGCCCAGCACTAGCAGTAGAAGAGAGGTGCACCCCAGGAACGAGCGCATGCCATGACGATCAAGGAGGATGAGCCAGCATGAGACGTGATTTCAGGTTCAGTTCTTCTCGATTCTATTCCAGCACTTGTATTATTCAATTTTGGCGCTTCCCATAGTTTCATGTGTCTATCTTATGCTCTTAAGCATCGTTTGGAGGTGGAACCCTTAGATAGGACTTGCAAGATCATGACTGGCGGAGGCATTATTCTAGTCAGCAATTTTTGCAAGAATCAGAGAGTATCGTTGGGAGGCCGAGAGTTAGGTGTGTGTTTACTCGTAATGCCACTTCCGGGATATGATATTATAGTCGGAATGGACTGGTTGATTAGGCACCATACTACTATAGATTGTCGTTGAGGCAGAGTGATATTTCGACCGCCAGAAGAGCCAGAGTTCGAGGTTACCAGAGGAGAAGTAGAGCAGAGCAGGGGCACTTTTTGTGGAGCCAGGATGGAGGAAGAGGAGTTGCCACATCCTCTGATAGCAGAGTTTTTGGATGTCTTTCCAGAGGAGTTACCAGGTTTGTCGCCAGACAGAGATGTCGAGTTCTCTATAGACTTGGTGCCAGGAGCGGAGCCCATATCACAACATGTCTATAGGATCAACAACGGCAAACTGGCAGAACTGAAGAAGCTAGTTGAGGAGTTGCAGGACAAGGGCTTCATCAAATCCAGTTCATCACCATGGGGAGCTCCGGTATTGTTCGTACCGAATAAGGATGGGTCGGTACGCATGTGTATCGACTATAGATATCACGCCCCAGTTCCAAATATAAGGAACTGAGCCACGTGGCAATGGCCAGCAACCCAATCTAATGGACCCGACGGAGTACACCCAAGCTGTAAAGTACAACGATAAAATCCAACACATAATACATAAACAGTGAACTAAATCTCATCCACAGGCAACAGATATAAAGAGCACATAGAGGTAATCATAACTACTAATATGCAGAAGGGAAATAATACGAGAAATGTATCATAATATAAATACTAAAAGAGTCACACGGGAACAAACCCGCTAGTACAAATACTGAAATAAAGAAAAGCAGTAAGATAACTAGGAACCGTATCTGAAAGCTAGATAGTAATACCGTCCCAGGGTGAAGTCGCTACCAGAGATGAAATGAAGTCCTCAGGAATGATCTCGTCCTCTGCAACGGGTCCTGCTGTTAGATATGCTCCCGGTCCGTACTCCTCCGGGTAATCCTCCTCGCCTAAGCCTGGAAGGGAACCAGGTCCTCAGAGGGACGTAACAAGGTACAAAAATACAGCATGCCAAAGTATAACAAAAAGAACAAGTGCAACGCCAGTGTAATCTAGCATAACCACCTAAGTGAGACACAGTTTGAAGACAATGTTTGATGCATGGGCTGTCCAAAATAAAACTGTAGCTCCGGATACTGAAACACATAGGACGTACCGTAGCTCCGGGCAAAGAGTCACACTGGTGATACTACTCCTCCGGATACAAGAACACTACAGAAATAGAATATATACATATATATAGCGCGTGCAGAGGAGCCCAAACGTCTAGTAGCCGTCTTCCCCTTCCCAAGCGGTCAACGATTGTGCGCTGAACCAAAACCTCTATCAAGCAGTCTCGTCATACTAAAATAACTATCAACGATCATGACCCTAAAGTCGTCCCAGTTTCCAGTCACGCTGACAGTATCAGGATACAGGAAATCTGGCATGATGACAGTATCTGAATGTGTCATAGGGTTATGATGTAATCAAGTAAGTACATCAAGGTGTTACGAACATCTATCAATAGTTACCAGACGTCACCGACGAACGTCTGCACCCGGTTATGACCCAGACGCGAGGTGCGGTTCTAATCCAAACGCGCATAATGCATATAATAAATAAATATTTGGTAACTGAAATACAGGGTGGCAAGGTACACTTGCTTGGGTCCGGATGCTGAAGATGGGTCTCCGGTACAACGTCCAAGTCCGCGGGTCCCACAGTACCTAGAGACGAGATACAAGCTCCATCAATAAACTACCACGAGGCTAAAATAAGAGGTAACACACGTCTAGCATATGTTTTAATCTTAGTTATAAGCTCACATAGACACTAAGCTAGAGGGTTGACCAAGGTTGACTAAAGGTATGTTACATCTCATCCGATTAATCACCTGTATAATTTATCAGATAAATCCCCAATCCTACTATTCATCACGGTGTTTATCAGCATTTCGAGCCATGAACAATCCTCATATTCCTCCTGGTATTCACAGACATTATCATGCACGGTGATATATATCATCCTGAAATAAAATAATAATTATTTATTAACCCTTAAAATATTATTTTATTATTTAAACATCCTTTCACAATAACCTAGCTACTCCTCAAATAAATTTATTATTATTTCTCATCTCTTAATTAAAAGACCAACATTTTGATATCACAACATATACTCAATCAACCGATCAACAATGCATATAACAATATGTACAAAACCTTAAAATTCTTCATCTAGCATTCATAAACCCTAAACTCATCTATATCATTCACAACAATCAAATGCATATTATAACATATAATAAGACCTAAGATCTCATATGGCATTTAAACCCTAAAATCATTATATACACATAAACCCTAACTAACTTAGTTATGTATCATAAAACAATATACTACACATGGGGAGGGGGGAGAGTTCACCTTGGCGGCGTGTGGTCTTTGGAGGGTGGTTGCTGGCCGGAGGGGCTGGTGATGATGAAGATAACGCGGGTTATGGAGGTGCTAGTGGCCGGAGGAGGAAGTGATGGCTGGAGTGAGGTGTCGGTTCAGCGGAGAAGGTGGTGGAGATAATGATGATGCTGTCGTCGGGGAGGTCAGGTGCAGTCGGCTCGAGGTGGTCGACGATGGGTTGGTGGAGGAAGTGATGGAGACACGGTGGACCCAGTCGGCTCGAGGGTGGTCGAGGTAGCAGTGGTGGATGCAGCAGCGGGTTCGAGGTCGGTCGAGGGAGTACAGCGGGATGGGTGGAGCCACGGTGGAGATGGGAAGGCCAATGATGGCAGGATGGTGGAAGTCGTAGAGGAGGTTGCGGGTATGGCCGAGGTAGCAGTGGGTGGATGACGAGGCTCGGCGGTGGCCGGAGACAGAGGTGAGTTGCCGGAGTAATGGTGGTCGAAGCCCGGGTCAAGAAGAAGAAGAAGAAGAAGAAGAAGAAGAAGAAGAAGAAGAAGAAGGTGGTGGAGTTTCGGCTGGTGATTGTAGGGAGAGGGAGGAGAGAGCGAGGGGGGTGATTTTCAATGTTCTTAGGATTAGGGTCGGCATTGGGAAGAGGGAGTGATAGAGAGATTAAATAGGAGAGTGTGTGGTGAGTGTGTGGTGAGAATGAGTTCCAATTTTGAATGGATGGTCCAGATTTCACATGAGAGAATTTTTCATCCAAAGGGGAGAGAGGGATGGATTAGACCGGTCGCGAGGTAAGTGGGGGCTTCTTCATTTGGTCTTGACCAATGAGGTGATGACACATATTACCATATTTGCAAATAAGCCCCTTAACTTTTGGATATTTGCACAAACATGAAAATAAAGGGGATTTGGTGTGGAAAGTGGTGTTTGGTGTTTTGTAAGGTGAGGGGGTGTTGTGTGTTTTGTATGGACTTAATGAATGAAGGATTGGGTTACTAGAAAGGGACTAGATCCTCAGAGGGACATAACAAAATACATAAAAGTTTGGTAATCATAAACTGAATATAAACATATATACTAGGTAAACTAACCAAGCTATGTGAATACAATTGAGGATAACCTTTACACGAATGGGCTATCTGGCTAAAAAAAAATAGGATTGGCATAATTCTCTAGGAGAATCAGTGGCCTAGAAAGCATAACGTCTTTCGATCGTCAGAGGCCGCCTGTAAATAATATAAGGGTTATCTCACCATGCATCTCCGACGGAGCGTGCGGGTTACAAGGGAATATGTAAAGTACCCCAAATGACTCGTGTATATCCTTTCCACCCAAATGACTATCCGGATCGTATCCCTGACATAACACATCCAGTTCCTCACCACTAAGTCCAATGAATGCATCCTACATAATAAATATGACTAAGCCGACACATATCCATTACGTATCGGGAGTGACCCAAATATGATGGTTCGTGCCCTCTCACGCATATCACACATTTGTGTATGTATAAAGTATGTGTTAAGGTCCAGGAGATATAAAAATACCTCACAATTATAGGGTGGTCACATAACTCTAGGTTAATATGCATAATAAACAAAATAAAGATGACACAATCCGCCGTTGCACCCAAGTCTATCTTGGACGCACAATTTTTATAAAAAATACTAAGTAGATAAGTAACATAAATGCAATATTCTATAAAAAATATAAATAAACAGTTATCATGGCAAGGTAAACTTGCCTGGTAGTTATTTGGTACGGAATACATCGAATCCAAAAATACGAAAGCTGAACAAACGTCTCCGGATGCTGAAATAAACATCACCAATATTTTCAGAATAAGAAAGATAGTCAGAAAACACTATCCTTTCACCAAATTTGGACACATGTGCTAAAACGATCATTTCGGGTCAAAGCGGTGTCCATATTTGGGCCACTTTGTACCAAAAAATATGCCATGATCAAAGGTCTCTAAATATGACAAATTATAGGTCAAACAAATCCTAAATGACAATACGAACTCAATGGTATATCCAATTTTGGATTCTGGTGAGACGATCACAAAATCGCTCATCAAGTCGAATCGTCGTGCCCGCAAAAAAGGTGATTCATCGACTGCCTCAGAATCGGACGAAACTTAGGTCACAGGACCAGCGTAAGGCTATGGATCCGATGGCATAATTTTTTTGTGTTCTAACAAGCGTGCACTGATTAATGGAGAATATTGTAAAACGTCGATACAGGGAAACTTTTACGGATACGGGTTGATTTCGACATGCACACACGTCCAAATTAACTTTCGTAAAAGCCCAAATGTCATAAAATACCATATACGTCTTTTAGTGCAATTGGTATGCAACGAGATGGTCCTATTTGGAGGGGCATACTCTGTATCACAAAATTTTAGGTTCTAAAAACATAATTTTTAGTCAACTTCTAACATGTTTTATTCGATGAATACATCTAATTTAATTAAAACTAAAAGAAAGGTTTTTCTTTCCTATATGTTGTCAATAAACTACATCAAATAGATTATAAAATATTAAACGAGTTGGTCGCAAACTGAATGTGAACATGGGTGTTTGGATTGAATTTTTGAACTATTTTGGAACAGTTTTTCGTCCAACTTTGGATCAATTTTTCTTCCAAACTAGGATACCAAATCCCATCCTACTTAAAGAGGATCCTAGAGGGTCATATTATGAACATGTATGAATAAACTGTTCATAAAATAAAGTGAATGATAGGGAGATATGTTACCTCAAAGTAGGGGTCGCAGTTGTGCTGCTGTGCGGTCTGTCCGCGCACGGGCGGCCTATGGCGGCTGCGGCGACCGATGCGGCAGCCAGTGGCGGCCGAGGGTTACGTCGGTCATCGGGCAAGGGTCTGGGGTAGGGAGTTTTAGAGAAAAAGTAGGGTTAGGGTTTCACGTATGAGTATATATAGAGGGAGCGAAAACAGGTGTCGCGGGTGTCAGATGAAAATCGGGTCGGGGGGAGGGGGGTTCAGCAGGCAGGATTGGTTCTTTTGTTGTTGTTGTCTGCTGTTGTTATCGTATTGTGGTGGTGTTACTACTTTACTTCTTTTTCTTTTCGTTTCTTTTCTATTCTTTTGCTTTTCTTTTATTAACAAATAATTTTTTATTATTATATATATACCTATATATATAGATGTAGGTATAAAATCCAAACAAATATATGCATATGAAATAACTTCTAAAAAAGTTTATAATTCTTTTACAAAGATAAATAATAAAAATATATAGTTTTGTGAAATAATTCTAAATAAGTATTTATATAAGTAATTAAATCAAGAATTGATTTTCTAATTAACTAAGAAAATAATCTAAAAAAATTCAATAATTAAATAAATAAATATAATATTTAAAAATTATAATTTAAAATTAGGGGGTTTTACACATTTATGGCTATGCTAGTGACCCTTTCATGCCATAGTAGTCTCAAGTACAGTGCATGGGGGGGGGGGAGAGGGGGCTAGTTCCCAATAACTATGCATAGATTACCACTGACATGTTCCTATATATATTAAGTTATCCTCACTTAGCGATAATCCATGTGCGAGTCATTGCATTAAAACAAGTAATCTGGAACACCTGAACATTTTAGTGTAACACATCTGAGTAACCTGAATAATACACCTGAATCTGAGTATAATATGTCTGAACCATCTGAGTATCACAAATTGAGAAGTCTGAGTATATCATTCACCTGAGTCAGTAACACGCCCGTAACGCTTGTGCTTTAGTATACAATTCTTTGATTTTAATGGATATATATACTCGTGCTTGGTTAGCTTGGTTTTATCTTTGGATAGGGAAGGACAAATAGTAAGTTGGTAAGTCTCGCTGTGTTACCCTTATATCACATGGCGCACTGCCACAAGAGTTATGCTTTACATCATTGCCATAAATTGATCCTAAGACAAGACTAGAAAGATAACTTAATTGATTATGCACGAAACTAATATAACGTGTTTGGATTTGTTGAGCGGGTGAGAAGTCTCCCTAATGGGGCATTCAATGTACTGATAACCCACCAGGTTGCTTACAGGGTATGGAAGAACCTCGTTAGGTGCGAAGTATCCTCCCGTGTGCGCTAAGACGTGGAGTTCACTCTGGAGCCTTAGAGTGTTGTATTCAGAACCGAAGCACATATATAGGACATAATGTTGGAACATCGCATATGTATCGTTCTATATTGTAAGCCGCTTGGCATGCTTTTATTATTTCTAGAGAGAGAGCTAGAGCGACTTATAATCTCGGCCTAGCGCCCCTTATAACATTATTTTATTATCAATAAAGAGCATATTTTTGTATCATACATGTGTTTATTCTATGCTTCCGTTATATCAACTTTGCGAACTAGTTATCGAACGTCGTTTACTCGTGTTGTTCAATTATTTGCTGCCTTGGAGACTATATGTGAGACTCTATGGCTTAGTTACTTCACCCCCTGTTTGGACCTTGGTCTTGCGCGGGCATAGCTTGTGCTCGTACAATATCACATCCTGATGGGAACGATCGTCCTGTGGGAGTGCTGACTTGGTGATTCATGCCTAGCAGGGATAGCCGATCCTGCCGGAGATTAGGACATGACATGAAATAATTTGAATAAGAAGCATGGTCGAGCACTTTCGGTTGCATGTTTGACATTCCTTATAGACTCGTTACCGCATAGGCGCTTCTGCCAGTTTATCCATATTTAATGATGAGATTTGGCTCGATCTTCGAGCGAATCTCTTGGGGTTTTGATCCATCCTTTGGCTTAGACTCTGAGGCGACAGTTCAAAGTGGATAAAGTGGCTCATCAATCAAGGAGTCATCATCATCTTTTTCCATTACTCGGATTGAGGCGGATCGGGACTCGAAATGACTGCCATCATTATCTTGAGCTGCATGTTCCTATCTATATGTAGGGGCTTAAGGAGAGAGAAAGTTTTTTTTATAAAACTTTCAAGTCCTTTCTCTTTCTTCTTTCTTGCTGCCATGGCTCCCCCCAAAGCTTCTTCCTTGACCGCGGTTGCCAAGAAAGCCCCCTAGGGGAAGGACAAGGCCAAGGGGAAGGGTCGTGCCCTCGCGGAGGACCCTCCTTTGCTTCCAGTTGACGTTCAACCATCGATCATGGGTAAGTCCTTTGGAGAAGACAAAGTTTGGGGTTTAGAACACAAAGACACATGTGCATAGTTGGTCACATGGATGAGCCATCATCTAGAACATGCGCTAGCATCTCACTGCCGCATGGGTAACTCGCCTATATGAAAGACCCTGCCTCATGGGCAACCATGTCGCATGAACAATTCTGCCTCATGGTTGACTCGGCCGAATGGGTGACTCGACCGCATGGGTAACTCGGTCGTATGAGTATATCGCATAGAACATTGATCACTTCTGCAAATGATTCTGATTAAACTCCCTTGTTGATTTGCAGTAACTTTACCCACTGCACCCTCTGGCAAACTGATTCTTGGGCACAACCCGCTTCCATTAAACATGAATCTCGGGGACTTGGTTGCCGCCATCCAGGGTCAGATTGACAACAGATTTTCTACTGAGCGACAACGGAAGATTGCTGAGCAGACTGCTTACTTTTTTATGAGTCAGATGAATTAGGGAAGATTCCCACTGGGGAAAGTCTTCATTTCTTTAAGAACTAGTATTTTTTATTCGGGGATGTGCTGAAGGCTTCCCATCCCGAGATGGGGACGACCAGGGAGAACTGGTCTTTTACTTTTTGTGGGACAAAAATGTCTTTTCCTTTCTTTGAACAACATTTATCTTTGTCGGACTTGAAGGTGATGATGAGTCCGTGGCTAATGGACTGGAACTTGACCCCTTAGCAAAAAGGGGCCCTTATTGGCAATGTCCGATGCGGGACTGGAAAGAGTAAATGAGAGTTCTTCAGTACGAAGGAGTCACCCCCATACTCTCTGCTTGGACTAAAATCCAGCCTCGTCGGAAGTGAACTAGGGCCAAATATTAACGTATACGCGGCAGGCACTTTTCTTCACCTAGTCACCAAGAAGGGGTTATATCCCCCGGAACAGTTACGGGCTCTTAGCTGGGCACATTACAGCCCCTCCTGGTGTCACTTGACTTTGTGGATTCTGAAGAATTATAAGCGAAAACTCAGAGCCACTGACTTAGTTTTCGCTGTGAGAGGGACATGCTACGGTCTAGAGATGAACTGCCTCCTATTCATCACCTTGATGGAATTATACAATTGTCGTACGGGGATATTCTTTATGCCCGACGGCGAGATGGGACTGGATTTGCATCAAATGCATGCCGTCTTGAAGCTTTCTTGTGGCAAAGTACCATATGAAGAGTATACTCCGAGTAATAAAAAACTTGGGGAGCTAGAGGTGGAGAATTCGGAGGTCCTAACGGTGTACCATGACTTATTATGCCACCACGGTATTTGTCAGCGGTTGGAGAATTCGGAGATCTGAGGGATCTTCCCTCATATCATAATTTTGACCCACTATCTCTTTCCGGAGCCGAAGGGGTCTACCAAAGTTCACGTCCGAACGCCGCGAACCAAACAAGTAGTTACTGATTTGCTTCATGCACAAAGGAAGTTAGCGTCCAAGGTTGAGGGCTCCTCTGAGGAAGGTGATGAAACCCCCGACGGGCTTGATGACCTCGTCAAGGGGCTTAGCTACTTCTACATGGATATCCATAAGCTGTTTGCTAAGGCAATATTAACGGGATATTTGATGCTTTGGCTGCACAACTGTGTAGTCTCGGGCGAATCCAGGACAATAGAAATGATCAATCGTAACCTTATTCTCCCTGCCGTAAGGTTGGATTTTGTCATGCCCCAGTCCCAAAATACGTAGGACTAGAAATACGTAAGCATGCCAGCCGTATGTATATGGTAACTCCAATATATGGATACCATAATACACACGTACGCTGTAATATAAATATAAACTCACATGTGGTATATATATATGGTCACAAGTCACAGATATACTAAATCTCATCCACACAACAAGTCACAAAAAGAAATAACAAAACTAGAATAATGAGTCTGAATAATCCAAAACTAATAGTCAGGTGGAGACAAATCCACTACCAATGACTATATCAATACTAAAATGAGGGAGAAGGATAAATATCCAATATAAATGAGATGATGATATAAAGGTATCAGCGAAGCGATCCATCGCTAGAGATAATCACTGATGCTCAGAAGGTAAGACCTCCTCGAAAGAGATAAGTAGTAAGTCCTGATCCGTGCTCCTACGAATAGTCATGAACATCTACACCTGGAAAGGGACCAGGTCCTCAGAGGGATGTAACAAGATATATAGAAGCAAGTCAATTTGAATACAGTAAACATGCAATATAGATGGAAAATATATAAGTACGCTATACAAGACGATCTATATGAATGCAAATGAGGATAACTTTTCAACGTATGGGCAAGGGTAGGCTACTCGATCTAAGCCTCATAACTCACACACCCGTCTAGAACATCAAAAATTGACATACTGCGGGGGTAGCGACCAGTGTGTGACTCCAAAAATTGACATACCGCAGGGGTAGCAACCAGCACGACATACTCCCGTTGTGCGAGCTAGATACTACAGTTTACCAGAGTGGTTAAAGCTCATACGCCTACTGATTGTCCTCTCATGATACTAAGTGTCATGTGTGTGTCAACATATCTAATATATAGTAATGACTGAAAGAAACTACACATGCAATGAATATACAGAAATGCAATGAATATACAAAAATATAATAAGCATGCAAAGTACTATAAACAATTTGGCAAGGTATCTTGCCTGGTAAGAAAGCTGCAAAGTATAACGTCCAGGAGTCAAGCACACAGGATCAAAAACCACGACCTCAGAATGATCATTTTCGGATGCTGAAATAGACATCACCAACATTTCCAGAATAAGCGAAATAGCTAGAAAATACTACCCTTTCGTCCAATTTGGACACAGGGGCAAAACGGTAATTTTCGGTCAAAGCGGGATCCACATGTGGCCCACTTTGCACAGAAATACATGACAGGGGTAAAGATCTCTAAATGGAACAAATTATAGGTTAAACCAATTCTAAACGTCAATACGAACTCAACGGTACGTCCAATTTTGGATTCTGGTGAGTCGTACACAATTCGCCCAAAAAGTCAACCATTGGGCCCGCAAATAGGCAACTTGGTCAACTGTCTCAAAATTGGGTGAAACTTGGATCACAGGACCAGCGTGATACCACGAACCCAATGGTACAAGTTTTGTCGCGTTCTGACGAACAAATACTAAATTGCGCGATATTTTACAAAAGTCGCGATACGGGGACTTTTTACGGATACGGGGTGATTTCGACGCGCACACGCGTCCAAATCAGTTTTTGCGAAAGTCCACACATCTTGGTATATCGTGTGCACCTTTTGGTACACTTGGTACACGACGGGGCGGTCCCGTTTGGCGGAGCGCGCTCCGTATCACAAATTTTTGTGTTTCAAAAAATAGGTTTTTATAGATTTTTAACCTAATTTAATTTAGCATACAACATCAAATAAAATAATATAATTAACAGAAAATAATCTAGGTTAGGTGGTCTTCGCATAGCAATAAGAAAAACTAAATTCGAATCTCTGTGGTGGAAGATACGAGTCCGTAAACAAGGGTTGTTGCAACAGATTTTCTGAGATTAAATGTCGTGGTTTTTTCTTGACTTGGCATCGAAATTTACCTAGGTTTGCGTGCTGCACGATGGAAACTAATCTACGAAATTTAGAGAGGGATAGGTCGGGATCATACCGGTGAAGACGGGTCGAGTTTGGTCGAGCGACGCGGCGGGAAACGGCACGTGAAGGAGGGTTTGTCACTGTGAATTTCTGTAGTGGATGACACGAACGTGCGGCGTGTCTACGGCCGGCCGGCGGCGGCGCGGGGACTCTGGCAGCGGCGGGTCGCCGGCGGCGGTCTAGGAAGGTGGTCGAGGTGAGTAGGTTAGGGTTAGGGTTATGGTTTAGCAATTAGTTATATATATAGTGAGAGAGAGCGAGAGAGAGGGGCGGGTAGAATTAGGTCTCGCGGGTGTGGGGGGGGGGAATTAGCAGCCGGGGGGTTGGTTCAGTTGCCAGCGGGTAGAGTATAGGTTTTTTTTTCCCTTCTTTTTCTTATTCTTTTCTATTTCTTTTCTTTATCTTTTCTATTTCTTATTACATTATTATTATTACTACTAATAATAATAATAATATCATTATTATTATTATTATTATTATTAATACAAATAACACTATTTATTAACACTTATTATTATTACTAATAATAATAATAATGATATTATTATTATTATTATTATTATTATTATTATTATTATTATTATTATTATTATTATTATTACTATTAAAGCTTATTATTATTAGTAGTATAATTATTATAACTATTATTTATTATTATTTGTTTAAACATGTATATACGGTATCAAAATTTCAGGAAAAATTATTAGTACATCTAAAATTCTATCACCTTTCTACAACGATTTTTTCTACATACAATAAATTAAGCTAAAATAATAGTTTGCATAATAATTCTCTAAATGTATAATTACCTAATAATTAAAATCTAATAAATTATATTTCTTCTAATTAGCTAATAATTACTATAAATCAAGTAAACAATAATAATAGTACGGTTTATTAAAATTAGGGGTTTTACATTCTACCCGACTTATAAAAATTTTGTCCTCAAAATTGACACTAACCCATATTCATAATAAATCACTATAGCTTTTACACTACATTGCTATCTAGCGGTGCTTCCTAAGGTCATGGTCTGCCATTCTAACACTTTCTCATTTATTGTCCATATATTATTCTATTTCTAACTCATCTACACTACCCAACTTACAAGAGTTCTACTAGTAGTCACAGTCTCTTGAGGCTATTGTCTAGGTTGTAAGACGAATATATTTATTGGGTCAAGAATCTTGGGATACTTGTCTTGAATCTCACAACCATGATTTTTTTCGTAACCGTCAAGTATTGTAGTCTAATACTGCCATGCCACCTGACCAATATGTCTGTAAATACTTCTACTCTACTACAACGGTCTAGCTGTAGCTATTGCTACTTCGCCAGCAAATTATCATGGTTGTCAGTTCGTAACAAGTGCCTTCATCTCTTTCCTAGGTTTGGTCAAGGTTTTAGGGTAACAATTAAGGTTTTGACTAACTTTATAAAACTATTAGAAGTATGAACTAATTCAACAATCTAACAGATTCTTATTGTGCTAAATGATGCTACTTAAGGGTTAAATTAATAAAAGAATACAGATATTGCTATAGTGCATATACATAAGGGTTATCGTTATGAACTCATCTTTTAGTTATTAATCATTTACTAGACTATTTATGTTTTTAACTAACAAAATAAGGGTGAGGTTGAAGTAATCCAAACAGTTCGTAATGGCACGAAGCATACAACTATGATAGGAAGAGTTAAGCACGAGATACAGAATGGATAGAGAAGAGAAGATGAGCCACCCAAGAGGGCGAGATGGTGATAGGAAGAGAACACTACTGCTGCTATGCGCGTCATCTATTAGCATTGCATGTATGCCATCTAGTTAGGATATCAACATATCCTCATAAATGCTAAACTACCTTATATATAATTCTACGTCTATTATGCACCTAAGATCTCGTGTCACAATGGGTCATGAGTATGAAATGACACATATAACTAAAGTCGTACATGTATCTACGACTTCCTGTACCTGCTCTCCTATATTTGTCACAATGAGTGCTTGGCCTATGGGGCATATCTAGTACTCTCCGTGTATCAAACTTATACTAAGCACGAACGTTCGTCTTTCCAAAATAGGGAAAGATGGAAAAAAACAATAAAAAAAATTCAAGGAGGAGGTGATAGAATACAAGTACGGGATTCAAAGGGATTAGAAATTCGAAAGGGAGTTGTCAAGGCAGTTGTGGATTAAAATCTTATTTTGGTAAATTCTTATTCACATGTTCACATCAGAACAGTTATGTACCTGACATAATATGCTTTGACCAGTCTAGAGGGCAAGTATATTTGTAAAACTCCCCTTCCTAGAAAATCGTATATATATTTTTTTTATTAATTATTAATTAAATTATAGTAATTAGGCCTAAATAGGAGAAATAGATTTTTAATAATTTTTATGTTAGGTGTTCGGGCACTTAGAGGACTTGTGGGACCATCAGGAATTTTTCGGAATTTATTCCATGTAGGAGATCCCTTGAGCAGTTGCTAGCCTAACGATGTGCAATACCCTATTACATAAATTTTTTCTTATGAGTATATATATATATATATATATATATGTATATACAAATATATATATATGTATATATATTTTATAAAAAAAAAAGGAAAAGAAAAGAAAAGAAAATAAATATATAATAATAATACTAATAATAATAATAGTAATAATAGTATTAGCTCCTTAGAATTTTGTTTGCCAGCAACTTAATGCTAAGTTGCTCTTCAGCAACTTAGTTCTTTTTTTTTGCTCACCCGCCCATTCAGCAAGAGGAGACCACTAGCACCCGACCCTTCCTATTCAGCGGCCAACCCACAACCCGCGGATCCAACTTCCTCTCTCTCTCTCTTAATATATAATATATATATATATATAATAGCTCTCTAAAACCTTAACCTATTTCCAGACTTCCTCTTCCCATCTAGAGCCATCACCGCAGCCAGAGAAGTCTCCCCAAGCCATCCAATCATCCCGTCGACGCCGACATCGCGAACTGCAGTCTCCCACTCGAAGCACCTTCGTTCCGGCGTATTTTTCCGTTGACTCGCTCATCCAAACGCTGTTCCGTTTTCATAGGTATGATCTTCCCTCAACCCTCTCCAGTATTTGTTTTATAGTCAGCCTCGGAAAACGTGTGCCCCTAGGTGAAAAACAGCGTCCAAAGTTGGATGAGCAGACAGAATTCTGCAATCGCAGAATTCCAGATTGACCACCCATATTATCGAGTTCGTATCTCCCACCACAGAGATCCAAATTCGATGATTCTTTTTTATACCTGTAGATTACATGACCTAGTTTATTTTCTGTATAATAACTTTGTGCTATTAGTCGCTGTGGTCAGAATTATATTCGTCACAAAACTGCGCGCACCCACTTTTTCCGGTTTTCCAAAAGTTGGAGATCGGAGCGCGCCCCGCCAAACGGGACAGCCCCGCCGTGTGCCAAGTGTACCGAATGGTGCACGCAGCATAACGGGACACGTGAAAATTCGTGGGGACTGAATTAGACGCGTGTGCGCACCGGAATCAGGCCGTATCCGCGAACACATTCCGTGTCGCCACTTTTGTGGAACTCGCGAGTATTTTGTGCACGCTTGTCAGATTACGACAAAACTTGCGCCACTGGACTCGTGGTAACGCGCTGGTCCTGTAACCCAATTTTCACGCAATTCTGAGACGGTTGACCAGATCGCCAATTGGCGGGCCCACAGTTGACTTTTGGACCAAATTGTGTTCGGCCCATCGGAATCCATATTTGGACATACCATTGGGTTCGTATTGACATTTAGAGTTGTTTGACCTATAGTTTGTCCCATTTAGAGACTGTTACCCTTGGCACGCTTTTCGGTGCAAAGTGGGCCACATGTGGACCCCACTTTTACCCGAAATTACCGTTTTGCCCCTGTGTCCAAATTGGACGAAAGGGATGTGCTTTTTAGCTATTTTGCTTATTCTGGGAACGTTGGTGATATTTATTTCAGCATCCGGAGACGTTCATTCTGAGGCCGTAGCTTCTGACTCTTGGTGTTGACATTGGGACACTACATTTTGCAGCTTCTTGCCAGGCAAGATACCTTGCCAAATTGTTTACAGTGCTTTGCATGCTATTTATATTTATATTTATTTATTTCATTTCTGTATAGTTCTTGCATGTATAGTTTTCTTTCAGTCATTACTATGTATTAGATATGTTGACACACACATGGCACTTAGTATCATAGAGGACAATTATTAGGCGTATGGGCTTTTAACCACTCTGGTAAACCGTAGTTTATAGCTCGCACTACGGGCGTGTGTCGCGCTGGTCGCTACCCCAGAGGTATGTCGATTTCTGTAGAGTCGCGCTGGTCGCTACCCCAGAGGTATGTCGATTTCTGATGTTCCAGACGGGTGTGTGAGTTGTGAGGCTTAGATCGAGTAGACTACCCTTGCCCATACGTCGAAAAATTGTCCTCACTTGCATTCATATAGATTATCTTGTACAGCGTACTTATTTATTTTCACATTATATGCATGTTTACTGTATTCAAGTTGGCTCGTATTTTCTGTATCTTGTTATGTCCCTCTGAGGACCTGGTCCGCTGCCAGGTGTACCTGTTCTTGAGTATTTGTAGGAGCGCAGATTTGGAAGGATATAGATGCTTCGTAGATGTCTTCTCTTCGAGACGTGATTGGTAGCTGGTGCTTATATTGTTTGAGTGAGTTGTACTTATATTGTATTTACTTTCCCATTTGAGTTGGTAGTGGATTTGTTTCCATCCAACTATCATCTTTAGATACTTCTTATTGAGATCTGGTTTCATAGATACTGGTTATTTATTTCTATATGATTTTGGTGGATGAGATTTAGATTTTACCCTGTGACTTGTATTACATTTTATACCACTTGTGGATTTTATATTCATATTACAGCGTACGTATGGATTTGGTTTCCATATATTGGAGTTGCCATATCCATGCGGCTGGCATGCTTACGTGTCCTAGTCCTACGTATTTTTGGGACTGGGGCGTGACATGTTTTTGTGGTGGCCCATGCAGGTCAAGAGCATATTGTCTCGGTTACGTTACTGTACCGAACAAGCCTGCACCTAGGAATAGAGTATAGGATCTCATCCACAATTAACTATGATTCATTTTCCTTCCAATCTATTCTATCTGAATAATTGCATCATGCTTGATTCTTGTACTTCCCTAATAGTTCTTGAGTATAGCCTTCTACTAGAATATAGGAACCTCTGTTATTAGGATGATAATTAGAGTAGCACACCTATTAAGAATACAACGAGAATATAGACACACCACTAAGTTTAGAATATCTAGTGAACCCTAGAACTCCTTATCTTTAGATTGGTATACCATTACCCCTTGATGTATTAAGAAGACTTGAGTAGTATAGACACTACTAGAGATAGTTAGAAGTTTTACCATAATATTTGACCCTAGCATAGAGGATACCTTAATAAGTACCAAGACCCTTCTCGTAAACCTTAACAAGATTTTCTACGGTATCCTTAAGACAATTACAGTACTAGTTTATTGTTATAAGTTGGGTAGTATACCTCACAACATAGTATCACATAGTCTTTTGCCTTATTATTATTGAAGTGTGAATGAATGACATTTAACTGTATGCTAGCTTAGGACGACATTATTATTATTTTCAGACTGTAGAGCTTAGAAGCCATACCCCTGATTTGTCAAATATCGACCTAGACAAGGAATTAGTATGATAACTGTAGAGATTGTAGAGTCTTTTATTATTATTGCTTATGTTGTTTTTGCTTCTGCGAACTTGAAGTAATTTGTACCTTCTTTCATCATAATCCAGCGTATTTATGTTTGTTGTACTACCTTAATTTATGCTGCTATTAAAGCCTAGTTTTTGTAAGCTTATTCTTTCATCGAGCTTGCTCATGGCACATGTATTATTGGGTGCACACAATGATACAATTGCCTAATCAGAATCGGTGTATTAAGGTCTAGCTAACCTTAGTGCGCTTGGTTCGCTCTTCGCATTACTACTTTACGTGGATTGAGATATATGGTAGTAGACAGATATACTTGCCCCTAGATATGGCTGACACATCGTATCGGTTACATAACTGTACTGATACGAGCATGTAAATAGGAAGTTACCAAAAAATAGGATTTCAATCCACAACTGTCCTGACAACTCTTTTTTTTCGAATTTCTTAATCTCTTTGAACCTCGTACTTGTATTCTGTCCCCTTCACCTCGAGTTCTTTATTATTTCTCTCCGTCTTCCCCTATTTCGGAAAGACGAAACCTCGTGCTGGTATGAGTTGACACTGATAGTACTAGCTATACCCCATAAGGCTAAACACATGACTTAGTGACCCTCTTTTATAATTGGTTAAGGGCATATCGTAGGTGATATGTTTGGTGTTAAACTTCTGAGGATTAAAAATCATGATTAAATAATTTTGAGCAATAGTTTTTCTAGACGTATGGCCTTAGGTGGTAGATGGAAAATTTTAAGTTCGGCAGGTTGTGAACCTCTCACCCAAAAGTTTGACCTACCTGGCTGAGTTAGTAAGACTAAGTTTAGCTTGAATCCAGTTAGAAGTAGAACACAGTATTTTTAATTAATTTTGCAATATTGTATCACTTAGCGCCCTTACCGTGCTCCGATAATTGGAGCACTACACTAGCCACTGCCTTCCTACAAATTCTACACCCTTATCCTAGACATGCCCATCATCCAATTCTCATCTTTGTGCAATTTTCCAATTGTTGGACGCTTTTATGCAAAGGAGCATTTATGTGTCCACACCATTGGACATGACACATGAAGAAACCTATTTTTTGCTCATATGGATTTTTCTATGATTTTTTTTCTTCTTCAGGATGTGCGACGTGCAACATCGCCCACCCCTTTAAACCTAACCTTGCATTTTAAACAATGCAAATCTTATACCATCATTGCATTCTATCGTGGCTTAATTTTAATTTCGAGGACAAAATTTTTATAAGTTGGGTAGAATGTAAAACCCCCCTTCCTAGAAAATCGTATATACATTTTTTTTATTAATTATTAATTAAATTATAGTAATTAGGCCTAAATAGGAGAAATAAATTTTTAATAATTTTTATGTTAGGTGTTCGGGCACTTAGAGGACTTGTGGGACCATCAGGAATTTTTCGAAATTTATTCCATGTAGGAGATCCCT
Source organism: Iris macrosiphon (assembly GCA_036927795.1). Taxonomy (NCBI): domain Eukaryota; kingdom Viridiplantae; phylum Streptophyta; class Magnoliopsida; order Asparagales; family Iridaceae; genus Iris; species Iris macrosiphon. The sequence continues at coordinate 22,106,168 of JAYESA010000006.1, read as the reverse complement.
TGAGCAGTTGCTAGCCTAACGATGTGCAATGCCCTATTATATAAATTTTTTCTTATGAGTATATATATATATATATATATGTATATACAAATATATATATATGTATATATATTTTATAAAAAAAAAAAGGAAAAGAAAATAAAAGAAAATAAATATATAATAATAATACTAATAATAATAATAGTAATAATAGTATTAGCTCCTTAGAATTTCGTTTGCCAGCAACTTAATGCTAAGTTGCTCTTCAGCAACTTAGTTCTTTTTTTTTTGCTCACCCGCCCATTCAGCAAGAGGAGAGCACTAGCACCCGACCCTTCCTATTCAGCGGCCAACCCACAACCCGCGGATCCAACTTCCTCTCTCTCTCTCTTAATATATAATATATATATATATAATAGCTCTCTAAAACCCTAACCTATTTCCAGACTTTCTCTTCCCATCTAGAGCCGTCACCGCAGCCAGATAGTCTCCCCAAGCCATCCAATCATCCCGTCGACGCCGACATCGCGAACTGCAGTCTCCCACTCGAAGCACCTTCGCTCCGGCGTATTTTTCCGTTGACTCGCTCATCCAAATGCTGTTCCGTTTTCATAGGTATGATCTTCCCTCAACCCTCTCCAGTATTTGTTTTATAGTCAGCCTCGGAAAACGTGTGCCCCTAGGTGAAAAGCAGCGTCCAAAGTTGGATGAGCAGACAGAATTCTGCAATCGCAGAATTCCAGATTGACCACCCATATTGTCGAGTTCGTATCTCCCACCACAGAGATCCGAATTCGATGATTCTTTTTGATACTTGTAGATTACATGACCTAGTTTATTTTCTGTATAATAACTTTGTGCTATTAGTCGCTGTGGACAGAATTATATTCGTCACAAAACTGCGCGCACCCACTTTTTCCGGTTTTCCAAAAGTTGGAGATCGGAGCGCGCCCCGCCAAACGGGACCGCCCCGCCGTGTGCCAAGTGTACCGAATGGTGCACGCGGCATAACGGGACACGTGAAAATTCGTGGGGACTGAATTGGATGCGTGTGCACGCCGGAATCAGGCCGTATCCGCGAACACATTCCGTGTCGCCACTTTTGTGGAACTCGCGAGTATTTTGTGCACGCTTGTCAGATTGTGACGAAACTTGCGCCACTGGACTCGTGGTAACGCGCTGGTCCTGTGACCCAATTTTCACGTAATTCTGAGACGGTTGACCAGATCGCCAATTGGCGGGCCCACAGTTGACTTTTGGACCAAATTATGTTCGGCCCATCGGAATCCATATTTGGACATACCATTGGGTTCGTATTGACATTTAGAGTTGTTTGACCTATAGTTTGTCCCATTTAGAGACTGTTACCCTTGGCACGCTTTTCGGTGCAAAGTGGGCCACATGTGGACCCCACTTTTACCCGAAATTACCGTTTTGCCCTTGTGTCCAAATTGGACGAAAGGGATGTGCTTTTTAGCTATTTTGCTTATTCTGGGAACGTTGGTGATGTTTATTTCAGCATCCGGAGACGTTCATTCTGAGGCCGTAGCTTCTGACTCTTGGTGTTGACATTGGGACACTACATTTTGCAGCTTCTTGCCAGGCAAGATACCTTGCCAAATTATTTACAGTACTTTGCATGCTATTTATATTTATATTTATTTATTTCATTTCTGTATAGTTCTTGCATGTGTAGTTTTCTTTCAGTCATTACTATGTATTAGATATGTTGACACACACATGGCACTTAGTATCATAGAGGACAATTATTAGGCGTATGGGCTTTTAACCACTCTGGTAAACCGTAGTATATAGCTCGCACTACGGGCGTGTGTCGCGCTGGTCGCTACCCCAGAGGTATGTCGATTTCTGTAGAGTCACGCTGGTCGCTACCCCAGAGGTATGTCGATTTCTGATGTTCCAGACGGGTGTGTGAGTTGTGAGGCTTAGATCGAGTAGACTACCCTTGCCCATACGTCGAAAAGTTGTCCTCACTTGCATTCATATAGATTGTCTTGTACAGCATACTTATTTATTTTCACATTATATGCATGTTTACTGTATTCAAGTTGGCTCGTATTTTCTGTATCTTGTTATGTCCCTCTGAGGACCTGGTCCGCTGCCAGGTGTACCTGTTCTTGAGTATTTGCAGGAGCGCAGATTTGGAAGGATATAGATGCTTCGTAGATGTCTTCTCTTCGAGACGTGATTGGTAGCTGGTGCTTATATTGTTTGAGTGAGTTGTACTTATATTGTATTTACTTTCCCATTTGAGTTGGTAGTGGATTTGTTTCCATCCAACTATCATCTTTAGATACTTCTTATTGAGATCTGGTTTCATAGATACTGGTTATTTATTTCTATATGATTTTGGTGGATGAGATTTAGATTTTACCCTGTGACTTGTATTACATTTTATACCACTTGTGGATTTTATATTCATATTACAGCGTACGTATGGATTTGGTTTCCATATATTGGAGTTGCCATATCCATGCGGCTGGCATGCTTACGTGTCCTAGTCCTACGTATTTTTGGGACTGGGGCGTGACAATATTTGTCTAACAAGTTGAGTCGACTATATCTCAATCCACGTAAGGTAGTGATACAAAGATCGAACCAAGCACACTAAGGTTGATCAGACCATAATACACCAATTCTGATTTAGACAATGTATTAGTGTGGTCCCCCAATAATACATATGTCATGAACAAGCTCAATAAAAGAATAAGCTTGCAAAACTAGGCTATAATAGCAGCATAAGTTGAGGTAGTAAAAATATAAGTACGCTTGATTATGATGGAGGAAGGTACAGAATAATCTAAGTTCAGCAAGAAGATCGGTGTTGTGCCTCTACAGTTTTCATAATAACTCCTTGTCAAGGTCTTTAGTCGACCAAATGGGTGTATGGGCCTCTAAGTTCTACAGTCTGGGTAAACACTATCTTTTATGCAAGTCTATAGTTGGTTTCATTCATTTATACTTCATTAATGAGTCAACAGGACTATGTGTTAATAGGTTATGAGGCATACTATCCAACTTACAATAATTTAACTAATAGTGTTATTGAATACTAGAGTATATATTCCTAGTATAAATCATCTTTCTAACCCCTATCAAGCACAAAAGATAAGATAAGATTGACGTTGAGAAGGGACCACGCAAGATGCAATGCAAGCAATCAAATGAGAATGCGAAACAAATCAAGGGAGGTAATAAAATAAGTGGATGAGATCCTATATTCTAATCCTATGCGCAGGCTTGCTCGACACAGTGACGTAACCGAAATAATATGCTCTCGACCTGTATGGGCCACCATAAAAACATGTTACGCTCCAGTCCTAAAATACGTAGGACTAGGAACACGTAAGCATGCCAGCCGTATGTATATGACAACTTCAATATATGGATACCATAATACACACGTACACTGTAATATGAATATAAACTCACATGTGGTATATATATATGGTCACAAGTCACAGATATACTAAATCTCATCCATACAACAAGTCACAAAAGGAAATAACTAAACTAGAATAATAAGTCTGAATAATCCAAAACTAATAGTCGGGTGGAGACAAATCCACTACCAATGACTATATCAATACTAAAATGAGGGAGAAGGGTAAATCTCCAATATAAATGAGATGATGATATAAAGGTATCAGTGAAGCGATCCATCGCTAGAGATAATCACTGATGCTCAGAAGGTAAGACCTCCTCGAAAGAGATAAGTAGTAAGTCCTGATCTGTGCTCCTGCGAATAGTCATGAACATCTACACCTGGAAAGGGACCAGGTCCTCAGAGGGACGTAACAAGATACATAGAAGCAAGCCAATTTGAATACAGTAAACATGCAATATAGATGGAAAATATATAAGTACGCTGTACAAGACAACTATATGAATGCAAATGGGGATAACTTTTTGATGTATGGGCAATGGTAGGCTACTCGATCTAAGCCTCACAACTCACACACCCGTCTAGAATATCAAAAATTGATATACCACGGGAGTAGCGACCAGCGTGTGACTCTAGAAATTGATATACCGTGGGGGTAGCGACCAGCGCAGCACACTCCCGTAGTGCGAGCTAGATACTACGGTTTACCAGAGTGGTTAAAGCCTATACGCCTACTGATTGTCCTCTTATGGTACTAAGTGTCATGTGTGTGTCAACATATCTAATATATAGTAATGACTGAAAGAAATTACACATGCAATGAATATACAGAAATATAATGAATATACAGAAATATAATAAGCATGCAAAGTACTGTAAATAATTTGGCAAGATATCTTGCCTGGTAAGAAAGCTGCAAAGTGTAACGTCCAAGAGTCAAGCACACAGGATCAAAAACTACGGCATCAGAATGAATATTTCCAGATGCTAAAATAGACATCACCAACGTTTCCAGAATAAGCAAAATAGCTAGAAAATACTACTGTTTCGTCCAATTTGGACACAGGGGCAAAACGATAATTTTGGGTCAAAGCGGGGTCCACATGTGACCCACTTTGCACCAAAATGCGTGCCAGAGGTAAAGATCTCTAAATGGGACAAATTATAGGTCAAACAAATTCTAAACGTTAATACAAACTCATAGGTACATCCAATTTTGGATTCCGGTGAGTCGTACACAAATTCGCCCAAAAAGTCAACCGGGGGGCCGCAAATAGGCGACTTGGTCAACTGTCTCAGAATCGCGTGAAACTTGGATCACAGGACAAGCGTGATACCACGAACCCAATGGCGCAAGTTTCGTCACGTTCTAACGAGCTTACACTAAATGACGCGGTATTTTGCAAAAGTCGCGATATAGGGACTTTTCGCGGATACGGGGTAATTTTGACGCGCACACGCGTCCAAATCAGTTTCTGCAAAAACCCATACATTTGGGTATACTGTGCGCACCTTTTGGTACACTTGGTACATGGCCGAGCGGTCCCGTTTGGCGGGGCGTGCTCCGTATCATAAATTTTTATGTTTTAAAAAACAGGTTTTTATGGATTTTTAACCTAATTTAATTCAGCATACAATATCAAATAAAATAATATAATTGACAGGAAATAATCTAGGTTAGGTGGTTTTCGCATAGCAAGAAGAAAAACTAAATTCGGATCTCTGTGGTGGGAGATACGAGTCCGTAAACAGGGGTTGTTGCAACAGATTTTTTGAGATTAAATGTCGTGGTTTTTTCTTGACTTGGCGTCGATTTTTACCTAGGTTTGCACGCTGTACGATGGAAACTAATCTACGAAATTTAGAGAGGGATAGGTCGGGATCATACCGGTGAAGACGGGGTCGAGTTTGGTCGAGCGACGCGACAGGAAACTACACGTGAAGGAGGGTTTGTCACTGTGAATTTCTGCAATGGATGACGCGAACGTGCGATGTGTCTGAGGCCGGCCGGGGGCGCAGGGACTCCGACGGCGGCGGGTCAGCGACGGCGGTCTGGGAAGGTTGTCGAGGTGAGTAGGTTAGGGTTAGGGTCAGGGTTATGGTTTAGCAATTGGTTATATATATAGTGAGAGAGAGCGAGAGAGAGGGGCGGGTAGAATTAGGTATCACGGGTGTGGGGGGGGGGGGGGGGGAATTAGCAGCGGGTGGTTGGGTTCTGTTGCCAGCGAGTAGAGTATAGGGTTTTTTTTTTTGCTTATTCTTATTCTTTTACTTATTCTTTTCTATTTCTTTTCTTTATCTTTTCTATTTCTTATTACATTATTATTATTACTAATAATAATAATAATATTATTATTATTATTATTATTATTATTATTATTATTATTATTAATACAAATAATACTATTTATTAACACTTACTATTATTACTAATAATAATAACAATATCATTATTATTATTATTATTATTATTACTATTATTATTATTATTACTATTAACGCTTATTATTATTATTATATTTATTATAACTATTATTTATTATTATTAGTTTAAACATGTATATACGGTATCAAAATTTTAGGAAAAAATATTAGTACATCTAAAATTCTGTCACCTTTCTACAACAATTTTTCTACATACAATAAAATAAGCTAAAATAATAGTTTGCATAATAATTCTCTACATGCATAATTACCTAATAATTAAAATCTAATAAATTATATTTCTTCTAATTAGCTAGTAATTACTATAAATGAAGTAAATAATTAATTAAATAATAATACGGTTTATTAAAATAAGGGTTTTACAGATTTCGGCCACAAGCTGGCCCTCATACCCGTCATGGTTCGTTGTATCCACGGTGGTCTTCAAAACTTTGCTAAAAAGGTCAAAGACCATCCCGGTAAAGGGTACTTTAACCTGGTCGAGCTTCCCTACCATAACTTGATGGGTTGGCTCCTTTTTAACCATGAATCCCTGATATGCCACGGGACTGATGAGGACATGGTGGCGGCCGATGCCCTGATCTTTAGGTACTACTGGATGAAGTGGATTTGTGACACGGTCTCCGCCGGCAGTAGGGAACTCGCCTTCATGACAGGCTGGAATTTCTTCAACTTTGAGCCTGAGTTTTTTGATGATAAGAGGAACATCGTTCACCAGGACAATGGGGAAGAGACTCAAAATTTGTTTTAGAGGACCTTTCGTTGGCTACAAGTCATCCGTCCCTCCCACTTAGTGTACCAAAATTGAACTGCGGTCTTTGTGGAGCCTTATCTGCCAAGACGGTTTGCTCGTCAGTTTGGATACAACTAGTTTTTTTTGGGTCACCCGAGCATTTCTATCGCATACAGCGACAACTTACTCGAAAGGGCCCGGGCCTGGAGTTACTATAGTGCAACCCGCACCTAAGCTCAGTTTTAATTGCCAGTGGCCGGCGTCGTGCCTAGGATATAGTACACTGCAACAATATATTACTGTATGACGAATGCCCCATCGTTTGGCTTCGATCAGGAGATGAGTTATATTGAGGGCACCATGCTGATGCCTCCAGAGGCAAGAGCCCACAGACTCCTAAGAAATTTAAGGGGATTACTGGACCTTTGATCGTGGAACTGGACCCTTCGACTGGGGAAGAGGAAACAACGCCTTCTTCTGATGATCCCCTGGTTGTGAAACGCAAGTTGAAGGTTGAGACCCAACATGCTCGCTACTCAAAGAAGGCGAGAGTTGAGAAGGCCCTAGAGACGGGACCTGCAGCGAAGTTGAAGTCCTCTTCAAAGGGCATCATGATAGAAGAGGTAGGATACCTTGCACTGGTGGATTCTGAAGCAGATCCCCTCTTAGATGCTATAGCGATATTCGTAAAACCTCTCTATTTTATTCTTGTGTCACCCTTTCATGATATTTTTTTCTTCTGGTTTGTCTAAAATTGTGCAGACACCAAAGAAGAGGGTATGTCCCTGGCGATCGGCTGCCTTATTGGTTTTCTATGCTGAAAGGGACAAGGAGACGACCTCGCCTGAATCTGACGTGGGTGCCATGGAGCTTGCACCTGACGCTTCGGGAGCCCAAGGCAAGGATGCGGCTTTGGCGGTGCCTTATACTCCTCTGGATATTATCTTTGTAGATGACCTGGATGCCATAGGAAGGCTCCGACGACCTTGGACGAGCCACAACCTACGTTGGCCCCTCTAGTATGTTATTTCGTAACTTCACAACAAATAAGATCTTCTAGCTTCAGCTCTTAATCCTCTGGGTAAAATTAATTACTGGTTGTTCTAGTCATGCATGCCCCACCTCTTCCTTGAGGAAGGTAGACCTAGCTACTGGGGAAGGTGTCGAGGAACAAGATGGTAGGCTTGTTCAGAAGAGGCCTAAGCCTCTCTCTAGCTGTTGCAAAGAACACGTTGTAGGGTCGGTTGCTGGTTCCTCTAGTGTTGTGGTTGTCCCTCCAACTGTTATCGCTGAGCACTCTACAGTTAGGCCTCTTTGGATATTGGGGTTGTGAGCTGTCCCGAGGAAGTCATTCCCGATATTCCTGGAACTGCGGCTATTGGGTCATCTTCTGAGACTACCGCAATATAATCTGATGTTGGTACACATGGGGGTATTGAAGCCGCAGAATGACTTGGTACTTCGGTCCCTGGTCGCGACCGTATCCAACTATTTGCTGCTAGGCTGCAGGGTGTCCAAGAAATCCGTACGACCATGAAGGACTTGGTCACAAGCAAGACCGTCGGTCGATCTTCTGCTCCTGCTTCACCACTTAGGTCGTCGAGCATCGTCGTGCAACCCGTTATGCCCATGGCTACTTCTTCTGTCCCACCTTTTTTGACTCCGACTGTGCTGGAGGAGATCGATGAAACTGTTAGAATCTACCTATGAAGCTTTTACATATTTTTGAAGCAAGGGGTCGATAGCATATTGAAGCAGGATAAGTCTTTTGCCTAGGCTAAACACTTTTCCATGGGCCAGGTCAACTCCCTGAGGGGTCTCCCTGGTTTTGAACATATGACAAACCTGTTAAGTGAGAAGGTGATTAACGTAGAACAGTGTCTGACGAAACTACAACAATACCAGCATGCCAATATGGGAATGCTGATATCCCAGGAGTATGGTGAGTTTTTGAAGGCTATCGAGACGGAGAAGGCTTTTTATGCTTTGTCCAAGGAGGGCCTACAAGTGTGACCTCCAAGATTTACAGGAGAAGTGCTACAGGCTGGGTAATCTCAGATAGGATTCCCTCACCAGACAGAAGGACTTGACCCAATAGGTGGCTGAGGTAACTGAAGAAATAAGAAAGCTCTAGGTCAGGCTTGATATGATGGGGTATAGTCTCCGGGAGGACCAGTAAGAAGAGGAGGCCATCCGCATTGAGGCAATCCAAGTATCCAAGAACACGACTGGTGTTTAGATTATGATGTAGAAGCTAGAGGATAAACATGAGTCGTATGCCCCTTTATGAGGACCTCGAGGTCATGGCTAGGGGAGTCAAACGCCGGGCCAAGGCGCTCTTAGATAACCATATCGCCCGGCTTCATGAAAGAATAGCAGAGTTGTGCTATGACCAATAGCATTAGCAATTTCCTCTTTCTCTTTTCCTTTTTGCCTTACTGGACTTTAGATTGGGGTGTCAGCAAACCCTCAAATGTAGTTCACTTTTTGTTTCCCTTATGCAAAATAAATAAATCTTCTTCTTTTTGTTGCAGTTATGTGTGAACTTTGGATATGGTACTAGAGGCAATATGGACATAGTACAACACCGTAGTTGTTAAGGATATTCCACTAGAGAGGTTTGGTGGACCTTATTACTTCTTACGTACTTAAATACAAGTAATAGGTTTAAAACAAAACCATATCAGAGGTAATATGGATGTGACAAGTTTTATGGACTTAACACCGCTGGCGTACTTCGAGTTGGGTACGGGTGATAAGTTTAAATTACGATCAATATCAGAGGTAATATGGACGTGATAGTCGAGAGTTTTAGGACGATAGTTCAGAGGTAATATGGACATAAGTATCCTGGGGGAATAACTTTACTTAGGGTTGCTCCACTAGGGAGCTCTTGAGGATACATTTCTTATTGTCTATTCAGGACTCTCGAATACAGATAATATCTCTTACGAAGATTTGTGTGGAAGAAGTGCGTATTATGCTTACACACTTGTTGGGGGTGAACAAAAAAAAATATAAACAATGTACATCTTAGTTGTCCTGCTGATGACATGGGGAGTACGAGTCTAACTCAGACGTAGTACTTTTTGAGGAACTTACCGTTGATAAACATCATGAGCAAGTCTTCATTGGGTTTTGCTATCCGGTAGACACCGTTGGAAAATACGGACTCCACGATAAAAGGGCCCTCCCATTTATGTTAAAAAAATTTGGTTTTCTTGTGCGTCATAGGCATCGGTCTCCTTACTGATAAGACAAGGTCACCTAGCCGAAATATCCTTTTCTTAACCCATTTGTTGAAGGCTCTCGGGAGGCGTGCTTGGTATAACTCAATACACTGTTGAGCTAAGAGACGCTTCTCATTGAGTGCTTCTAATTCTTACAATCGTCGATGGTGGTTTTTATCGACTGTTAACTAGTTAGAGAGGGTCACCAGTAGTGAGAGAATTTGGACCTCTAGAGGTAGCATGGTCTCGCTTTCGTAGACTAGGGAGAAAGGCGTGCTATCGGTCGGTGTTTGGACTATTTTGCGATAGGCACAAAGATATTCGTCGAGCTTCTCATCCCAGTCGTGTTTATTGGATGACACAAACTTTTTAGGATCTTGATAATTGTCTTATTTAATGCTTCTACCAGAACATTTATTGTTGGCTTGTAGGCAGTTGAGGCTATATTTTGAATTCGGTTTTTGTCGTAAAACCGGTAGAAAGCGTAACTTGCGAACTAGGGACCATTGTCGTGGATGATTTTTCGTGGTAAGATGAAGCGATATATGACATAATATTTGATGAAACTGATCACATTTGACTTTTTTACTTCAGCGAGCACCCCAGCTTCCACCTACTTGGAGAAGTAGTTGGTGATAGCCATGATGAACCAATATCCTTTAGACGAATGTGGACTAATTAGTCCAATGATGTCCATTCCCCACACTTTGAATGGCCAAGATGCTACCGTTGGCATAAGAATTATGAGGGCTGGTAGATAAAGTCTGCGTGGATTCGGACATCCGTCATTTACTTGCATAGCTGACAGCATCCTCTACGATTGTCAGCCAATAATAAATAATTCATCGAAGACGGTCCTGTAACTTTAGATCGGGTTGATGGACACCGTAAACTCCGTCATGATCTTAACGGAGCGCATGTGTTGCTTCTGCTTTTGATAGACATCTCAGCAGAAGACCGTCATAATAATAATGATACAACATTTTAGTAGTTGTGTCATAGTAGAACCATAGGGAACATCTCCTGATGGAGGTGGCTTCCTTTGGGTTCTCAGGAAGAATCCCATAGACTGCGTAATCGATGAAGGGGAGTCTCTAGCCTTGGATATTGGTGTCTACCTCCGTTGAGTAGCTTAGACACATACATCGATTATTTTTTGGGCAGACCATCTCCTGGTCTATCACTGTGATCAATTGATGAGTTTTGATCAAAATTGCCAAGGAGGCAATGACACCGGACAGAGCGTCAGCCTCGATATTTTACAGTCAGGGAACATGATCTATGAAGAACCCATCAAAGGTAAAAATTATACCGAGCGCGGCTTGGTGGTAAGGGAGTAAATTCTTATGGCAGACTTCGTCATCGTAGGCCTCTAAGTAGTCTACTCCTACTTGCTTAGCGAGTTAGAGTATTATAATGAGGGCATTTTACTCTGCTACATTGTTGGAGCATGGCTCTTTGAGAGAGTAGCCGCGGTTGATGACAAGATCATCTAGGAAAATCAATACTATCTTGACTCCAACGACAATATCGCCTTTGGATCATGTTCTTGAAGCACCATTGAAGAACATTCGCCACACAGCCTCAAAGATTGTTGTGTTGGAGTCTGCGACCTCATCTGAGATCTTATCATAGAGTTTTGACATTTCTGGTACTGGGTGGGCGACCAGGAAGTCGACTAGTGCTTGTCCCTTAACTGCTTTCTGCGAAATAAATACCATTTAATATAGTGACAACAGTATCGCCCACGTAGCCAAGCGGGAGTTAAGTGCCCCAGGCTTAGTTATGAGGACTCTGAGAGGATTAAATCAAGATATTACATAAACTATTTGCCTGGCCATATAATGCTGAGTCTTCTGGATAGAAAATACCAGGGCACTCCTTCTCGACAGGGTTGTACCTGTGCTCCATGTCGACCATTATTCTGTTGAGGTAATAGATGTCCTGCTCGTGTACTGTATCATTCTTCTGGGCTAGTAGTACGCCAAAAGAATGATCCATCATACGTACGTAAAGCAGGAAGGGCTTTCCCATGACTGGGGCCATCAACATTGAGGGTTTCGAGAGATACTTCTTGATATCGTCGAACACTTGTTGGCATTCTTAAGCTGGAGGCTCCCAGGAAAGATTTGGTGGGGTTCATCTTAAGCTGATGAGCACGCATTAGGTCAAAGAATGTATTTAGATCATGGAGATGGTCATCTCGGAAGCAACTTTTGATAGCGATGTCATCGACATAACACTCAACCATCTTGTGCAGATGTTCGCGAAAGATGGTTCTCATAGCTCGTTGGTATGTAGCACCCACATTCTTCAGACCAAAGGGCATGACTCTGTAGCATTATACCCCTATAGGTGTTTGGAATCGTATATTTTTTATTTTCTGGAAATATCTTAATTTTGTTGTAGCCTGAGAATCCATCCATGAAGGACATACGCTCGAAGCTACAAGTGTTATCGATCATTATATCCATGATCGGGAGAAAAACCTCATCCTTCGGGCATGCCGTATTTAGATCATGAAAGTCGATACAGATTCAGATCTTTTCGTTCTTTTTAATGACATGCACGATATTGGCTACCCAATCTGGATGTTGTTCCTCTCGGATGAAGCCACTGGCTATCAGTTTGTTTACTTTAGTCTCGATGGCGTTCATGATATTTGTATGGAATTGTCACTATTGTTGCTTCACCGTCTTAGCGTTTGGCAAGATATTAAGTTTGTGGACCGTGATTTGGGGGGTCCAATCCTGGCATGTCTTCATAGCTCCAGGCAAAGATATCGATATACTTCCTTACGAGTTGTAGTAGGAATTCACGATCTTAACTGGACAAGTTTTGCTGATGAAGATAGGTCTAGGGGTGGATTCATTACCCAGATTGACTTGCACAACTTTGTCTTCAGTGAGAGGTTCTCGTTGCTCTAACCGTAATTCCTATTATGAGTCTAAGCATTGGGCCCACGGTTCTACTTCAAATAGTTCAGGTGGGTCATCTTCATCTTCCTCAGGGTTAGGTGACACCATATTGACAGATAATGATTGTCTGAAGATATCACCGATACTCATATCAGAGTACTAGGTGGAGGATTGTGAAGAGTGGGAATGCCACTCGTCTTCTTCTGAACCTTTGGGGGTTATAGGAGGTGTGACATAACCTAAACCATGTTTGGTCTTCTGGTAGTAACCTTCGGACTTGCCTGCAGGATCATGCAGATGCAGAGACAGTCATCGATATTTGCCATAGTGTAGGCCCTTAGCGGCTTTCAGGTCATAACCTATCTTCTGGATGAGGTGTTTGGCTTGAGCATTGTACCAGTAAAGTTGTATTTTGCCTGTATCGAGTTATATCTCATGTTCTTATGGGATGAAGGATTGGGGATATTCTACTCTGTTAAAGATGATAGGTTTGTCTCCCATCCTCTTTGTTGGAACTGTGAAGTAGGAGTTTTGAATAGGGAGAATTTGGTCCACTGCATAGGTGGTAGTCACATGTGTATGTAGTTGCAAGCCTAGACCGTGCTCTAGAAAATACAAGGTATTTAGATGTGTAACATCAGAGTAGTACAAAGATAATCCTTTATTCATAAAAAAAAGGTATTTTGTCGACAAGAATTATATCGTCAAGAGAAGGGATGTCAGCATAAGCGGCCACGTACTCTTCTAGCTCATCTTTTCCGTGATCTGTCTCAAATACGAGTGACGGCTTCAGAGGCCACCTGTGAAGCTTTACCACCAGGGGTTCAGACGTAGTTGCGGGTGATGGACCCTCTTTGGGTGGTCTACTCGGTCTCAGCAGGTGGACGACCAGAGGTTTGGGTGCCTTCTTATTTAGTTTTACTACGAGGGGAGTAGCTGTATCAGAGCACGTCCTTTGAGACGGACTCTCAAGGGCTCGTCCGATGTTTCCCCAGTTTATGCTTCATCATTAGCGATGTTACCACCTTCGTCTTGGTGGACTTGTTTGTACAGGATTGAATCAGAGTAATATGCTTCGATCCCTTTGAATGGATCAACGTCAGCAAACTCTCTCTTGACAACGTCATGATCGTCAACGTACTTCGGGCACTAGTACAGAGTTGATGGCATGATCATGTACTGATGTATCCACAAAAGCCCCAACAAGATATTATATGATACATCTACATCTATGACATAGTAGGTGACCTCTTCTTTAAGTCACGGATATGATATTTTAGGCGAATCTTACCCAGAGGGTAGCTCCTTCCTGCGTTGAAGCCGCTGATGGCAGTATTAGTTGCTTCCAGTCGGTGCATAGGGATACCCAAGGTATAAAGCAGACTCTTTGGGATGATGTTGATGGACAAATCGGGGTCAATATGCATCCGGTCCACCTTGATGGTGCTGATGTATCCGGTGTAATACAGAGGGCGATCGTGCCTATTATTCTTTAGCAACATGTCTTATTGCGAGAACATGATATTGGGTATCTCCTCCATCATATTATTATATGGGGGCATACGGCTGGATTCTCAGTAGGCAGCTTGACCAGAGCTAGGTAAGTATCGACATTCTATAATGCCTCACTCAGAGTGTCCCGAGTATCTTTAGAGAGTCAGAGGAGCTCGATTAGCAACAACTTTGCCGGAGTGTTGGCAAGTTGTGCCAAGATGTCAAAGTTGTAGGGCTTCTCTAGCCCATGAGCTAGTTTCTTGCACAATTATTTGTCAAAGCGAGTTTCTTTCTACTTCAGTTTGCCTACTGCGGGGGGCTGAGACTGGCCCGGATTAGATGTAGTCGGTGCAGTAGGCACAATAGTTGACAAAATATCGTCTTTGGGAGCATTATAGTCCCGCTGGTAGGCAAGGTCTGACCTAGTTTCCCCTACTATGGCTTCCTCGGTGGTGGAAGAAACCATATGGCAAGATTTGAACTTCCTTCCCTTAGACTTGACGGCAGAAGGGGTTGCTTGCTGCATCAAGTCTGGAGTAAGATCTGGGTGTACCTATATCACCTTGCCCCATGGTGTGCTAAAAGGTACCAGCTAGGCTGTTTGGTTATGATTTGGAGAGAGATTAACAACCTCCATTGATGCCTTATGGATCAGGACCATACCGTCTTGGACATCTGTTACCGAAAAGTCACCACTGGAGAGATACCATATTGGCGGCAACTGTCTGTTTATGGTGATAAACGAAAGAAAATATAAGGACGAGGTTTATACGAAACCCGCTCTTTGGTTTACAAACAAGCTTGTACAATTAATCCTATACGAGGATATCGAGTACAATTTTTTAATCTGGGTAAAATATTGCTATAGGAGTCTGATCTGCAGTCGATCACTTTGTCCCTTGGACCACACGATGGTGAAGAAGTGTCGTAGAAGACGGAAAGCAGCTTCGAAGGTTGCAAAAGAGGATGGATGTACGATGCCAAAGTCGTCGATCACTACTCTTTGCCTGAGCTCTGGGTTCTTCTCTCTCTGAGATTCTTCGACTTCTCTCCAATCTCCAATTTTTCGACCTTTCCACTCGCGACCATAGTTTTTTTTCGACCCTTGACCTCTGTCGATAGAGGTCTCTATTTATAGAGTTTTAGTGATAGTGACCACTCAGTCGGCGTAGAAGCCGAGCCGTGGAAAGTATGGCACCTCTCTATGCGATGGTTACAATAATCGTTGCCCGCGTATAAATGATCTCCTAAATGAGCGTGTGACGCGTGTTCAATTAAGAGACAATGCGTATAACTGCTGCGAAGATCACGGCATAGAAGCCACGTAGGTAGTCATCCCTTACGTAGAGAAGGTTGGCGTAGAAGCCAATAACCGTCACTATGGCGTAGAAGCCAAAGAGTTATCAAACCGGCATAGAAGCCGAATAGGCGTAGAAACCGAGCAGGCATAGAAGCCGAGCAGACATAGAAGCCGAGGGGGCGTGGAAGCCTGATGCGTAACGTGCCAGAGTGATGATGTGGACGTCTTGGCCGAAATTACGGCTTTTGGAGATATAATCAAATCTCTTGCATTAAATGTAGAGATCCTCCATCATCCTGCGCATTAAATGCAGAGGCGTGTCTTGAAGATCTGTCATTATTCTGTGCATTAAATGCAGAGACGTGCCTCGAGCCCTGTACGAAGAGCAGCTTTTGACGTGGAAGCCTGTTTGTCTTCTACGGAGCGTAAACAGCTCACATCTGCCTGTGTAAAACTAGGTAGCATATTCCTTCATATGCGTAAAAGCAGTTTACGCCGAGGAGATGTCAGTAAACGACGGTTTGGTGACATTTAATCAAATTCCTTGCATTAAATGCAGAGATCCGCCATCATCCTGCGCATTAAATGCAAAGGCGTGGCTCGAAGGTCTGTCATTATTCTACGCATTAAATACAGAGACGTGCCTCGAGCCCTGTACGAAGAGCAGCTTTTGATGTGGCAGCCTTTTTGTCTTCCGCGGAGCATAAACAGCTCACGTCTGCCTGTGTAAAACTAGGCAACGTATTCCTTCATATGCGTAAAAGCAGTTTACGCCGAGGAGATGTCACTAAACGACGGCCTGGTGACATTAATCAAATCTCTTGCATTAAATGCAGAGATCTGCCATCATCCAGCACATTAAATGCAGAGGCGTACCTCGAGGGTCTGCCATTATTCTAGCCGTTGTCTGGGTAGGCGTGCAGTACTCTTTGTCAGGAGTCAGACGTCAGGTTCATTGCGTGATTTGACAGGTTCATTTCGGGGAATACGAAGCGTTCCTCGTACACTTCAATGCTGCATTGAAAGCGGATGAGTTTTACGCCATAAAGGCGATATAGCACCCCTTTTACGCTGAAGCGACCTGGACGTACTGCATTGCGTGGATAGTCCTTGAGCTTTGTATTTTTTGCTGTTCTTAGCGAGAAAGCTCTGTTGTATGCCGATGGCTCCGAAGTCATCCTTTTACGCTGCCCAGCACCAACATGCTGCGTATGGCTATCCAGCGTATTTTTTATGCTTCTACAAGACCCCCTTCAAAGCTTTTAAATTTCTCGTAATTTGAAACGCTTTGAATGAAGCATAAAACGGTCAAGTCTGACTCGTTCTTCAAGGCTAATTTCTTGGCGGATTCTCGAGGATCTGTTGGGAATCGGTGTATTTTTCTTTTGCCTATATAAAGGCTGGGGAGTTAACCTGTTCTTCCCATATTTCTTTCACCACACAGAGATGATCGCCGGAGTTCGTCGGGTCATCTTGAGGATTAAGAAGACCATGTTCTTCCAGCATGTAAGGAGCCAAAAAAGAAGGCATCTTCGAGCAAGTGTCCTCTGCAATGATGGATCATGGAAGGATATCATAGTCTCCCTTGCTCAGGATAATCAGCAACTTCATATGGCGGTTCACCCAGGAGAGAGGAAGGGTCGTATTAGACCACACAGCTTGCAAGCTGTAAATTTTCTCCTGATACTTTCGTGGACGAGAGCAGACAAACTGTAACTGCCGTCCTCGAGTATTGAGTTGGGTTTAATACCTCAACTAAATCTGTCATGGCGCTGGACACAGGAAAGCAGATTGACCCTGCTGTCCTGTATTGGAGGATGGGTCTAGGCCCAATTCTGTATCCTCCCACCATTAATTATTTTCTTGTTAATCGGTCGCGAAAACCGACTAACTGCTAAAGAAGACGGAAGAAGATCTCCACCGATACGAGAACCTGGCAGAACAGATTCTGGGGGTGGCCTTCCGATGACGACGAGAAAATCCTTTATAAACGGGATTTCCCTCATATGTAATCATGAAAATAAAGAAAAACCCTTGTAGACTGGATTTTTCTCATATGTAATCATGATTTAATAAAATTGTCTTCTTCTGTGCATATGATTATCCTGCCATATATTTTGTTGTGATGAAGTCTGAATATGTGTAGCTTCGACACGTCTGGTAACTTTACGCCGACTCTGATAGAAAGAGTATTAGGTCTTATCCTGTCTTTTTCGCATAATTAAAGATGCGCAGAAAGCCGCTTAGCACTTAAGTCGAGTATTCGAACTGTCCTGCTGTTAGGAATGGGGAGCCGCGTAGAATTCTGAACCGTCACTTCTGATGAGAAGAATTTTTGTTCAGACCATCATCTTCAAGAATGATTTCTCGAAAATCCCTTGGAACAGGGCGAGGAATAGCTGTCAAAAACTGAGTCGCCATCTTGAACTGTAAATAAAATATTCAGACTGGATCCTGAATGAACTTCCAATCGACCCAAGAAGAAGAGTCTTTTTCAATGTTGAACTCTGTATGCTTCGGGTACTTGGGATATTTTGGGGCCAAGAAGGAGTATCCTCTGCGTGAACCCTTGCAATTGACCACCCTGGGAGTTGTTCAGATATGAGCATATTCTGGCCTGCGTATTCTCAGATATGCGGAAAGTCATAGATCTATAATATAGATGAGCGTAAATCGTAAGTTTGTAGCCTCTCGAGCGTAAAAGCTGCTGAGCATGAGAGCATCCGGGCGTAAAACTGTAGATCTGTAGCCTCTGCAAAGAAAATCTTCCGAGCGTGAAGTCGTGGATTTGTTGCCTCTGAGCGTAAAAGCCAACGAACGTGAGACCATAGATTTGTAGCTCCTGAGCATGAAGTCGAAGGTTTGTAGCCTCTCGAGCATAAAAGCTACCGAGCACAAAGGCATCCGGGCGTAAAACCATAGACTTATAGTCCCTGAGCGTAAAATCGTAGATCTGTAGCTGTCGAGCGTAGAAAGCTCCTTGGCGTAGAACCACGAATCTGCTTTGCATGAAAACTTTTCAAATTCGCTGACTGTCCACCTTCCCTGAGTAATAGACTGACGTAGTACCCAATCATAACCAAATATTAATTGTCGGGTTTGGTTCAGGATCCGAGGAGTCCATCCGAACTCTATATATACCCCAAGGCTCTCAGAAAAAAACTTTTCATCTGTCTTTTGCAAAAGAAAGCCTTCGTCTCTTCGAGTTCTCTCCTTCGTTTCTTCTCCGAGAATTCAGAGTTTTTAGCAATGGCCCCGAAACCGATCTTCTCCTCTTCTAAGGGAAAGAAGGACGACTCTTCTTCTCGCTCTTCTGCCCAAGCGAGAGCGACTTCCGTCGGGCAAGGCGAGCTTCATTCTGAATAAAATGTCCCGCCGACGAGCAGCGCACCCGGACTTAGAGGTAAAGCTTTTGGGTCGAAAAAGAACGACGAAAAATCCTTCGCACACGTCATACGTGATCGCGCTAGGTCATTTCCTGTGCTGATAGCCTCTTTGAGGAAGATGACGCACGGAGATGTTTAATCTTTTACGCCCACATTTCTAATGTGTCAGCGTAAAGACTCCGTATTTTCGCAGTTTGAGCGTAAAAGCTTTGACTGTCGAAAATTTGGCATATACTATAAAATTTGAGTTTTTCGCTTCTGGATGAGAATTCTAGCGTAGAAACTCGAATTTTGCCGGTCTGGCGTAAAACACAGACTGTATACTGCCAACCTTGAATTTTATGCTTTAGAAAATGGATTCCAGCGTAAATGATCAAGTTTTTACAGTCTTGGCGTAAAGCACAGACTGTTGCCTCTTGGCATATGCTGCAAGATTGTAATGTCTAGTATAGAAACTGAAGTGTTTTTCTTGCATTTTGTAGTTGACCTGCATGTGTCTCCACTGGCCGAGGTGATGGGTTCTGCTGCCGGGATGCTGCATTCCAACTACCTGGAGGATCTGTCGTACGTGACATTTTCTATCTCCGGACCCCAGTATCCTGAAGGAAGGGGGATCCTGATATCGGCTCAAGGCGAGCTAATGCTGTTGAGCATGATCAACGGAGAGCCCCTGGCGGCCGTAGACGGGGAGCAATATATAAAGCCGGCTTTCCTCTTCGGGGACATGATTGACAAGCAGTCCCAGACGAAGCCCAAGAAAGAACTCTGGGTTTTCCCTGCCGGAGGATTGGTCCGGTATCTGCCCAAGATACTGAGAGACTACCCCATCTCGACATTCTTTCATGCTACACATCCCAGGAGGATGTCGTGGGTGCTGACTCCCAATCTTCACGGCCGTCCGGGGATGATATTTTACCAGAAAGGATCTGGGCAAGGGTCATTTGTCAACCGTCCTTCCGGCTCTGTGGTGCCGTTCAGGGGATTGTATCCGAGCAGTGTCCCGAGTGAAGACAGTTCAGTGCTCCAGCCGGTGCAATTATCGACTTTCTGTAATGATTTCATGGGGCATGGGGGAGTATACCCTAAGGTTAATCCTCGGTGCAATGGGTGGATCACCCCAATAAATCTTCAATGGGCTCGCTTAGTTGACTGGGCCCTGAAGCACTTTCAGAACAAGCTGGAGAGCATTGGTCTATATGCAGCTGTGAATGCTACCAGTGTTGGGTTGCCTCTCAACCCCAACCTGTTTCTGGCTTTGATGGAGCGATATATCTCGCTCACCGGGACTTTCGCCACTCCACCGGGGGAGTTGGGGTTAGCCCTCCACGAGATGGCAGAGATCTCGAGACTGCCGATGGAGGATACTCCTTATGAAGAGTATGTTCCCACCAACCGGGAGCTGGGGGATTCAGACCCTCGGGTAGTGGCAGTATACCAGGAGCTGATGTGTCACTACCTGGCGTGCACCGCCTTTTATGGTGAGCTTTCTGATTTGGCTCATACCAACAAATGGACGTCCTACCTTTTCTTTCACCGGGCCAGGACTGCTCAGCCAGAGAAAGTCTTGGAAGGCAAGGATCAGC
The DNA here is from genome assembly GCA_036927795.1 of Iris macrosiphon. Lineage (NCBI taxonomy): Eukaryota > Viridiplantae > Streptophyta > Magnoliopsida > Asparagales > Iridaceae > Iris > Iris macrosiphon. The sequence continues at coordinate 22,085,694 of JAYESA010000006.1, read as the reverse complement.
CTCTGAATTGTCTGAGCGTGCTTACTGCTCAGGAAGTCGACGATCTTATGGAAGACGCTAGGGCTCCAGATCAGATTCTCGACGAAGGGATAGGAAAATATCCTGCAGGCACTAAGGCCTACAGTTATCTGAGGCATTATCGCAGGCCCCTGTCCAAGGAAGCTCAACTGGCTGGCTTTCTTTCTATATGGCTGCGCTGACTGGTGGTACCCGGCATCATATTTGTGGACCGCATTCACCGTAACACCTTATGGCCTGCAGTGCATCTGGTGTTCGGGGCAAGGCTGGGCTTGCTCCCTGCCACGGTGTGCCGCATACAAGCTGGCCTGAGGGCCATGACTGAGGGGCTGCTTGCCGATAAAACTAGGCGTGATAGCTTTCCCCGGATAGAATTACCATACCTGTACTTGATGGGATGGTTAATTCTCTATAACCCCCGGGTGATGTCTCCCGGCTCTGGCAGTAGTTCGGGGGGTAGTTTCTTGCTGAATTACAAGAAATCTTCCTGGAATGTGACCACAGTTTTAGACTGTCGGCGGGCGCTGAATTTCAGTCACAGTTGGAAGCTCTTCTGCACTGTCCCCTCTGTACATCGCAATCAATCGGGGGTTAGGCTTGAGGATTCAGGTAGAGGGCACACCAATCTTTCGCCTGAAGCTTTTAATTGGTTGGTCTGCATTAGACCTTCCCATTTACTGTACAGAAGTGAAGACCAATGCTTCTTGGAACCCTACCTGCCTAGTCGGTTTGCCAGGGAGTTCGGGTATGACCAATTGCACGTAGGCAACGCCGTCACCAGCTTCAGGTCCAGGGGTGGACTTATTGATGGAGCGAGAGGATGGCAATACTTTACCATGGGTTGCACTGGAGCAATTTTTACTGTGCCCGTCATTACACTCTCTACGGAGCTGCGCATCCTCCACTCGTATGCCTAGTTTTACGTGGCAACCAACACCTTCTATCGCGATTTTGATATGGGTAGAAGTTTTAGGGTGCCCTCCTCCAAGCCCGCGGGAAGAGACGATGTCCCATCAGTCTCCTCTGATGAGGGTGAGGATGCCGTCAATCCAGATGAGCCTCTGTTGGCGGTACCGAGGGGTGACATACCTCCGCCTGCAAGGGCTTTGGTCATCTCTGGTAAGCGAAGGGCTCTTGTTCCGAAGGAGACTCCCCCTCGCAAGAAGAAGAAGGTGGTTAGTCGTCCTCTCAGGATTCCCGGCCGTGAGGCTCCTAGAAGTGACCCTGCTGCTTCCCATGTTGGGGATGTTTCTTTGTTTAGAGTTCTCTCGCCTTTTAGAGAGGGACACTCCACAGTTTCGGCTGGCGGTGCCGGAGAACTCCTGCTTGAGGCTGCAGTCGCTGCTATTGCTTCAGGCAGTGGTACGAGATTGCCTACCAGGCCGAGCCCAAGAAAGATATCTTTATCCAGACCGGCAATGGGAGAAATCCCTGCCGTGTCTGTAAACATACCCAGCAAGATTCTAGCTGACGAACCTCGATTGAGTCTGGGTGAAGACTCGGGAGAATACCTGCCGATGTCGGTTAGCACACCCCCTTCTCCAGGTATGACAGCTTGCTTAGCATCATTAAGAAATAATTTAGCTGTACTGGCCGCAGACGCGACATATACATCATCGGCCATGGGTAATATGTCATTTTTATGCCTCTTTTAGAAGAATTAACATCATGTCGATATTAACTTTCTTGTCTTCTTTTCAGGGGAAGACATCTTCGGGGAGAGCAGTGTTGACGTACTTTTTGGCTCCGTTTCAGCTCCTGGCGATGACCAGGAGGTGCCCGACTTCGAAGAGGAAACGTCTTCGGGTGCCGGTTCGCCCGGAGTGGTTTCGACATCTCAAGAAGAGGATGAACTTGTCATTGTGACAATGCCTCCTTTGAGTACGCCGGTCACTTCGTCCGTAGTTGGCGTATCTTCTTTTGTTGCGCCACCTGTTGAGGCGACGACTGTGGCAACATCGTCTGCGGTCGTTCGTGGAGGGAGGTTTGCCAATATTACAGCAACCCCCAGCGTCAATTCAGACCTAGCCCTGCTGACTGAGCAGTACACTGGTATTTTCTATACCACCTTGAAGATGCTCATATCAATGGTGTTGGAGAAAAATCTAAGCTTCGAGGCTTTGAAGAGGTCCTCTCAGATTGCCATAGTGCCGATCAGAGAATTCGACGACACAGGGGTGGCTGACATCCTGGAGGAGATGCTTAATGGTTTGGAACAACCCATTAATGAATATCTGCAGCTATCTCGAGACAGCGTTGACGATCTGGTCCAGGCTGAATACGACTCCTTGACTGCAAGGCTTGGGGAGTTGGAAACTCTGAGCAAGTCTATCGAGACGCGGCAGAAAGAGATGAATGAAGAGCATACCATCTTAGAGTATGTCATTCACCAGTTGGCCAAGAGCAAAGCTGAACATGAAGGAAATGAAGCGAGGGTCCGCAAGTTGGAGGCTAAGCTCGCTTTAGCAAAGGAGTAGGCTCGCGCTTCAGCCGTAGGTGTAGATGTTTTATAGAACCAAATGGAAGCGTCTCAACAGAACTTGGCACATGTGAGTGCCATCCACGCCGGTCTTGTACATGCTCTGTCTGAATTATCTGTCTTGAATGATGAGGAGACAAGGTTGGAGCGGGTTCGAGCTACCGTTTTGAACTCCAGAGATGCGAGAATGGCTGCACTGGCGCAGCAGATTCGTGACCTGACCGCTCCCCCCAAATGATGTACTTTTTTTTTTGCTTTTTAATGTAATTTTGCTCTTTTTGGGAATAATAAAGAGAGTCTTTTCTGACTTTGTGGACCCATCATTTTGGAATATAAATGACAAGTTTGGGTGAAAGTGATATCAGAGGTAATATGGACGTGATATACTCTCGGTAAGCTTTAGCCGGACATATCTATTCAGAGGTTATATGGACATGATAGAATATGCTTTAGCAGGACATATCTATTCAAAGGTTATATGGACATGATAGAATATGCTTTGACTAAAGTTTGTACACAAAACACTATCAGAGGTAATATGGACGTGATAGGTCTTGAAGTTCCAAATTAGTCGAACATATCTATTCAGAGGTTATATGGACGTGATAGAATATGATCCAACTAGTTTCGTTTTGGAAGTAGTATTGTCAGAATGAGATCTTCTCCATACTCCATTTGAGCAAAGGAGGTTAAGCGTAGTACCTTTTCAGAAATTTGCCATTGATAGGAGCCATCAACAAGTCTCCGTTAGGCTGGACTAACCTGTAAGCGCCGTTTGAGAACGTCGTCTCGATCACATAAGGGCCTTCCCATTTGGGCTGGAATTTATCCTTACTCCTGTGAGTAAGAATCATTGGCCTTCTCACAGCTAAGACTAGCTCGCCAACTTTGAACACTCTTTTCTTTACTCTTTGATTAAAAGCTCTAGAAATGTGTGCCTGGTAGAACGCGATGCACTGTTGAGCTTGAAGGCGTTTCTCGTCTAATCCTTCTAGCTCTTGAAGCCTTAAAAGGTCATTCTTTTCCTGAGTCAACTCATTAGCGACTGCTATCCTGAGTGACAGGATTTGGAGCTCGATGGGAAGAACTGCTTCACTCCCGTAGACCAATGAGAATGGGGTACAATCTGTCGGTGCTCGAACCGTTGTGCGGTATGCCCAGAGACATTCTTCCAGCTTCTCATTCCAATCCCTCTTGTTCGAAGAGACTAACTTCTTCAAGAGTTTGATAATAGTTTTGTTGAAGGCTTCTGCCAAACCATTAGCAGCTGGATAATATGTCGTAGAGGCCACATTCGGTATTCAATTTTTATCGCAAAATCGATGAAACGCTTGGCTGATGAATTGAGGCCCATTGTCATGAATTATCCTTCGAGGAATCCCAAAGCGATAAATAACGTGATGCTTGATGAAGCTAATCACATTAGATGCCTTCACCTCAGCAAGAGGGATCGCCTCTGCCCATTTGGAGAAATAATCCGTGATGGCCAGTATAAACCGGTGACCTCTGGAAGAAGATGGGTGAATAGGACCAATGATATCCATACCCCATGCTTCGAAAGGCCAAGATGCAACCGTAGGATGTAGATGTTCAGACGGTTGGTGTATGAAGTCTTCATGAACCTGACAGGCTCTGCATTATCTTGCATACTTTATTGCATCTGCGATCATAGTAGGCCAGTAATAGCCCATTCTCCTGATACGATCCTGTAGCTTAGGACCGGGTTAATGCGCTCCGCATACGCCATCGTAAGCTTCACGGATAATCTGTTGTGCTTCGTCATTGGAGAGACATCTCAATAGCAGTCCGTCGTAGGTCCGGCGATATAGGCACTGTGAAGACGCATCGAAGTAGAAGCGTAATGATCGTCTTTTGACGGATACTGCTTCTTTAGGGTCCTCCGGCAAGATTTCGTATGCCACAAAATCTATAAAGGGACTCTTCCAGTCTCTTGTAGGAGGATCGGTGTTCACAGCGTAGCTGTGTACTATGTGAAAGTTGTTTTTCACACAGAACAAATCTCTGTTAAGAAGGATTACCGAATTCTGCCTTCTTATAGGAGTAGCTAAATCTGTAGCTAGACTGGCTAGGGCATCAGCTTCCAGATTCTGAGATCGAGGTACATGCTCTAGGAAGAACCCTTTGAATGTCATGGCTATCTCGACCGTTGCTCGGTGATAGGGGATGAGGTCTGGATTTCGGAATTCATATATTCCTCTGACTTGATTGACGATCAGCAGAGAATCACCGAAAGCTTCCAGAGATTCGACGCCCAACTCTTTAGCGACTTATAGCCCGATTAGTAGAGCATTATACTCTGCGACGTTATTGGAACAGGGCTCGCTAAGAGAGTATGCTCGATAGATGATGAGTTTATCAGGAGTAACCAGGACAATTCCTACTCCTGAAACCACGTTTCCCCTAGGACCAGTCCTGGAGGCACCATCGAAGAATAGTTGCCATGCATCGCTTTCCATTGCGGAATTACATTCTGCAACTTCGTCGGGAATATCCTCGTATAGTTTGGAGGCCTCCGGGATCGGATGAGCGGCTAGGAAATCAGCCAATGCTTGGCCTTTTATGGGCTTCTGAGGGACGTACACCATGTCATATGGTGTCAATAATATCGCCCAGGTCACGAGTCAAGAATTAAGAACACTTGGCTTGTTCATCAGTACCCGAAGAGGATTGATCCTGGAGATGATATGAATAGTCTGGCCTGTTACATAGTGTCGCGTTTTCTGAATAGCGAACATCGGGGCCAGGCATTCCTTTTCTACCGGACTGTATCGATGTTCGGCTCCGATCATCATCCTGCTTAGATAGTAGATGGCCTGTTCATGACCCGCATCGTTCTTCTGTGCGAGAAGAGCTCCCAGAGAATGATCCATCGCTCGAACGTACAGGAAGAATGGTCTTCCCACGACGGGAGGCACCAGAACTGGAGGATGAGTGAGGTAGCATTTGATATCGTTAAACGCTTGCTGACAGGCTTTGTCCCACACGAAGGATACACCTTTCTTCATGAGACGAGAAAAGGGCTGACATCTCCCAGAGAGGTTAGATATGAATCTCCGGATATAGGCCAGACGACCTTGAAATCCTCTGAGTTCTCTTAGATTACGGGGCGGTCGTATTTCTAAGATGGCCTTGACTTTATCAGGGTCCACTTGAATGCCTTTGGCGGTAATGACAAATCCCAGGAATTTGCCACTAGATACACCCAGAAAGGACTTTGTAGGATTCATTTTGAGTTGATGTTGGCGCATCAACTCAAATACTGTCTTCAAGTCTTGGATATGATTATCCTTGAGGCGGCTTTTGACAGCTACATCGTCCACGTAATACTCTACGGTTTTGCGTAAATGCTTATGGAATATGTTACTCATAGCCCGTTGGTACGTAGCCCCGGCATTCTTCAATCCGAAGGGCATGACCGTATAGCAATATACCCCCAATGGTGTCCGGAAGGCAGTATGCTTCTCGTCTTCAGGATGCATCTTAATTTGATTGTATCCTGAGAATCCGTCCATGAAAGACATACGTTTGAAACCGCATGTATTGTCAATCATGACGTCCGTAATGGGAAGAGAAAACTCATCCTTGGGGCAGGCTGCATTCAGATCTCGGTAATCGATGCAGATGCGTACTTTCCCATTTTTCTTCATGACTGGGACAACATTGGCGACCCAGTCGGGATGTTGTTCTTCCCGGATGAAATCGCAGGCTATCAACTTTTTGATTTCAGCTTCAATGGCGTCCATCATATCCGGGCAGAACCGGCGTTGGTGCTGCTTCACAGGCTTCAAATCGGGCAATATGTTGAGCTTATGAGTAGCCACCTTTGGATCAAGTCCCGGCATATCCTCATAATTATATGCAAAGACGTCGATATATTCTTTTATTAGCTGAATAACTTCTTCCTTTTTAGTTGGGAAAAGATTGTTACTGATAAATATCGGTTTTGGCGAAAGTTCATCCCCAACATAAATCTGGATAACTTCATCTTTAGTGGGAGGTTATCTCTACTCGAACCAGAATTCCCATTGTGTATCCATTTGTTGAGCCCAAGAGTCATTCTCGAACGGTTCAGATTTTTGTTCGTCTGCTTCGAAGGAATCTGTCACTACCATATTCACTGATAATGTTCGTTCGAGAGCCTCAGATGAGTCGGAGGGCGACGAGCCATTTTGAAAAGAGGAAAAGATATCCTCGTTCGACTCGGAAGTTGCAAGGGAGGCGGTATACCCTAACCTGAAATGAGTTTGTTGATAGTAGGGATCGCCGTGCAGCGGCATTCGTCTGCCTTTCCCGTAGTTGAGACCTGGTTCCCGCTTCAAGTCGTAACCCATACTTTGCATGATCTTCAAAGCTTGCGGGCTGTAACTGTGAACTTCCATTTCACCAGCATCGTCATCGAAGGAATCTTCTTGTATAGTCGGTTCATTGCGCATGCGGCCGAATACTATTAAACGCTGACTGCTGCAGGCAGGCGGGACAATGAAGATAGAATCCTCATGTGGTCCATATGTCGTGACGACATTGGATGGTGACGCTACTTCCCACACGTACGAATGATAGGAATCTATAGCTTCCAAGAATTTTTGTGCTATAGGTTCTATATCGTCATGAGGAGAGGATTCCTGATTTGGAATTTGAGCGTCGATATACTGGAAAAGAGGACCTTTATTATCATCCGAAACCGCATTCCTGGTTGCATTTACATCGCTCGGCTGGCTGTTGCACCGAAGGTTGATGACCAAGGGTAGAGGTTTCTGGTTCAAAGTGATCACTAGAGGATTTCCTTCTCTTCCCGACCTGGTTTTGTTCAGGTGGATAGCCATAGGCTCCATGGCTTTTGGACAAGTAGTTCGCCCTTTCACTTTGATTGAGAGCGGTTGTTCGGCAGAGGGTTCTTCTGGCTCCCGGTGGGATTCCTTCTCTGCTTTGCCTGACACCTCTTCCATGTAGTCTTGAGAGTACAACATGGCATCAGAGTAGTAGGATTCTACCCCTCTAAACGGGTTCAGGTCAGCAACCTCTGTTTGTACTGTTCCTTGAGTATCTACATATTTGAAGCATTGATGTAGATTCGAAGGAACGATGTTATGGTCGTGGATCCACGGTCTACCCAGTAGAATATTGTAGGACACCTCTGAATCGATGACGTAACATGTAGCCACTGATCTGAGGTCACCGATCTGGATCCTCAGACGAATTTTTCCCAATGGCTTGCTTCTCCTGGCGTTGAAACCCACGATTGTAGTGGTGGTGTAAGCCAATTCGCTGGTAGGAATCCTCAGCGGTCTGAGCAGACTATAAGGAATGATGCTGATTGATGATCTCGGATCTATGTGAATCCGGTCGACCTCCATGGAACCGAGGTATCCGGTGTAATAGAGGGGTCTGTCATGTCTGTTATGTTTTAACAGCATGTCATCTTGAGTGAAAGTGATATTCGGGACCACCTCCATCACACTGTGGCATTGAGGACATGCCACGGGTTCTTAGTCAGGGGACTTGAGCTGGGTCAAGTATGCATCCGCCTGCACTAATGCTTCACTCAGGGCTTGACGAGTGTCTTGAGAGAGCATGAGTAGTTCGAAGATGGACAACCTGGCTGGTGTATTGGCCAATTGGGCCAGGATGTCGAAGTTGGATGGCTTCTCTAAACCTTTGTTTTAAATGGTTTTCACAGGTTTATCGAAGCGCACTTCTTTTTGCTTCCCTTTGTCCGCCGAAGTTGGTCTCGAATGACCGGCCTCTGGTATGGCGGGCTCTGAAGGCTTGGCAGTTGAAGCGTCTGCCGGTGCATCTTCTTGACTTGCTCCATAGTCCTTGAGGTAAGCTTTCCCTGAACGGGTTGTAGCCAAAACCTCATCTTCTGATGCCGAGTGTGCCGTGATCATGTGACATGGTTTATGCTTCGAGTTCTTTTTAGACTTAGCCTTAGCAGCTTGAGTCTCTTTCTCGAGCTCTGACACCAGATCTGGATGAACCCACATAATCTTGCCTCGCCGGGTAGTTAGGGGTACCAGGTCATGATTTTGACCTCTAGCTGGAGGGAGATTAACGATATTCATCGTTGTCCGGGAAATAGGTGTAACACCGTCCGGGACTTCTCGGGGAGGCAGATTGCCAAACTGCAGAGAGATCATGTTGACCGTGACCGTCTTCTCGCTGTTGCGCAGCATGATGGCTTTAGCATCGATCAGCTCCTGGATCTTCCTCTTCAGTACATAACACGCTTTTGTGGGGTGGTGTATGTATCTGTGGAAGATGCAGTATTTAGGGTTATTAGTACTACCGGCTTCATTGGGCCGCTTCTCCTCAGGAAGGGTAATCTTGCCGCTTTTGATGAGACACTCGAATATGCTCGGAATATCGTAGTCGTCGAAAGAGTATACTTCAATGGGCCTGGAAGTCCCCGGTCTCGTCTGTGTGGTTGCCGCAGTCTTTTGCCTGGACGTATTGATCGCCAGAGCTTCTTTTCCTTTGGAACCACGAGGATGGTCGTTGTTAGGGGATGACCTCTTGTCTCTGTCGGAGGCAGAGATTATAATGTCATTATCGCGCGCCTTCCGACTGTTGTCCTCGGCGGCTACCGCTGAGATGATGAATGAGGGCCAATCATGGAACTGATATGGTCCTGTGAACACCGAGATTACGGGAAGAAGTTTCTTCCTGCAAATGTCCACCAATGCCGAGTCTGGAACTCCGGGAGGCATTTGCAAAGTGGCTTGACGAAAACGTTCGATGAAAGTGCGAACGTCCTCTTTTTCCTTCTTCTTTACTTCGATGAGAGAGGACATAGACATGTCCATCCCTCCCTCATAGAATCGTATGAAGAATAAAGCCTTGAAGTCTTCGAAGGACGAAATGCAGTTGTCCGCCAAGCTACGGTACCACTGATAAGCCACTCCCGAGAGACAACCCTTGAACACCCAGGTGAGGAGGGCGTCATTCCCTTGTAATAACACCGTCATCATACTGAAGTAGTTTATGTACTGACTCGGTGACGTCTTTCCCTCGAACAAAGCTATAGTCTGTGGTTTGTATCTCGGAGGGAAAGTAACCTCTTCCAAGAAAGGTGGGTAAGGCTGGTTGATTCCCAATTTCTTGAGCTGATCTTTGTGCTTCAAGGCATCAAATTGGACTTTCAACTCCCGTACTGCCTGCATCGGATTTTCAGCCGGTAGCGAGACCACGGAGTAGTGCGGAGTCAGTTGTATCGCGACTCCAACAGGAGGTAATATATTCTCCGAGTGAGGAAGCGGAGGAACTGCTGACTCCTGATCTAGAGCAGGCTCTTGGATCGCGTTGGATGGTGGTAAGTCCACCCCCACACGTATCTGAGTTGGAGGGACCGATGTTTGAGCCATAGCAGCTGCGTATTGGGTCAGCATCATCTGGTACATGTTCTCCATCATGGATTGCATTTATTTCAGAGATGTCTCCAGTATAGTGATGCATTGTTCAGCGCTCCCTGACGGCGAAGCTTCCTCGCGTTCATCTCCAATGGCATAAACTCCCATCTCCCTGGGTGTCATTGAAAGATTAGTATAGGTCTCTGTAGAAGTTGACTCTATACTTTCAGCATCTGATTCGGGAGACTGGCGACCCCCAGCATCGGAATTAGAAGAGTACGAAGCCGGTTGTCGTGACTTCGAGCGGGTATTTTGGAACACCCCAGCTTCAGTGTTTCTAAGGAGCTGGTTGAATCTCCTTCGGCTCGGAGTTCTAGAGGGATGACGTCTTGAGCTCGACCTTCCTCTAGGTATGTGTGAAGCCATGTTCACTGATGCATGTGTGGTCTCTTCTTCCTGGTAAGACGAAGAGTAGCTTAACCGGTCAAAAACCGACCGTCTTGCTTCAGAACAGCAATAATTAACTACAATCCTATGACTATTACAATAGTGCTCGCTAGAAGGCGTAATAGACATGCTGGAAGATCCCCTATCCTTGCGTTTCTGGATCAGATACGTACGCAGGTCAAGAGGATTTACAGAAGAGGAAGAAGAAGATGAATTGTTCCTTCTGTTTACCTCGATGGGCATGCGGATGTTGGGAACCCCAGTTTTCCCTGTGCCACCCGTATACAACAGGTTGGCCATCTGGGTAGCGGATAATCCCAGAGGAGTGTGTCTTTTCGTAAATTGAGCCTTCTTTACGCTGAGGGATTTCACCTGGCGTAACTTGGAGCTCTGCTCGGGCTGGCGTAAAGCTGAGGAGGTCATCAGTCGGCCATCAGCTCCTCGCATAATCCGGAGGGCGGGCAGATTCTTCCCTTGCTGGCGTGAAGGCCGAGAAGTTGAGCAGTCCGCTACTTGCTTTTTCTTGCGTAGATTGCAGGGATCATCTGCTTCTCCGTGGAGGGCAGATGCAGTCTTACGCGCAAGGCGCAGAGTGGACTTCTGGACTAGCACTGAGGCATTGTCAGAAGTTTTGTCTATACCGCCAGTGGCGGAACACTGAATTTTATGCGCAAGGCGCGGAGTATACTTCTGGATTGGCGCTAAGGCATTTCCAGAAGTTTTATCTATACCGCCAGGGGCGGAAGATAGAATTTTACGCGCAAGGCGCGGAGGGAGCGATGCTACAATCTCGTTGGTCGTAGAGATCGGAGAGTCGGCAGGAATGGTAGGGGATGTCTTGGGCATCCAAACCTTACGCAGCTTCCTGTTGTCTTGTACAGAGAGAGAGTGAGAGCTACCCCCTGCTCGAAGCATATCTTCGTAGGCAGACTGGTCAAACTGGACGACCAGGGTCTTCTTCACGGATCCCACGGATACCACATCGTGTTGAGCAATTGCCTTCTCGTCAGAGGAGAAGGATGTCCCCAGCAGAGTCGCCATCTTGTTTACGGTGATAAACGAAAGAAAATACAAGGACGAGGTTTATACGAAGCTCGCTCTTTGGTTTACAAACAAGCTTGTACAATTAATCCTATACGAGGATGTCGAGTACAATTTTTTAATCTGGGTAAAATATTGCTATAGGAGTCTGATCTGCAGTCGATCACTTTGTTCCTTGGACCACACGATGGTGAAGAAGTGCCGTAGAAGACGGAAAGCAGCTTCGAAGGTTGCAAAAGAGGATGGATGCACGATGCCAAAGTCGTCGATCACTACTCTTTGCCTGAGCTCTGGGTTCTTCTCTCTTTGAGATTCTTCGACTTTCTCCAATCTCCAATTTTTTGACCTTTCCACTCGCGACCATGGTTTTTTTTCGACCCATGACCTCTATCGATAGAGGTCTCTATTTATAGAGTTTTAGTGACAGTAACCACTCAGTCGGCGTAGAAGCCGAGCCGTGGAAAGTATGGCACCTCTCTACGCGATGGTTACAATAACCGTTGCCCGCTTATAAATGATCTCCTGAATGAGCATGTGACGCGTGTCCAATTAAGAGACAATGCGTATAACTGCTGCAAAGATCATGGCGTAGAAGCCACGTAGGTAGTCATCCCTTGCGTAGAGAAGGTTGGCGTAGAAGCCAATAACCGTCACTATGGCGTAGAAGCCAAAGAGTTATCAAATCGGCATAGAAGCCGAGTAGGCGTAGAAGCCGAGCAGGCATAGAAGCCGAGTAAGCGTAGAAGCCGAGCAGGCATAGAAGCCGAGGGGGCATGGAAGCCTGATGCGTAACATGCCAGAGTGATGATGTGAACGTCTTGGCCAGAATTACGGCTTTTGGAGATATAATCAAATCTCTTGTATTAAATGCAGAGATCCGCCATCATCCTGCGCATTAAATACAAAGGCGTGTCTTAAAGATCTGCCATTATTCTACGCATTAAATACAGAGACATGCCTCGAGCCCTGTACGAAGAGCAGCTTTTGACGTGGCAGCTTGTTTGTCTTCTACGGAGCATAAACAGCTCATATCTGCCTGTGTAAAACTAGGGAGCGTATTCCTTCGTATGCGTAAAAGCAGTTTACGCCAAGGAGATATCAGTAAACGACAGTTTGGTGACATTTAATCAAATCCCTTGCATTAAATGCAGAGATCCGTCATCATCCTGCGCATTAAATGCAGAGGCGTGGCTCGAAAGTCTGTCATTATTCTGCGCATTAAATGCAGAGACTTGCCTCGAGCCCTGTACGAAGAGCAGCTTTTGACGTGGCAGCCTATTTGTCTTCCGCGGAGCGTAAATAGCTCACGTCTGCCTGTGTAAAACTAGGCAGCATATTCCTTCGTATGCGTAAAAGCAGTTTACGCCGAGGAGATGTCACTAAACGACGGCCTGGTGACATTAATCAAATCTCTTGCATTAAATGCAGAGATCTGCCATCATCCAGCGCATTAAATGCAGAGGCGTGCCTCGAGGGTCTGCCATTATTCCAGCCATCGTATGGGTAGCTGTGCAGTACTCTTTGTCAGGAGTCAGACGTCAGGTTCACTAGGTGATTTGACAGGTTCATTTTGGGAAATACGAAGCGTTCCTCGTACACTTTAATGCTGCATTGAAAGCGGATGAGTTTTACGCAATAAAGGCGATATAGCACCCCTTTTATGCTGAAGCAGCCTGGACGTACTGCATTGCACGTATAGTCCTTGATCTTTGTATTTTTCGTTGTTCTTAGCGAGAAAGCTCTGTTGTACGTCGATGGCTCCGAAGTCATCCTTTTACGCTGCCCAGCACCAATATGCTGCGTATGGCTATCCAGCGTATTTTTCATGCTTCTACACTGTCTTGTCCTCAAAATCCAAGGTAAGGGCCTTGGACTCGAGTAGATGATGTATGTATTGCTTCAACGTATAGCAATCCTTCGTTGAATGGTGGACATACATATGGTAGTAGCAGTACTTGGGGTCATTAACCTTGTCTACCTTCTCAGGATATTTAATGTCGGAGATTCGAAGCTTGTTTCCCTTCATCAGCACGTCAAAGATTGCTATGACATCATCATCTTCGAAAGAGTAAGTATCTTTCAGTTTTGGAGCCTCTGCTGGTTTTTGCTCAGGCTTCTTGGCTAAATTGGCCACAAGGGTCTGCTTTTCTTTGCCATCGTGGCCGCTATTTCTACTGTTGTTATTGTTATTATTATTGTAAGGACGTTGTCCTCTATCATCAGCAATGGAGATCTATATTCCCAGTAGTCGGGCGTCATTCACCTTCTTCTCAGCACCGACAACATTTATGATGAATGTTGTCCAGTATTTGAATTGAGTGTCACCCATCCAGAGCCTGACTGCCGGAAGTAGATTTCTCTGGCATGTATCCATCAGCATGGACTCAGGATTACCAGGGGTAATTTTAGCGCAGCTTGCTTGTACCATTCTACGTATTTTTATATAGGCTCTTTTTCTCTTTGCATGATGTCAATCAGAGCGGACATCTTTATGTCATTTTCTCTATCATAGAATCGAGCAAGAAAGAGACTTTTGAGATCGTCAAATGACGAGATACAATTATCCTGGAGGCTGCAGAACCAGTCGAAGGGTACTCCAAAAAATACTCCGACAAAGGGCTTGGTGAGAAGAGCATCGCTGCGAGGCAGATGCTCTGTCACCATCTTGAAATAACTCATGTATTAACGGGAAGATATCTTCCCATCAAATGGAGTCATGGGGAATGGCTTGTACTTGGGCGAATACGGCACATCTCTCTACTCGAGGGAATATGTTTGTCTTATCTCGAGCTCGCATAATATATCCTGATTGCCCATGGAGTACATAAGGGCTCATAGTTCACGTATTTCCAGCTGGGCCTCCTCGTCTACTGCGGAAGGAGCATACGATCCTAACAGAGTGTGATTGCCGCCAGCGGGTGGAGCGATTGAGTTTGAGTCCCCGTTGGTCCCCGGATCTAGGCTTGCTTGACCGGAGGCCCTTGGTAGCTTTGAGGCCATATTTGCCTTGATATCCAGCATTGTATGGGTCAATACCTGCATTGAAGCGCTCATGGTTTGCATCTTGGCCTCGAGGGTCTCGAGACGCTGTCGATCACTAGGGCCCTCAAGGTTATCCCCTGCCAGGTACACTGTCCTTGTGTAGAGAGAGATAGAAGGGACAGTGGACAACTCACTCTCTGCCTCGAATTCTTGTATAGAATAGTCCTCAGGGAAAGTTGGCAGCATCGCGTCTTCTTCGGACCCAGAAGTGATACTACCCCCAACGTAGAAAGCTGCATATTCTTGATGAGGGCGGCTACCCCCAGGGGGTCTCAGCGTCTATTCCTTGAGAATTATTATCTCCTCGGAACAAAGGGTTGTTGTGGAGTTTGGGGGGATTACTACCCCCAGCTTGCAGAACAACCTGGGAGGTGGAGAAAGTGCTACCCCCAGTTGTGGATAGTTTCAACTTTGAGCAGGTCCCAAAAAAACTCCTTCTATGGGTACAACTGCTTGCCTCCTTTGGACCCGCCTTCTCTACATGCTGGCCGAGAGTGAAGGATTGGAAGTGCTAGACTTTGGGCCTCCTCTTGTGGAGGAAGATTCCAAGCAAAATAACATGAGGCAAAGGGAAGCTCCTCCATTTCTGGTCTTTGCACCTATTTTTTGGGTTACGGTAGGATATGTGCCCTTGGTTGCAGTCACTGAAATACCGACTGTCTGTCTGCAGGTACTTCTACTTTGGCACAACAGCAGTTGATGACAATATTGGCACAGTAATGTCTGAGAGCGGGCATCTCGTATGCCATAGTTATTTTTTTGCTTTGCGCTTGTGATTGATCACATTGCTCTGGTCAAGCAAGGGATGATTCACCTTTACGCTCTCCTTATGGGCTCGGGTAGACCAAGCACATAGGTGTATAGGTGTTGTCTTTTCTCCCTTGCCTGAGGTTCGTACAAGAACTTTCCCCAAGCCACTAATGGAAGACTTTTGAGACTGACAATGTCCATTTGCTATTGCGAGATGGACGCATGTGTCAATTTTGTATAACTTTTTGTCAGGAGCACGCATAACAGTTAGCGGGACCTGCTAACGGTCAGCCTCATAAGCAGTTGCTTGAGCTTGGTGAGCTAGCACTGCCCTAGACTTCTTCGTCCTAGAACGCATTGGTGTATAGTACAAAGAGTCTAAGATTGAGTTTTCTCCTTTATCAGCTTGGCGCAGGGAGTCAGCGTCGCATGATATTCGGTCGAAGATTTAACTTCTATTACCATCGGGGCTACATATGGCCATCTGCCTGCGGTTGGAGTTTGGTGCCGCATGGTCCTTCTTATGCGGCCTTCACTGAGGCCGCATGGAGCGTGCCTCAGCACCCAAACTTTTGTTATCTTAGTGTTTTCCTCTGCCATAGTCTGAGCATTGAGCATTTTCCTTCTCAAATGGGGATGCCGCATGAGCAAGGACAACCTTGGTAGACGCATGATGTGTATCTTGAGCATCAGGTAGAGAGACAGGAAACTCATATTCCACAGTTGGGTGAGGCACAACATCCTTGGCTACCCCTGTCTTACGGGTCTACTTAGGCCTTGCTAGCCTTGACAAAGGATTCGCGCTGCCCTCAAAAAGTATTTCCCCGAAAGCTTGCTGGTCGAAGCGTACAACCAACATCTTCTGGGTCAACCAACCTTCGACGCATCGGACTGCATCACGACCTTCTTATCAGAGGAGAAGAATGTCCCCAGTAGAGTCACCACCTTATTTTCCATATAATTAAAGTTGGAACGAACAGTGTTTTATTAACAAACAAAAGTGTATAAATAAATCATAGACAGAAGATCTAAGTACAATATTTTTGGATCTGAAGATATGATGATGGAGATCGAGTACTGCAGCGACTCATTTACTCCGTTGAAGATCCAACGAGAGAATGATGAAGCTTTCTCATGTTCTCTCTATTCTGGCTGCCTCCCTTTCTGTGTCCGTGTGTATGTATACAGTTCCAGTATTTATAGCCATCATGTTGGTTGGCTATAGATGTCATATATGCACTTTTGTTTGGTGGTCACATGGAGCTCCTTCAACAGAATACGGTTGCAATAGTGGTCGCATAATAAAGGCAGGCTGCCACGTAGCCTCAGTTGAGATATGTGGTTGATAAAATCTCGATTGAGAGACAGAGTCATTTTTGACCCATTGTGTGCATGACTTGGTCAGCTGGACATGTGGTCTGCATTGATTGTGTGAAGATCTTTTTGGTTGCAATGAAAAGATCTTGCAAACTGAGGGCTGCATGGTGTCGAGGACGTATACGTGCTCTCGTTTAGCCTAGGTCTGATGAAAACTTTGGCCTCATAATGACGAGGCTGCATAGACTCAAGGTCACATACGAGTGAATACGTGGCACTGCATGCCAGATAGAGTCATTAAAATATTGATGTGACTTTTTGTCTTCTTGTGTGCCACCTCTTTTACGAATCTCGAAGTCATGTCAGGTAATTAATGATGTATCAGAGATCATATGCGGCTCCCAACTTTTTAGCTATCTAGGTTGAATGATTGCTCTTACGGGCTGGACAAGCCCCTTGGCCGCATGGGCTCTTTGTGGTTTATCTGTCTGATTTTATTTTGAGGGTGTGTGGGCTCTATGCAGCCTGCATGGATTCAAATTTTCTATGCTTGTACATATACTCTAAGAATACATGTGAAAGTTGTATCATTTTATGCCTGTATGTGGATGACATCCTTATTCTAGGATCATCACTAGAATTGATAAATAATATTAAGAATTATTTATCTAACCAGTTTGATATGAAAGATCTAGGTGAAGCCAACTTGATTATAGGAATACAAGTGTCCAAATCCAAAGAAGGATATACTCTATCCTTAGCACACTCGATCGAGAAAATGCTGAAAAAGTTTAAGTATTTCGACAAGAAACTTGCACCTACTCATTATGCTAGCAGTATTGTTCTCAATAAGAATGAATGATCACCTATGGAACAACATATATACTCACAGATAATAGGTTCCCTTATGTATATAACTAACAGGACCAAACCTAATATTGCATTTGCCATTAAAAGACTTAGTAGATATACCAGTAACCCAAACTAGTCATATTGGAATGCATTGGATATGGTATTTAGATATCTTAAGGGTATTCTAGATGATAAACTTCACTTCTAGGCACCCCGATATCATATAACGTTATTCAGATATAAACTGGGTAACTGACTCATATGATATAAAATTTACTATTTTATAGGTTTTTACTCTAGGAGGAGCTGGAATCTTCTAGGGCTCATGTAAACAAACTATCATAGCTAGGAGTACAATGTACTCTGAAATGATAGTATTAGACACTACATGTACAGGAGCTAAATGACTAAAAAATCTTATTACGCATATACTTATTTATCTTAGTCATGTTCCTGCAATTTCTATAAACTGTGACAATAAATCTGTAATAGAACTACTAAAGTATGATTATGTGAATGCTAAGGTAAAAATGCACATGCATTTGTGCTTAAAGTCAATAAAAACCCTTTTAGGCAAATATGTGATTCTTGACTATATAATGTCAGAAAAGAACCTTACAGAACACTTGACAAAGGGTCTGTCTAGGACTTTGATCCTAGAATCATCGAGGATGATGGGGTTAAGTCCATAAGTAAGTCACCAGCAGTGGCAACCCAACCATGTCTGACTGGAGATCCCAAGAAGCCAGTTCAATGGTAGAAATAAGCTGGACTTAGGTGACTTTTATGGAACACTGACCCGAGATGACAATCTTATTAAAATAATGCCCAAATGGCTGTATAATGTGTATAATGATTCTCCATCCTTATAATGATAGTGTTTCGGTGTGATATAGTTAGGATGAGTTTTTAACTCTTAATAGGTACAAGCATGATATGCAGGGTTGACTCCTATCACCAATCATTTGAAGACTTACCTATATGAGAGGTCATGAAGACCGCGACTATGGGATATGGCGATCCCTGACAACTCTCATGAATATGGTATAAGTGCGCATGGCTAATCAAAAGTGCTACCCGATAGACTCGGAACCTCTAGCGTACTATGTGTGCTATTTTCTGAATCTGGTTCAAGAAGTCTGATTCAAGGCATAGTCCATCAAGCACTTCTTCAGACAATGACAATAGTCACTAAGTGATAGTAAAGGTTTTAGTCCATCTCATCTATGCATAGTATATACCTGCCCAGATGCTTTCTATTCTCAGTCTTTTTTTATCTCTGTCTTCGAGAACTTTCTTTTATATGGGGGGATTGTTGTCTGCTGCTGCCTCCCTTGGCAAAAAATCAACCTCCCTTCAATTTTTTTAGTCCCACATCGGATGGACCAAGACAAGAGGGTGTATTTATATTACTTCCTCTTCTTTGCTTCTTTGGGGATTTGTGTGGGAAGCCCTATGGGCCATATGCGCACGCCGCCATCGCAAGTCCGGTCCGGCTCTGTTTGTTTCGATTCGGTTCTGCGCACGTAATGGATGCAGGTACGATTCGATTGCTTCTTCGGGTTGAGACCCTAAAAAGCTTTTTTTTCCTCTTTAGTTTTTGACCATTTTTTGACTCATAAATATCTGAACATTAGACATTTAATATCTCATTTATTCTCCATATTTTTAACTCCAACAGCCTCATTACAGCTCAGGTCCAGCCTTATACATCATATTTTTTATATGGATATTTTTTTCAGACAACAACTACATTCCTACAGCCTATATATTGAGGTACTCTTCTCCTTCTTCACCACAAAAAAATTATCGATATACAGAAACTCTCTCTCATTCTTCTCTCTCCAAAACTCTTTTATTTCTTCAATTCTTTGCTCTAGGCAGAGATAAGTTCAGGTCGTTCTCTCCGAGTTGTCTGCAACGAAGAGAAGCCGGTAGTGCGGGAGATTCTACCACTAGGATCATTTGAGATACGTCTGCACATAAACCTCAGATCAACTCTTAGGGCAGTACTTCGTGTGCGACTTCTTTAGAGGCCGGTACATTAACTTTACTTTCTTTTGTTTGCAGGATTTCAAACAAAATTTAAAAAAATATGTTTTTTTAACAATTAGTGGCTTGGCCGATATCGATCTCTGAGCTTCTGCAGGCTGAAACATCTCGACCGCTTTGATTCGTAGACGAAGGCCACGTACCCTCTGTCTCGAGGGTCGAGTCGACCGTCCTCCTTTTCAACTACAGTGGGATGCCACCAAACTGTAGGATGAGTGGTTCACAGACGAAGGCCACGTACGCGACGCGGTGGCCTTTCGTTAGTGCAGACGTTAGAGAAGGCGAAAGGAAGCGTTACCTGCCGAATATGTTTCAATCAAGGATTACCCTTCAGATGCAAGAGGCCATCACATCTGTGCCGATTGCTGGAGAGGTTACATTATAAGCCGCAAGAGGCGGTGCTCGAGCGCTTTGGTCATGGGTGGAGCTTTGGTTTTCTGGAAAACAATGGAGAGCGCACCGAATCTCTATGATTGAGTTCGAGGTTAAAACCACTTCTGGTCATGGGTATGGTATTGGTTGTGAGGAAACAAGGAAAGGAGGATGAGTAATCCAAGTGGGTGGTTAATTTGGAGCATGAATTTTTGCTGTGCTAAATAATTGAGGTCGTTGAGGAATGACACTAATTTCATAATGGCCATGCTTGCATTACATTCATTACTTTAGAGCATCTCCAACTCTATTATCTTATTTTGTGTTGTGATTCCTATATGGCATGAGACACAAGACAATATCTTTCTTATGTGGCAAGATTATATTCACATAAGACAATGAGATAGAAAAGTATTCTCCACTATAAAAGTATTGAGAATACAATAAAACTACTTTTTTCCAACTTCCAAGTCTACTTTTCTACTTTTTTCATTTTTTATAAATATTTTTATTCATAATTGATGATGTAGAATAAATTCATTGTGAAGTCCATTGTCTAGATCTAGACAACCAACTTCATATTATCTTTGAGATGTCATTGCCATGTCAACTGCACCCGCACCCGGATGTAAGGGAACGAGTGCGTAAGCAACGTCCAGCCTACGTCGCAGCATCGACGGTAGAACGCTGTTGAGGTCAACGGTACTATCAAATCATCCCACACACAATATATGAAATATATTAATGATATCTCAACTCCACGGAGGACAAGATGACAATAAATAATGATATCAATACTCAATCACAATAAAATAGAGGAAGATAATGACACGATATCAAATAAAGGAATAAAAATCACAAAGTCACAACTCCAACCAATCCAAGTCTAAGAGTTTATCAACAAATCACAACAAGTCTCAAATATAAATAGCATGCCAATAGTCTAAGGCTGGAGACAGATCCAATACAATAAGAAAAACTAGCTAAGTGTTTGTTATAACTAGTTGAGCCTCCTCAACAACTGGTACTGGATCCTCCTGAACTAAGGGTGCTACCTCAGCTGGCTCTCCGTCCTGTGGACCGTAAAATGTAGAAAACCAGTCCTCTAAGTAATCATCTGAAAAATATATTCAGTCAGGTTTGGAGTAAAGTACAACCCAATAGCAGTTCCAATAAATGACAGAAGCTATGAAATAGTAATAGCAAAATAAGTAAATGATGGAGAGTAACTGAGATAGTAAACATAAATACTAGAGAGAATATCACGATAGGTAATGGAAAGTAACTCAGAGCAATATGATAAGAATCATCAATGTAATAAACTGAAAGTAAAAGATAACTATAACAATAAGTGCCTTAAAATATTAGTACGATATGTGATCGGCTTGGGCCTAGCATGGTCTATAAATAAAGGGAACTAGTTCAACCACACGTGAAATGCATGATCGGCTAGCTATCATGGTCTATACTACAGTAAGGTCTATAAGGTATGATTGATTATATATCCACTAATATTTTCTCTGCCCCTGACTAGTACACGGATCCAAATTATAACACATTTTGACACGGTAATCAAGATGCACGGTCTATAATATCATACACACAGATCACGGTCTACATGTATAATCATGAATTAATAATAAAGTGATCACGGAGAAGAATATCTCATGATGGGGATTCACATATACCAATCCATGTAATCATCGAGTCAAGAATCAAATATCCCAATACTAAATACATGTAACATAGAGACTATCAAATAAGAAAACTATCGGAGAATATACTCGCCTGCGATCCTGAGCAAATGATGCAACTCGGTCTCAAAATTGGTGTCACACTGACCTATATATAAAATTCTATATTATTTGGTATAATGAAGTGATAAACAAGCTTAAATAAGCTAAAATATGGTTTTCTAGGTCAAGACTAGGTCATATTAGTCAAACTAGGTCAAACTAGGTTGATACTTTAATTTTGGGTTCAAAACTAGTTTCTAGTTTGGTTACAAGTCTAAACTAGTTCATACGAGGTGATACTAGGCTATACCTAGGTTTTTAGGTCCATACCTTGAAGGTATTAGCTATACTAGCTAATATTACTAAGTATCTCATATATATAATATATATATATATACTAGTTATCTCTATTACCTATATTACATTAGTATATACCTTATAAATATACTAGTGTTTTCTAATATATAGTATCACCTTAGTGTATACTTGGTCCTTATACCTTAATACCTTAATTATAACTTGGTATCTAAATACCTAGGCTAACACCCAATACCTTAGTGTTACTTATATTACCTAATACCTTACTTAACATTATCACTCTACCTCATCTCACTAATATTACCTATCATATATCAACTCAACCCCCTCACTCCAAGATACACCTACACTTGCCCGAGCCCCCTCTTCTCCCATTGATGATGTTGCATCAAGCAACTTACCTATGCACACATGTGCTCATGTTTCAACTTCCAACCTGTTGTTGTTGATCTCTTGATCAATTCTCAGTTTCCCCCACCCATAAGTTGCTACTAAGCAACTAATGCTACTGCTACCACTTGGTGCTATTTGCTTCCTAATGCAATGTTTTTGTGACCATTCTTACCCCTATACCTGCTGCTCAAGGCAGCAGGCGCTACCGATGCTATGCATCTTCTGATACAGCTACTGTTGCCATTGTATGGTTCAATAGACCTGGGTTTCCCCTTTCAACTTGCTCTAAACTCAACCACCTAAGTCTCCTCTCTTGTTATTGCTGCTGCCAAGGCCTTTGTTGTATATGCCTAATGTAACCCAAATTCTCTTTGATACTACTGTTACTGCTATGCCTTAATCTCAGGTCTATAACAGACCTATACTTCCCCCCTCAACTTTTTATCTCATCACTGCTAACAGGCCACATCGAGCACAGCCAAAGCCAATGCAAGGGTGCATTGTCAACTCCTCCAACCTTCACATTCACTCGAGCTATCAATCCCCTCACAGTACCCCCACTGTTACTAAAGCAACTAATGTTGCTGTTATCTTCATTGGTATTCACTTAGGTTTAGGTAGTCTTGTGTCCTTCAAACTCTAATACAAACACCACTTCCAAATACAATATCATACACCCACTCTCACACACACACATACACACACACACACACACTCACTCACAACTTTAATTGTCATTTTATCAAACACTTAAAGGAATGCATATGATACACACTTGTACCACCTTGATACTCATGATACCAATACCTTCACTCTCTCATAACCATGCTATACCCCCAATACAATATGAAACACATCTAATATATTATAGATAATATATATAACATACATTATAGCTATTTAAATGCAATAAATAAAATTTGGCATGCTAGAGCCTAAAACACAAGCAAATACCCTTTCTACGATACAGTATCATGACGTATCGTGATTCGCACTCCTTGTATCTAATTATGGACACGCTCACTATAAAACCATGCATCACACTCCAAAATTATATAAGAAATATTTCTACGAACACCTAATGGCCCAAACTTGGATTTTCTCTAATTTGGCCATAAAAGTCAATATCACTATCACAATATAGCTCATTAGGACCTAGTTCTTCCTTCTATGGGTAGTCCTTAGCCATGGATGAGTTCCTAAAGGTCTAATACCATAACTTAACCATAAAATTGAAAAAAAAAAATAGGGGGTTATACCTATTGGGAGTCAAATCCTAATGAAACTCCTCCGGGTGGATACGAAATGGACAAAAGCTCATCGAATCTCCTCTCCAAGTAGTGCTCCTTGTAATCCAAGCTCCTAAGCTTCTTTGATGATGAAAATAAGTAGGGAATGAAGTAAAATTAAGGAAATTTGGTAGAGTTTGGTCTTAATTTGGGGAAGAACTAATTTGGGGGTGAATGAACTATTAAATGATGAGGAGAGAGACTCTCCCCACCCAAATATAGGGCTGGCCACTCCATTCCCCTAATCTCAATGCAAAAAGTCCCAAATGTCCTTAATTAATGTCATGAAGGGTTTAGTTAATTAAGGGTAATTATTTAATAAAATTTTCTAATCTAATGAAAAGAATACTCCACTCATGCACCTTAATCTAATAAATCCAACTATGACTAATCTAATTGATTGAACCAATGGGTCAAGTCTAGTTGGGTCCACTTGGGCTCACTAGCACCTAGTCTAACTAATGGATATATATATATATATATATATATATTAACAATACAAATAATATGAAATGACCAAAATATCCCTCTCCAAAAAAGTGATAGTTCCAATCCTACCCTCCTTAGAAAAAATGTTCTCGAAATTTAAGGAAGAAACTAGCACTACAACAGATCCATCACAGCAAGAAAAGAAAGAATACCTCACTGCTCAAAGAGATAAGGGTACATGTCATGCTCTAGAACCAAAATACTGGAGAGCGGGGGAAGACAAAGCCAGCTACGTATACCAGAGTACTCTATACCTCGAGATACGATCACGGCTGTCTAGACATGTGAGTGTTTACTCTACAATCCATCAGGCACTCCTGGGTAAAGAATCCTAGGTGTCTCAATCTCAAGCAAGCAACAAGTATACAAGATGTATGATTCACCAACATGTAATAGTAAGGTGTCCCAAACTATACATACCCAGATGATCATGAAACTAGTACCAAAATAAAGAACTAGCAAGAGTATAATGTTACATAATCAGCTCTAGCTACATTCTAGAATATGTTTTATATATAAGCCCACAGGCTAGAATATTAAGTCCTAAAACACGAGTTAAACACGTGCTCGATAGCTAAATGCCTCAAAAAGAATAATGTACAAGATCAAGAAGATGATAAAGAAGAAACCCATGCATGTCCTCGGGTACTCCTTGTGTTCACCATCTTGAGGCAGAAAGTACGAAAGATCCTGTGGTCCTACTCCAAAATCAGGTCATACAAAATAGTGGGGTTAGACCCCAAAATAGAAAATACCACAAAGGAGCCAAACTTATGAACTAAAACCAGCATGTAGACAAATCAATAAAAATAATAGGTATAGAATCAGTTAAACAGTGCAACGGGTAAAAATAATAGTTAAGAAGTTCATGAGTAATTAAACAAGGACATCTGGAATCAGTACTCTGGTTACCATTTTTGGATCAGTTGCTAAATAAAATTAGGACATGACTAGACTAGACTAGACTAGACTGGAAATCAAGCGATCATGGCCAATCATGCCTTAGGGCTTTCTATCTTTAGCTAACTAGTGTTATCATAGTCCTAGTTACTAATACATATAGTTTGAGATTCCTTACAGCCACATGTCCTGCAGACTATCCGGGTTATCCAGACGAACATTAGTATAGATTTATCAGGTATAATCATATCTTATCTTTTCTGGTAGTGCAACACTAGTCGGTGTACTAGAAGTGTGCCCCTCACGACGGAGAGCTCCAAATCCCTCAGGTATCGCTGGAATACCGAGATTATATGTAGCCAAGAAATCTCTCTAGATACTTTTCTATATTATTATTCTAGTTATTAGCCTAGAAAATTATCAAGAATTCTCGACCGTAGTGCTCAAAAATTTACCTCAGACATGATGACAGACATGACAGTAACTTGACGGGTATAATCAAAATCAATCACGGAGATACAGGTCATGTAATACAGGTGCTACTAATAGCCTTGATCAGGACATTTATAGGAATTTTCAAGTCAGGAGTGTGCTACGTCGGGCTATTATTAGGATTATCAGGATCAGGAGTATCAGTATGGTGTGCTACGTCAAGTTACTATCAGGAGTATCAGGATCAGGAGTATCAGGATGGTGTGCTACGTCAAGCCACTATCAAGAGTATCAGGATCAGAAGAATCAGGGATTCATTAATAATGTACAATCACTAGATCATGTCAGAAAATAAAGATCAATATCAAGAATGCTTTATTTAGGAAAAACTAAGATTAATAAAAATAACGGGATTAAAGAGAACTAGAGAATCAACAAGAGTTGAGCATATTAAAGAGAATACTGGCATACATGCGCCTAAATCATTAATTCAGGATTGGCACATAAAATTAGGCAAGAATATAACATTCGTGCACAATGTAGCCAAAACTACTATTGGCGCACAAACGGGCACTGGCGTACAAATGAGCATTGGTGCACAAATGGGCATTGAAAGGTCTACAAAAGACAAAACACAAGTTTCAAGACATGGCACAGCAGTCGAGACGATCCTGCAGTTGAGAACACATTTTTCGAGAATGGTCAGAAGTTATTGCTTAGTCATTAAGTAATTATGAAGGACTGCAAAGTATGCCCTCTCTTAAGAATGCCATGTAGTATGCCACATAGCAAAGTATGCCATTCTCCAAAAGTGACAAAATTTACCGGTAAGGAAAGTTCACTAAAGTATGCCAACTTATAATACCTGCAAAGTGCACCAACTTGGCTTTTAAGCAGTGACGTACATTCTTGATGACTTGCAGACCCATTCAAAAGTATGCCAAATAGGATTGGCATACTTTTGAAGGAATTACATTAGTACAAAACATACGTAGGAGTAGATAAGTGCGCCCAGAATACTTAACATAACTTGGCACACTTTCTAAGAAATTTATGAAACATACACAAGTGCGCGCACTAAAACTTTGCTTATACGACAAGGGTTCCCTGCGTACTTTTTGTATACATTCTCAAGCCAACTTTGTATTCTCCGACTTGCTATTTTTGGGCTCCATGAGCAATCAAATTTAAGGAAAACAAAAATCATCAATGAGACAAGTTCTAAGTGCTACCCAAAAATAAAACTAATCAAAGGATAAAAATAAGTTATACTAAAAAACAAAGAAGGGTCCAAGGTTGTTCCTTCGGTTGACAAGATGTACTTGCCTACGGTCAAGTTCTAGGCTAATAACAACACTACCATGGTCACCCACGGCCAAGGCCAAGCTCGACTGCTACTCTCTGCTGGGGAAAAAATAAAGAAGAAAAGAGAAACAAAAAGGAAAAAAAAGTGAAGGAACGAGAATGGGATTGCTTATATAGCCAAAGAATTTATTGTAGGCCATTGAATCATAATCAATGCCTCTCACCCGGGTTTATCACAGCCACCCACCAAGAAAACCAAGGAACCAACGGTCTAAATCATACAACTAAGGAGAACTTACAAAAATAACATAAACAATGCATGAATGGCATAAAGCAAGATGTAAGTAATTAAACAATAATGAGATATACATATATAATATACATATACCGGGTATGTATACTAGAACAGTGAGACGAGTCTCACAACTCTCTCATCCTTAGAAAATTTTGTTCTCCAAATTTCAATAAGGCATGGGGTCTAGCAAGAAATCTCTAGGGACATACAATTAAGGTAAGGAAGGGCATACGAAAATTAAGCACAATCCTAGAACAAGACAAGAATACACAAGACATGATCAGGGTACTAGATATACAAACAAGTATACCTCATGAGTCAAACAAATATGGGTATGGAGATCTGATATCATCCTCGCGCTCCTAAGTTAACTCGCCCGGTGAGTGATGACCCCAAGCAACTCGGACAAACCGAATAGTCCAGTTCTTAAGAATTTTCTCTCTCCGGTCCAAAATAGATACATGCCTCTCCTGATACGAAAGGTCAGTACCAAAGACCAATTCGGAATGGTCCAAGAGATTGCTTGAATCCGGTATATACCGTCGTAACTGAGATACATAGAAAATCTTATGTATCTCGCGAAGCGACGACCGAAGAGCAAGATGATAAGAAACTACTCACTTGAGAATATAGAATGGACCAATATACCATAGACTAAGCTTTTTCCATACACCAAATCTGATAACTCCTCGGGTAGGCAAAATTTGAAGAAACATATGGTCGCTGACAGAGAACTCAAGAGATCATCGATGCAAATTGACCCAATAATGCTGACGATCTTGAGCCACCTTAAGATGCTTCGGGACTTATTAGACTACCTCAACTGTCTGGACTATCATCTTGGACCAAGCAATTGCCTCTCACTAATATCGTCTCAAGCTACGGGGGATCTAAACTTTCTGCCATACAGTGCCTCGAAGGGTGTCATCTTAATACTTGCCTGGAAACTATTGTTGTAAGAGAATTCGACCAAGTGCAAGTGATCCTTCCATGAACCACCAAAGTCAAAGGTACATGATCGAAGTATATCTTCTTGTGTTTGGATCCTATATTTTGACTGACCATTTGTCTGGGGATGATAAGCTGTATTGAACTTCCGACAGGTACGTAGACTCTGTTGTAGACTTTGCCAAAAGTGAGATATGAATCTGGAATCTCTATTTGATATGATGCTGACTGGCACTCAATAAAGTCTGATGAACTAATTTATGTACATCTGAGCTAACTTCTCTGTAGACTGTCCCACTCTGAAGGAAAGAAATTGAGCAACCTTTAGGAGCCAATCCACTATTACCCAAATTGTATCTCTGTCAGCTGGAGATTTAGGAAGACCGATCACAAAATCTATGGTGATATGGTCCCACTTTCATTCTAAAATTGGTAAAGGTTTAAGAAGTCATGTTGGTCTCTGATGCTCAATCTTGACTTGATGACAAACTAAACATCGGTAGACAAATCGTGCTATCTCCCTCTCCATACCATTCTACTAGAAATGTTGACGAATATCTCTGTGCATCTCCATTCCTCCTAGTTGAACAAAATATTGAGAACTGTGGACTTCTAACATGATCTCTTGACGGATATCTCCACTTGGTACATAAAGACGATTACCAAATCGGAGAGTTTTGTTACTGTGAATGTTCAGTTTGGGTCTACTTCATGTCTCACACTCGGCCCCAAGTCACTGAAGCTTGACATCTGTGGACTGTACTGCTCTGATCCTCTCTATAATACTAGATTGAACTTGCAAGCCAGCCATCAATGTTATGTTGTCAAGCAATACTAATTATATATCCATATCCTGAAGATATTTTAAAATCTCTCATTGTGCCGTAAAAAAATAACCTCCTGCTCTCCGGCTCAAAGCATCTGCCATGACATTAGCCCTCCCTGGATGATACTGAAGGTCAAGATCATAGTTTGTCATCAACTCTAGCCATCTCATCTGCCTCATATTAAGATCCTTCTGAGTAAAGACGTACTTCAAGCTCTTATGATCAGTATAAATCTCTACTCAATCTCTATATAGGTAATGTCTTCAAAGTTTGAGTGCAAAAACAACTGCTGCTAACTTCAAGTCGTGTGTCGGATAATTTTTCTTATGGTCTCGAAGCTGCCGGGATGCATAAGCTATAACCTTGTAATATGGCATAAGAGCACACCCTAGCTTTGCCCAATGCATTATAATATACAACAAAACCAATTGTCATATCTGAAAGCGTTAAAATTGGTGTCGTAATTAACTTATGCTTCAGTTTTTCGAAAGAGGTTTGACATTCATCTGTCCAATCAAAGAACACATCCATACGAGTCAATTGTGTCAAGGGTACACAAATTCTATCAAAATCTGACACAAATCTTCGATAATATCCGGTTAGTCCAAGAAAACTATGAACTTTAGCAACTGTTCTAGGTACTGGCCACGTCTCAACGGCTTCTATCTTCTGGGGATCCATTTCAACTCCTTCTTTTCTAATAATATGCCCTAAGTATGAAATACGATCAAGCCAGAACTCGCACTTGCTGTACTTGGAATATAACTTATATTCTCTAAGGATTTGAAGAACTGTACGAAGATGCTGATCGTGCTCTACTTCACTCCTACTGTAAACCAAGATATCGTCGATAAACACAATCATGAACTTGTCCAAGTATGGCATAAAAATATGATTTATGAGATCCATAAATACTGCTAGTGCATTGGTTGCCCCAAAGGGCATTACTAGAAACTTTTAATGGCCATATCTTGATCTGGATATTGTCTTGGATATATCTTACTCTCTGACTCTGATCTGATAATATCTCGATCGCAAATTAATCTTGAAAAAATAACGCTGCTCCACTAAGCTGATCGAATAAGTCATCGATCCTTGGTAAGGGATACTTGTTCTTGATGGTTACTATATTGAGGGTACGATAATCAACATATAAATGGGAAGTTCTACCATTCTTCTTCACTAGAAGCAATGGGGCTTCCCAAGGCGATCTACTAGCACGAATGAATCTCTTGGTTCTCAATTCATCAAGCATTCGATACAAGATTTCTAACTCTGATAGTACCATCCTGTAGACTCTTTCTGACACTGGTGCCATTACTGGAAGTAGATCAATGATAAACTCTATCTCTCTTTCTAGTAGCCTGCCTGGAAGCTCTTCTGGGAACACATCTGAAAACTCATCGACCACTCTGGGGAATTATACTCCTTCTTCTACTGTCATATCCCAGTCCCAAAATACACGGGACTAGGCCACGTGGCAATGGCCAGCTAATACGACTCCGAAGGATTTTCTAATTTAATGGACCCGATAAAGCATACTACACTGTCCTAAAATACTATCAAGTCCAATATGCTAACATGCAGCGGATAAATATCTAATCTCATCCACAGAATATAAATAAGAAGTGCTGAAATAAATACTGAAAATAAGTACGGGGTCTGAATGTCATAATACAACACAAATAAGTCTGATGGGAACAAACCCACTGAATATAATGCTGAAATAAAAGTACGGAAGAACAAATAAGAATACTAGACTAGAACATCGACTAGCTAGATAAAGATGCTCCAGCCCAAGGTAGCAGTATACCCCAAATCATGGGAAATCCTCTGAAAATGCCTTAAAGTCCTCAGCCACAAATTCGGTCTCTACTCCTGCTCCGTAGATGGTCGGGTACAAGTGCTCGTCCGGATCTAGAAAGGAACCAGGTCCTCATAAGGACGTAACAAGATACAAAAAGTACATGCCATAAAATAAATATTGTATAAAATCGAGGGTGAACTAACCAGCTAAGTAAAATGCACTTGAAGACAACCTTGATACGTATGGGTAGGTAAAAGGTATAAAGCGTAGCGTCAAGCCAGAGGCTAAGTACCTGGCATTAGCTGTAAACTAGATGCCAAAAGTATATGCTGACTACATCACCGATCATGATAGCGCACAACTAGTAACCTCTGTCGGATGTATCGACAAGCATATCCGCCCATAATCGGGTAGCACATAGCCCATAATCTGGTAACACATAGCCTATAACCGGGTAACACTGAGGCTCACGACCCCATAGTTTACTCTGAAACTACGGTAGCTAAATGTCTGTCCCATACGCCGACTAATTATCTTCCCTGCCCAATGCCAATGTACAAGTCAAGAATACGATGTGGACATCTCGTACTTTAATGCAAGTCACTAAAAAATATACAACCATGCTAAATACTGTCACACATGCTGCTCATACCGATGGCCAGTCAAGTATGAAGCTCGCATCCCTACATGAACTCACTCTGTGACATGCAATGATACGTGACAAGGTCCAGGGAGTCATAATAATAACTCCTCAACTTTAGGTGCATCCACTAGACACTAGGTCAAACACAGGTCCTAACGTCAACGCCTTCGGTGACTACACCCAAGTCATTCTCAGACGCGCACAATTATATAATATTAAAGAAATAGAACATAAAAACTATAATAACTGAATTTAAATAGTACAACAAGACAAGGTATACTTGCCTGGAACTCCGATGTGAACAAGTAAGGATTCGGAACCCGCAGCCAAGGTAGAACCGTCTTGGGTGCCTATGAATATATAACAATAAATATCAATCACTATATTACACTACGCTAAGCGTGCACAAGAGTATAACATACACAACATCACGAGTCGCATAGAGTCAAACAAGCATTCTAACTAGGTGGGTTGTCTAAGGTTGACTAGTCAAGGACCAATAAAGTGTGTAATCACCAAGTCTACTAGTCACTTAACAATTACAAGTCATATAAAGGTATAATTTTTTTATTTATCATAACTATGGTCATACTAGGGTTATCTAGCTGCTAAGTTTCTCCTCCAACACATAAGCACCAAATGTTATCACACTAGGTTTTAACATGTCAATAATCGAGGCATTCACTAAGTGTCAACTAACCTAGGGTTTGTTTTGATCATGAAACTTGAACACAATGGAAACAATGATAGGTCAAGTTAGGATTATCATAACCACATACTCTAATCCTCAAGTGTAACCCTTTATATACTCACATACAATACTCCATGTACTACAAAATATCGAGTGCACAAAGCTAAGTCAAATCTGAATTTATTCTAGCATGGTATACTATCATGATAAACTTGTATTTCTCACACCATACATGTGCACAATATATTCTCAATCAAATGTTTTACCCTAGAATGGTATAATATATACTCTCTAACATGACACTATGTATAATATCTCAACTCGAATAAAAATCTAGGTATTGAACACAACTACTAGGAGACACTAATCAAGACTCAAGCATGTATTTATATATATATTAAAAAAAGAACATGAGGTCATGCATATACATATACATTAGGATGAATAATAAATTAATACATACATATATATATAAGAGGAAGAACAACAAGATCAAGGAAATTATATACATATGTATATTTATATAAGAAGATAAGATGAAGAGGAAGAGGAGAACATTACCTAGGGTTAACTCAAAAAGGAAGGAGGGAGCTAAGAGAGAGGGTGCTTGACTATGGGGGGCTGCTCAGCCTGTTGGCCCATTGTCGGCCTGCTCCGGCGGGTGGGAGGGTGCTCCGACCAAGTAGCCCAACAGTAGCAGCAGCATCTTATAGCAACATCGGCGGCTTATAGCAGCAGCGGCAGCAGCTCGTGGGGGTGATGGTTGTGGAGGTAGCTGTCGTGAGGTGGTGGAGGTTGGGTTGGAGTAGCAAGGGTGGAGGTGGTCAGGTGTTAAAGGGGAGAGGGGAGCTCGGGTGGTGGATGATGGTGGTGGAGAATGATGGTGGTGATTGATGGTGGTGAATGATGGCAGTGTTCACTGTGTAGAAGGAGGAGGAGAAGAGCTCGGGTGATGGCGGTGGTCGGCTGCTAGGGGAGGGTGGTCGTGGAGATGGTGAGGAGGTCGGGGGTGATGAGGGGACAGTGGTGGTGGTGGTCGGCTGCTAGGGGAGGAGGGGGCTCGGGTGATGGTGATGGTGATGGTGTTGGTGGTGATGGATGATGGTGAAGGTGGTTGTGGTGTGGTGGTGACAGTGATCATAAAAATGATGGTAGTGGAGGTGGTTGTCGTGAAGAAGCAGGAGGCAGTGGTGGTTGTGGTAGGCTGATGATGATGGTGATGGACGGTGAAGTTGATAGTGGTGGTTGATGAGAAGAGGATGAAGGAGGTGGTGGAGGTGATAGTTTCGATTTTGAGGGAAGGTGGTGGTGCGGCTAAAATTTGAGGGAGAGTGTCACACTCACATTTTCAATCAAGGATAGTTTGATAATTGACACGGGTATTTTTAAATTTAGGATTTATTATATTTAAATATTGTGCATGTGTAATTATTTATTTATTATATTATTTATTTATTGTTAGTATTAGATTTATTTTGGACTTGTGTAGTAGACCTAACTAGTTTAGTTAGATGCATGAACCCAATAATTGTTTTGGCTTAGTTTGAGCCCAATAATTAGGCCATGGTTAGGAGGATGAATTAATTAGTGAAACTATTAGACTAGAATCTTTCCTCCTTAATTAATTTCTTCATGAGAGGCCCAAGGGGTAAATTGAACATTTTATATTGCTTGAGGGAGAGGCTAGGGCCGGCCACATTAGGAGGGAGGAGAGAGAGAGAGTCTCTTCTCATTTCTCATTTCTCATTTCTTATTTCATTTTAGATCTAGATTTTTCCCCCTTTCTAATTTATTTATTCCCTCACAATTTTTTTCACAAATTTCTTCCCTATTCTTCAATTGAGGCTACTACAATAAGGATCTACAAGAAGGAAACACGGATCAACAAGGAGGAGGCTAAGATCTACAAGGAGGAGCCATATTTCTATATTTAGGGATTTTATTGGGAATCCATCTCCCAATAGGTATATTTTAATTTTTTTTCTCTTGTAGTAGGTTCTAAATCTGAGATGTAACCATAAGAAACTACCCCACATGCATAGGCTAACCATAGGAATTGGTTTTAGGTTCATAAGAGACCTATGGAGGAAGTTATGTTTGTTTTGGTGTCAATTTTAGAGAAATTCTAAGATTTGCACATGTAGTGTTTGTTAATTGGTCAAATAGATAAATATGACATGAGAATAATTGTTTGTGACTAGTGTCGTGTCCATAATTGGATACATGTAGGCCGTATCTCGTCAATTTGATGATACGGGTTAATTTTGGGGGGGTTTCTTTGACACGGAGATTTGTGCATGTCATATCTCGACACGGACATGTAGTTGATTATATTATTATTTGTATTATGCATATTTAGTATTCTAGACTTGCTCGTGTCCTTCGAGATGCGTTTGGTGGTATGGTGGAGCCGTATCGCATGTGTATCATAGAATGAGTGTGATACGGGTGCGGTGCACTCCACGTGTTTGTTTATTTGCCCTTATTTCTATGTGTGCTTGAGTATATATGTATGTATGATATATTATATGATATATATGTATTTGAGTACATATATATAACTATGTGTTTATATATGCATATGAGTTTATGTATATATGTAGATGTATATATCTATATATATGTATGTTGAATATATATGTATATATGTATGTGATGTTAGGCTATATGAGATTGTATATATATGCATAGGTGAGGGGATTGATACATATATATATTAATATATAAAGGTGAATATATACATGTATATGTATATGCTATGTGTGTGTGTGTGTTGGTGAGTTGTTTGCGGATGTGTAGTGAGTGAGGAGATCGGGTGTGCAGTGAAACAGAGGGAGAGAAATATCATGTAATGCAGCAACTAGCCAAGCACGGCAAGTAGCAATATACTGCATTAACAGCAACAGCAAGGTGCATACCGAGTACTAGCAGCAGTCTCAGAAGTTAAGTGCAGAGCTCGTGCACACTTGAGCAGCAACAACTTCATTAGGAAGAGAGCAGTTGCAGTCTCCAACTGCACAATTGATACAGCAAGTCACTACAGACAGTGTGCAGCCTCCCCTATACTTCAATGCATAGCAATTACTGCTCAATTTCATAGAGCAACAGGCAGTGAGGCAGTTAGTTAAGGGAGCTCAGGCATGGATCAGTGCATCAATGCATTGGGCTTTAGTTCTATAGCAGGAAGAGAATAATGCAGGAAGGTTCAACTTCAGCAACTGAATACACTGAGAACTGAGAAACTGAAGACACTAAGCACTGAGCAACTGAAGACACTGAGCACTGGGCACTGAGCAACTGAAGACAGTGCATCAACAGATGCAGTGAAGCATGCACTACAACAGGAAATTGAGCAAGCAGTACAGCAAGAAGGGCAATGCAACAATACAGTGACAGCAATTCGAGCCAAGGGCAACTGCACTACAGGAAGCACAGTAGCAGTATCAGTATCAGTTCCACAGAAACTGTGCAGTATAACTAGAGAACCATTCAGTATCAGTAAACATGCATAATTGCAGTTCTTGAGCAGCTAGTGCACATCATTACAATGGAGTTAGTTTAGTAACAGCAGAAGAGTCATCCACTACAGCAGCATCAGTATCAGTAAACAGGAAGCACAGTAGCAGTATCAGTATCAGTTCCACAGAAACTGTGCAGTATAACTAGAGAACCATTCAGTATCAGTAAACATGCACTACAGGAAGCACAGTAACTGCACTACAGGAAGCACAGTAGCAGTATCAGTATCAGTTCCACAGAAACTGCACTACAGGAAGCACAGTAGCAGTATCAGTATCAGTTCCATAGAAACTGTGCAGTATAACTAGAGAACCATTCAGTATCAGTAAACATGCATAATTGCAGTTCTTGAGCAGCTAGTGCACATCATTACAATGGAGTTAGTTTAGTAACAGCAGAAGAGTCATCCACTACAGCAGCATCAGTATCAGTAAACAGGAAGCACAGTAGCAGTATCAGTATCAGTTCCACAGAAACTGTACAGTATAACTAGAGAACCATTCAGTATCAGTAAACATGCATTACAGAAAGTACAGTAACTACACTACAGGAAGCACAGTAGCAGTATCAGTATCAGTTCCATAGAAACTGCACTACAGGAAGCACAGTAGCAGTATCAGTATCAGTTCCACAGAAACTGTGCAGTATAACTAGAGAACCATTCAGTATCAGTAAACATGCATAATTGCAGTTCTTGAGCAGCTAGTGCACATCATTACAATGGAGTTAGTTTAGTAACAGTAGAAGAGTCATCCACTACAGCAGCAATCCAACATTCATATCAGTAACAGCATGCTCGGGATAGGGGTATCAGCACAGTGGCAGCATCTACATGAATGCACAGTAAATATGCAAGAGAAGCAGGAAGTTTCAAGTATCAGCAAGGTAGCATTTACCTCACTGCAATTCAGAGCAAGTCTCAAGGTGCACAAGGGTATGCATTAGCAGTACAGCTCGGGCACAGCAGGGACCCTGCAGAGTATTAATATCAGCACAGCTCGGGCACAGCAGTAGCATACACAGCAAGTAGCATCCATCAGTGTGCACAGGATTCTGCAGCAACCGACAGTGAGCCATACAGTATCATTCCTTACAGGCATTCAGCTCGAGGCAGTACTGTACAACAAGGGGAAAATGTGCAACTGCACAATCACAGCAGGGAGCAACTTCTCTATAGCAAAGGTAAAGGGCAACTGCAGTTTAGCAATACTGCCAGAGGGTATCAGCATTCATAGTGGCAGTTCTTCACTGCAGAGGGCTCGACTACTGCAGTATCGAGCATCAAATAAGCAAGGAGTTTAGCTGAGGTTTCAGCTAGCAGGCACTGAACAGGAAGAACAAGGTACCAACTGTGCAGTATCAGCACAAGCACCACTATAGTTCAGCTAAAAGATGCACATCAGTATCAGACAGGTTTCAGTCAGTGAGATGGTTAGTTATTTTAAGTTGGGTTCAGTTAGTTAAGGGATAGTGTCAGCAGTGTATCAGTAAGGTTAGTATATTAGTGTTTAGTCTAGTATACTTATTAGTAAATAATTAGATTAGTAGTTAAGTGTATCAGTTAACCAAGGGGTTTAGTAGTTATCAGTTAGGTAGTGGTTCTTCAGTTTAGTTTAGTATTAAGATAGTTACTAGTTAGTGTAGCTAAATAATTAGTGATATACTTGTTAGTATATAGTTAGCTATATATATATGTAGGTATGTGGTATTGAATTGTAGTTAGTACCTATGTATATTAGTATATGTAATATATATTAGTAGTTAATATTAAATAGTTAGTATTGAGGGTTATATATATATTAGCTATGAATGGGGTTTACCTTGGGATACCAAGGTAATGTCAAAGTAATGGGTCGATACTAAGGTATTGGGTTTCAGTATCGAGATAGGTAGTGTGATACGCATTGGTGCAAGGCCAAGGTATCCTAATTTTCATTGATTAGTTAAGTATTATATGTATTGACTTGATAATATATATAAACTACAATTTTCATATTTAAAACCTGTGTATCCTG
This sequence comes from Iris macrosiphon, assembly GCA_036927795.1. Classification (NCBI taxonomy): domain Eukaryota; kingdom Viridiplantae; phylum Streptophyta; class Magnoliopsida; order Asparagales; family Iridaceae; genus Iris; species Iris macrosiphon. Next base: position 22,048,350 of record JAYESA010000006.1, on the reverse strand, counting down.
AGATACGTCATTTTGTGTGTATCCTGGTAGCTTAGCGTAGCTAGTGTTGCTTAGTGTCATATTGTGTAGAGATAGACTCATACAACCTAGAATTAGTCGGTTTGACATAGAAATGACTTTGTGACCTACATGTTGACTAGTTTAACTTAAATTTCTTTCAACACCTTGTATTAATATAATATTACATATATAGGTCTGTGTGACACCAGTTGGGACACAGTTTGGCATTTATTGCTCTAGACCACGGCGAGTATATTCTCTGATAGTTTCTATTATTTGATAATTACTATAATACAAGTATTTAGAAATATTTTATATGACTATTGACACATTGGTGCACGGACTAGTATACAGATGGATCAGTCATGGGATGTTATATATATTATTTTATTGTTCCTCATGTTCTCAATATTTAACTTAGACAATGTTCAATGTTAAATGTTTAATGTTCAATGTTTAATGTTCAAGGTTTATTATTTACAAGGCCTTGAGTATCTTGCATCGTAACGTGTCATGGTTGGATCCATTTTACTAATCGGGAGAAGGGAAAGTGTTAGCTAGATATGTGATCAAATTCTAGACAATGTTCAATGCTTAACTTAGACAATGTTTATCCAACATTAAAGTAGATAATGTTCACCCAAGCCGATCATAATCTAACTAGTATTTCAATCACTTAGCATAGTTACAGTTCTTCACTATATTCTAATTTATTGTCTCATTCTATTGCCTTATTCTACTTTCATTGTGATCAGTTTATACCATATTGTTCTTGTTTACCTGTTCTTCTACCATAGTTTATATTGTTTATTATTTTTTGTCTTGTATTATATTCTCTATTTCTGTTTATAGTTATTATCAATTAATTAGAACTGTTATTGGGTTGTACTTTGCTCTAATCCTGACTGGATATATTTTTCAGATGAATGGTTAGAGAGGATGTGTCCCACTTACTATGAACCAACAGATGGAGTATCACCTGAGGATGTAGTGCCAGTTACTGAAGCCATTTAGATTTCCCTACCTTGTAGTAGTTGTATCTAATTAGATTGTGGTTTATATTATTATTTTGAGATCTTGAGTTATGTTTAGATATTGAGATGGACATGTTATGTATTGAGACTTATATTTCTTTTCTTTCTATTCTATATCGTACTTACATCTTCCTTCAGTTTTATATGTGATTGAGTATCATTTGGAGTTGAGATGGCATGACAGTATTGTATACACATTGTGTAAGATGTTAGATAGTATAGAAGACCAAGACAGCATTCTACCGCCGATGCTGCAGCGTAGGCTGGACGTACCCACGTACTCATATCCCTATACCTGGTGTGAATCGTGACACATTTTTAGTGGTGGCCCATGCTGGTCAGGCTTCATAATAGTACGATGTCATGGTAGTGCAACGACTTAGTTGTACTACTGCGAGCCTGTGATAGGATAGGATATAGGATACTAGGATGAGAGGGATACTCAATCACAACTAGAAAATAATTCCAACATAATTGAATCTTGCCATCTTCATTCTGAATATCGCTTTCCTTGAAAACTTTTGTCATTCTTTGATGATATAGTATCTTGCTCAATATTGATTTCTTATTTTAAATCTGTCATCAGGATGCCATCAAAGACGCATTCCCAGCGCTCAGGCACAATGTCAGTACGATTAGTCACTTTATCGCCTATGAGGGTGTCACTACCACATTTTCTAGTAAATGGTATTTTAGTCATTTGGTAATAAATTAAATATTGTGCATGTTAAATTTTTATTTATTATATTAATTTTAGCATGTTAGATTTATTTTTGGACTTATGTTAGTGGACCAAACTATTTTAGTTTAGACTCATGGACCAACATGTATTAATTGTTAGAATTTAGCCCAACTAGAAAGCCCATTGATTAGAAGGATGATTAAATTAATTAAACCATTAGACTAGAAGCTTCCCTCCTTAATTAATTTCTTTATGAGAGGCCCCAAGGGGTATTTTAGACTTTATATAGTAGCTTGAGGGAGGGGGCAAGTGAGGCCTATATAAAGGGGATAAAAACTTTCTTTCTCTTCATTTTTTATTACAAATCTTGATCTAGAAAATTTCCTCAACCAAATCCCTACCAAATTTCCACCCAATTATTTCCCAAATCACTATTAGAGGCTATTAGAGCATAGATATACAAGAAGAAAGCATAGATCTATAAGAAGAAAGTATGGATCTACAAAGAGGAGCAAGGATCTACAAGTTGAAGGCCAATTTCACCAATTTTGGAGGTTTTATTTGGAATCCATCTCCCAATAGGTATAATTCAATTTTTCCCTTAATTTAGGTTCTAAATCTAATAATTAACCATGAAAAATCAACCCATATGCATAGGCTACCCATAGAATTTGGTTTTGTGTTCATAGGAGGCCTATTGAGAAAGTTATGGTACTTTTGTGTCAATTTTGGAGGAATTCCGAGATTGACATTTGTTGTGTATGTCAATTGGTCCTATAGATCAATTTGGCATATATTTATGAGTTTGGGGCTAGTGTCGTGTCCACAATTGGGTACGTATAGGTCGTATCCCAATAATTTGGTGATACGTGTTAATTTCTGGGTTTTTTCTTCGACACGGGACTTTGAGCATGTCATATTTTGACACGGACATATAGATTTGTATTTGACTCTTCGTATTGTTCATAAATAATATATATGACTTATTTGTGTCCTTTGGGGTACGTTTGGATGTGTGGTGGACTCGTATCGCATGCGTATCCTAGATCTAGTGGGATACATGGTGATACGGTTCATGTGGGTGTAATTTAATTGTAGATCAAATTCTTTGTGTTCTTATTTTATGGAGAAGTATAATTATATATATATATATATATATATATATATATATATATATATATATATATATATATATATATATATATATATATATAATATTATGTATATATATTTATGTAATATTGTGTCTTAGATTATGTATCTATGTATATATTATATGTGTATATATTGTATGTAGCTATTCTTATATATGTATATATATTTATATGTGGTAGCATGTATAGATATGTATATGTAAATAGATAATTATTGTGGTTATATTGTGTATATATATTTATGTAATGTTGTGTCTTAGATCTATGTACCTATGCATATACCATATGTGTATATTTATTATGTAGCTATTTTTCTACATGTAGATATATATTTATAAGTGGTAGTATATGTATATATAATATAGTAGATATATTTATATGTGGTTATATATATAGTTATATTATATATTGTTATGTATTTATATAGTGTATAATTTTATATACGTATACATATATGTATAGTTATATATATATATATATATATATATATATATATATATATATATATATATATATATATATATATATATATATATATATATATAACTATACATATATATATATATATATATATATATATATATATATATATATATATATATATATATATATATATATATATATATATATATATATATATATATATATATGTATAGTTATATATATATATATATATATATATATATATATATATATATATATATATATATATATATATATATATATATATATAACTATACATATATATATATATATATATATATATATATATATATATATATATATATATATATATGTATCACTATGTATATGTGTGTATGTGACTATGTGGTATTTTATACAATTTACCATGTATAAGTGTATGTATAGTATATATATAGTTTCATATGCATATTTCATATATATATATATATATATATATATATATATATATATATATATATATATATATATATATATATATATATATATATATATATATATATATATATATATTGTGGGTTATATATATGTATTTAAATATATATTGTATATATATATTATGGGTTATATATATGGTATTTAAGTATATATTTTATATATACATATATTTTTATTAGCGACAGTAGCAGGCAAAGCGTCGCAAATAGCAGCAGAAGCAACACAGCAGCAACGGCAGCAGGGAAACAGCGACAGCAGCCAGCCACAATTGTAAGAAACTGTCACTGAAACAGCAGCATATCAGCAGCGTATCAGGAGCTTTAGTGACAGTTTTTAGCGACAGTGCAGAAAATTGTCACTAAAATAGCAGTGTATCAGTATCAACAGCAGTCTTCAGCGACATCGGGCAGGGTTTTTAGCGACAGTTTGGCAGTTTTTAGATATTTATATATATAGATATATATATGTATATATATATGGTAATTAATATATACGTATATATGTTCCTAATTTTCTAATTATGTTTTAGAATATTATATGTATAATATATTTAGTTGTAGCATATAATATTATTGGAATAGTTAGTATATTTTTGTTATCTATTATTATGAGTATCTTTAGTTATATATATTATATATTTGTAGGTATGTATATATGTACATATATATGTATTAGTATTTAGTGTGTAGTTGGTAGTTAGTATTTATTCTATTTAGTACATACTAGAAGTTATATTGGATTGATATATGTATACATATAGTTATTGATGAATAGTTAGTATATATATGAAAATTTTGGCAATTACCTTGAGATACCAAGGTAAGTATCAAGAGATACCAAGGAATGAGTAGTAGGTATTAGCATAGTAATATGATAGTTATAAATTAATTATGGGTTGGTATTAAGGTGACTAAAATAAGGTATATAGCATTGTATAAATACTAAATACATGGTAGTTTATAGTTATAGTTGGATAGTTAATATATATATACTAGGGTGACATTACCTTGAGATACCAAGGTAAATGCCAAGGTATTAAGGATACCCAAGGTATTGGGTTTGGGTATCAAGATAGAGGTTTAGTATTGCGATACCAAGTTGGTTCGAAACCAAGGTATCCATTTAGCATTTGTAATTAAGATTTTATATATATAATATTGTTTGATATGTACATATGTATTATATTTATCCCTTGTTTGCATATCCTGAGATACGGTATCTTAGTATCCAAAGATGTAGATTGTATGGCCTAAATTCATAGTGTGTGAGCCCAATATCTTTGAGTTAGACTCATGCAACCTAGAAATAGGTAGTTGACCATAGTTTGACTATAGTTAACCATAGTTGACTTAGAGTTGACTAGTTTGACTTTGACTTAGAATTGACTTGTTGACCTAGAAGTTGACTAGTTTAACTTTTTTTCTTTCCAGAACCTTGTATTGATGTTGTATTCCATATTTAGGTCTTCGAGGCACCGTATCAGATATCTGTGAGACTATTCATTGGACTTCAGGTGAGTACATTCTCTGATAGTTTCTCATTTATGATATCCTCTATATTTATTGTATTTAGTGTAGATATCCATATTCTCTTGACACGATGGTTACACGGATTGGTATATCCGGATCTCGTTATGCGATACTATTCCTTAGTATATGGTGTATCTTATGCAGGCCTTGTTTCATTGATTATCTTGTACATGTACAAACACGGATTCTCGGGAAGAGTCACTATCTTGTTGGAGAATCTTGTGCCATAGCATACCATGGTTGGATCTATTATACCAGTCGGGGTTGGAGAGTATGTAGTATAGATATGTGATCATACCCTCCTTGTATCAAGTCTTGCATTGAATAGTGTTAATCATACACCACACATATGATTAGCCAGGCCATAAATCTTGTATCAAGTTCCCAAGTCGATCACATGTTAAAGCTGGTACTCATTCACTTAATCATTAGTATATTCTTATTCATTTGCCATATTATTTATTCTTGTATTTATTTCCAGTATTTCCTTTATTGCGTATCTCTTGTACATGTATATGGCATCTTGTATATTCATATATATTTACTGCTACATAGTTCATATCATTGATTTAGAACTGATGTTAGAGATGTACTTTGCTCCATTTCTGACTGAAAAATATTTTTAGAGGATCCGAGAGATTGGTGTCTGACATACTATGGACTTCGACTTATATATGGTGCAGACTTGGACCCATTAGTTCTAGAGTAATTGACGGAAAGTTTATCCGGATCACTAGTTTTCATATTTAGTTTCTTTAGCATTTTGGTACCGGATTTGTTTCTGGCTTATAGTTGAGATTGGATTTGTTCTATTGTTGATGATTTATATTTTTGATATATAGTTAGACTTCCTTCATATCTTCTCGTGCTTTATCTTATGATTGAGTTTTGTATGAGCTATTGTTGGCAAACTTTATATTATTGTGAGATTTTAGATAGTATAGTAGACCAAGACAGCGTTCTACCGCCGATTCTGTGGCGTAGTCTGGGCGTTGTTTCCGACTTGCATCCCTACATCGGGTGTGGGTCGTGACAGAGGGCAGCACCATCAGATGTTGTTCCGACAGCTACCTTCTAGAGGTCGACTTCACCGATCCAGGTGGGAGTTTTTGCAGCAGCTTTCGGAGATGCTCCACCTCCGGTGCGAAGGGCAGTACCGACAGTTTCATGGGATCTTCCACCCCTACCACCCACAGTCGATCAGACACAGATATTCGCGCTCCTTTAGCAGATGATGGAGGGATAACAATGACAGTCAGAGGTTATATGGCAGAGCATTGAGAATGCTCACTAGATTATGCTTACAGCAGTTGAGAGAGTCATATTATTCGAGCCATAGATAATACTGCCTCAGCTCGATCCATAGCAACCGAGGCGAGGGACTATCATTGACTTCAAGAGGATGGGGCCTAAGGACTTTATGGGCACCGAGGGAATCTTGTACGCAGACGACTGGATAGAGAAAATTGAGAGGGACCTACGATTGGCGCAGATTCCTGAGAGCTTGCAGGTGGAGGCAGCAGGTAGTATAATGTTGGATATTGCACTGACATGGTTTAGGACAGACCCCAGGATATCAGCGCTGGGACTTATTTGGGAGATTTTAAGGAGCTTTTCAAAGAGAAGGTTTTCCCATATGTGGCTAAGAGTACTTTGGAGAGTCAATTTTAGAACCTCATCTAAGGGAACTTGACGGTGGATGAGTATGCGGAACAGTATTGCCGATTGGGACAATTTGTTGAGGGACAGAATCCTCGAGCCAGGGCTAGGAAATTCAAGAAGGGACTAAAAAGTGAGATTAAGTCTTATACTAATAGAGAACGTATCGCTAATTTTGAGGAAATTCTGAGACATACACAGCGGACGAAGGATGATTTAGAGCTTGGCTCCAAGAGGCCGAGAGATACTGGAGGAGCGGGTAGTGGTACGGGCCCAGCGAAGCACACCCACTTTCAGCAGCCAAGAGTATATCAGCATCAACAGTATCTTGTGCCAGTTAAGGCATCATCTCAACAGATATAATAGTTTTAGAAGCCAGTACATCAGGCACCGCAGCAGCCTCAGAGGCAGATTTAGCAGACTTTTTCTTGTGCCTATTGTGGAAGGCATGGTCATGATTGGGAGAACTGTCGGAAGAGACTCAGACTATGCTTGTATTGTGGTTCCCTTGACCATCAAGTGAAGAAGTGTTCCAACAACTCGTATAGACCAGATCGTGGTCAGAGAGATGGAGCTAGGCTACCTGTGACACCACAACCTTCTCAGCAACCGTATGGAGAGCCACCCCAGCAGGGCGGGGTATTTGCAATGGCAGTTGGAGAGGACGGCACTTCAGGTGATAAGTTAGTTTGTTTTGTCCTATTTTGTTTATTTCCTTTCTATTTGTTATTTGTGTGTTTAGTTAGTATCTTATAGACTACTTGTGTATTATTGTATAGTTAGTATACCCTGATGGAGACTGCAAAACTATGATGGAAAGAGACCATAGTTAGTGATTTCTTTTAAATTGCATGATGTATGTTTTAGTTTAGACTGGGGTTGACCTAGAGGGGGGTTATGATCATCTTTAATTTTGAGGAAGAAAGTTTCTAAGGTGGGTAGGATTGTCATCCTCATATTTTCAATCAAGGGTAGTTTGGTAATTGATACGGTATTTTTAATTTTAGGATTTATTATATTTAAATATTATGCATGTATAATTATTTATTTATTATATTATTTATTTATTTATTTTTAGTGTTAGATTTATTTTGGACTTGTGTAATGGACCTAACTAGTTTAGTTAGATGTATGAACCCAACATTTATTTTGGCTTAGTTTGAGCCCAATAATTAGGCCATGGTTAGGAGGATGAATTAATTAGTGAAACCATTAGACTAGAACCTTCCCTCCTTAATTAGTTTCTTCATGAGAGACCCAAAGGTTAAATTGGACATTTTACATTGCTTGAGTGAGAGGCTAGGGCCGGCCATATTAGGAGGGAGGAGAGAGAGAGTCTCTTCTCATTTCTTATTTCATTTTAGATCTAGATTTTTTTCCCCTTTCTAATTTTTTTATTCCCTCACTATTCTCTCACAAATTTCTTCACAAATTCTTTCCCTATTCTTCAATTGATGGTACTACAAAAAAGATCTACAAGAAGAAAGCAAGGATCAACAAGGAGGAGGCCAAGATCAATAAGGAGGAGCCATATTTCTATATTTGGAGATTTTTATTGAGTATCCATCTCCCAATAGGTACATTTTAGTTTTTTCTCTTGTAGTAGGTTCTAAATATGAGATTTAACTATAAGAAACTACCCCACATGCATAGGCTAACCATAGGAATTGGTTTTAGGTTCATAGGAGACCTATGGAGAAAGTTATGTGTGTTTTGGTGTCAATTTTAGGGGAATTCCGAGATTTGCACATGTGGTGTTTGTCAATTGGTCAAATAGATCAATATAACATGAGAATAATTGTTTGTGACTAGTGTTGTGTCCATAATTGGATATGTGTAGGCAGTATCTCGTCAATTTGACGATACGGGTTAATTTTGGGGGGTTTTCTTAGACACGGGGATTTGTGCATGTCATATCTTGACACGGACATATAGTTGATTATATTATTGTTCGTATTATACATATTTAGTATTCTAGACTTGCTCTTATCCTTCGGGATGTGTTTGGTTGTGTGGTGGAGCCGTATCGCAAGCGTATCATAGAATGAGTGTGATACGGGTGCAGTGCACTCTACGTGTTTGTTCATTTGCCCTTATTTCTATGTGTGCTTGAGTATATATGTATATATGATATATTATATGATATATATATGTATTTGAGTATATATATATAACTATATGTTTATATATGCATATGAGTTTATGTATATAGGTAGATGTATATATCTATATATATGTATGTTATATATGTATATATGTATATAATGTTAGGCTATATGTGCTTATGTGTCTTATATATATATATATATATATATATATATATATATATATATATATATATATATATCTGTGTGTGTGTGTGTGTGTGTGTGTGTGGAGTTGTGCCTAATTATGTATAGTTGATAGAGTGTATATATATAGAGAGATTTATATATATTTTGGTATCTATGTATTATGTAAGTGTTATGCATAGGTGAGGGGATTGATACATATATAGATTAATATATAGAGGTGTATATATACATGTATATGTATGTATGTTGGTGAATTGTTTATGGATGTGTAGTGAGTGAGGAGATCTGGTGTGCAGTGAAACAGAGGGGGAGTGTAAAACCCATAATCCTAAAAACCATATTAATCTATTTTTTAATTAATTATTTAATTGAATTGTAGTAATTATGAGCTAATTAGGAGAAATAGATTTTATTTAATTTTTATTTTAGGTGTTTGTGCATTTAGGAGATTTATGGAGCAGGTATAAATTTTTTCTAATTTATTTCATGTAGGAGACCCTTTGGTCAGTTGCTAGCTTAATGGTATACATTAATACAAATTCTAGAATATATATATATATATATATATATATATATATATATATATATATATATATATATATTAAATAAAAAAATATAAAAAAATGAAATCCCTAACAAATCCCTAACCCATTAGCCTAACCTACCCTACCCGCATCCCGCTTAGACCCGCTACCCATTTACAAAGAAAGCAGCAGCAGCCGCACATAATTCGACCACCCCCCTTTTTTTTCTTCATCCCTATATATATATAGCATATAAACATCAACAGCAGCAGCCCTATACATACACGCGCGCTGGGTTCCCCCGTCCCCTTTCTCTTCCTTTCTATATCTATATATATAACATCATTCGAGAGCAAAACCCTAACCCTAATTCATTCTCTACTCATCTCCTTCTTCCCATCGAGACCGCCGCCGGCCGCCGAGCCCTGACCGCGTAGCCAGAACCGACCACGACGTCCGCGAGCACAACCGCGCACCCCGCGCGCAGCAAAATTTAACTGCAGCGAAGTCCTGTTCAGGCTCTGTTTTCTGTCACCTCGCTGAACCAAACTCGACCCTGTCTTCGCCGGTATGATCCTTATCTATCCCTCTTCCATATCTGTATGTTAGTTTATCTCGAACAACGCGTAAACCTAGGCAAAAATTGACGCCAAGTCGATAAAAAACTACGACTTTTTTAATTCCAGAAATTCTGTTGCGATGACCCATGTTCCCGGATTCGTATCTCCCACCACAGAGATCCGAATTCGATTTTTCTTTTTGGTATGCGGAGACCACTTAACCTAGTTTAATTTATGTTAATTACATTAATTTGTTAACTGCTGTATGTAGAATTAAATTTGTTGGAAAACCCCGAAAACCTACTTTTTTTAGATTTTCAAAAATTGTGAACCGGAGCGTGCCCCGCCAAACGGGACCGCCCCGCCGTATACCAAGTATACCAAAAGGTGCTCGCAGTTACCCAGATATGTAAGATTTTGCGGAAACTGATTCGGACGCGTGTGCGCGTCAGAATCAGCCCGTATCCGCGGACAATCCCCGTATCGCAACTTTTACGAAAGCCCTGCATATTTTGTGCATGCTCGTCAGATTGTAATGAAAATTGCGCCACTGGACTTGTGGTAACGCGCTGGTCCTATGACCCAATTTTTATGCAATTATGAGATAGTTGACCAAGTCGACAATTGGCGGGCCCCACGGTTGACTTTTTGGGCAAAATTGTGTTCGGCTCACCGGAATCCACATTTAGACATAGCGTTGAGTTCGTACTGACATTTAGAGTTTGTTTGACATATAATTTGTCCTATTTAGAGACCTTTATCCTTGGCATGCTTTTTGGTGCAAAGTGGGCCACACGTGGACCCCACTTTGTCCCAAAATTACCGTTTTGCTCTTGTGTCCAAATTGGACGAAAGGGAAGTGCTTTCTAGCTATTTCGCTTATTCTAGGAACGTTGGTGATATCTATTTTAGCATCCAGAGATATTTGTTCTGAGGCCATAACTTCTGATCATGTGTGTTGGACATCTGAACGTTATATTTTGCAGCTTCTTGCCAGGCAAGTCTACCTTACCATTGTACTGTTATTTATATTCCATATGTTGCATGCATATTTATTTTCTGTCTTTAGTTCATATATTTTAACTGTTATATAAAATGCGCGCGATGGTGTCATCGCGATATATTTTTATTTATGTATTTGCATTGACCTTGTTTATGAGACTACCCCATTATCATGTAGCATCATTAGGTTCATTGGCCTTGACACAGTTGTTACACGAGTGTGAGTCTCATATAGATCACAGACTGCGTGACAGGTCTGGCCTCCTGTACGTATGGGCCGTGCGTTAGGGATGACTGCTAATAGAAACTTTGTATGCTAGAAGACTTAGCAGTTATTAGAGGTCCATGGACATAGCCTATTGTAGTACGTGGTCCAATTCTTGTCCTTGTTTGGTTGCAGGATTGGGCTAGGGTACTAAGAATAGGCTATAAACCAAATTGTGTCATGGATGTGACATGCTTAAAGTATGGGGTAGGGAGAACAACAAGTACCATATTTGGGCTCTTTTGCACTTTTTTCTTCTGTAACCCAGAAGCTCCGCTGGAGATACGGGCGGTGATGACCCCTATACAATTGGCAGCCTCTGTCGTTCAAAAGATGACATGCTTTGAGGCCCCTGATTCTCCGAGAGAGTCATGCCAATCCCATTTTTAGCCAGATAGCCCACTTGTTGGAAAGTTGTTCTCAATCTGCATTCACATAGATGGTTAGGCGACCAATTGGATATTCATTTCAGTACTTTATTGGCATACTTTTATGTATCTTGTTATGTCCCTCTGAGGACCTGGCCCCTTCCAGGTGTCGTTGTTCTTGAGTATTCACAGGAGCGCAGATTCGGATGGTTACATATATTTTGAGGATGTATTCTCTTCGAGTCCCGTAGAAGTTAGTTGATATTCTTATATATTATGTTTATTATGTTGTACTTATATTGTATTTACTCTTATATTCTAGTTGGTAGTGGATTTGTTTCCACCCGACCGTCATCTTTAGATACTTATATTGAGATCTAGTTTCATAGATACTGGTTATTTATTTATATTTGATTTTCGTGGATGAGATTTAGATTATACCCTGTGACTTGTGATAGATATTACCACTTGTAGATTTGATATTCATATTACAGCGTACGCGTGGATTTTGGTTTCCATATATTGGAGTTGCCATATCCATACGGCTGGCATGCTTACGTGTCCTAGTCCTACATATTTTGGGACTGGGGCGTAATGTGTTTTTAGTGGTGGCCCATGCAGGTCGAGAGCATATTGTCTCGGTTATGTTATTGTACCGAACAAGCCTGCACCTAGGAATAGAGTATAGGATCTCATCCATAATTGAATATGATTCGCTCTCCTTTTAATCTATTATATTTAAATAATTGTATCCTGCTTGATTCATGTACTTCCCTGATAATTTATTGAGTATAGCCTCTTCTGGAATATAGAAGTCCCTGTTGTTAGATGATAAGTAGGGTAACCTTCCTATTAAGAGTACAACTAGAATGTTGACGCACCACTAAGTTTAGAATATCTAGTGAACCCTAGAATTCCTTATCTATAGACCGGTTTACCATTACCCCTTGATGTATTATGAGGACTTGAGAGTAGTATAGACACTACTAGAGTTAGTTAGAAGTTTTACTATAATGATTGACCCTAGTATTGAGGAACCCATAGAAAACTAAAATTTAATATTATGACTGAACCTAACCTTCATAGTTAGATAGTATTGGAGAACTATAAATTTAGATTCTTGTCTTATTATTAAGCAGATAGTACCTTAGGAAGCCTAGAGGGATGTAATCAACACTCTTTCCTTGATCATACCTCGAACATAGCAACTAGCATACTACTCCCCCTTCGAAAAACCATGATGCTATCTAGAGCCCTCTATTTTAATTTTATATGTTGTTCCTCTGCGACCTTAACGTCCGCTAATTGTGCGACGACTAAATTTTATTCTTCTACTCTTCATCTTTTAACTCGTACCATCTGACACTTCTGATTATAGGCCAGGTGATTTTATTCTGTGTTAAGGACATATAGTTGCTAGAATTATAGTTATTAATGTTAAATTTTGAAATTGTGTGCTTAGTAATTAGAACTCGATAGTTTTGAGTCATTCTTGTAGATTGTGACCTGGTGATTATCCCTTAGTTTTAAATTACATAACTTGTACCACACCTCGATACAAGTTACATCCACTTTTCCTCTTGAAGGCCAGTAACTTTCCATTCTTACTATTGATACTTGCTCTATAAGCGCTATGACTAAGACTTAAGACGACCATGACCTATGTAATATAAGATGATACCCTAATAAGTACCAAGACCCCTTCTCGTAGACCTTAACAGGAGCTTCTACGGTATCCTTAAGACAATTACAGTATTAGTTTATTGTTATAAGTTGGGTAGTATACCTCACAACCTAGTATCGTATAGTCTTTGACCTATTATTGAAGTGTAACTGAACGACATTACCTGTATGCGAGCATAAGATGACAGTATTTATTCAGACTGTAGAAATTAGAGGTCCATACCCTATTTTGTCGACTAGCGACTTAGACAAGGAGTTAGTATGACAACTGTAGAGATTGTGGAGTCTTATTTCTTTTGTGAACTTGAATTATTTTATAATTTCTCTCATCATATTCTAGCGCACTTATATTTTTTGTACTACCTTGACTTATGCTGCTACTATAGCCTAGTTTTGCAAGCTTATCCTTTATCGAGCTTGTTCATGACATATATATTATTGGGTCGACACACTAATACATTTCAGAATCAGTGTATGACGGTCTGATCAACCTTAGTGCATTTTGATTCGCCCTTCGCAATACTACTTTACGTGGATTGAGATATATAGTGATTAGTAGACAAATTTACTTGCCCTCTAGACATGTCTGAGTGTATCGTATCGGTTATATAACTATATTGATACGAGCATGCGAATAAGAAATTACCAAATATGATTTTAATCCACAACTGCCTTGACAATTCCTATTTGAATTTTTTTTTAATGCCTTGATCCCCATACTTCTTTTCTATTACCTTCCCCTTGAACTCTTTATCATTGTTTTCCATCTTTTCTTATTTCGGAAAGACGAAACTTCGTGCTTGGTATAAGTTTGATACATTGAAAGTAAAAGATATACCCCATAGGCCAATCGTATTATTTGGTGACTATCTTTTATAGTTGATTAAGGGCATATCATATGTGATACAATTGATGTTAAAGTTTTGAGGATTGAATAACATAAGTAAATAAATTAAGGAATATTTTTCTTAAAGTATATAGCCTTATATGATAGCTGGATAAATTCTAAGTTGGGTAGAAGTCGCATTATTAAATTGAGGTTAAATCCTTTTAGATTGTGATCAAGTAGGATTAGATTGAGAGATTAAGTCATTTTAAATATGGAGAATTTTAGAAGAAGGAGTAAGATGATGAGGATTTAATAAATTTGGAAATCTTGATATGTTGGACCAAATATTTATACTTTAGGTACATGATTTAAATTTTTGAATATTGAAGGTAAAATTATCAATTTGAATTTTGAGGATAAATATAGAATTTTAGACTTGAACATTGGTGGATTGAATTTAAATTTTTTACAATTTGATGATTTAAATTAAGAGTTAAAATTCGATTATTGGATTACGTATTTGAAATATTGAGGATGTGAATTGAATTTAAAATTTTGAAGAATACCAAAATTTATAAGTAAAAATAGGAATAATATTAGACTATAATTGTTTTCTAGAGGAGATTATGATAGTTGGAGATCGTGATATAAAATTTATATGTGTATTTAATTCTTGAAGATGTTATATGGATTTAATTTAAATTTGGATATTGATAATTTGAAAAAGTGAGAAGAGTTTCCAATAGGTTGAATTTTGATTGGAACAGTGATCATCGTAACCTTGAAGTAATTGCGATGGATATGATTAGAATTTTAATTATCGCAAAGTGATTGCGATTGACTTGCCCTATGTACATGAAGGATTAACAAATTATGCCTTATTTTAATTTTGAGGACGATATTGTTTTTAAGTTGGCTAGATTGTAAACCCCCTCACCCAAAATTAGACCAACTTGGCTTAGATAGTGAGACTAAGACTAGTTTGAATCCAATAAGAAATAGAACACGATATTTTTATTATATAATATTATATCACTTAGCGCACCTTACCGTTGCTTCGATAGCTGGAGCCCTACACTAGCCACTGTCTTCCTACAAACTTCACATCCTTGTTCTAGACGTGACCGCCTTCTATTTCTGACCTCGGTATAACTCATAATTATGCTTTCTTGTGCTACATTTTAGTCGCACAATATTCATCGCAGACGTTATTTTTTAATCCTAAAATAATTCTAACTTTGTATCCTTGTGCATTCCAATCAAAATTGGAGACACAATTTTGACCCGTTTCGTACAACCCAATCTATGACAATATCCTAGCCTAGGCCCTCTATGTCCATGACACTTGCGTCCACCTAATTTTAGCCCATGTACTTCTAATTAATTCCCGAACACCTTACGCATTAATTTTGATTATTTAATCCAATTTTTATCTTTGTGCAATTTTTTAATTGTTAGGCACTTTTATGCAAAGGTGCATTAAGGTGTCCACACCATTGGACATGACACATGAAGAAACCTATATTTTGTTCATATGAATTTTTTTTCCATGATTTCTGGAATATGCAACGCGCAACATCGCCCTCATTTAAACCTAGTCTTGCATTTTAAATAATGTAAATCTTATACCATCCTTGACTTTCTACCGCGGCTTAATTTTAATTTCGAGGACAAAATTTTTATAAGTTTGGTAGAATGTAAAATCCCTAATCCTAAAAACCGTATTAATCTATTTTTTTAATTAATTATTTAATTAAATTGTAGTAATTATGAGCTAATTAGGAGAAATAGATTTTATTTAATTTTTATTTTAGGTGTTTGTGCATTTAGGAGATTTATGGAGCCGGTATAAATTTTTCTTAATTTATTTCATGTAGGAGACCCTTTGGTCAGTTGCTAGCTTAATGGTATGCATTAATACAAATTCTAGAATTTTTCTATGTATATATATATATATATATATATATATATATATATATATATATATATATATATATATATATATATATATATACACATATTTATTAAATAGAAAAAAAATGAAATCCCTAACAAATCCCTAACCCATTAACCTAACCTACCCTACCCGCATCCCGCTTAGACCCGCTACCCATTGTACAAAGAAAGCAGCAGCAGCCGCACATAATTCGACCACCCCCCTTTTTTTCTTCATCCCTATATATATATATAGCATATAAACATCAACAGCAGCAGCCCTATACATACACACGCGATGGGTTCCCCCGCCCCCTTTCTCTTCCTTTCTATATCTATATATATAACATCATTCGAGAGCAAAACCCTAACCCTAATTCATCCTCTACTTATCTCCTTCTTTCCATCGAGACCGCCGTCGGCCGCCGAGCCCTGACCGCCTAGCCAGAACCGACCACGACGTCCGCGAGCACAACTGCGCACCCCGCGCGCAGCAAAATTTAACTACAGCGAAGCCCTGTTCAGGCTCTATTTTCCGTTACCTCGCTGAACCAAACTCGACCCCGTCTTCGCCAATATGATCCTCACATATTCCTCTTCCATATTTGTATGTTAGTTTATCTCGAACAACGCATAAACCTAGGCAAAAATTGACGCCAAGTCGATGAAAAACTATAACTTTTTAAATTCCAGAAATTCTGTTGCGATGACCTATGCGCCCAGATTCGTATCTCCCACCACAGTGATTCGAATTCGATTTTTTTTTTTGGTATGCGGAGACCACTTGACCTAGTTTAATTTCTGTTAATTACATTAATTTTTTACTGCTGTATGTAGAATTAAATTCGTTGAAAAATCCCGAAAACTTACTTTTTCCAGATTTTCAAAAATTGTGAAACGGAGCGTGCCCCACCAAACGGGACCGCCCCACCGTGTACCAAGTGTACCAAAAAATGCGCGCAGTGTACCTGGACACGTGAGATTTCGTAAAAACTGATTCGGACGCGTGTGCGCGTCAGAATCAGCCCGTATCTGCGAACAATCCTCGTGTCATAACTTTTGCGAAAGCCCTGCATATTTTGTGCACGCTTGTCAGATTGCGACAAAAATTGTGTCACTGGACTCGTGGTAATGCGATGGTCCTGTGACCCAATTTTTACGCAATTATGAGACAGTTGACCAAGTCGCCAATTGGCGGGCCCCACGGTTGACTTTTTGGGCAAAATTGTGTTCGGTTCACCGAAATCCACATTTAGACATACCGTTGACTTTGTGCTAACATTTAGAGTTTGTTTGACCTATAATTTGTCCCATTTAGAGACCTTTACTCTTGGCACACTTTTCGGTGCAAAGTGGGCCACACGTGGACCCCACTTTGTCCCAAAATTACCGTTTTGTCTCTGTGTCCAAATTGGACGAAAGGGAAGTGCTTTCTAGCTATTTCGCTTATTCTAGGAACGTTGGTGATATCTATTTTAGCATCCAGAGATATTTGTTCTGAGGCCATAACTTCTGATCATGTGTGTTGGACATCTGAACGTTATATTTTGCAGCTTCTTGCCAGGCAAGTCTACCTTACCATTATACTGTTATTTATATTCCATATGTTGCATGCATATTTATTTTCTGTCTTTAGTTCATATATTTTAACTGTTATATAAAATGCGCGCGACGGTGTCATCGCGATATATTTTTATTTATGTATTTGCATTGACCTTGTTTATGAGACTACCCCATTATCATGTAGCATCATTAGGTTCATTGGCCTTGACACAGTTGTTACACGAGTGTGAGTCTCATATAGATCATGGACTGCGTGACAGGTCTGGCCTCCTGTACGTATGGGTTGTGCGTTAGGGATGACTACTGATAGAAACTTTATATGCTAGAAGACTTAGCAGTTATTAGAGGTCCATGGACATAGCCTATTGTAGTACGGTGGTCCAATCCTTGTCCTTGTTTGGTTCCAGGATTAGGCTAGGGTACTAAGAATAGGCTATGAACCAAATTGTGTCATGGATTTGACATGCTTAGAGCATGGGGTGGGGAGAACTACAAGTACCTCATTTGGGCTCCTTTGCATTTTTTTCTTCTTTAACCCGGAAGCTCCGCTGGAGATACGGGCGGTGATGACCCCTATACAATTGGCGGCCCCTGCCGTTCAAAAGACGACATGCTTTGAGGCCCCTGATTCTCCGAGAGAGTCATGCCAATCCCATTTTTAGCCAGATAGCCCACTTGTTGGAAAGTTGTTCTCAAACTGCATTCACATAGATGGTTAGGCGACCAATTGGATATTTATTTCAGTACTTTATTGGCATGCTTTTATGTATCTTGTTATGTCCCTCTGAGGACCTGGCCCCTTCCAAGTGTCGCTGTTTTTGAGTATTCGCAGGAGCGCAGATTCGGATGGTTACATATGTTTCGAGGATGTCTTCTCTTCGAGCCCCGTGGACGTTAGTTGATATTCTTATATATTGTGTTTGTTGTGTTGTACTTATATTGTATTTACTCTTATATTATAGTTGGTAGTGGATTTGTTTCTACCTGACTGTCATCTTTAGATACTTATATTGAGATCTAGTTTCATAGATACTGGTTATTTATTTATATTTGATTTTCGTGGATGAGATTTAGATTGTACCCTGTGACTTGTGATAGATATTACCACTTGTGGATTTGATATTTATATTACAGCGTACGTATGGATTTTGGTTTGCATATATTGGAGTTGCCATATCCATACGGTTGGCATGCTTACGTGTCCTAGTCCTACGTATTTTGGGAATGGGGCATGACAGCAAGCAATAGCATGTAATGCAACAACTAGCCGAGCACAGCAAGTAGCAGTACACTGTATTAATTGCAACAGCAAGGTGCATCTCGAGTACTAGCAGCAGTCTCAGAAGGTAAGTACAGAGCTCGTGCATACTTGAGCAGCAGCAACTTCATTAGGAAGAGAGCAGTTGCAGTCTCCAACTGCACAACTGATGCAGCAAGTCACTGCAGAAAGTGTGAAGCCTCCCATGTACTTTAATGCATAGGAGTTACTGTTCAGTTTCATAGAGCAACAGGCAGTGAGGCAGTTAGTTAAGGGAGCTCGGGCATGGATCAATGCATCAGTGCACTGGACTTTAGTTCTGCAGCAGGAAGAGAGCGATGTAGGAAGCTTCAACTACAGCAACTGAAGACACTGAGCACTGAGCAACTGAAGATAGTGCATCAAAAGATGCAGTGAAGCATGCACTACAACAGGAAATTGAGCAAGCAATACAGCAAGAAGGGCAATGCAATAATGCAGTGACAGCAATTTGAGCCAAGGGAAACTGCACTACATAAAGCACAGTAGCAGTATCAGTATAAGTTCTACAGAAACTGTGCAGTATCACCAGAGAACCATTCAGTATCAGTAAACATGCACAACTGCAGTTCTTGAGCAGCTAGTGCACATCATTATAACAGAGTTAGTTCAGTAACAGCATCAGAGTCATCCACTGCAGCAGCAATCCAGTATTCATATCAGTAACAGCATGCTCGGGCCAGGGGGTATCAGCACAGTGGCAGCATCTACATGAATGCACAGCGAACATGCAAGAGCAGTAGGAAGTTTCAAGTATCAGCAAGGCAGCATTTACCTCGCTGCAATTCAGAGCAAGTCTCAAGGTGCACAAGTGTATGCAGTAGCAGTACAGCTCAGGCACAGCAGGGACCCTGCAGAGTATCAATATCAGCATTGTGCAGTTCAGCTTGAGGAGATGCAGCTCGAGCCACACCCTGCATCAACCTGCAAGCAATGTGCATTAGCTTGAGCCAAGACAGTGGAATACACAGCAAGTAGCAGCCATCAGTGTGCACAGGATTCTGCAGTAACCGGCAGTGAGCCATGCAGTATCAGTCCCTGCAGGCATTCAGCTTGAGGCAGTACTGCACAACAAGGGGAAAATATGCAACTGCACAGTCACAGCAGAGAGCAACTTCTCGATAGCAAAGGTAAAGGGCAACTACAGTTTAGCAACACTGCAAGAGGGTATCAGCATTCACAGTAGCAGTTCTTCACTGCAGAGGGATCGACCACTGCAATCTCGAGCATCAAATAAGCAGGGAGTTTAGCTGAGGTTTCAGCTAATTGGTACTGCACAGGAAGAACAAGGTACCAACTGTGCAGTATCACCACAGGCACCACTGCAATTCAGCTAGAAGATGCATATCAGTATCATACAGGTTTCAGTCAGTGAGATGGTTAGTTGTTTTAAGTTGGATTCGGTTAGTTAAGGGGTAGTGTCAGCAGTATATCAGTGAGGTTAGTATATTAGTGTTTAGTCTAGTATACTTAATAGTAAATAGTTATATTAGTAGTTAAGTGTATCAGTTAACCAAGGGGTTTAGTAGTTATTAGTTAGGTAGTGGTTCTTCAGTTTAGTTTAGTATTAAGATTATTAGTAGTTAGTGTAGCTAAATAATTAGTGATATACTTGTTAGTATACAGTTAGCTATATATATATATATATATATATATATATATATATATATATATGTGTGTGTGTGTGTGTGTGTGTGTGTGTGTGTGTATAAGTATGTGGTATTGAATTGTAGTTAGTACCTATGTATATTAGTATAGGTAATATATGTTAGTAGTTAATATTAAATAGTTAGTATTGAGGGTTATATATATATATATATATATATTAGCTATGAATTGGATTTTGAATTACCTTGGGATGCCAAGGTAATAACAAGATAATAGGTCGATACCAAGGTATTGGGTTTGAGTATCGAGATAGGTAGTGTAATACGCATTAGTGTAAGGCCAAGGTATCCTATTTTTTATTGATTAGTTAAGTATTATATGTATTGACTTGATAATATTTATAAACTATTATTTTTATATTTAAAACCTGCATATCCTGAGATATGGTATTTTGTGTATATCCTGGTAGCTTAGTATAGCTAGTATGGCTTAGTGTCATAGTATGTAGAGATAGACTAATACATCCTAGAATTAGTCGGATTGACTTATAAATGGCTTTGTGACCTAGATGTTGACTAGTTTAACTTAAATTCCTTCCGACACCTTGTATTAATATAATATTCCATATATATGTCTGTGCGACACCAGTTGGGATACCGTTTGACATTCATTGCTCTGGACCACTAGCGAGTATATTCTCTGATAGTTTTAATTATTTGATAATTACTATAATGCAAGTATTTAGAAATATTTTATATCACTCTTGACACATTGGTGCACGGACTAGTATACACATGGATCAGTCATAGGATGTTATATATATTGTTTTATTATTCCTCGTGTTCTCAATGTTTAACTTAGACAATGTTCAATGTTCAATGTTCAATGTTCAATGTTTAATGTTCAAGATTTATTGTTTACAAGGCCTTGAGTATCTTGCATCATAACGTGTCATGGTTGGATCCATTGTACTAGTCAGGGGAAAGAAAAAGTGTTAGCTAGATATATGATCAAATCCTAGACAATGTTCAATATTTAACTTAGACAATGTTTATCCAACATTAAAGTAGACAATTTTCACCCAAGTCGATCACATATCTAACTAGTATTTCAATCACTTAGCATAGTTATAGTTTTTCACCACATTCCAGTTCATTGTCTCATTCTATTGCCATGTTCTACTTTCTTTGTAATCAGTTTATACCATATTATTCTTGTTTACCTGTTCTTCTACCATAGTTGATATTGTTCATTATTTTTTGTCTTGTATTATATTCTCTATTTTTGTTTATAGTCATTATCAATTAATTAGAACTGCTATTTAGTTGTACTTTGCTCCAATCCTGACTGGATATATTTTTCAGATAAATGGTTAGAGAGGATGTGTCCCACTTACTACGGACCAACATATGGAGTATCACCTGAGGATATAGTGCCAGTTACTGAGGCTATTTAGATTTTCCTACCTTGTAGTAGTTGTATCTAATTAGATTGTGGTTTGTATTATTATTTTGAGATCTTAAGTTGTGTTTAGATATTGAGATGGACATGTGATATATTGAGACTTGTATTTCTTTTCTTTCTATTCCATATTGTGCTTACATCTTCTTTTAGTTTTATATGTGATTGAGTATCATTTGGAGTTGATATGGCATGACAGTATTTTATACACATTGTGTGAGATGTTAGATAGTATAGAAGACCAAGACAGCATTCTACCGCCGATGTTGCGGCGTAGGCTGGACGTACCCACGTACTCGTGCCCCTATACCGGGTGTGGGTCATGACAGAAAGAGAGTGTATTAATGAAGGAGAGAGGGAGTAGTGAGCATGGGGATTAGGGCCGGCTACCTCCCTCTATTTATAGGGATGTGGGAAGGCTTGCCATGAGAGAATGAGTGGTGGAATGGAGTTTAAATTTGAATGGAAAGTTGGGATTAAGTGTGGGGGTAAAGTATTGCATAGTACATACAAAAATAGGGAGAAATAGAGGGTGTGACCGGTCAAAGCATGCAAGAAGTATTTCTTTATTGCTTTGCTCCAATGGAAGATGAACACCTAGTTATTTATTTGCACAAAGGCCCCCGACAGTTTGGAAATTGCACAAGAAAAGGAGGATTGGGATTGGATGAGGAAAATTACCATGTTTGGTATATTGTAGAGGAAAAAATTGGTGTGTGGTATTTTGTTTGAACCATGAGAGTGTGAGTGAGGGTTTGGGTTGGTGTTAGGTCTAGTTTTGGGTTAGGTTGAGTCATTGCACCAATTTAGTTAAAATTAGTGTCAACGGTGTTCTCGATTTAATTGGAAGTACATAGGATTTAAATTGGGTGGGACACAAGTGTCATGGACGTAGTAGACTCGGAATAGATTATTGTCATAAATTGGGTTGCACAAAATGGGTTGAGATTGTGTCTCCAATTTTGATTGGAACGGACAAAGATACAAAGTTAGATTTATTTGGATTTAAAAATAGATATTTGTAACGAATATTGTGCGACTAAAATGAATCACAAGAGAGGGTATTTATGAGTTACACAAAGGTCAGAATGAAAGGCTGGCATGTCAAGGTTAAGTGTATAAAATTTGTTTGAAAGCAGAAGCTAGAGTAGCGCTCCAAACATCGAAGCAACGGTAAGGTATATCAAGAAAATTAAATTAAAAGAGGTAAATTAGTAACTCTATTAAATAATTCAAAAATAACCCTAAATGAATTATAATCCTAGATTTGGGTCAGGGGGTTCACAGCTACTACGATTCTCATGATTACTGGCGTAGACTCCATCTTTCCTCTAAAAAATAAGAATTCTTCCACTCCGGGGATACGAAAGATAACCTTGCCATCATGGCGATCTATTATTGCGTATTGAGCACTCACCAATCCATTCCTTGGACAGTGACATAATCTCCTATAGGAAACTCTATCAGTCTAGCAAAAAAATCTCTCCCGTTCACTATGACCCTACACGAGGTATAAACTCTATCTACTTCCACGATATCATTACCAGTAAGTATATTGAGCCTTAATGATAATAATTCAGGTTCTAATCCAACTTGTATCATAAATCGTGCAGACATAAAGGAATATGATGTACCAGAATCAAACAGTACTGAAGTTGAATTAGAGTTGACGAGAATGGTATATGCCACCACCTCACCTGAAGCTCGCAGCTCTTCTATGGTGAGTGCCATAGCCTAGCCTCGTCCTCTCAGTGCTGGTCCTCGCTGCT
Source organism: Iris macrosiphon (assembly GCA_036927795.1). Taxonomy (NCBI): domain Eukaryota; kingdom Viridiplantae; phylum Streptophyta; class Magnoliopsida; order Asparagales; family Iridaceae; genus Iris; species Iris macrosiphon. The sequence continues at coordinate 22,024,213 of JAYESA010000006.1, read as the reverse complement.
ATGGAGCTCCTTGCCTGGCTTATACTTGAGCTTGGGTATGCGCATACTGTTGCGGCCTCTGCTGCTAGAATACTTGAGATCGGGTCGGCAAAGGCCTCTAACCCTGGTGTTGCTGAACCGGCACTGGAGCACTATACTGTGGTTCCGTCGGGAAAGATAATAATAAACTAGTTCTCTGTGGGCAAGATCTTACTATGTGGCTTGGTGCTCCACAGTCTAAGCACAACCCTTATGCTCTAGACACTCTGAGATCACGTGTCCTAGTTTTCCATAATATGAACATCCTACAAAAGAAGATATCCTTTGATGCTGAGTTCGAGTTAATACTGTTTGCTGAACTAAGGCTGTTAAAATTGGCCTCCTCAGAGATCCGATATTTAAAGCCCTAACTGCCGGGGCTGGTGCTGAGAACTGGTTATAAGAATCGCCTTAAGTATGGGCCCTCTTTCGTCCCCTAGTCATGTCCACTATTATCTAAGAGGTATACTCATGCCTCCTTCCTGCTCTTAATACAGCATCAAAAGTCTAGAAATTGTGTTATTCCATTGCCAATATAATCTTCAGGTGAAGTCCATGATGGAACCTCCTAGATCCGTCTAATTCGGTCGCCACTAAGGGCGGAGCAAATCGACTAAGTCTGCAGAACCCTGTGGCATAGTCATCGACAGTCCTGCCCATTTTTTTAATTGTTAAACCTTTGTTGTAGATCATAACACGATACTGCATCAAAATATCTGGTATGGAACCTTTCACTGAAGACAGCCTAAGGGATGGGTACTGTTAATGAAACCATTTGTGCTGCCCACCAGTCTCAGGCCAAATCTAACAAATATAACCGAACCACCGAGACTTGCTCTCTAGCCAAAATTTGGCTTCCTCTAGAATAGTCTCAGTATTCGGAAGCCAAGCATCTGATATAATCGCATCCTTCGTGCCATAGAAATATGAGGGTTGGAGGCGTTTGAAGTTGTTTGCTGAGTTGTTGGCACGATGTCCGCCTCTTTCCAAAGCCTCTTGTACTGAATGAATGAGTATGTCCACTTGACGTCCTAGAGATGCCAATAATTCCTGAAGGATACTAATTAGCATAATGTTGTCCCCTCCAGTATCAGGTACTGGTTGTACGGGAGGTACTGGCTGGATCTGAGGTTCTTCATTTTGAGTTGTTATGACCTGGCCCCGGAATGCTGAGGCTGAACCTCAAGGGTTTGCTGGGCATCCGAATGTTGTCCTGCTATTAGAGGAACTCTAGTTGGATGATCAGAAGGACCAGAAACAATATCCCTGAAAGATAAATGACACAAGGATCATCAAAGGGACGAACATAATTGATCGAGGATCAAAATAGATGTTGAGTCAAGATTTCAGGGATATAATTTGACAATAGAGGAGATCAAGGAGTAGCATAATTGAGACATCTAAAATATATTGGTAAACCCCCCACACTTCTGAATTTTTAGACCTGCATGGGCCACCACTTAAGCCGTATCATGATCCAGAATCAGAATACTGGAGAGCAGGGGCAGACAAAGCCAGCTACGTATACCAGAGTACTCTATACCCCAAGATACTGTAACGGCTGTCTAGATGTATGATTCACCAACATATAATAGTAAGGAGTCCCAAACTATACATACCCAGATGATCATAAAGCTAGCACAAAAATGAAGAACTAGCAAGAGTATAATGTTACACAATTAGCTCTAGCTACAGTCTAGAATATGCTTAACATATAATCCTACAGGCTGGAATATCAAGTCCCAAAACATGAGCTAAATACGTGCTCAGTGGCAAAATGCCTGAAAAAGAATAATATACAAAATCAAGCGGGTGATGAAGAAAAAACTCACTCATGTCCTCTAGTGCTCCTCGTGTTCACCATCTTAAGGCAGAAAGTACAAAAGATCCTATGGTCCTACTCCAAAATCTGGCCATACAAAACCAGTGGGGTCGGACCCCAAAATAGCAAGTACCATAAGGGAGCCAAACTTATGAAATAAAATTAGCATGCAGACAAATCAATAAGAATAGAATGTATAGAATCAGTTAAACAGTGCAATGGATAAAAAATAACAGTTAAGCAGTTCAGGAGTAATTAAACAAGGATATCTGAAATCAATACTAAAGAAATTGCCTGGTTTCGTAATACTTTCTTTCTGCAATCCAGAATCTCCACCGGTTTCTTTGGATAGCTGAGAGTCGGACCTACCACGATCTCTAAGTGGTCCAATACATGACTAGTGTTTGTCATGTACCATCTCAGCTGCGACACATGGAATACGTTGCGTACTCCCTCTAGTGCAGGCAATAAGTCTAGTCTGTAGGCTACTGTACCAACCGTCTCAAGAACACCGAAGGGTCCGATGAACCATGGACTAAGCTTCCCTCTTCCACCAAAGTGAATCGTGTCTCATGTTGGAGAAATTCATAGAAACACCAGATTTCCAACCTAGAACAACACACAGCCTTTATACACAATCTAAAATAAAGCAATCACAAGCAAACACAAACATAACCTATACCTCCAACTCCAAAGGTCTCTTGTGGCTGTCAGTCCAATGCCGATGTCTGTCCTGTGCCACCCGAAGTCTATCCCTGATAAGCTTCACCTTTTCAGCTGCATCCACAATCATATATGGCCCAAACAAGGCTCTCTCTCTCTCTCTCCAACATCATCCTAAGATAAGGGAGTGTGAAATCTTTGCCCAAATAAAGCCTCAAATAGTGACATCTCAATACTGGTATGGTAATTGTTGTTGTAAGCAGACTCTACCATATAAAATGATCCTCCCAAGAACCTTCGAAGTCTAGAACACAGGTACGAAGCATATCTTCAAGAGTCTGAATAGTCCTCTCTGACTGCCCATCTGTCTGAGGGTGATATGCGGTACTAATCTTGAGATGGCTGAACAAGCTAACCTACAAACTCCTCCAAAAGTGGGATGTGAAGCGACTATCCCGATATGAGACTATGCTCATAGGGACCCCGTGCAATCTGACAGTTTGCTTCACATACATCTCCGCCAAGTTCTTCGTAGACATACCCACTTTGAATGACAAAAAGTGGGCCAATTTTGTCAACATGTCGATGATGACCCAAATTGCGTCTTTTCCTCCTGGAGAATGCGAAAGCCCCGAAACAAAATCCATAGTAACATGCTCTCACTTCCACTCTGGAATGGACACTGGCTGAAGTAAACCACCTGGCCTCTACCTCTCCGCCTTTACCTATTGACACACTAAACACCTAGATACGAAGTGTGCCACCTCCCGCTTCATACTATACCACCACACATGCTCCTTCAGATTCCTATACATCTTATTGGCACCTGGATCCATAGAGTACTGAGAGTGATGTGCCTCCAACAGAATCTCCTCATGCAGCTCCCCACTCGACACACATAATCTGATATCGTACCGCAATGATCCATCCTCAGTAATGGTGAAGTCTTCCAATAATCCTGCCTGAATATGTGCCCTGATGTTCCTCAAAGCCATATCATTATATTGTGTTGACCTAATCCTGTCCATCAGGTTTGACTGTATCTGCAATCTCCAAATCTATACCTCTATACCAGGAACCACCACTTTGATATCCAAGCTCTCAAGATCGATAAACAAGTGTATGTCTGTTGTTAAGTACATAGCTACCGGATACCTGCTCAAAGCATCGACAACTATGTTGGCCTTTCTGGATGGTAATGTAATGATATGTCAAATCCTTCATCATCTCCAACCACCACCAGAGTCTCATGTTCAGCTTTTTCTGTGTGAACACGTACGGTCTGTAAAGATTCTCTACACGCTCTCCTTACAGATAGTATTTTTATAGCTTTAGAGCAAAGATGACTGCTACCAACTCTAAATCATGGGTAGGATAGTTCTTCTCATAAGGACATAATTGCTTGGAAGCAAAGGCAATCACCTTCCCATTTTGCTACAGAATACAACCCAAACCCTTTACCGAAGCATCACTATAGATAGTGAATCCACATGACCCTGATGGCAATGTCAACACTAAAGTTATCGTCAATCTCTTCTTTAGATCATCAAAAGCAGCTTGACACTACTCTGTCCATACAAACTCTATGTCTTTTTTGGTCAGCCTACTCATCGGCTCTACAATCCTAGAGAAGTCCTGTACAAATCTCCTGTAATAACTTGTCAACCCCAGAAAACTTCTGATCTCTGCCACTGAACTTGGAGAGCCCACGACTCTGCCATAATCTTCTTTGGGTCAACTGAGATCCCATCTCCTGTCACCATATGACACAGGAATCTACCTTATCCAGGAAGAAATTATACTTCGAAAGCTTCCTATAAAGATTTTCCTTCCTGAGAGTCTCCAAACTATCATCAGGTTCTCTTCGTGCTCCTCTGGCATCTTCGAATAAACAAGAATATCATCAATAAATACCACCAAGAACTTGTCAAGGTACTAGTGGAATACCTTATTCATCAGGTTCATAAATATCGATGGAGCATTAGTCAACCCAAACGACATTACCATGAACTCAAACTGGTCATACCGAGTCTGAAAAAAAGTCTTCGGAATATCCACCTTCTTCACTTTCACCTGGTGGTAGCCTGACCTCAAGTTTATCTTCGAGAATACCTTTGCTCCGCTCAACTGATCTAAGAGATTGTCTATCCTCAGCAGCGGATATTTGTTCTTGATAGTGAGGTTGTTCAGAGCCCTGTAGTCGATACACATGCGCACCGACCCATCCTTCTTCGGTATAAACAATACCGGATTACCCCAAGGTGATCATCTAGATCTAATGAAGTCCTTATCCTATAACTCGTCCACCTTCTTCTTCATCTCTGCCAGTTCGCTGTTGTTGATCATATAGATGTGTTGTGATATCGGCAACGCGTTTGGCACCAAGTCTATAGAAAACTCAACATCCATGTCTGGCGGTAATCCCGACAACTCCTACGAAAATATATCCATAAACTCTGCTATCAAAGGATATGTCAGTTCCTTCTCTTCCATCATAGGTCCTTAGATGATACCCGTGCTCTGCACTGCTGCTCCTCTAGAAAATTCAAACTCTTGCTCTCTTGGCAGTTGAAACAATACCTTGCCTCCACGATAATCTATACTAACATTGTGCCTACTCAACCAATCTATCCCAAGTACAATATCGTAGCTCGGAAGTGACATTACGAGTAAGCATGCACTAAACTTCTGACCTCCCAGTGTAATTCTCTGATCCTTGTAAACATAACCGACCAAGAAAATGCCTCCCCTAGTCATGATTTTGCAAGTCCTATCCAAAGGTCAGCCCCAGTAATGAGGTTGTAATAGGCCGAGTGGCCAGAAACCAGGCCCGGGCCCGACCCGGTCAACGACGGTCGAGGTCGGCCCGGACCCGGTCAACGGCCCGACCCTAGTCAGCCCACATGTATAGCGGGTCTGGGCTGTGTCTGCATTTTTGGCCAGAAAGCCCGGCCCGGCCCGGTTCAGAAACCCTTCTGAACCGGTTTAGACCCGCCAACCCGGTTGCCCCGGTCCGACAACCCGGTCGAAGCCCAATTTAGACCCGGTCTAAACCCATATTTTTAATATTTTTAAGTATTTTAATTACTAAAAAAACCAAAAAAAATCCACATTTGGTTAGTTATAAAGAAATCACATATGGATCTCTATTATAAGAGAATATCTACTTTCACCCATATGTACAGCCGATGTGGGACTAAATGAATAAAAGGGAACTAGAAAATGTTCTTATTTATATGCAGCACAAGGCTAGAATATTTTACATGGAAAGAGAATTTTTAGTCCCACATCGACTGAACATATGGGTAAAAAGAGATATGCTCTTTAAATAGAGATCCATAGGTGGTTTGGTTGCAAGCTCAAGTCAATTAGATCAAACATTTAAAAAATTGCATGGGTTAGCACGCCAAGTCAATTGGCGGTTTGCTTTTCATCTCAGATTTCAAAAAAGTTTTAACTTGCCAACTTAGTTGGCATTTTGTTCAGAAAAGTTCAAACTCGCCAACTGAGTTGGTGTTTCGTTCATTATTTTGAAAATATATGAAATATTTTCCTTAGTATGTTATTTTACCTAAAAATTTCTCCCTAATAATTTTTTTGTTTAAATTATAATGACATTTAATAAAATTATTCCATTTTCTCCTATTTTTCTGATTTCTTTTTTTTTTCTTTTTGAAAAAATTGGGCAGGTCCGGCCCAACCGTGAACCGGCCCGGACCCAGACTGGTTCGGTCCTCCTTAGACCGGATCATGGGTCAGGGCTGGGTCGGCTTCTAAACCTACCGGGCCGTGCCGACCCGCTCTCTCCATTGGGTTGGGATCGGACCGACCCGAACCTGATCAAACCCTGTCAACCCGGGCCTCGGGCCGGCATGGCACAGCCCATTATACACCTTAATTCCTATGCGGCAACCATTTTTTAAAACTCACAACAGGGTTGGAGACGCTCCTAAATATATAATCTCATAATAATCCCTTAAATAGAATCCCATATTAGAAGCTGACGTTACACACACACACACATATACACAGACGAAGAGAAAAATGTAAAGTCGTGCGTGGAAAAAGATGAATTCTTCCGAACCCCCATCTGCACCTCCTTTTCCCCCTCCCCCTATGTGTGTCTTCTCCTCCTCCCTCTCCCCGTCTCCCCCAACCCCTCCCTACCCCCTCCTCCTCTATCGTAGCCGTCCCCCTCTCCTCCTGCCAATGCGTCCCCTTCCTCTTCTCCTCCTTCTCCCCTATGTTAGGATCTGGATCAAGATCCAGACTAGAGGGCTCTAGCTCCCGCGGTCGGCCGCCTACGGCCCCGAGGGTTCCGGCTTCCTCCCCTCATATCCTTATGCAGGTTCCAAACTTGTCCAACGATGGATGAACGATAGTCACTCGTTGCAGGAAAGGCAAGAAAGCCTTTCTCCGGCTCATGCGCCTAGGCGCGTCTTACCTTTTGCGGGTTTGCCCCGGTCGATGAAGGGTGGCTCCCATTGCCAGCTGGCTTTGGCCACTACTTCCCGAGCCTCCCGTCCCTCACTGAAGCTTACTACCCTGGTGGCTCGGCATGCCCCCCAAGTATTTGACAAAATATCGGTGAGGAATCTCAATCCCTTTAAGACCTCGGGAGTGGCCCCTACCACTTAAACATATTGATATAGGCCTGATTTGTCTAGGAAGGACATTGAGATAGACTATGTGGCACCCTTAATTAAAGAAGGAAGGAAGGTCATCTCAATCTCCAAAGATGACATATCTGAATAGAAGTTATTTGGAAAACACTATCGTTCTTTATGTAATGAGAAACCGATCATACTTTGGTCAACTTAAGGGTTTTGCCTTGCGAATATGGAGTCCTAAAGGAAGTATAGACATATACTCTAGGGAGAATGGCTTCTATTTCATCAAGTTTAGGATGACAGAAGATTTAGAGAGGGTAATTCAAAATGGTCCATAGACTTTTGATGGTAGATTGTTCGTCCTAAGAAGATGGGAACCTTCCACTAACTTTGAACGAGATCGGTTGGCTACTGTGCCTATCTGGATTAGGTTTTCATGGCTCTCCCCTCAACTTTGGATTGTCCCGACTATCATAAAGTTGGTAAATAGAGTAGAAATCCCCTTACGTCCAGATAAATGCACGACTGGGAGGGATCGTTTGTCATATGCTAGTGTGTTTATAGAGATAAATTCGGCTGATACGCTCTCGAACAAACTGGAGATATACCTTCCGACAGACGAGACAATCTTCCAAGAAGTTGAGTATGAATGGGTCCCATCATGCTGTCATTCCTATCGTAGCTTTGGATACTCCGTCTCTCAATGTTCGGACGTTATAGCCCCCCAGTGGACATTAATCTATCCTTCCCTTCCTCATCAAGAGCTACCCACAAGTGACTCTAGAGCTAATACTGATCCCCTAGTTCATTGGGAGAGGAGGTTGACTTATTTGGGAGCTAAGGAGCATAGACACGGACCAATCAGCTTTACAAGAGACTTCCTAATCAATTCTCTTGGAAAAGAGGATGGGAGTGGAAAATGAGGAAGAAGGAGGGGCAGGAAGAGTTGAGGCACAACAAGCGATGGTAGTGTTCGAACAGGATAAGAAACAGGAGGAAGGCAACACTAGCTTGATTACTTTTAGAGTTAAGACTGGTAGCTAGGAAGGTAATCACGACAGAGTTAGAAGGAGACTGACAAGTGGAGGAGCACTTTGTATCATTTCTCCTGTGGATAGATCTTCAAATGACCCAGGCAAAGAGGACAGACAACCAGATGAGCCGCAACCTAGTCAGGAACCGTTGGCTTACCCAAACCCTATATGGTAGTTGAATCTAAAGCGGGAGATAGCAAAGCCTCTAACACCCGATAGGAATGACTCTCTCCCCTCCTAGAGAGAGTTCGCACTTTAATAAGGGAATCGACCACCGTAATTTATGACTATATTCACTTGGAACGTGAGAGGAGTGAATTCGATAGGTAGATGGAGGAAGATTTTAGAGTATACGAGAAAGTATCGGTGGTCCATTATCAATATTTTGGAGTCCAAAGTTAGATAGAATACTTTGATTACCAGGCAGACGTTGGCGCACTGGTCTTTCGATCACTATCTTGAGTGTAGTGATATGGCTCAAATCTTAGTGATGTGGGATACCGAGCTTTGGCATAGAGACGTAATTCAACGCTCAGACCAACTCATTACCATTAAATTCACTAATAAATGGAGACTTCAGATTATGGTGGAAGCGGTGTACGGACATAATGATAGGACCAAGCGTCTAGGGCTATGGAAAGACATTACTATAACTAGCACACGTATTGGAGATAGATGGCCGTTAGTTATGGTGGGAGATTTCAATACTACTTTATTCGCCCATAAAAAATTATGTGGTCGACCTGTGTAGCAAGCGATTCTCGCAGAATTTCAACAATGCCTCTTATCTTCTGGGCTTAGGTGCATAGATAAGACTTGTCATATCTGGACTTAGGACAACCGAGCGATAACCAACCGCATTATCATCCAGATGGACCGTGCTCTATGTAATCAGAGATGGTTGGATACATTCTAGTCGTATCAGGTAGAATGTTTAACCCCAGGAACTAGCGATCACTCCCCTATTGTTATAAGATTGGCATAAGTGTCAGTTGTTAAAGGGAGGTCTTTCAGATTCAATAACACCTGAATTCATATAGAAGGTTACGAGAATGTGGTTAAGCAAGGTTCAGAGTGTGGTTTGAATGGCTCAGCTCAATTCAGACTTGTTCATAAGTTGAAAGCTATTAAATGCCTCCTTAAGACATGGAATAAAGGCAGACCTGCTATTCCCCTCCAAGAGATGGAGGATAAGCTGGTGAATATTCAACAGAGAGTTCAGTCAGATCTGCTCGACCCCAACCTCACAGAAGAGGCGGTAGCCCTCCAAGATCATCTACGCAAGAAAAGATTCTTGGATGAGGTCCAAGTCAGACAAAGAGCTAAATGCAGCTGGCTTAAAGATGGAGATAGGTGCTCTAAATTCTTCCATGCTATAATCAAGGCTAGGTAAAATCAGAATGCAATTCATGGGTTTCTTGACCCAAATGGAGTTGTTATAACTGGAGACGATGGTATCCGGGAGAAGGCGGTTCGGTTCAATCGATACTTTATAACCAAAAATCTTATCCGACCATTGTTTCTTATTTTGAGTTTAAGAAGTTGGTCTGTAGACTAGAGAATAATATTTTGCGGTCCTTAGTGTCGATGGAGGAGATAGATTCTATTGTTAAAAAGGCAGATCCTATCAAATCGTCAGGGCCAGATGAGTTTATGGCTCCCTTTTTAATAAACACAAGAATATGATTAAGGTGGATGCCCTGGATGTGGTGAGAGAGTTCTTTATCTCTGAAAAGCTACTTAAGGAACTTAACCATATGTTTGTGGTCTTGATTGCAAAGGTGGAGGGTACATGTCACCCCCAGTTTTTGGATTAAGGGTATTTGCGTCTTTTCGTAATTAAGGAGTAAATGATTGCATGATAATTAATTTTATCTAATAATTATGATTTTTAATTGATTTTTGGAACACCCTTGCATTTATTTTGATTGATCAATAAATTCAATTTTGTGCAAAATTTCCCTTTTTGTTGGACACTTTTTATGCAAGCGTATTAAGGTGACCATCCCATTGGACGCGACATGCGAATAAATCCAATTTTCCTTCATGTATATTTTTCCCATAATTTTGGGGACTGTGACATTGCAACATTAATCTTCTCGAAACCATAGCCTCAAAAACCTTGGAACTAATGCATCTTAGCCTACCATTTTAATTCTATTAAATCTTGGCCCTTGAAATATCCCCATAAGAGGCCAATTCCAAGAGGGTTGACCAGTCAACCCAAACCCTAGGTCAACCCCTTACACAATACTATATATATATAAACCTCTTTTCTTTTCCTTTTCTTCAAAACCACAGCCGAGAATTGCTACCATCCCTATTCTCAAACCCGACCTTCCCATTGATCCGCCGAACAACTCGCCGGACCCTGCCCCGAGCGCTACACCCGCTGCCCCGAGTGCTGCACCCTGCCCCGAGCGCCGGACCCCCGAGCGCTGCGCCGCTGCCCCCGAGTGTTGTACCCGCCCCGACTGAGCTCCTGGATCCCGCGCCGACCGAGAGTTCACGCGCTGCCGACCGACTGTTCAACGACGCGCTGCCGACCGACTGTTCAACAACGCTATTGACCGGAGTTCGACGACAGACCTGCACTCGACCAGCCTTCCCTGTTCATGACCATCGCCCCGTAGTCATCGTCATCGTCTCGTGTCCGCACGCAGGTTCGACATAAGCCTATACTCGACTACTTAAACATCCGTAGATCATTAGTTAGTATGCGTAGGTATCAATACATGCACGTGTGTACATATATATATATACGTAGAGGTATGTGGATATTATGCTCAACTTATATATATATACACGTACTCATATATATGTATTCTAGGTATCCCTAGTATATATATGCTATTATGTATACACATGGTATAAGCCTTACTAGTATATCTAAATAATATATAAACATATATGGTAACGCTAACTAGTGAATACTTATGTATATACATACGAACCATATAATTCTCAATCATAATAATACTTCCCTGATAATATATATGTGTGTATCGTATGAATTGAATAGTATAAACGTATGAATACCTATTAATTGTGTAACTAATTAGTACCATGAGATACGTTAGCCATAGTATGTGCTATGTAATATATGCACTAGATGTCTTGAATGTGACCACGGATACCCCGTAGATACATCTACCTGTGACCATGTAGCATGATAGTAGACTGCCATATGTACACTAACGTACTAGCAGGACCGTACCATTGACTGTCTGTATGCACAGCAACTACAGACGTAACCCCTAGTATAGTCCTTGATCATTGTGTTGATTGTGTATTAGTGTAATGTCTGATACAGTATTGTGTTTATGCTATATCTATAGGACTGTTGGATCACTCAGACGGTAACCTGGAACCCGGATATTGGTATTGCCAGCTAAGGACCACAGGCGAGTACATTCTCTGACAGTTTCCATTATGTTGATTATCTCTATAATTCTTGTTGTATAGCTTACATGACTCTGACACTGTCTTTTACACGAGTTGGCATCATTGAGACCTGTCACGAGGAGTCGTGATTGGAATCCATCGTGCTAGCTGGGGAAAAATGGGGAAGTATTAGTAGTTATGTGATCATACCCCTTACATGCAGCATTAGCTCACCCACATCTCACGTCGGTGCAGCCTTACCCTTACATGCCTCATCACTGTTACATTCTGGTTAGCCTGACCTGTTGGGGATGATCGCTAATCCATGTAATGATTCATATAACCCAAGCCGATCACATGATATACTGATGTTTCACACACTTAGTTAGATGATTCTTGACATGTATCTTGGTAGATTGATCTTGTATTTCCATATGTTCTAGTTGTTGTTCTTATATACACTTACATACCAGTTCTTTGTACTTGCGTACACTTGTAGTTCTATTCCTTGTCAGATGCTATTGATGATGATGTTCCAGTATCTATTTCCAACATTCTTTATTCCAGTATTTCTTATTTTCAGTTATTTCATATCTGTCTTGTATTTCTTTACACTGTGTTATAGTTTTTGTCAATATATGTGGAACTGCTGTTAGAGGTGTATTTTCGTTCAAATCCTGACTGGATATTTTTTCCAGAGAACCTTGAGGACTTCTGTACTACGCACTACGGACCAGGTATAGAAGCAGACTATGTACCAGAGAACATAGAAGAGACTATGCTTCTAGATGAGACTTTGCCTACAGCTACCTAGATAGTATTTATTTTATGCTTGAGACTTATGGAGGTTATTTCAGTTTATGTTTAGTCTTATGTTAAGTTTAATTGGAGACTTGTGTTGGACAGCTAGACTGTGAGTTATCTCTATGTTTGAGATATGGTGTTTAACTATGTCATTTCCTTTTATCTTTATCGTGCCTTATAGTTGTTGTGATTGAGTGATATTGTGAGATTATGGAGATGTATATTATTGACAGGTGTTAGTTATTTAGTGTTACTGTGACCTAGACAGCGTTCTACCGCCGATGCTGTGGCGTAGGCTGGATGTACCCACGCTCTCGTGCCCTGTACTGGGTGCGGGTCGTGACACATTTTTAGTGGTGGCCCATGCAGGTCTAGTTTCGCAAGTTATGCGATATCGTGGTAGTGTGACAACTTAGTTGTACTGCTACGAGCTTGTACTAGGATATAGGAAATAAGAGTCTAGGATGGAAGTATGCTCAATCACACTAGGAAATTCTGAACTTCTTATTGCTATTCTAATGGATTGCTTCCTTAGCACTTTAGTGTCCTTCCTTGATAATATCACATCTATCACCTTAATTGATTCTTTGATCTGTGTTCAGGATGTCGCCAAATACTAGATCCATGAGAATGGGAGCAGCCAATTCAGAGAGGACTGCCACCTCTCAACCTGACGAACAGATACCTGGAGATTCTTCTACATCTCCTGTTCGTGTGGGAGTGTCTGCAACTAACGGGATTCCTCCTCCAACTATACAGAGGATTGCCCCAACTATGACAGACAACCTTCCACCACCACCGACACCGATTCCCGGAGGAGTGTTCGCTGACGGGGCACAGATGTTCTCATTGATACAGGGCATGCTAGAGGCCCAGAGAGTAACAGCAGAAGCTCAGCGTATTCAAGCTGAGGCTCAGAGAATGCAAGCAGAAGCACACCAGGCATAGACCGAACTGATGAGAGAGAGCATGGAAAATGCTCATCAGATGACTCTCCAGGCTGTGGAGAGAGTAGCACGACAACCGCAACATCAAGGTCAGCAACAACAGAGGCCTGGTACCATAGTGGACTTTAAGAGGATGATGCCTCTAGAGTTCAAAGGCACAGAAGGAATACTATATGCTGACGAATGGTTAGAAGACATAGAGAGGAATTTGCGCTTATCACAGATTCCGGGGATTCTTCATATAGAGGCCACGGGCAGCCAGATGTTTGATATCGCACTGACGTGGTATCGTACAGAGCCGAGACTCGCCGCTGAAGGACTTACTTGGGAGGACTTTAAAGAACTCTTCAAAGAGAAATTCTTTCCTGATGTAGCCTTGGGAGCATTAGAAAGTCAGTTCCATGACTTAGTCCAAGGAGGCGTGTCAGTCGACGAATATGCTGCAGAGTTTTGCCGATTGAGTCGATTTGCGCCATCGATGATTCAAGACCCAGGAGACAGAGCTCAGAAATTTAGGAAGGGATTAAATAGGGAGATCAAGTCTCGTACTTTGGGACGACGTACTGCTACATTTGAGGGTATTCTGATGGATGCCCAGATTGCCGAAGACGACTTGGACCTCAGGCCCAAGAGAGGATGCGATATTTCTGGAGCAACAGGAGGTAACACAGGACCAGCCAAGCGCCCACACTTTCAACAACAACATAGACCGTACCAGCAATAACACCAGCAACAACACCAGCAGCAACACCAGCAACAGGCACCAGTTCGAGGACATGCTCAACAACAGCAACCACAGAGGCATAATCAACTCGCTACCCCATGTTCGTATTGCGGGAAGACGGGACATACAAGAGACATCTGCAGAAAAAGGTTGGGCACTTGCTTATCGTGTGGATCAGCAGCACATCAGCTGAGGGACTGCCCAACTATTCAGAATCGCCAAGGAGGAGGAGCAGCTCAGAGAGGACCAGCCAGAGCACCTATTGTACCAGGAGGCCAGCAGAGAGGACCTCCACTTCCATTGCAGCAGGAGAGGTTTGCACAGCAGCAGTAGCAACAGAGAGGAGCACCACAAGGACGAGCTTATGCCATGACCACCGAGGAGGCCGAGCCAGCTGGAGACGTGATTTCAGGTTCAGTTTTATTCGATTCTATTCCAGCACTTGCATTGTTTGATTCTGGCGCTTCCCATAGTTTCGTATCTGTATCTTATGTCGTTAAGCATCATTTAGAAACGGAACCATTAGATAGGACTTACAAGATCACGACAGGAGGAGGCATTATCCTAGTCCGTGATTGTTGCAAGGATCGGAGAGTGTCATTGGAAGACCGAGAGTTGAGCGTGAGTTTACTCGTTATGCCACTTCCGGAATACGATATTGTACTCGGAATGGACTGGCTGAGTAAACACCATGCTTCTATAGATTGTCGCGGAGGTAGAGTAGTATTTCGACCACCAGGAGAGCCAGAGTTTGAGATTGTCAGAGGAGCAGAGGAGCAGAGCAGAGGCACTTTTTGCGGAGCCAGGGTGGAAGAAGAAGAGTCACCGCATCCACTTATAGCGGAATTCCTGGATGTATTTCCAGAGGAGTTGCCAGGTTTGCCACCAGACAGAGATGTTGAGTTCTCTATAGACTTGATACCAGGAGCAGAGCCTATTTCACAACATATCTATAGAGTTAACAACAACGAATTGGTAGAACTAAAGAAACAAGTTGAGGAGCTGCAAGACAAAGGTTTTATTAGATCCAGTTCATCGCCATGGGGAGCACCGGTATTATTTGTACCAAAGAAGGACGGCACGGTACGTATGTGTATCGACTATAGAGCCTTGAATAACCTCACTATCAAAAACAAATACCCGCTGCCGAGGATAGATGATCTTTTCGATCAATTGAGCGGAGCGAAGGTGTTTTCAAAAATAGACTTGAGGTCAGGCTATCACCAGGTGAAAGTGAAGAAAGAAGACATACCGAAGACTGCCTTTCGAACCAGATATGGCCAGTTTGAATTTACAGTAATACCGTTTGGTTTAACCAATGCACCAGCAGTATTTATGAACTTGATGAACAAGGTGTTCCACCAGTACCTTGACAAGTTCGTAGTGGTGTTTATTGACAACATTCTAGTATATTCAAAAACCCCAGAAGAGCATGAAGAGCACCTGAGAATAGTCTTAGAAACTCTCAGGAGAGAGAAATTATACGGGAAGCTTTCAAAGTGTGAGTTCTTTCTTGAAGAGGTTGAATTTCTTGGACACATGGTGACGGGTGACGGAATTTCAGTTAACCCAAAGAAGATAGAGGCAGTGAAGTCATGGAATACCCCCAGTACGGTAGCTAAAATCAGGAGCTTTCTCGGACAAGCAGGATACTATAGAAGATTTGTACAAGACTTCTCCAAGATTGCAGAGCCAATGACTAGGCTTACCAAGAAAGATATAGAATTTGTCTGGACAGAAGAATGTCAAGCTGCATTCGATAAGCTGAAGAGGAGATTAACGACAGCGCCAGTTTTGACGTTGCCATCAGGGACAGGTGGATTCACTATCTATAGTGATGCTTCAGGAAAAGGGTTGGGATGCGTTCTTCAACAACACGGAAAAGTAATTACCTATGCTTCAAGACAATTACGCCCTCATGAAAAGAACTACCCCACTCACGATCTGGAGTTAGCAGCAGTTATCTTTGTCCTAAAGCTGTGGAAGCACTATCTGTACGGAGAGCGTGTGGAGATCTTCACATACCACAAAAGCTTAAAGTACGTGTTTACACAGAAGGAGCTGAATATGAGACAGAGAAGGTGGTTAGAATTGATGAAAGACTTTGATATCTCATTACAGTATCATCCAGGGAAAGCCAATGTAGTCGCGGATGCCTTGAGCAGATACCCAATGGCTATGTGTTTGACCTCGGATAGACACTTATTAGCTGATCTTGAGAGCTTGGAAATTGAGGTATTAGTTCCAGGAGCTGAGATTCAGATGTGGGGACTACAGATTCAATCAGAACTGATGGACAGAATTAGAGCGGTACAGTATGATGATGAGACTCTAAGGAATATTAGGGCACAAGTTCAGGCAGGATTGATAGATGATTTCACTATTGCGGATGATGGATCCTTACGACATGGCACGAGGATGTGTGTGCCAAGCGGAGAGCTGCACGAAGAAGTTTTACAGGAGGCACACCGCTCTCAGTACTCGATGCATCCCGGAGCCAACAAGATGTATCGAGATTTGAGGAAGCATGTATGGTGGTATGGTATGAAGCGCGAAGTAGAACGCTTCGCATCCCGATATTTAGTGTGCCAACAGGTGAAAGCAGATCGACAGAGGCCAGGGGGATTGCTTCAACCTTTACCCATTCCAGAATGGAAGTGGGAGCACGTGACTATGGACTTCGTTTTAGGACTTCCTCGTTCTCCAGGAGGAAAGGACGCAATTTGGGTCATCGTGGATAGGTTGACCAAATCAGCCCACTTCTTGCCTTTTAAAGTGGGTACTTCGACGGAGAGGCTAGCAGAGATGTACGTACAGCAGATTGTCAGATTACATGGAGTTCCTGTGAGTATTGTCTCAGATTGGGATAGTCGTTTCACTTCCCATTTTTGGAGGAGCCTGCAGTCTAGCTTGGGCACTCAGCTCAAGTTCAGTACCGCATATCACCCTCAGACAGACGGGCAGTCTGAAAGGACTATTCAGACTCTAGAAGATATGTTACGCACTTGTGTATTGGATCTCGGAGGTTCTTGGGAGGATCATCTACACTTGGTAGAGTTTGCTTACAACAACAGCTACCAGGCCAGCATTGAGATGTCACCATTCGAGGCTTTATATGGACGGAGGTGTCGTACCCCTTTATCTTGGGATGATGTTGGAGAAAGAGCCTTGTTAGGACCAGAAATGGTCGTGGAGGCAGCAAAAAAGGTAAAACTTATCAGAGACAGACTGCGAGTGGCGCAGGACAGATAGCGGCATTGGGCCGATAGCCACCGTAGACCCCTAGAGTTTCAGGTATTATTTTGATTTATTTTGTTTGGTTTGTGATTGTTTTGTTTAGATTGCGTGTTAAGATCGTTGTTCTAGGTTGGTGATTTAGTGTTCCTACGGATTTCTCCGACACGGGGCACGATTCGTTTTGGCAGAGGAGGAAAGCTTAGTCCACGATACATCGGGCCCTTAAATGTTCTTGCAAGGGTCGGTGCAGTAGCCTATAGACTAGACTTGCCGCCTGCTCTAGATGGAGTGCATAACATGTTCCACGTGTCGCAGCTGAGACGGTACGTGGCAGATCCTAGTCATGTATTAGATCACTCGGAGATCAAAGTTGGACCGACACTCAGCTATCCTGAATAACCTGTGGAGATCTTGGATCGTAGAGAGAAGGTATTGCGGAACCAGACTATTCCTTTGGTTCGTATCGCATGGAGAAATCACTCTCCAGGAGAATCAACTTGGGAGAGAGAGGACGAAATGCGCGAGCGGTATCCATATCTCTTCGAGACTGAGGTATAATTCATAAATTGATTGCTTGCTCTTATGCTAGTTTATTTTAATTTTGGGGACGAAATTCTTTTATGGAGGGTAGACTTGTCACCCCCACTTTTTGGATTAAGGGTATTTGTGTCTTTTCGTAATTAAGGAGTAAATAATTGCATGATAATTAATTTTATCTAATAATTATGATTTCTAATTGATTTTTGGAACACCCTTGCATTTATTTTGATTGATCAATAAATTCAATTTTGTGCAAAATTTCCCTTTTTGTTGGACACTTTTTATGCAAGCGTATTAAGGTGACCATCCCATTGGACGCGACATACGAATAAATCCAATTTCCCTTCATGTATATTTTTTCCATAATTTTGGGGACTGTGACATTGCAACATTAATCTTCTCAAAACCATAGCCTCAAAAACCTTGGAACTAATGCATCTTAGCCTACCATTTTAATTCTATTAAATCTTGGCCCTTGAAATATCCCCATAAGAGGCCAATTCCAAGAGGGTTGACCAGTCAACCCAAACCCTAGGTCAACCCCTTACACAATACTATATATATATAAACCTCTTTTCTTTTCCTTTTCTTCAAAACAACAGACGAGAATTGCTACCATCCCTATTCTCAAACCCGACCTTCCCATTGATCCGCCGAACAACTCGCCGGACCCTGCTCCGAGCGCTACACCCACTGCCCCGAGTGCTGCACCCTGCCCCGAGCGCCGGACCCCCGAGCGCTGGGCCGCTGCCCCCGAGTGCTGTACCCGCCCCGACTGAGCGCCTGGATCCCGCGCCGACCGAGAGTTCATGCGCTGCCGACCGACTGTTCAACGACGCGCTGCCGACCGACTGTTCAACAACGCTGTTGACCGGAGTTCGACGACAGACCTGCACTCGACCAGCCTTCCCTGTTCGTGACCATCGCCCCGTAGTCATCGTCATCGTCTCGTGTCCGCACGCAGGTTCGACATAAGCCTATACTCGACTACTTAAACATCCGTAGATCATGAGTTAGTATGCGTATAAATCAATACATGCACGTGTGTACATATATATATACGTAGAGGTATGTGGATATTATGCTCAACTTATATATATATACACGTACTCATATATATGTATTCTAGGTATCCCTAGTATATATATGCTATTATGTATACACATGGTATAAGCCTTACTAGTATATCTAAATAATATATAAACATATATGGTAACGCTAACTAGTGAATACTTATGTATATACATACGAACCATATAATTCTCAATCATAATAATACTTCCCTGATAATATATATGTGTGTATCGTATGAATTGAATAGTATAAACGTATGAATACCTATTAATTGTGTAACTAATTAGTACCATGAGATACGTTAGCCATAGTATGTGCTATGTAATATATGCACTAGATGTCTTGAATGTGACCACGGATACCCCGTAGATACATCTACCTGTGACCATGTAGCATAATAGTAGACTGCCATATGTACACTAACGTACTAGCAGGACCGTACCATTGACTGTCTGTATGCACAGCAACTACAGACGTAACCCCTAGTATAGTCCTTGATCATTGTGTTGATTGTGTATTAGTGTAATGTCTGATGCAGTATTGTGTTTATGCTATATCTATAGGATTGTTGGATCACTCAGACGGTAACCTGGAACCCGGATATTGGTATTGCCAGCTAAGGACCACAGGCGAGTACATTCTCTGACAGTTTCCATTATGTTGATTATCTCTATAATTCTTGTTGTATAGCTTACATGACTCTGACACTGTCTTTTACACGAGTTGGCATTATTGAGACCTGTCACGAGGAGTCGTGATTGGAATCCATCGTGCTAGCTGGGGAAAAACGGGGAAGTATTAGTAGTTATGTGATCATACCCCTTACATGCAGCATTAGCTCACCCACATCTCACGTCGGTGCAGCCTTACCCTTACATGCCTCATCACTGTTACATTCTGGTTAGCCTGACCTGTTGGGGATGATCGCTAATCCATGTAATGAGTCATATAACCCAAGCCGATCACATGATATACTGATGTTTCACACACTTAGTTAGATGATTCTTGACATGTATCTTGGTAGATTGATCTTGTATTTCCATATGTTCTAGTTGTTGTTCTTATATACACTTACATACCAGTTCTTTGTACTTGCGTACACTTGTAGTTCTATTCCTTGTCAGATGCTATTGATGATGATGTTCCAGTATCTATTTCCAGCATTCTTTATTCCAGTATTTCTTATTTTCAGTTATTTCATATCTGTCTTGTATTTCTTTACACTGTGTTATAGTTTTTGTCAATATATGTGGAACTGCTGTTAGAGGTATATTTTCGTTCAAATCCTGACTGGATATTTTTTCCAGAGAACCTTGAGGACTTCTGTACTACGCACTACGGACCAGGTATAGAAGCAGACTATGTACCAGAGAACATAGAAGAGACTATGCTTCTAGATGAGACTTTGCCTACAGCTACCTAGATAGTATTTATTTTATGCTTGAGACTTATGGAGGTTATTTCAGTTTATGTTTAGTCTTATGTTAAGTTTAATTGGAGACTTGTGTTGGACAGCTAGACTGTGAGTTATCTCTATGTTTGAGACATGGTGTTTAACTATGTCATTTTCTTTTATCTTTATCGTGCCTTATAGTTGTTGTGATTGAGTGATATTGTGAGATTATGGAGATGTATATTATTGACAGGTGTTAGTTATTTAGTGTTACTGTGACCTAGACAGCGTTCTACCGCCGATGCTGCGACGTAGGCTGGACGTACCCACGCTCTCGTGCCCCTGTACTGGGTGCGGGTCGTGACATATTTTTAGTGGTGGCCCATGCAGGTCTAGTTTCGCAAGTTATGCGATATCGTGGTAGTGCGACAACTTAGTTGTACTGCTACGAGCCTGTACTAGGATATAGGAAATAAGAGTCTAGGATGGAAGTATGCTCAATCACACTAGGAAATTCTGAACTTCTTATTGCTATTCTAATGGATTGCTTCCTTAGCACTTTAGTGTCCTTCCTTGATAATATCACATCTATAACCTTAATTGATTCTTTGATCTGTGTTCAGGATGTCGCCAAATACTAGATCCATGAGAATGGGAGCAGCCAATTCAGAGAGGACTGCCACCTCTCAACCTGACGAACAGATACCTGGAGATTCTCCTACATCTCATGTTCGTGTGGGAGTGTCTGCAACTAACGGGATTCCTCCTCCAACTATACAGAGGATTTCCCCAACTATGACAGACAACCTTCCACCACCACCGACACCGATTCCCGGAGGAGTGTCCGCTGACGGGGCACAGATGTTCGCATTGATGCAGGGCATGCTAGAGGCCCAGAGAGTAACAGCAGAAGCTCAGCGTGTTCAAGCTGAGGCTCAGAGAATGCAAGCAGAAGCACACCAGGCGTAGACCGAACTGATGAGAGAGAGCATGGAAAATGCTCATCAGATGACTCTCCAGGCTGTGGAGAGAGTAGCACGACAACCGCAACATCAAGGTCAGCAACAACAGAGGCCCGGTACCATAGTGGACTTTAAGAGGATGATGCCTCGAGAGTTCAAAGGCACAGAAGGAATACTATATGCTGACGAATGGTTAGAAGACATAGAGAGGAATTTGCGCTTATCACAGATTCCGGAGATTCTTCAGATAGAGGCCGCGGGCAGCCAGATGTTTGATATCGTACTGACGTGTTATCGTACAGAGCCGAGACTCACCGCTGAAGGACTTACTTGGGAGGACTTTAAAGAACTCTTTAAAGAGAAATTCTTTCCTGACGTAGCCTTGGGAGCATTAGAAAGTCAGTTCCATGACTTAGTCCAAGGAGGCGTGTCAGTCGACGAATATGCTGTAGAGTTTTGTCGATTGAGTCGATTTGCGCCATCGATGATTCGAGACCCAGGAGACAGAGCTCGAAAATTCAGGAAGGGATTAAATAGGGAGATCAAGTCTCGTACTTCGGGACGACGTACTGCTACATTTGAGGGTATTCTGATGGATGCCCAGATTGCCGAAGACGACTTGGACCTCAGGCCCAAGAGAGGACGCGATATTTCTGGAGCAACAGGAGGTAACACAGGACCAGCCAAGCGCCCACACTTTCAACAACAACATAGGCCGTACCAGCAGCAACACCAGCAACAACACCAGCAACAACACCAGCAGCAACACCAACAACAGGCACCAGTTCGAGGACATGCTCAACAACAGCAACCACAGAGGCATAATCAACTCGCTACCCCATGTTCGTATTGCGGGAAGATGGGACATACAAGAGACATCTGCAGAAAAAGGTTGGGCACTTGCTTATCGTGTGGATCAGCAGCACATCAGCTGAGGGACTGCCCAACTATTCAGAATCGCCAAGGAGGAGGAGCAGCTCAGAGAGGACCAGCCAGAGCACCAATTGTACCAGGAGGCCAGCAGAGAGGACCTCCACTTCCATTGCAGCAGGAGAGGTTTGCGCAGCAGCAGCAGCAGCAACAGAGAGGAGCACCACAAGGACGAGCTTATGCCATGACCACCGAGGAGGCCGAGCCAGCTGGAGACGTGATTTCAGGTTCAGTTTTATTCGATTCTATTCCAGCACTTACATTGTTTGATTCTGGCGCTTCCCATAGTTTCGTATCTGTATTTTATGCCGTTAAGCATCATTTAGAAACGGAACCATTAGATAGGACTTGCAAGATCACGACAGGAGGAGGCATTATCCTAGTCCGTGATTTTTGCAAGGATCGAAGAGTGTCATTGGAAGACCGAGAGTTGAGCGTGAGTTTACTCGTTATGCCACTTCCGGAATACGATATTGTACTCGGAATGGACTGGCTGAGTAAACACCATGCTTCTATAGATTGTCGCGGAGGTAGAGTAGTATTTCGACCACCAGGAGAGCCAGAATTTGAGATTGTCAGAGGAGCAGAGGAGCAGAGCAGAGGCACTTTTTGCGGAGCCAGGGTGGAAGAAGAAGAGTCACCGCATCCACTTATAGCGGAATTCCTGGATGTATTTCCAGAGGAGTTGCCAGGTTTGCCACCAGACAGAGATGTTGAGTTCTCTATAGACTTGATACCAGGAGCAGAGCCTATTTCACAACATATCTATAGAGTTAACAACAACGAATTGGTAGAACTAAAGAAAGAAGTTGAGGAGCTGCAAGACAAAGGTTTTATTAGATCGCCAGAGACGGGAGACTAATTTCTACGCGCAGAGCGCGGTGTAGGCTTCTGGACTAGCGCTGAGGCATTGTCCGAAGTTTCGTCTGTTCCGCCAAGGACGGGAGACTGAATTTCACGCGCAAGGCATGGAGTATACTTCTGGGTTAGCGCTGAGGCATTGCCAGAAGTTTTGTCTATTCCGCCAGAGACGGGAGGCTAAATTTTGCGCGCAGGATGCGGAGGGAGCAATGCTACAACCTAGTTGGTCGGAGAGATCGGAGAGTCGACAGGAATGGTAGTGGATGTCTTGGGCATCCAGACCTTGCGTAGCTTCCTGTTGTCTTATACAGAGAGAGAGTGAGAGCTACCCCCTGTCCGAAGCATGTCTTCGTAGGCAGACTGGTCGAACTGGACGACCAGTGTCTTCTTCACGGATCCTACGGATACCGCATCGTGTTGAGCAATTGCTTCCTCATCAGAAGAGAAAGATATCCCAGCAGAGTCGCCATCTTATTTATGGTGATAAACGAAAGAATGTATATAAGACGAGGTTTATACGAAACCCGTTTCTTTGGTTTACAAACAAGATTGTACAATTAATCCTATACAAGGATGTGGGAGTACAATTTTTAAATCTGGGTAAATATTGCTATAGGTGTCTGATCTGCAGTCGATCACTTTAGCCCTTGGACCACACGATGGTGAAGAAGTGCCGTAGAAGACGGAGAGCAGCTTCGGAGGTTGCTAAGAAGAGTGGATGCACGATGCCAGAGTCGTCAATCACTACTCCTTGCCTGAGCTCTGGATTCTTCTCTCTCAAAGACTCTTTGACCAATCTTTGATTTTTGATCTTTGCTCGATCTTCCCGAAGTTTGACCTCTTGATCTTTTTGACCAATTTCTTCGACCTCTCCAAAATTCGACCTTGTCCTCTGTTGATGGAGGTCTCTATTTATAGAGTTTTTAGTGACAGTGACCACTCAGTCGGTGTAGAAACCGAGTAGTGGAAAGTACAGCACCCTTTATACGATGGTTAAAATAACCATTGCCTGCGTATAGATGATCTTTTGAATGAGCGTGTGACGCGTGTCCAACTAAGGGACAAAACGCGTATAACTGCTGCGAAGATCACGGCGTAGAAGTCACGTAGGTAGGTATCCCTCGTGCAGAAGAGGTTGGCGTAGAAGCCAATGTCTGTCACCATGGCGTAGAAGCCAAGTAGGCATAGAAGCCAGGTAGGCGTAGAAATCTGGTGGCATAGAAGCCGAGTAGGCACAGAAGGCCGAATGGGCATAGAAGCCGAGTGAGCATAGAAGCTGAGGAGGCGTAGAAGCCGAGCGGGCACAAAAGCTGAATGGGCGTAGAAGCCGCTGCGTAACGTGCCAGAGTGATGATGTGGATGTCTCAGCCAGAATTACGGCTCTTGGAGATATAATCAAATCTCTCGCATTAAATGCAGAGATCCGCCATCATCCTGTGCATTAATTGCAGAGGCGTGTTCTGAAGGCCTGCCACCGTTCTGAGCATTAGGTGCAAAGACGTGCCTTGAGCCCTGTACGAAGAGCAGCTTTTGATGTGGCAGTCTGTTTGTCTTCCACGGAGCATAAACAGTTCACGTCTGCCTGTGTAAAACAAGGCAGTGTATCCCCTTATACGCGTAAAAGCAGTTTACGCAAAGGAGATGTCAGTAAACGACGGTTCGGTGATATTTAATCAAATCTCCTGCATTAAATGCAGAGATCCGCCATCATCTTGTGCATTGAATGCAGGAGCGTGTCCCGAGTGGTCTGTCATTATTCTAGCCGTCGTCTAGGTAGCCGTACAGTACTCTTTGTCAGGAGTCAGACGTCAGGTTCATTGCGTGATTTGACAGGTTCATTTCGGGGAATACGAAGCGTTCCTCGTACGCTTTAATGCTGCATTGAAAGCGGATAAGTTTTACGCCATAGAGGCGATGAAGCACCCTGTCTACGCTGAAGCAGCCTGGACATACTGTATTTACGCGGATGGTCCTTGAGTTCATATTTTACGCTGTGCCCAGTGAAAAAGCTCCGTTGTATGCTAGATGGCTCTGAGGTCCTCTGTTTACGCTGCCCTGCATCACCGTGCTGCGTAAAGCTATCAGCATATTTTTCATGCTTCTACAAGACCCCCTTCAAATCTTTTAAATTCCTCGTAATTTGAAACGCTTTGAATGAGGCATGAACCGTTCCTCGTAACTCAAAGCATTTTCTGAATGGAGCCTGAAACGGTCAAGTCTGACACGTTCTTTTAAGGCTGACTTTATGGCGGAGTTATTGGGGATCGGTGTGGTCTCTTTCGCTTATAAAAAGGCTAAGGAGTTAACCTGTTCTTCCCACGTTTCCTTCACCACGTAGAGATGATCGCCGGAGTTCGTCGGGTCGATCTGAGGAAGAAGGAGATCATGTTCTTCCAACATGTAAGGGGCCAAAAAAGACGGCGTCTTCGAGCAAGTGTCATCTGCAACGATGGATCATGGAAGGATATCATAGCCTCCCTTGCTCGGGGTAATCAGCAACTTTGTATGGCGGTTCTTCCGGAGAGAGGAAGGGTCATATTTCACCACGCTGCTTGCAAGCGGTGCCTTCTCCCGTTACCTCCGGGGACGAGAGCAGATAGACTAGCTCTGCCCGTGATTGAGTTGGGTAAAATATCTCAACTCAATCTGTCCCGGCGTTGGATGTAGGAAAGCAGATTTACTCTACTTTTCTTCTGTTGGAGGATGGGTCTATGCCCAGTTTTGTATCCTCTGCCACTGACAATATGCCAGTCAGTTTGCGGCAACCGACTGACTGCTGGAGAAGATGGATGAAGAATTGCCGCCCATGCGAGAACCTGGCAGAACAGATTCTGGGTGCGATCTTCAGACGACGATGAGGAAGTCCTTTGTAGACGGGATTTCCCTCATATGTAACCACGAGAATGAAGAAAACCCTTGTAGACTGGATTTCCCTCATATGTAATCGTAATTTTAATCTTTAATAAAGTCGTCTTTCTTCCCTGCATATGATTGTCTTGCCATATGTTGCTGTGAAGTCTGAATATGTGTAGCTTCGACACGTTTGATTCTTTACGCCGACTCTTTTCAGGAAGAGTGCTAGGTCCTGCCCTGTCTTTTACGCATAACTAGGGGTGTGCAGAAAGCTGTTTTAGCATTTAAGTCGAGTCTTCGAACTGTTCTGCTGTTAGGAATCAGGAACCGCGTAGAATTCTGAACTGTTGCTTCTGATAAACAGAATTCTTGTTCAGACATCATCTTCAAGAATGATTTCTCGAAAATCCCTTGGAACAGGGCGAGAAATGGCTGTCAAACTGAGTCGCTATCTTGAACTGTAGATGAAATATTCAGACTGGAGTCTGGATGAACTTCCAATCGACCCACGGAGAAGAGTATTTTTTGATGTTGAACTCTGCATGCTTCGGGTACTTGGGATATCTTCTGGTCAAGAAGGAGTATCTTCTGTGTGAACTCTTGCAATTGACCACCTTGAGAATCGTTCAGATGTATGCATACTCTGGCCTGCATATCTTTCAGATGTGCGGAGAGTCATAACATAAGATCATAAGTTCGTAGCCTCGTGAGCGTAAAAAAATGCCACCGAGCGTAAAATCGTAGACTTGTAGTTCTTGAGCGTGAAGTCGTAGGTTTGTAGCCTCTCGAGCATAAAAGCTTACCGAGCACAAAGGCATCCGGGCGTAAAACCATAGACTTATAGCCTGTGAACGTAAAACCGTAGATTTGTTGCTGTCGAGCGTAGAAATCTCCTTAGCGTAGAACTGTAGATCTGTAGCCTGTGAAAAGGAAATCTTTCGAGCGTGCAGTTGTGGATCTGTTGCTTCTGAGCGTAAACTAAACGCCACCGAGCGTGAGATCATAGATTTATAGCTGCTGAGCGTGAAGTCGTAGGTTTGTAGCCTCTCGAGCATAAAAGCTTACCGAGCACAAAGGCATCCGGGCGTAAAACCATAGACTTATAGCCTGTGAGCGTAAAACCGTAGATCTGTAGCTGTCGAGCGTAGAAAGCTCCATAGCGTATAAACCACGACTCTGCTTCGCGCGAAAACTTTTCGAATTCGCTGACTGTCCGTCTTTCGAGAATAATAGGCTGACGTAGTCCCCAATCATAACTGAATATTAATTAGGAGATTTGGTTCGGGTTTTGAGGAGTCCATCCGAACTCTATATATACCCCAAGTTTCCGAGAGAAAAACTTTTCATCCGTCTTCTGCGAAAGAAAGCCTTCGACTGTTCGAGTTCTTCTCTGCTTCTTCTCCGAGTCTTCAAAGTTTCCAGTAATGGCTTCGAAGCAATCCTCCTCCTCTAAGGGAAAGAAGGTCGATTCTTCTTCCCGTTCTTCTGCTCAAGCGGGAATGTCTCCGGTCGGGCAGGGCGAACTTTATTCTGAGCGAAGTGTCCCGCTGACGAGCAGTGCACCCGGCCTGAAAGGTAGAGTTTTGGGGACGAAAAGAGACCGACGAAAAATCCTTCGCACACGTTGAACGTGACCGCGCTAGGTCGTCTTCTGTACTGATAGACTCTTTGAGGAAGATGACGCACGGAGACGTTTCATCTTTTACGCCCACATTTCTAATGTGTCAGCGTAAAAACTCCAGATTTTCGCAGTTGAGCGTAAAAGCTTTGACTGCCGAAAACTTGGTGTATACTATAAAATTTGAGCTTTACGCTTATGGATGAAAATTCTGGCGTAACAACTCAAACTTTTGGCAATCTGGCGTAAAGCACAGACTGTATACTGCCAGCCTTGAACTGTTACGCTTTTAAGAATTGGACTCCAGCGTAAATGATCAAGTTGGTACAGTCTTGGCGTAGAGCACAGACTGTTGCCTCTTGGCATATGCTGCAAGATTGTAATGTCCAGTATAGAAACTGACGTGTTTTTCTTGCACCCTTGCAGTTAACTTGCATGAGTCTCCGCTAGCCGAGGTGATGGGTTCTGCCGCCGGGATGCTGCACTCCAACTACCTGGAGGATCTGTCGCACGTTACATTTCCTATCTCCGGGCCCCAGTATCCCGAAGGAAGGGAAATTTTGATATCGGCTCAGGGCGAGCGAACGCTGCTGAACATGATTAATGGAGAGCCCTTGACGTACGTAGACGGGGACCAGTATATAAAGCCGGCTTTTCTCTTCGGGGACATGATTGATAAGCAGTCCCAGACGAAGCCCAAGAAAGAACTATGGGTCTTCCCTGTCGGGGGCTTGGTCTTGCATCTGCCCAAGATGCCGAGAGATTATCCCATCTCGGCATTCTTCCATGCTACGCATCCCCGGAGGATGCCATGGACGCTGACTCCCGATCTTCACGGTAGGCCGGGGAAGATCTTCTACCATAAAGGATCTGACCTATTTGTCAGCCGCCCTTCCGGCCCTATAACGTCGTTCAGGGGATTGTACCCGGGCAGTGTCCCTAGTGAAGACAGCTTGGTGCTCCAGCCGGTGCAATTGCCGACCTTCTGCAATGATTTCATGGGGCGCGGAGGAGTATACCCCAAGGTGAATCCTCGGTGTAATGGGTGGATGATCCCAACAAATCTTCGATGGGCTCGCTTAGTTGATTGGGCCCTGAAGCATTTTCAGATCGAGTTGGAGAGCATCGGCCTGTTTGCAGCTGTGAGTGCCACCAGTGTTGGGTTACCTCCTAACCCCAACCTGTTTCTGGCACTGATGGAGCGATATATTTCGCTCACCGGGACTTTCGCCACTCCACTGGGGGAGTTGGAATTGGCCCTCCATGAGATGGCAGAGATCTCCAGACTGTCGATGGGGGATACTCCATATGAAGAGTATGTTCCTACGAACCAGGAGCTGGGGGATTCAGACCCTCGGGTAGTGGAAGTGTACCAGAAGCTAATGTGCCACTACCTTGCTTGCACCGCCTTCTACTGTGAGCCTTCAGATTTGGCTCACACCAGTAAATGGACGTCCTACCTCTTTTTCCACCGGGCCAGGACTGCTCAGCCGGAGAAGGTATTGGAAGGCAAGGATCAGCCTTTGAATCCTCTGAGCGTGCTTAATGCTCAGGTGGTCGATGATCTTATGGAAGACGCTGGGGCTCCAGATCGGATCATCGACGAAGGGATAGGAAGATATCCTGCAGGTACTAAGGCCTACAGTCATCTGAGGCATTGTCGCAGGCCTCTATCCAAGGAAGCTCAACTGGCTGGTTTCCTCTCTATATGGCTGCGCCGACTGGTGGTACCTGGCATCGCATCTGCGGATCGTATTTATCGTAACATCTTGTGGCCTGCAGTGCGTCTGGTGTTTGGGGCGAGACTGGGCTTGCTCCCTGCCATGGTGTGCCGCATACAAGCTGGCCTGAGGGTGATGACTGAGGCGCTGCTCGCCGATGAAGCTCGGCGTGAAAGCTTTCCCCGGGTGGAATTACCATACCTATATTTGATGGGATGGTTAATTTTCCATAACCCCCGGGTGATGTCTCCAGGTTCCGACAGTATCTTGGGGGGTAGTTTCTTGCTGAATTACAAGAAATCCTCCTGGAATGTGCTCACAATTTTAGACTGTCGGCGGGTGCTGAATTGCGGCCATAGCTGGAAGCTCTTTTGCACCGTCCCCTCTGTACATCGCAATCAATCGGAGATTAGGCTTGAGGATTCAGGTAGAGAGAAGACCATTCTTTCTCCCGAGGCCTTTAATTGGTTGGTCTGCATTAGACCTTCCCACTTGCTATACAAAAGTGAAGACCAGTGCTTCTTTGAACCCTACCTGCCTAGTCGGTTTGTTAGGCAGTTTGGGTATGATCAGTTGCACGTGGGCAACACCGTCACCAGCTTCAGATCCAGAGGTAGACTCATCGATGGAGCGAGGGGATGGCGATATTTTATCATAGGCTGCACTGGGGCAATTTTTACTGTGCCCGTCACCTCACTCTCCGCGGAGTTGCGCATCCTCCATACGTATGCCCAGTTCTACGTGGCAACCAACACCTTCCATCGCAATTTTGATATACATGGAAGTTTTAGGGTGCCCTCTTCCAAGCCTGGGGGAGGAGTCGAAGTCCCCTCGGTTTCTTCTGACGAGGGTGAAGAGTCCGTTACTCCGGATGAGCCTCTTGTATCGGTACCGAGGGGTGAAGTACCTCCGCCTGCAGGGGCTTTGGTAATCTCTGGGAAGCGAAGGGCTCCTGCTCCGAAGGAGACTTCCCCTCGCAAGAGGAAGAAGAAGACGGTTACTCGTCCTCTCCAGATTCCTGGTATTGAGGCTCCTGGAAGTGAGCCTGCTTCTCCCCATGTTGGGGATGATTCTTTGATTGGAGGTTCCTCGCCTTTTAGAGAGGGACCTTCTACAGTTTTGGCCGGCGGTGCCGGAGAATCTCAGCTGGAGGCTGCTGTCGCTGCTACTGCTTCAGGTAGTGGAACAAAGTCGCCTCCAGGGCTGAGTATAATAAGATTTCGTATACCTTTGTCCGGATCAGCATCGGGAGAGACCCCTGCCGTGCCTGTCGGCGCCTCTAGCGAGATTCCAGCCGATGAGCCTCGGTTGGAATTTGACGAGGACTTGGAAGACTATTTGCCAGCGTCAGTTAGTAGGCCCCCTTCTCCAGGTATGACAGTTTGCTTAGCATCACTAAGAAATGATTTAGATGTACTCGCTGCAGATGCGACATATATGCCATCGGCCATGGGTAAATATCGTCTTTACGCCCTTCTTTTTAGAGAGATTAACATCGTATCGATATTAACTTTCTTGTCTTCTTTTCAGGGGAAGACCTCTTCGGGGAGGGCAATATATATGCGTCCTTCGGTTGTGTCCGGTCCTGGCGGCGACACGGAGGTGGCTGATTTTGAAGAGGAAACATCTTCGGGTGCCGGCTCGCCTGCCGAAGAGGATGAGCCTGTCATTGCGACAATGCCTCCTTCGAGTACGCTGGTTACTTCGTCTGGTGTTGGCGCTTCCTCTTTTGTCGCACCACCTGTTGAGACGACGTCTGTGGCCACATCGATTGCGGTCGTCCCTGGAGCGAGGTTCGACAACATTGCAGCCACTCCCAGCGTATATTCGGATCTAGCTGTGCTGAACGAGCAATATACCAGTATCTTCTACAATACTTTGAAAATGCTGATATCAATGGTGTTGGAGAAGAATCTAAACTTTGAGCGTCTGAAGAAGTCCTCTCGGTTTTCGACAGAGGCGATCAGGGACTTTGGCGATACTAGGTTAGCTGACGCCCTGGAGGAGGTGGTTAATGGTTTGGAGCAACCCATTAATGAATACCTGCAGCTAGCTCGAGGCAGCATTGACGGTCTCGCTCAAGCTAGGTACGACTCCCTGACTGCGGAGTTTGCTGGGCAAATGGAGTCTCTGAATAAGTCCATCGAGGCTCAGCGGCAGGAGATGGAACAGGAGCATGCCCAATTAGAGTATATCGTCCCCAAGTTGACCCGGTACGAAGCCGAATATGAGGAAGTGGCAGCGAAGGCCCGCATATTGAAGGAGGAGCTCGTTCGAGTGGAGGCGAAGGCTCTCTCTTTATCGGCAGCCCAAGATGTGCTGAAGGAACGACGGACGACTGTTCAGCAGAACTTGACGCGCGTGGGCGCTTTCCACTCAGGTTTTGTGCGGGCTCGGTCTGAGCTAGCTGCTCTGGACAATAATGCGGCAAGGTTGGAACGGGCTCGTGCCGACGTCTTGAACTCCCGGGATGAGAGAATGGTTGTTCTGGCGTAGCAGATTCGCGACCTGACCGCTCCCCCTTCATGATGTACTTTTGCTTTTGCTTTTCAATGTACTTCCGCTCTTTTTTGGGAATGAATAAAGAGACTCTTTTCTGACTTTTTGGACCCATCATTTTGGAATATAAATGACAGGTTTGAGTGAAAGTGATATCAGAGGTAGTATGGACGTGATATACTTTCGGTAAACTTTAGCAGGGCATATCTATTCAGAGGTCATACGGACATGATAGAATATGCTTTAGTAGGACATATCTATTCAGAGGTTATATGGATATGATAGAATATGCTTTGACTAAAGTTTGTACACAAAACACTATCAGAGGTAATATGGACGTGATAGGTCTTGCAGATCCAAATTAGTCGAACATATCTATTCAGAGGTTATATGGACATGATAGGATATGACCCAACTAGTTTTGTTTTGGAAGTAGTTTTGTCAGAATGAGTTCTTCGCCATATTCCACTTGAGCAAAAGAGGTTAGGCGTAGTACCTTTTCAGGAATTTGCCATTGATAGGAGCCATCAATAAGTCTCCATTAGGCTGGGCTAACTTGTAAGCGCCGTTTGAGAACGTTGTCTCGATCACATAAGGGCCTTTCCATTTGGGCTGGAATTTGCCCTTACTCCTGTGAGTAAGGATCATTGGCCTTCTTACGGCTAAGACTAGCTCGGCGAATTTGAACACCCTTTCCTTTACTTTTTGGTTGAAAGCTCTGAAAATGCGTGCTTGATAGAACGCGATGCTCTGTTGAGCTTAAAGGCGTTTCTCGTCTAATCCTTCTAGCTCCTGAAGCCTTAATAGGTCATTTTTTTCCTGAGTCAACTCATTAGCGACTGCTATCCTGAGTAACGGAATTTGAATTTCGATGGGAAGAACTGCTTCACTCCCGTAGACCAATAAGAATGGGGTACAACCTGTCGGTGCTCGGACCGTTGTGAGGTATGCCCAGAGACATTCTCCTAGCTTCTCGTTCCAATCTCTCTTGTTCGAAGAGACGAACTTCTTTAAGAGTTTGATAATGGTCTTGTTGAAGGCTTCCGCCAAACCATTAGCAGCTGGATAATACGCCGTAGAGGCAATATTTTGTATCCGATTTTTGTCGCAAAATCGATGAAACGCTTGGCTGATGAACTGAGGCCCATTGTCATGGATTATCCTTCGAGGAATCCCAAAGCAATAAATGACGTGATGCTTAATGAAGCTGATCATATTAGATGCCTTCACCTCAGCAAGAGGGATCGCCTCTGCCCATTTGGAGAAATAATCCGTGATGGCCAGTATGAACCGGTGACCTCTGGAAGAAGACGGGTGAATATGACCAATGATATCCATACCCCATGCTTCGAAAGGCCAGGATATAACCGTAGGATGTAGATGTTCAGACGGCTGATGTATGAAGTCTGCATGAACCTGACAGGCTCTGCATCGTCTGGCATACCTGATTGCGTCTGCGATCATAGTGGGCCAGTAATAGCCCATTCTCCTGAAACGATCCTGTAGCTTAGGACCGGGTTGATGAGCTCCGCATACGCCGTCGTGAGCTTCACGAATAATCTGCTGTGCTTCGTCATTGGAAAGATATCTCAATAGCAATCCGTCGTAGGCCCAGCGATATAGGCATTGTGAAGATGCATCGAAGTAGAAGCGTAATGATCATCTTTTGACAGATACTGCTTCTTTAGGATCCTCCGGCAAGATTTCGTATGCCACGAAATCTATAAAGGGACTTTTCCAATCTCTCGTAGGAGGATCGGTGTTCACAGCGTAGCTGTATTCTATGTGAAAGTTGTTCTTCACACAGAATAAATCTCTGTTAAGAAGGATTACCGAATTTTGCCTTCTTATAGGAGTAGCTAAATCTGCAGCTAGACTGGCTAGGGCATCAGCTTCCAGATTCTGGGATCAAGGTACATGCTCTAGGAAGAACCCTTTGAATGTCATGGCTATCTCGATCGTTGCTCGGTGATAGGGAATGAGGTCTGGATTCTGGACTTCATATATTCCTCTGACTTGATTGACGATCAGCAGAGAATCACCGAAAGCTTCCAGAGATTCGATCCCCAGCTCTTTAGCGACTTGGAGCCCGATTAGCAGAGCGTTATACTCTACGACATTGTTGGAGAAGGGCTCGCTAAGAGAGTATGCTCGGTAGATGACGAGTTTGTCAGGAGTTACCAGGACAATTCCTACTCCTGAAACTATGTTTCCCCTGGGACCAATCCTGGAGGCGCCATCGAAGAATAGTTGCCATGCGTCACTTTCCATTGCGGAATTATATTCTGCAACTTCGTCGGGAATGTCCTCGTATAATTTGGAGGCCTCCGGGATCGGATGAGCAGCTAGGAAGTCAGCCAATGCTTGGCCTTTGATGGACTTCTGAGGGACGTACACCATGTCATATGGTGTTAATAACATCGCCCAGGTCGCGAGTCGGGAGTTAAGAACACTTGGCTTGTTCATCAGTACCCGAAGAGGATTGATCCTGGAGATGATATGAATAGTCTGGCCGGTGACATAGTGCCGCGTCTTCTAGATAGCGAACATCAGAGCCAAATATTCCTTCTCCACTGGATTATACCGGTGCTCAGCTCCGATCATCATTCTACTTAGATAGTAGATAGCCTGTTCATGTCCCACATCGTTCTTCTGTACGAGAAAAACTCCCAGAGAATGGTCCATCGCTCGAACGTACAGGAAGAATAGTCTTCCTATGACGGGAGACACCAGAACTGGCGGATGAGTGAGGTAGCGTTTGATATCGTTAAACGCTTGCTGACAGGCTTCGTCCCATACGAAGGATACACCTTTCTTCTTGAGACGAGAAAAAGGCTGACATCTCCCAGAGAGGTTGGATATTAATCTCCGGATATAAGCCAGACGACCATGAAATCCCCTGAGTTCCCTCAGATTACGGGGTGGTCGCATTTCTAAGATGGCCTTGACTTTATCAGGGTCCACTTGAATGCCTTTGGCGGTAATGACAAATCCCAGGAATTTGCCACTAGATACACCCAGAAAGGACTTTGTAGGATTCATCTTGAGTTGATGTTGGCGCATCAGCTCAAATACCGTCTTCAAGTCTTGGATGTGATTGTCCTTGAGGCAGCTTTTGACAGCTATATCGTCCATGTAACATTCCACTGTCTTGCGTAAGTGCTCATGGAATATGTTACTCATAGCCCGTTGGTACGTAGCCCCGGCGTTCTTCAATCCGAAGGGCATGACCGTATAGCAATATACCCCCAATGGCGTCCGGAAGGCAGTATGCTTCTCGTCTTCAGGATGCATCTTGATCTGATTATATCCTGAGAATCCGTCCATGAAAGACATACGTTCGAAACCGCTTGTATTGTCAATCATGACGTCTGTGATGGGAAGAGGAAACTCGTCCTTGGGGCAGGCTGCATTCAGATCTCGGTAATCGATGCAGACGCGCACTTTCCCATTCTTCTTCATGACCAGGACAACATTGGCGATCCAGTCGGGATATTGTTCCTCCCGGATGAAACCACAGGCTATCAACTTCTTGATTTTAGCTTCAATGGCGTCCATCATATCCGGGCGGAACCGGCGTTGGTGCTGCTTCACAGGCTTTGAATCGGGCAATATGTTGAGTTTATGGGTAGCCACCTTTGGATCAAGGCCTGGCATATCCTCATAATTCCACGCAAAGACGTCGATGTATTCTTTTATCAGCTGAATAATTTCTTCCCTTTCAGTTGGGGAAAGATTGTTACTGATAAATATCGGCTTTGGTGAAAGTTCATCCCCAACATTGATCTGGATAACTTCATCTTCAGTGGGAGGTTATCTCTGCTCGAAGCGGAACTCCCATTGTGTATCCATTTGTTGAGCCCAGGAGTCATTCTCAAACGGCCCAGATTCTTGTTCGTCTACTTCGAAGGAATCTGCCACTACCATATGCACTGATAATGTTCGTTCGAGAGCCTCAGATGAGTAGGAGGGCGACGAGCCGTCTTGAAAAGAGGAAAAGATATCCTCGTTTGACTCAAAAGTTGCAAGGGAGGCGGCATATCCTAACCCGAAACGAGTTTATTGATAGTGGGGATTGCCGTACAGCGGTATTCGTCTGCCTTTTTTGTAGTTGAGACCTGGTTCCAGCTTCAAGTCGTAACACATACTTTGCATGATCTTCAAAGCTTACGGGCTGTACCTGTGAACTTGCATTTCACCAGCATCGTCATCGAAGGAATCTTCTTGTATAGTCGGTTTGTTGCGCATGCGGCCGAAGACTATTGGACGCTGACTGCTGCGGGCAGGCAGAACAATGAAGATTGAATCCTCATGTGGTCCATATGGCGTGACGACATTAGATGATGATGCTACTTCCCACACGTACGGATGATAGGA
The DNA here is from genome assembly GCA_036927795.1 of Iris macrosiphon. NCBI lineage: Eukaryota > Viridiplantae > Streptophyta > Magnoliopsida > Asparagales > Iridaceae > Iris > Iris macrosiphon. The sequence continues at coordinate 21,988,142 of JAYESA010000006.1, read as the reverse complement.
ATCTATAGCTGCCAAGAATTTCTGTGCTATAGGCTCTATATCGTCATGGGGAGAGGATTCCTGATTTGGAATTTGAGCGTCGATATACTGGAAAAGGGGTCCTTTATTATCATCGGAAACCGCATTCCTGGTTGCATTTACATCAGTCGGCTGCCTATCGCGCCGAAGGTTGATGACTAAGGGTGGAGGCTTCTGGTTCAAAGTGATCACTAGAGGATGCCCTCCTCCTCCCGACCTGGTTTTGTTCAGGTGGATAGCCATAGGCTCCATGGCTTTTGGGCGAGTAGTTCACCCTTTCACTCTGATTGACAGTGGTTGTTCGATAGAGGGTTCTTCTGGCTCCCGGTGGGATTCCTTCTCTGCCTCGCCTGACACCTCTTCCGTGTAGTCTTGAGAGTACAACACGGCATCGGAGTAGTAGGATTCTACTCCTTTAAATGGGTTCAGGTCAGCAACCTCCGTCTGTACCGCTCCTTGAGTGTCTACATATTTGAAGCATTGATGTAGAGTTGAAGGAACGATGTTGTGGTCGTGGATCCAAGGTCTACCCAGCAAAATGTTGTAGGATACCTCCAAATCGATGACATAGCATGTAGCCACCGATCTGAGGTCACCGATCTGGATCCTCAGACAAATTTTCCCCAATGGCTTGCTTCTCCGAGCGTTGAAACCCACGATTGTAGTGGTGGTGTAAGCCAATTCGCTGGTGGGGATCCTCAGTGGTCTGAGCAGACTATGAGGAATGATGTTGATTGATGATCCCGGATCTATGTGAATCCGGTCGACCTCCATGGAACCGACGTACCCGGTGTAATAGAGGGGTCTGTCATGCCTGTTATGTTTTAACAGCATGTCATCTTGAGTGAAAGTGATATTCGGGACCACTTTCATCACACTGTGGCATTGAGGACATGCCACGGGTTCTTCGTCAGGGGACTTGAGCTGGGTCAAGTATGCATCCGCCTGCATTAATGCTTCACTCAGGACTTGACGAGTGTCCTGAGAGAGCCTGAGTAGCTCGAAGATGGACAACCTGGATGGTGTATTGGCCAATTGGGCCAGGATGTCGAAGTTGTATGGCTTCTCTAAACCTTTGTTTTGAATATTTTTCAAAGGTTTGTCGAAGCGCACTTCTTTTTGCTTTCCCTTGTCCGCCGAAGTTGGTCTCGAAGGACCGACCTCTGGTACGGCGGGCTCTGGTTCTGAAGGCTTGGCAGCTGAAGTGTCTGCCGGTGCATCTTCCTGACTCGCTCCGTAGTCCTTGAGGTAAGCTTTCCCTGAACGGGTTGCAGCCAATACCACGTCTTCGTCTGATGTCGAAGAAGTCGCAACCATATGGCATGGTTTGCATTTGGAGCTCTTTCTAGACTTAGCCTTAGTAGCTTTAGTCTCTTTCTCGAGCTCCGACACCAAATCGGGATGAACCCACATAATCTTGCCCCGCCGGGCGGTTAGGGGTACCAGGTCATGATTTTGACCCCTAGCTGGAGGGAGATTGACGATGTTCATCGTTGTCCGGGAAATAGGTATAACACCGTCCGGGACTTCTTGGGGAGGTAGATTGCCAAATTGCAGAGAGATCATGTTGGCCGTGACCGTCTTCTCGCTATTGTGCAGAGTGATGGCCTTAGCATCGATCAGCTCCTGGATCTTCCTTTTCAGTATGTAACACGCCTTTGTCGGGTGGTGTACGTATCTGTGAAAGATGCAGTACTTAGGGTTGTTAGTACTGCCGACTTCTTGGGGCCGCCTCTGCTCCGGAAGGGTGATCTTACCGCTCTTGACGAGACACTCGAATATGCTCGGAATATCGTCGTCGTCAAAAGAGTATACTTCAACGGGCCTGGTAGTCCCTGGTCTCGTCCGCGTGGTAGCCGCAGTCTTTTCTCTGGACGTGTTGATTTTCAGGGCTTCCTTCACTTTGGAACCACGGGGATGGTCGTTGTTGGGAGATGACCTCTTACCTCTGTCGGAGGCCGAGATCATGATGCCATTGTCACGAGCCTTCCGACTGTTGTCTTCAGCGGCTACCACTGAGATGATGAATGAGGGCCAATCATGAAACTGATATGGTCCTGTGAACACCGAGATAACGAGAAGAAGGTTCTTCCTGCAAATGTCCACTAATGCCGAGTCTGGAACTCCGGGAGGCATTTGCAAAGTGGCCTGACGAAAACGTTCGATGAAAGTACGAACGTCCTCTTTTTTCTTCTGCTTTACTTCGATGAGAGAGGACATAGACATATCCATCCCTCCCTCGTAGAATCGTGTGAAGAATAAAGCCTTGAAGTCTTCGAAGGATGAGATGCAGTTGTCCGCCAAGCTACGGTACCACTGATAAGCTACCCCCGAGAGACAGCCCTTGAATACCCGGGTGAGGAGGGCGTCATTCCCTTGTAATAGCACCGTCATCATACTGAAGTAGTTCATGTACTGAATTGGTGACGTTTTTCCCTCGAACAAAGCCATGGTCTGTGGTTTGTATCTCAGAGGAAAGGGGACTTCTTCCCAGATAGCCGGGTAAGGCTGGTTGATTCCCAATTTCTTGAGCTGATCTTTGTGCTTCAAGGCATCAAACTGAGCTTTCAACTCCCGTACTGCTTGCATCGGATTTTTAGCCGGTAGCGAGACCTCGGAGTGGTGCGAAATCGGTTGTATCGTGACTCCAACAGGAGGTAATACATTCTCCGAGTGAGGAAGCGGAGGAACTCCTGACTCCTGGTCTAGAGCAGGCTCTTGGATCGTGTTGGATGGTGGTAAGTCCACCCCCACACGTATCTGAGTTGGAGGGACCGCTGTTTGAGCCATAGCAGCTGCGTGTTGGGTCATCATCATCTGGTGCATGTTCTCCATCATGGATTGCATTTGTTTCAGAGACGTCTCCAGTATAGTGATGCGTTATTCCGCGCTCCATGACGGCGAAGCTTCCTCGTGTTCATCTCCAATGGCATAAACTCCCATCTCCCTGGGTGTCATTGAAGGATTAGTATAGGTCTCCGTAGAGGTTGACTCTATACTTTCAGCATCTGACTCGGGGGACTGGCGACCCCCAGCATCGGAATCAGAAGAGTACGAAGCCGGCTGTCGTGACTTCGAACGGGTGTTTTGGAACACCCCAGCTTCAGTGTTTCTAAGGAGCTGGTTGAATCTTCTTCGGCTCGGAGTTCTAGAGGGAGGACGTCTTGAGCTTGATCGTCCTCTAGGTATATGTGAAGCCATGTTCACCGATGCATGTATGGGGTCTTCTTCTTGGGAAGGCAGAGAGTAGATTAACCGGTCGAAAACCGACCGCCTTGCTTCAGAACAGCAACAATTAACTACAATCCTATGACTATTACAATGGTGCTCGCTAGGAGGCGTAATAGACATGCTGGAAGATCCCCTATCCTTGCGTTTCTGGATTAGATATGTACGCAGGTCAGGAGAATTTACAGAAGAAGAAGAAGAAGACTACTTGTTCCTTCTGTTCACCGCAGTGGGCATGCGGATGTTGGGAACCCCAGTTTTCCCTGTGCCACCCGTATACAACAGGTTGGCCATCTGGTTTGTGGATAATCCCCGAGGAGGGTGTCTTTCCGTCAATCGAGCCTTCCGTACGCTGAGGGATTCCTCCTGGCGTAGTTTGAAGCTCTGCTCCGGTTGGCGTAGAGCCGAGGAGGCCCTCAGTCGTCTATCAGTTCCTCGCGTAATTCGGAGGGTGGGCAGATTCTTCCCTTGCTGGCGTAGAGGCCGAGAAGTTGAGCAGTCCGCTACTTGCTTTCCCTTGCGTAGATCGCAGGGATCATCTGTTTCTCCGCGGAGGGCAGATGCAGTCTTGCGCGCAGAGCGCGAAGTGGACTTCTGGGCTAGCCCTAAGGCTTTGCCAGAAGTTTTGTCTATTCCTCCAGAGACGGGAGACTGATTTCTACGCGCAGAATGCGGTGTAGGCTTCTGGACTAGCGCTGAGGCATTGTCCGAAGTTTCGTCTGTTCCGCCAAGGACGGGAGACTGAATTTCATGCGCAAGGCGTGGAGTATACTTCTGGGTTAGCGCTGAGACATTGCCAGAAGTTTTGTCTATTCCGCTAGAGACGGGAGGCTGAATTTTACGTGCAGGGCGCGGAGGGAGCAATGCTACAACCTCGTTGGTCGGAGAGATCGGAGAGTCGACAGGAATGGTAGTGGATGTCATGGGCATCCAGACCTTGCATAGCTTCCTGTTGTCTTATACAGAGAGAGAGTGAGAGCTACCCCCTGTCCGAAGCATGTCTTCGTAGGCAGACTGGTCGAACTGGACGACCAGTGTCTTCTTCACGGATCCCACGGATACCGCATCGTGTTGAGCAATTGCTTCCTCATCAGAAGAGAAAGATATCCCCAGCAGAGTCGCCATCTTGTTTATGGTGATAAACGAAAGAATGTATATAAGACGAGGTTTATACGAAACCCGTTTCTTTGGTTTACAAACAAGATTGTACAATTAATCCTATACGAGGATATGGGAGTACAATTTTTAAATCTGGGTAAATATTGCTATAGGTGTCTGATCTGCAGTCGATCACTTTAGCCCTTGGACCACACGATGGTGAAGAAGTGTCGTAGAAGACGGAGAGCAGCTTCGGAGGTTGCTAAGGAGAGTGGATGCACGATGCCAGAGTCGTCGATCACTACTCCTTGCCTGAGCTCTGGATTCTTCTCTCTCAAAGACTCTTTGACCAATTTTTGATTTTTGATCTTTGCTCGATCTTCCCGAAGTTCGACCTCTTGATCTTTTTGACCAATTTCTTCGACCTCTCCAAAATTCGACCTTGTCCTCTGTTGATAGACGTCTCTATTTATAGAGTTTTTAGTGACAGTGACCACTCAGTCGGTGTAGAAACCGAGTAGTAGAAAGTATAGCACCCTTTTACACGATGGTTAAAATAACCATTGCCTGCGTATAGATGATCTTTTGAATGAGCGTGTGACGCGTGTCCAACTAAGGGACAAAACGCGTATAACTGCTGCGAAGATCACGGCGTAGAAGCCACGTAGGTAGGTATCCCTCGTGCAGAAGAGGTTGGCGTAGAAGCCAATGTCTGTCACCATGGCGTAGAAGCCAAGTAGGCATAGAAGCCAGGTAGGCGTAGAAACCTGATGGCATAGAAGCCGAGTAGGCACAGAAGGTCGAATGGGCATAGAAGCCGAGTGAGCATAGAAGGTGAGGAGGCGTAGAAGCTGAGCGGGCACAAAAGCTGAATGGGCGTAGAAGCCGCTGCGTAATGTGCCAGAGTGATGATGTGGATGTCTCAGCCGGAATTACTGCTCTTGGAGATATAATCAAATCTCTCGCATTAAATGCAGAGATCCACCATCATCCTGTGCATTAATTGCAGAGGCGTGTTCTGAAGGCCTGCCACCGTTCTGAGCATTAGGTGCAGAGACGTGCCTCGAGCCCTGTACGAAGAGCAGCTTTTGACGTGGCAGTCTGTTTGTCTTCCGCGGAGCGTAAACAGTTCACGTCTGCCTGTGTAAAACAAGGCAGCGTATCCCCTTATACGCGTAAAAGCAGTTTACGCAAAGGAGATGTCAGTAAACGACGGTTCGGTGATATTTAATTAAATCTCCTGCATTAAATGCAGAGATCCGCCATCATCTTGTGCATTGAATGCAGGAGCGTGTCCCGAGTGGTCTGTCATTATTCCAGCCGTCGTCTGGGTAGCCGTGAAGTACTCTTTGTCAGGAGTCAGACGTCAGGTTCACTGTATGATTTGACAGGTTCATTTCGGAGAATACGAAGCGTTCCTCGTACGCTTTAATGCTGCATTGAAAGCGGATGAGTTTTACGCCATAGAGGCGATGAAGCACCCTGTCTACGCTGAAGCAGCCTGGACATACTGCATTTACGCGGATGGTCCTTGAGTTCATATTTTACGCTGTGCCCAGTGGAAAAGCTCCGTTGCACGCTTGATGGCTCTGAGGTCCTCTGTTTACGCTGCCCTACATCACCGAGCTGCGTAAAGCTATCAGCATATTTTTCATGCTTCTACACCCTTTATATGCTTAAGGGAATTTTTGATGCCATAGAAAATTGGTCGGGCCTGCAGCTAAAAAAAATAAGAGCTAGATGTTCCTAAATCATACTTGTGGGAATAAGAAGACTTGGTCGGCCAAGATGGACATCGCGAAAGGAATGCTCCATGTGACATACTTGTGGCTACCCCTTTCGATCAACTATGGCACTAATATGGAGTGCGAGGGTCTCCTTAACTACACGCAATCGAGACTAGAGGGATGGCATGCACAGATCTTGTCTTTCAGGGGGGGTCGAACTTATTAAAGTCATAATTGAGACGGTAGCACTTTTCTGGTTGCAGGCTATTATGCTTCCCAAGGGCATGATGAGGAAGATTAAAAGTATGTGTGTGGACTTTCTGTGGAAAGGCGACATACGAGCTATTAGTTGGGAGGAGTTGTGTTGGCCTAAAAAGGAGGGTGGAGTTAGGCTGAGATCTTTGACCCTCCTCAGGGAAACGATATACCTCAAACTGTTCTGGAGATCCATCAACGAAAATTCTTTTTGGGCTGACTGGGTCAAGGAAAGGTACTTTCCAAAAGGGGACTTCTGGTCGACTAGCCGCAGCAACAACTTCTCGCTCACCGTTAAGCATTGTTGATGACGAGAAGTATGGCTAAAGGTAAATTGACCAGGGTGATATGTTCAGAGGCCCAAACTAGCGTTTGGCATTATTGATCCATCTGGTCTCGCTCAACCTAATTTTGATAATTAACCTAAAACTATGAGTCGATACACGGGAATGCAATACAACAAAAGTTTGTACCTTTAGTAATCATTCGCGAAAACTGCTTACTTCGATGTTCGTATAGTTCTACTTTTTATAGTTATTATGTATTTTATTTTTCTTGAGTCTAGGACTTATGTGAGTCAGATCATACTTTGACACTAGTTGAATCCTAACCCTAAGGCCACTCAAAATAAGGCTACCTAAACCTAAACCTAAACCAAATACCCCACTTAAATACCAACCCTAATGAGCCAAAATCTGACCATGACCATTCTAGAATTTGGTTAACCGACCTCGATCCGAGTTTGCCTCGAACTCTGTCCGAACTTGGTCACCCAAAACCAACTCCTGAATCAGAGTGCTAGACCTATTCTCATGGCTCCAACGTGTAAATTTTTTAGCGTTAAGATACCAAGTTCTGCCCGAACTCTGCCCCAGAAAAACCTATAAATAGAGAAAAGTTTTTCGTTTCTATTCACTCCTCATCTTCTCTATTCTTTAAAGAGCTATTAACCTTCTCCATCTCTAAGACATCTCATATTCTTCAAGTACCAGTACGGTTTCAATTAGAAGTGTTCGAGTTGTACAAGCTTGGCTATTCAAAGCTACTTTTCAAAGTGTCTGAAGTCTTCGAGCTCTTTGGATTAAAGCTCGTGTCTGTCTGAAGTCTTCGAGCTCTTCGGATCAAATCTCATGTCTGTATGAAGTTGCAAGCTCTTCGGATCAAAGCTTGTATTTTCACTGTTAGTGGATTTAATACCGAGCAAGAGTTCTCGGGACTGGACTAGTCCTCCACGAGAAAAACCAGTATAAATCTTAGTGTTTGCGTTTGTGATTCTAAAATTTATTTACTTCCATATACTTGCTATATTGTTCCATTATTGCTAGTTGGTAACTACCTTTAATTAGTCTTAAATTTTAATTGGGTATATATTTTGCTACACTTTATTCACCCCCCTCTAGAGTTGCCTAACGATTCTTCAGGAATGACCCTTGTATCAAGCATTCTAGCTTGATTAAGAGGGAGGGATGTCATGTTTATGAGTTGATGGGTTCTACGGAGATGGTGAGTAGCCTTATTCAGGAAGGCAAATGGAAGCTACAAGGCCATTTGTTCGAGGCTGCCCATGCAGAAGATATTCGTATAGTGAATATTGATAGATAAGCGATAGAGGACTACTTGGTCTGACAAGACATGGAAAGATGAACCTTCAAGTTCAGTACGGTCCTAAACCAAATTAGGACCTATCAGGTGGAGGTTGACTGGCGAAGATGGTTTGGACCAAAGGGGCGGCAGTCAAGATGTTCATGTGCTTATATAAAATGATGGGGAATAAACTCTTTACTCAAGGCAGGCTGACCAGGTTTGGCATCCCCTTCGAGGATATGAAGTGTTGCTTATGCAGGAACCAGGATTAGTACAGGGATCATCTATTCTTCGCTTGTGACGTCACTTGGGATATTTGGAGCACACAAAGGGCTAAGTTTTGACAAACTAATGTGCATTGCAGAACTCTTGTTGCGGTCATGAACGATGTTAAATCGCAGAAGGGTATTGGAGGGAGAGGGTTCCACCGTCTCAGAATAATTTTTGGGGCAGTGGTTTGGCAAGTATGGAGAGAATGGAATCAACGTATCTTTGAGGGTCTTTCCCTCAGTATTTTTTGTTGTACAAAGAAATATAGATACTGACATAGATATTTGTGACCCCAAATAACCTATTTTGTAATCTGGGACGAATCTTACTTGTAATCATCATTTATCTATAATATTTACCTTCTTCAATATATATATATATATATATATATATATATATGCCAATGATCCTCTAGCCTAGTGGTTAGTGGAGAGGCATGCGGCCCGATTGGTCTAGTGTTCGAGCTCCTGTGGGGGAGTGGAAGGAATTAATTACCAAGGACCTACGTGCCCATTTCCATATATATATATATATATATATATATATATATATATATATATATATATATATATATATATATAGTTTGACTTTCCAATATACAATAGTAAGCTAGCTCTAGTGGTAGTGCTATGAACTTGGAAATAAGAGAGCAGGAGATCAAACCCCTCATCCACGTTAAATGTTTTATATATTTTGAATACTTTTTATGTAATATTTATTTCCTTTTTGTAACACTTTGAAAATTTTAAATTTATTTATTTTGCTCATTTTTTGTTTGAGTTCTAGTATATTTTTTTCTATTGATATTTAATTAAGGATTTCTATATGTAGTTGTACGGTCTCCTCAGAATTTAAATCCTGGTTCCGCTTCTGTTTATCTTTTTTTAGTTAACACAAAAAGTTCGATAATTTTTTTTTTAATAAGTACATACGTCTTTAGTATGAAACCTATCAGTTTAAGCTTATGAACATGAATTATATAGCTTTTACATAAAACTGGGAATAGATATTAGAGATATTTTAGCAAATGTCGTCATTACAAATATAAAAACTAGCATATACCTCCTTTTTTTTTTTTATAAAATTAGCAAATGTCCCCATTATGAGTAAAATAATCAAAATTTTGATTAAATAGTGGGATTATATCTTAAAATTTTAAATATTGTATACAAAGGAATTGAGACATTTGCTAGTTTTTTTTTAATATGTGGGGGTATATGCTAGTTTCTATATTTGTAATGAAAATATTTGCTAAAATATTTTTAGATATTATAATAAGATAATATCTATTGGGGTCGAAATAAATAAAAATTCTGGACAAATTTTTTTTACTAATACTTAAAGGATAGAATTTTCATATTTTGTGGCTAAACAATTTACCGGTATATTTACCATTACGGATTTCGTGAACCAAACGACCATAATTGTATAAACGACCATAAACGACCAACAAGATCTTCTGGCATTGAGTGGATTGGAATTGACCCTAACTATAACTGAACTTATGCTTGGAAATTGAGTCCTAACAAGCGAGTAGCAATTTTTTTTAAAGTTGGTCTTATTCTCTCATGAGGACATGTCAGAGTAGAAGTAATTCTTGGCATGTGAAGTTGAAAGTTGGAAGGGACTTGTGAAATAATATCCCATTGATTTTATTTGCTTATAGATCCATTGTCTCTACAATTTTTTGTATCAAAATTAGTTGGAAGAGGGTTCTTTCTGTTGGTTTTACTTTGCTTTCCAAAAGCTCAAGTTTCTCTTCCTATCTTTAGTCCCACATCGGATGGGACAAAGCTCTCTTGTGTACATATATTAGTTTCTCTTCTTTGCTCTATTAAGTTGTTGTGTGGGGAACCCCTTGGGCCACACGTGCGCGCCGCCGCCGCCCGGCCCGGCTCTGTTCGGGTACGCGTCCACATCTGCGGACGCCGAATGCCGATTCGATTTTCTCTTCGGGTTCGGACTGGGACCCTAAAATTCTTTTTGCTCTTCTTCTTCATTTATTTTTCTGAACGTTGGAATTTATTTCGTCCGTTACGAATGGTTTTGAACCGGTTTTGTGTCCAGGTTCATTATTTAATTCTCCTGTGTAACGGCTGAATTAATCGAAAATTAGTTCAGACCGTTACCTATCAGCATTATATATGTGTCTGTCTTCTTTGTAAAAGATTACAACATTTTTCTCTCCAAAAAATTCCTGTACTCCGTTCTTCGTCTTCATCTCCAAGCTCTGGGCAGAGCTAAGTCCTGGTCGTTCTCTCCAAGTCGTGTGCGGCAACGAGATACCGGTAGTGCGGGAGTTTTACCACTAGGAGCTTCGGGAACGCCTGCACACAGATTTCGAATAAACTCTTAGGGCAGTGCTTCGTGCACGACTTCCCCAGAGGCCGGTAACATCTGTTTAATTTTATTTTGTATTCTGAAATTATTCAAAAAAAAAACAAGAAATTTCTAACAATCTAAGAGTTTATTTTAACTTGTTAGAATTTTAGTTACTTCACAAGTTTATTGTAGCAACTTCACAAGTTTGTTAGAAGTTACTGTAGCAATTTGTTACAATTTTATTCACAAGCAGCAACTTCACAAGTTTTTCAACAAGTTGATTTCCTAGCAAATACAAGTTGACTTCTAACAAGTTCATTTCGTTTCTCGTACCAAAGTTTGTTACTATAGCAATTTTAATTGAACTTTGTTAGAATTTATTTACTGTTTGTTATAATTGAACTTTGTTAGAATTGTTATATACGGTCAGAATTGAACATTTGTTACAAATCTTTTTTACTCAGAATTGAACATTTGTTACTTTGTTAGAAAAAAAAACAAATTAAGAGTCTGACATAGGAATTAAGAGTCTGACATAGGAATTGTTACTTTGTTAGAATTGTCACTTTTGTACTCAGAACTTTGTTAAACAAAATTGTTACTGTTTTTTTTTAGCACATTTTATACAGTTAGCACATTTCTAGCAATTGTTAGCACATTTCATACAATTCTGTTCTTCTAGCAATTTGTTAGCACATTTCATAATTTTGTCAATTGCAATTTTTGATCACAAAATTTTCTTTCAGTTGTAACATACAATTTGCTTCATTTTAATCACTTAGTATTTTTGAAAGCAATCTAGGACCAAAAGAAAATAGTTTAGTAAAAAAGAAATTGTAAATAAAATCTTCAAATCTAAAGTTTTAAAGTAGAGACAAACTCGGGCACAAGCCAAAAGGGTCTTTTTGTCAACCGGGTGTAAATAACCCTAAGCGACACGGTACTTAAGAGTCTTCGGACCGCCGCTAGCTGGGAACCGGCCCCTACAGCTAACCTGAGTTGATCAACACTTGAAAAACTAAAGATTTTAAGATTGATTAGCAAAGACCACCTAAACTATTATCTTAGACATTGTTATTAAATAAATTTATATTTTTCAGACTGCAATCATGACTGGTAAGGAGGAATCTTCTACTGCAAAACCTGCTAAGTTTGATGGCTCATACTTTAAGAGATGGCAGAGCCAAATAAAATTTTGGCTCACGACCTTATGACTTATTTCTGCCATTGATGGGTCTACACCCATCACAAATGATTCTGATGAAACTGAGTCTGACATAGGAGTGTCCACCTCATCGAAACCAAAAACCCCAAAAGAGATAGACTTCCATTGTTTTCATAGAATTCTAAACGCATTATCTGAATCCTTGTATGATATATTTTTTGAATACAAGAGCGCTAAAGAACTGTGGAAAGCCTTGGAAGATGAATACGGCTGTGATGATGCCGGAATAGAAAGGTTTAATTCTTCAACCTTTAATAGGTATTTCATGGTAGATAACAAGCCAATGAATAACCAGCTCCATGAATTCCAAGAATACCTTAGACATATTCAAGCCAAAGGAACATCTTTCTCAAATGAGCATAAAATAGCATGCCTAATAGACAAGCTACCTCCCTCTTGGTCTGATATTGCTAAGGATCTTATCCATACACAAGGAGAACTTACCTATAATCAAGTCCTAAAGAAAATTAGAACCGAAGAACAAATTAGATTGAGGTCTAAGCCTAAGACTGAATCTAAAGATAAGGTAAACCTTGTAGAAGGCCAAGGAAAACCCAAGTCTAATTTTTCTTATAAATCCAAGAAGAATTTCTTCAAGAAGAAGAAAAACTTTCAGCCTAACCACCACAACCATCATCACCAAAACCAAAAACCTAGAAACTTCAGTCAGACTCAGGATCAGAAGAGATTCTGTTTTGTGTGTGGTAAAACAAACCATATGGCCACCAACTGCTACCATAGGAAGAAGGAAGCTGTCCATACCTCCTACAAAGGAAAGGGCTCAGTTAGACCAGAAGCGAACATGCTTCACAAAGGTTCTTCGAGTTCCTTCATGTCTGTAAGCTTTCAACCCCTTATTAACCTCTCTTACCATTCTGATGATTGGTGGTTGGATTCTGGAGCTAATGTTCACGTTTCGTTTGATCGCTCCTGTTTTTCAAACTATCAGGAATCAAGTGGAGGAGGTGTGACCCTAGGAGATGGCTCAACGGCACAAATTATTGGAAGAGGAAAAGTTAACCTGAAGATGACATCAGAAAAAATCTTAACTCTTCATGATGTTCTTCATGTGCCGTCTGTCAGGAGAAACCTAGTCAGTGGATCCCTTCTTGTAGCCGCAGGATACAAAATTGTAATGGAGGCTAATAAAGTAGTTTTTTCTAAGCATGACTCTTTTATAGGAAAAGGCTTTGTAAAAGACGGTCTTTTCATTTTAAGTAAAATGAATAAAATTTCTGATTGTTCTCTCATTGTCTTTAATATAGAATCTTCGAATGTTTGGCATGGCAGACTAGGTCATGTGAACCTAGGTTCTATTAAAAGAATGATGACCTTAGATCTTATTCCCAAGACTCCAATAGATGACAAACACAAATATGAGATTTGTGTTCAAGCCAAACACACTAGATTACCTTTCAAATCTGTAGAAAGAAATTCTGACCTTCTAGAACTTATCCATAGTGATGTATGTGACTCAAATAGGATTTTGACCAGAGACGGTAGAAAATACTTTGTTACATTTATAGATGATTATTCAAAGTATTTTTATATCTACCTTCTCAAAACCAAAGATGAAGTTCTAGATAGATTTAAGGTCTACAAATCTGAAGCTGAGAATCAATTAGAAAGGAAGATTAAGATCCTTAGATCTGATCGTGGTGGAGAATATACCTCAAACGAAATGATTAACTTCTGTGAAGAATATAGAATAATTCATGAGGTAACTGCTCCATATTCACCTCAGTCTAACGGAGTTGCTGAACGCAAGAACCGCACTCTGTTAGATATGGTGAATGCCATGCTTCTCAGCTCTGGTGCTCCTGATAACTTGTGGGGAGAAGCCCTTTTAACTGCCTGTTACATTCTTAATAGGATTCCTAGTAAGACAAAAGATAAGACTCCCTATGAGCTGTGGAAAGGTAGAGCACCTAGGATTAATTACCTTAAGAGTTTGGGGATGCCTTGCTAAAGTCGGAATTCCCGAACCTAAAAAGAGGAAGATTGGTCCCAAGACTGTAGACGCTGTTTTCATAGGATATGCCTTAGACAGCTATGCCAATAGATTTCTAGTGACTCACTCAGAAGTAAATAAAATCTCTAACAATACCATTATAGAAGCAAGAGATGCAGTTTACTTTGAAAACATATTTCCTTTTAAGGATAGAAGTTCAATCTCTTCCTCCATACCCTCTAGTAATTCTCAAGTCCAAATACCTAGCTCACAATCTGAACAAGACTTAGAACCAAGACGGAGTAAAAGGAATAGGATTGAAAAAAATTAGGAGAAGGATTCTTCACCTTTTTGATAGAGGGTGATCCCTCAACTTATGAAGAAGCAATGTCGTCTCCTGATGCTCCCTTCTGGAAAGAAGCCATTAATAGTGAATACAACTCCATCATGGAGAATAACACTTGGTTTCTAACAGATCTACCTTTAGGCAATAAACCAATAGACTGTAAGTGGATTTTCAAGAAGAAACTCAGAGCCGATGGTACTATAGAGAAATACAAAGCTAGATTAGTTGCTAAGGGTTTTACCCAGAAGAAAGGGTTAGATTATTTTGATACCTACTCTCCTGTAGCTAGGATCACATCCATTAGAACTCTCTTGGCCTTAGCATCCATTCATGATATGCTAATCCATCAAATGGATGTAAAGACAGCATTCTTGAATGGAGATCTAGAGGAAGAACTTTATATGGACCAACCTGAAGGTTTCATTGCTAAAGGTCAAGAAAAAAAAGTCTGCAGACTAGTAAAATCCCTCTATGGCTTGAAACAAGCTCCCAAACAATGGCACAATAAATTTGACAAAGTAATTTGTGAATATGGTTTCTTGTCAAATGAGTATGACAAATGTATATACTCTAAAGGTACATGTAAAAGTTGTGTCATTTTATGCTTGTATGTAGATGACATTCTTATCCTAGGTTCATCACTGGAATTGATAAATACTACAAAGAACTATTTATCTAGCCAGTTTGATATGAAAGACCTAGGAGAAGCCAACTTAATTTTAGGAATGCAAGTGACCAAAGGCGAAGAGGGTTATACTCTATCTTTAGCACATTCAATTGAAAAAATGCTAAAAAGATTTGAGTTATTTGATAAGAAACCTGTCCTTACTCCTTATGACAGCAGTATTGTACTGAAAAAGAATGAAGGATCACCTTTGGAACAACATAAATATTCACAGATAATAGGCTCCCTTATGTATATAACAAACAGGACAAGACCTGATATTGCATTTGCTATTGGGAGACTAAGCAGATATACCAGTAACCCAAATCAGTCATATTGGACTGCCTTGGATAGGGTATTTAGATATCTCAAGGGCACCCTAGATTACAAACTTCATTTTACTAGACACCCTGATATCATAGAAGGTTATTCAGATGCAAACTGGGTAACCGACTCACATAATATAAAATTTACTACTGGATATGTATTTACTCTAGGAGGAGCTGCGATCTCCTGGAGCTCTTGTAAGCAAACTATCATAGCTAGGAGTACAATGGACTCTGAAATGATAGCTTTAGATACAACTTGCACAGAAGCTGAATGGCTTAAAAATCTTATTATGCATATACCTGTTTCTCTTAGTCCTGTTCCTGCAATTTCTATAAATTGTGATAATAAATCTGTTATTGAACTACTAAAGCATGATTCTGTGAATGCTAAGATGAACAGGCACCTGCAGCTGCGCTTCAAGTCAATAAAAAGCCTACTAGGCAAATATGTGGTTCTTGACTATATAAAGTCAGAAAAGAACCTTGCAGATCACTTGACGAAGGGTCTGTCTAGGACTTTGATCCTAGAATCATCGAGGGGGATGGGGTTAAGCCCATAAGTTAGTCACCAGCAGTGGCAACCCAACCGAGTCTGACTGGAGATCCCAAGAAGCCGGTTCAATGGGTAGAAACAAGCTGAACTTAGGTGACTTTATGGAACACTGACTCGAGATTAAAGTCTCATTAAAATAAAGCCCAAGTGGCTGTACATGTGTACAATGACTCCCCATCCCTATGGTGACAGTGTTCCTGTGTGATATGGTTAGGATGAGGTTAAACTCTTAATAGGTCCAAGCTGTAATGCTGGGTTGATTCATATCACCAACCATTAAGTACTTACCTATATGAGAGGTCGTGAAGGCCGCGACTATGGGACAGGACGATCCCAGACAACTCTCATGAATGTGGAAAGTGCGCATGGCCATTTAAAAGTGCCACCCGATAGATCAAGGACCTCTAGCGTACTATGTGTGCTATTTTTCTAAATCTGGTTCAAGAAGTCTGATTCAAGGCATAGTCCATCAAGCACTTCTTCAGATTAAGGCAATAGTCACTACGTGAGATTCAAGGCTGTAGTCCATCTCATCTATGCATAGTATTTTACTGCCTAGATGCTCTCTCTCTCTCTATTTTTACTTCACTCTTATATCTGTTTCGGAACTTGACCTTTTGGGGGGGATTGTTGGTTTTACTTTGCTTTCCAAAAGCTCAAGTTTCTCTTCCTATCTTTAGTCCCACATCGGATGGGGCAAAGCTCTCTTGTGTACATATATTAGTTTCTCTTCTTTGCTCTATTAAGTTGTTGTGTGGGGAACCCCTTGGGCCACACGCGCGCGCCGCCGCAGCCGTCCGGCCCGGCTTGGCTCGGTTCGGTTCGGTTCGGCGCGCGTAACGGGTGCGGGTACGCGCCCACATCTGCGGGCGCCGAATGCCGATTCGATTTCCTCTTCGGGTTCGGGCTGGGACCCTAAAATTCTTTTTGCTCCTCTTCTTCTTCATTTATTTTTCTGAACGTTGGAATTTATTTCGTCCGTTACGAATGGTTTGAACCGGTTTTGTGTCCAGGTTCATTATTTAATTCTCCTGTGTAACGGCTGAATTAATCGAAAATTAATTCAGACCGTTACCTATCAGCATTATATATGTGTCTGTCTTCTTTGTAAAAGATTACAACATTTTTCTCTCCAAAAAATTCCTGTACTCCGTTCTTCGTCTTCATCTCCAAGCTCTGGGCAGAGCTAAGTCCTGGTCGTTCTCTCCAAGTCGTGTGCGGCAACGAGATACCGGTAGTGCGGGGGTTTTACCACTAGGAGCTTCGGGAACGTCTGCACACAGATTCCGAATAAACTCTTAGGGCAGTGCTTCGTGCACGACTTCTCCAGAGGCCGGTAACATCTGTTTAATTTTATTTTGTATTCTGAAATTATTCAAAAAGAAAACAAGAAATTTCTAACAATTTCTTCGCAAAGATTTGCTACATTCAATTCTCAAATGACGATTTTTAATGTGACATGTCTTCTTATTGTTCTGAACTCATTTTTGGCAAACATATAATTACAATTACTTTTCAAAGTTGATTTGCTGCATTCAATATTTATTTTTTGTCCCCTCGAAATAGAATATTTAGCTCCGCACCTGACTATTTCTTAGGATGTCCTCCCAAGAGATGTTCTACAATTAATTAATTCGTTTTTAAGACCCACTGTATATTATTCCTATAACCGCCTTCCCCTACAATAGTCATTCGATACAATTTTAATTTTGTTATTTTTTTTTTTCTACTTTTCAGGCACCCACTAAATAGAAACCTTAGATCCATCTCTGTGTTCAGTTAAAAGCCAATTTGTGAAGCCTAAATTCTACAATTTCTGTGATTCGAAGACTATATACCCAATTTGGTTTGGTAAAATTTTGTTTTTTTATTGAGTTTTTGAGATGACTTATTTGGTTGATAAATTACCATTTTTGACAAGGAATAGTGGGAAAAAGTTTCCGTCATTTTATAAATAAAAAGAACCTTAAGAAAACTGTAAACTCAAGTACCCATTATACACAAAAAAAATATTTTGATAGTCGGAATAGCCTACAACCATTACATCTACATAAAGCTACAAAATTATCAGATCTATGTTCTTAGGTCACGTTTGGTTTACGGAATCATGATCATGAAAAATAAAGGCAATTTTTTTTCTATGTTTAGATGCATGAAAGAAAGAGGCAGGAAAAAAATATGATTCCCATTGAAAATAAAAATAGGGGACCCAACCCAAGGATTCGCTTTGGGTAGCTAGGGGTAAATGAAGGAGGTGGTCGGGGGAATGGTGACCGGAGGTGGAACGGAAATGGTGCCCTACTTTCATCTAGTTATGTTTTAAACTTTGTTCTTGTACTTAATCTTTTTTGAGATGCCCGACAATATTTACGGGACTTTGTACATGCTGCGTTGTATGTTATTTGGATTCACTGTCCCACACCTCCACCGCAGTTTGATTTCGAGACCGTCCGTCCAACCAGAGATGTTATATATACCTCTTCTCACTGACCATAAGAGTCAATTGAGTTCAGTTGTTATTAATCGGTTATTGATAATATGTATATAATTAGCAAAATATTTTTCTTGGAAATTGAGTCTTAACAAGTCATGTTTATAGTATTAAATCTTATTTGTCGAGGATTCTAATTATAATAACTAGTTGGTGTTTATAATTAGAATCAAGTTGGTGAGTTTAGATATTCATTATGCGATAGTTGGGTAACACACACATATAGGGCCCGGTGGTGCAAACCTGTGGGCCTATGCTTGGATTGCGGGTCTATGGTTAGAGTTATAAGCCTTTTGGAACCCAGTGGAGGGCCATTGCAACAGTTATTTGAAAGTCATTGTCTTATGTTATGGTCGCCCTCCATTTGACTGATCACCCCTCTTATTTGTAGTCTCTTGCTAGACTACCTTTCTACCGATTCCATTTCTCAATCTTAAAAAAAAAAACGTTGTTAGTACGTGGGCCGACACTTCCTGGATCTACGAAATGCTAAACTTCTTTGTCTGGAATTTCCTGAAGGGGATCCGGGTTATGTGTGTGTGTGTGTGTATATATATATATATATATATATATATATATATATATATATATATATATATATATATATTTTTTTTTTTTTTTTTGAAGAAGGTAAATATTATTGATCAACGATAATTACAACTTAGATCTATCCCAGATTACAAAATGAGTCATCGGGGGTCTAAGATATCTATGTCAGCATCTATATTTTTTTGTACAGCAAAAGTACTAAGAGATCGGCCCTTAAAGATACGTCAGTTGCGTTCCCTCCAGACGTGCCATACCACCGCCCCAAAAATAATTCTAATACGGCAATAACCTCTCTCTTCATTCCCCTTCTGAGCTTTAATATCGTTTAAGACCACAACAAGCTCTCTACAATGACCATGGGTACGCCCCAATTTACGTCTCTGCGCACTCCAAATCTCCCAAGTGACGGCACAAGCGAAGAACAAATGATACATGGTCTCATCATGTTTACCGCATAAACAATACTTCATGTCCTCACAGGGGATGCCAAAATTGTTCAATCTGTCTCGAGTAAGAAGCCTATTCCTGATCAATTTGTATAAGCACAACGACATCTTGACTGCAGCCCATTTGATCCAAACTATCTCTGCCCAATCAACCTCCTCATGATCGGTCCATATCTGATTCATGGTTGTACTGAGCTTGAAAGTATCTTTCTCCATGTCTGCCCTAGTCCAGTAATCCTCCACCGCTTGTCTATCAATCTTCACCGTCCGGATATCTTCCACATGGGCCGCCTCGATCAAATGGCCCTAGATCTTCCACTATCCTTCCTGGATAAGGCTGCTAACCATTTTCGTAGAGCCCATCAGCTCATAAACATGCCATCCCTCCCACTCAATCAGGCTAGTGTGCCCAACCCAGGGGACATGCCAAATGCTGGTTTGGGCCCCTGAGCCTATGACTCTAGTCAACTTACCCTTAACCTTATTTCTCGTCTTCAACAAAGCTTTAACGGTGACCGAGAAGTTGTTGTCACTACTAGCTGACCAGAAGTCCCCTTTCGGAAAGTACCTCTCCTTGATCCATTCAGCCCAAAGAGACTTTCCATTGATGAATCTCTAGAACAGTTTGAGATAAGCAGTTTTCCAGAGGAGACCCAAAGATCGCAGTCCAACTCCACCTTCCTTCTTAGGCCGACATAACTCCTCCCAACTAATTGCATGTATGCCTCCTTTCCACAAGAAGTCCGTACACATACTTTCAATTTTCTTCATCATACCCTTGGGAAGCATAATGGCCTGAAGCCAAAAAAGAGCAACCACCTCAATTACGGGTTTAATAAGTTCAATCCTCCCTCCAAAGGACAGCATTTTTCCATTGTGTGTAGTTGAGGAGACCATCACACTCTGCATTAGCAGCATAGTTGATTGAGAAGAGAAGACCCAAGTATCTCACAGGAAGCATTACTTCCACAATGCCCATCTTGGCCAGCCATGCCTCCTTATTCTCACAAGTATGATTCAGGAACATCTGGATCTTATTCTTGTTCAGCTGCAAATCCGAGCATTTTTCTATGGTATCAAATATATGCTTAAGAGTGTCAAGGGATCTGTCATATGGCTCTACGAACACTAACATATCATCAGTATAAATTAGATGAGAAACCACATGGTTCACCTTCCAAAATATAGGGGTATCCAGTATCACATCATCCAAAAGACAAATAAGGAATTCCATGACCATCATAAAGAGATAGGGAGAGAGGGGATCCCCTTATTTCAGGCCTTTGTTGCTTCCAAAAAATCCCTCCGGCTGGCCCCTAACCATAATTGAGAATGATGTAGAGCATACACACTCCCTCACCTTGTCCACCCACCATCGGTCAAATCCTATACAAATTATGATGTGGCAAAGAAAATCCTGGTTCACCATGTTATAAGCTTTCCTGAAGTCCAGCTTTAGACACGCTTTGTTACCTCCCTACTTATTGAAATCCTTGACAAGCTCATGAGCCAACAGACAATTCTTCGAGATGGAACGCCCTTTGATGAAGGTCGTCTGATTAGGGGAGATAAGCTCCTTTATAGCATCTCTCATCCGGTCACACATTAGGTGGTTTATAATCTTGTATAAGTAATTACAACATGCTATTGGCCGAAAGTCTCCAAGCGAAGTTGCACCCTCCACCTTAGCAATTAAGACCACAAACATGTGGTTAAGCTCCTTGAGAAGCTTACTAGAGATAAAAAAAAAACTCTCTCACTGCATCCAGTATGTATACCTTAATCATCTCCCAGTGTTTCTTGAAGAAGACCGTCCCAAAGCCATCTGATCTTGACGATTTGATAGGGTCTGCATTAATAACAATAGAATGTATCTCCTCCCTCGACATCATTGCCCATAAGACAATATTACCTCGCCGAGAGACCATCTTCTTAAAATTAATGTGTGGAAAGACGTTCGGGTAGGAGTTTTGGTTGTAGAGATCCCAGAAATACCTTACTGCCTCATTCCGGATACCAGAATCCCTAGTAATAAGAATTCTATCAGGATTAAGCAATCTGTGAATGGTATTCCAATTATGTCTAGCTTTGACAGTAGCTTGGAAGAATTTAGAACACCTATCTCCATCTCTAAGCCAGCTACATTTAGCTCTTTGTCTTATATGGATCTCATCTAAGAATGTATCATTGCGCAGTCGATCTTGGACGGCTACCTCCTCTTCCGTGAAGGCGGGGTTAAGCTGGTCTAGCTGAACCCTAAGTTAAATATTGTGAGACTCTGTCTCACAGTATCTATATTGGTATATGGATACGTATTTTGTACTGTATCTTTTATTTTTCTGAATTTTATGGGATTTTAAAACTTACCAATTTTGAAAAAAAAAACTTGACTGGTATTCTGACGGTATACTACGGCATACCGACGATATACCGATCGGTAGATATTTGTTTTACTTTTAAGATATTTTTGAGATATTTTTGTGAGATATTTTTATAAATAGTGTTTAGATATTTTTGTGAATAGTATTGACTTACCCTATTACCCATTGGATATCTGGTTTTTCTTTTGAATGGCTAGGATTGATTTAAATCGTGACGTGGATAGCTGACATAGCATAAACGATCATGATTAATTTACCCCTTTATATATACGACTTAATTTTCTCTCTCCTCTCTTTTCTTTCATTCTTCCTTCCTTATTTATTCTTCATATTTCTTACGTGAGCTTGGAACTTGGTCTTGAGGCCTAGGAGTGTGGTTTCTGAACCCCTATTAGTGGTGGAGTTGAAGACATAGGCTGGGAGCTCGACCTTAGGCAAGTACATCTTGCCAAAATCTAGGAGCAACTTTACTTTATTATAATTTTATTTTTCTTTGCTCTATATGTTTAGAATTTCATTGTACTCAATTTGTTAAATATGTTTCTCTCGTGATTTTCAAATCTGTGCATCTTTCAGAATTTGTTTTGATCTTAGTTTTGACTTTTCTGTGGAACTTGATTTTTTTTCTTAGGAAACTCGGTGTCAGAAACGATAACTGGAGTATTTTTCATGAGACTTAGTGTACATGCTATGTAGGACTTACCCTTAGTCTTGACCTTTTGTCGGACCAATTTCTGTTAAGTTTGGGAACGTGATTTCGGTTCCGGAATACCTATTTTGATTGGACTTTCCCTATAATTGCCTAGGAGGACCGACATATCGACGGTATACTGGTGTATACCGACGGTATACCGATTATGGCCCGACTTGGAATCATAGAACCTATTGTGACCTCAACCGGCATGCCGACGGTATACTGGTGTATACCGACGGTATACAGATTTATTGGAATCGAAAGCTATTGTCTTTTACTTGTCTTTGGACCGACATACCGACGATATATTGGTGTGTACCGGCAGTATACCAGTGATGCTATCTTTTTCATGTAATTTCTTTTTTCGTGCTGTTACCTGGCGCCTTTGCACATACTGCTTTGTATATTCATTTTTTCTTACTATCTGGACACAACATTTTGTATAGTTAGGGGCTTTTCACCCTTTATACATCCATCAAGTACATGTTACATGTTGTTACTTCTCGACCCCAATTTTTACCTATTGTTACTCTTGACCATGACGTTATTATCCCGTATTGTCACTCATTGTCACTCAAAGATTATCACCTATTGCATATTGTCACTCTTGATATTGATTGTCACTATAGATATTGATTGTCACTCTAGATACAGATTGTCACTACAGGTATTGATTGTCACTCTAGATATTGAGATTGCCCCCCATTGTCACTATTATCTTTGATTGTCATTATAGTAACTGTTGTGGCTCGTCTTGTGCTAGCGATTGTAACTGTCAAAATATTGCCTTGTCTTGCATACATGTTTAAGATGGATTCTGCGGAATGCCACACCCGAAATCCTGAACTGAAACTATTAAGGATTAATGACTAGATTGATAACATATATCATTAGGAAGGAGGTTACCTGGTTGCAAGCGGTCCATGTATCTCGGCCCCACCTGATGGATTTGTAGCATGCCGTCGAGTAGGGTACATTTTCAGCTCACCGTCGAGTGATGTATATTGTCACTATTGTTACTATTGCCACTATTGTTACTTATTGCCACTTTCGCCTGGATATATCGGATAGACTGCAATACTTGCAAACAATAGGAAAATCTCAAATTATATTTGTTAGTAATTATGATGTATGATAACCCTAGTTAGCTAATGATATCAAGCTGTAGATATTGCTTGGCCGTGCTTTATTGATTGTTACTATTTTTTGCCTAGTGTCTTTTCTTTTCTCGTATGGTTACGTTCCGGTAAGTGACTGAAGACTAGGTACGACTCAAAAAAAGAATTATAATCCTGGTCCTTGTTTGGTTTAAGGGTTATTGTTCCTATTTTCAGGTATTCCCGAATCTTCTTGTTGCTTGTCGACTCATCTTTTTTTTTGTGGCTATTGTTACATGCAGGTTTACTCTTTTATGGTTATTGACTCTTATGTGTTTATTGCTTTTATCTGTCCATGACCCGGTACTTACATGCTTCTTGTCTTATTTTACTTTTCTTGTCACCAGTTATTTTTTTTGGTTTTTCGGTGCACCTTATTTATACTCTTGTGGTTACATATTGCTTAGTATTGTATATGTGTGTTATTGTTGGTTTTAGTTCATAGTTTTTGGCCTTCCTTTGTGGTACTTGCTATTGGGAGTCTAACCCCACTGGTTTTGCATGGCCAGATCTCGTAGAGGATCCAGAGGACTTTTTGTATCTTCCGATGGATGGTGACCACCCGAAGCACCGGACTACTTGAGTGGATTTTTATTTGTTCACCCACAAGACCCCATACTTGTATATTCTTTTGAGGTATTTAGCCACCGAGCACGTGTTATCTCGTATTTTGGACTTGACATTCTACCTACGGGCATAGCATAATTTTATTTTATCTAGTCTACAGCTAGTGCTAATCATGTATGACTTATACTCTGCTAGTTCTTTATTTTGTATTACTAGCTTCGTGATCATCTATGTATATATAGTTTGGGACGCTTTACTATCTTGCTCTTGATGATCATATATTCTTGTATATTGCTTATTTTCTTGTGATTGAGATACCTAGGACCGCTTGACCTAGGATTAACTGATGGTTTGTAGTGTTAACCCCCATGTATTTCACAGTCGTGATCGTATCTTGGGCTACTAGAGTACTTTGATATACGTAGCTGGCTTTGTCATGCACCCGCTCTCTAGTATTCTGGTTCTCGGGCCTGACAGGATTTTAGTGGTAGCCCATGCAGGTCTGGTTTTCAGACGTGTGGGGGTTATTGTTGTTTAGATGTCTCAATCCTAATTGTAACTCATTGATATCTTTCGTACTATTCTATATCTTTGATCCTTGACCTATCATCTGATTTATCTTTAATCTATCATGTCCCTTCGATTTGATTCTCGTGTCCTTTAACTTTTAGGGGTACTGTTCCTGATCCTTCTAATCAAATTGTTCGAGCTCAGTCAATGGCAAAGCAGCGTCCGATAGGCCAATAGATTTCTGGGGATCGACCCCAGCCTTCAGGGACAGAGTTTAGGATAGATCCGGGGGCGGAGCAGCTTGTTCAGCCCGATCAGCCAGCAGTACCGGATCATCCAGAGGGAGTTGTTGGTACATATATGGATATTCTGAGAGATATCATGGTGATACAGCAGCGCCAGAGTGACGTTCTCGCCCGCTTAGTTCAGACGACCCTTGAGCGAGGTGGCCCTCAGACACCTAATTCTACAAGGGACTTCAAGCGTATCCATCTCCCGTACTTCTATGGTACAGAGGATATGATTACGTCTGATGCTTGGCTTCAGGACACTGAGGATATTCTTGAGGCAGCAGAGATTCCAGATCATGAGAGGGTAGCAGTGGTAAGTTATAGTTGCTGGACTTGGCTAGAGATTGGTAGGGAGCATAGGAGAGTACCATGGTGTTGCCAGTACTATAGGCAGACTTCATCGAGAGGTTCCAGACGTGATACTTTGATATGGTATCGCAATATAATCTTCAGCGAAGGTTTAACAAACTCAGGCAGCAGGAGAGGTCGGTTGACGGCTATGCGACAGAGTTCAGTCGACTCAGCCGGTTTGCTCCCACCTTGGTGGCGACCGAGTTGGATCATGCTAGGAGATTCCAGCAGGACCTTCACTTGGAGATCATCCTGGTGGTAGAGCAGCACGAGTTTTAAAAAATTAACGTCGTTATGAGGGCAGCACTAAGGCATGATTATACATCCCAGAGGATTTCTGAGAGGACCGGAAGCCAGAAGAGGTCTCATTCTACTTTGAGGGACTCTTCCACCCAGTCTTCGGCACTGGCACCAATAGTTAGGACATTGGAGATTGGAACTCCTAGTAGGCCAGCACCAGAATCTTCCTTCTAGCAGTCATCACAGACGCATCCTCAGCATCCGGAGCAGTCATCTTCAATTGGGTGTTCCCATTGTGGCAAGTCAGGACATATTTTCTCTGAGTATCTTAAGGCACAAGGGTTGTGTTTGATCTGCGGAGCTTTAGGCCACCGAGTGGAGTCTTTTCCCCATAGAGCTAGTCCCTCCTCATTTCGGTCAGCTTCATCGTCTACCCAGACGGGACCACAACATAGGGCTCATGTACCAGTTCAGCAGTATCAGCATCTGAGGTATTTGTCGACCTAGTCTCAGACTTTCCAGCAGCAGAGGTCGCAGCAATATGTGCGGGCTCAGGCTCAGGCTCAGGTCCAGGCCAGGTATAGAGGTCAGCAACAGAGAAGGCCAGTACCCATAGCTCAGGGTCAGCAGCAATTCAGAGTAGCAGTCCCGAGGCATGTGCATGGAAAGTTTGGCATCCAAGAGATGGTATTGACCGAGGGCGATCAGGTTGTTGGTACGTCCTGAGTTTTTCTCATTCCTATCTATTTCCTTGGTTTCGCGTATTTTCTGAGAGTGAATCTTGAGTCACTATTCCGCCTGCGTATCTTGGGACACATGATAGATATAATTTATCTCGACTACGAAGGTATGTCCTAGAAAGAGTCACGTCTTTGACTGAGTCGTTGGTACCGACTTATCTCGAGACTTGACCCTTGTCTACTTTTGAGACTCAACGTAGGCCAGCGAGGACGGATTCCTACCTAGTTGATTCATGAGACATATTTATTCATGTGGCTCCAGCACTTCTTCCTAGTAGTATAGTTTCTTGTGCATTTATTTATATTGTTGACTGCTTTTATTTCATGTTTATGTGCCATGCTTGGTTTTATTGAGATAGTTGTATTTTCTGGAGTTTGATTTTGGTTCCAGCTCAACTAGCATTGTTGAAATTCCGAGGATATAATTTTTTTAAGGGGGAAAGAGTTGTGAGACTCGGTCTCACAGTATCTGTATTGGTATATGGATACGTATTTTGTACTACATGTTTTATTTTTCTGGATTTTGTGGGATTTTAAAGCTTAGCAATTTTAAAAAAAAAATCTTGACAGGTATACCGAAGGTATCATTTGTCATACCGACGGTATACCGATCGGCGGATATTTGTTTTGCTTTTAAGATATTTTTGAGATATTTTCGTAAGATAGTTTTGTGAATAATATTTAGATATTTTCGTGAATAGTGTTGACTCACCCTATTACCCATTGGATATATGGTTTTCTTTTGAATGGCTAGAATTGATTTAAATCGTGATATGGATCGTTGACATGGCATATCCAACGACCATGATTAATTCATCCCTCTATATATACGACTTGATTTTCTCTCTCCTCTCTCTTTTATTTCATTCTTCCTTCCTTATTTTCTCTCCATATTTCTCGCATGAGCTTGGAGCTTGGCCTTGAGGCCTAGGAGTGTGGTTTCTGAACTCCTCTTAGTAGTGGAGTTGAAAACTTATGCTGGGAGCTCGACCTTAGGCAAGTACATCTTGCCAAAATCTAGGAGCGACTTTACTTTATTGCATTTTTATTTTTCTTAGCTCTATATGCTTAGAATTTTATTGTACTCAGTTTGTTAAATATGTTTCTCTCGTAATTTTCAAACCTGTGCATCTTTCAGAATTTTTTTGATCTTAGTTTTGACTTTTTTGTGGAACCTTGATATTTTCTAGTTAGGGAACTCGGTGTCGGAAATGATAACCGAAGTGATTGCCATGAGACTTAGTGTACATGCTATGTGAGAATTACCCTTAGTCTTGACCTCTTGCTGAACCAATTTCTGTAAAGTTTCGGAACGTGATTTCAGTTCCAGAATACCCATTTTGATTGGACTTTCCCTAGAATTGCCTAGGAGGACCGTTATACCGATTATGGCCCAACTTGAAATCA
The DNA here is from genome assembly GCA_036927795.1 of Iris macrosiphon. Taxonomy (NCBI): domain Eukaryota; kingdom Viridiplantae; phylum Streptophyta; class Magnoliopsida; order Asparagales; family Iridaceae; genus Iris; species Iris macrosiphon. The sequence continues at coordinate 21,960,749 of JAYESA010000006.1, read as the reverse complement.
TAGAACCTGTTGTGACCTCAACCGGCATACCAATGGTATATTGGTGTATACCGACGGTATATCAATTTGTTGGAATCGCAAGCTGTTGTCTTTTTTCTTGTCTATGGACCGGCATACCGATATTATACTGGTGTGTACCGACAGTATACCAGTGATGCTCTTTTTTTTATGTACTTTCTTTTTCCGTGCTGTTAGTTGATGTTACCTGGCGCCTTTGTGTATACTGCTTTGTATATTCATTTTTGCTTAGTATCTGGACATGACATTTTGTATAGTTAGGGGATTTCCACCCTTTATGCACCCGCCTAGTACATGTTACCTATTGTTACTTCTCGGCCCCTATTTTCACCTATTGTTACTCTTGACCATGACCTTATTGTCCCGTATTGTCACTCACTGTCACTCACAGATTGTCATCTATTGCATATTGTCACTTTATATATTGATTGTCACTCTAGATACATATTATTACTACATGTATTGATTGTCACTCTAGATATTAAGATTGTCCTCCATTGTCACTATTGTCTTTGATTGCACTATTGTCTTTGATTGTCACTATAGTAACTGTTGTGGCTCGTTTGTTCTAGCGATTATAACTGTCAAAATATTACATTGTCTTGCATACATGTCTAAGATGGATTCTGCGTAATGCCACACCCATAATCATGAACTAAAACTATTAAGGATTAGTGACTAGATTGATAACATAGATCATTGGAAGGGGAGGTTACCTGGTTGCAGGCAGTCCCGGTGTCCCGGCCCCACCTGATGGATTTGTAGCATGACGTTGAGTATGGCACATTTTTAGCTCACCGTCGAGTAATGCATATTGTCACTATTGTCACTATTGTTACTATTGTCACTATTTGTTACTTATTATCACTTTCGCCTGGATTTCTCGGAAAGATTGTAGTGCTTGCGACCAATATGAGAACCTCAAATTGCATTTGTTAGTAATTACAATGTATGATAACCCTAGTTAGCTAATGATATCAAGTCGTAGACATTGCTTGGTCGTACTTTATTGATTGTTACTATTACTTGCCTAGTGTCTTTTCTTTTCTCGTATGGTTATATTCCGGTAAGTGACTAGAGACTAGGTACGACTCGGGAAAAGAATCATAATCCTAGTCCTTGTTTGGTTTAAGGGTTATGGTTCCTATTTTGAGGTATTCTTGAAGGGTTACGGTTCCTATTTTAAGGTGTTCCCGAATCTTCTTGTTGCTTGCCGACTCATCTTTTTCTTTTAATGGCTATTGTCACATACATGTTTACTTTTTTACTGGTTATTGACTCTTAAGTGTTTATTGCTTTTATCTGTCCATAACCCGGTACTTACATATTTTTTGTCCTATTTTACTTTTCTTGTCACCGATTATTTTTTGTGTTTCCCGGTGGACCTTATTTATATTCCTTTGGTTACATATTGCTTAGTATTATAGATGTGTGTTATTGTTGGTTTTAGTTTATAGCGTTTGGCATTCCTTTGTGGTACTTTCTATTGGGGGTCTGGCCCCACTAGTTTTGCATGGCCAGATCTCGTAGCGGATCTAGAGGATTTTTCGTATCTTCTGCTGGATGGTAACCACATGGAGCACCAAACTAATTGAGTGGGTCTCTACTTGTTCACCTACTAGACCTCGTACCTGTATATTCTTTTGAGAAATTTAGCCACCGAGCACGTATTAGCTCATGTTTTGGACTTGACATTCTGCATACGGGCATATCATGATTTTGTTTTATCTAGTCTGCAGCTAGTGCTGATCATGTATGACTTATACTCTGCTAGTTCTTTATTTTATATTACTAGCTTCATGATCATCTATGTATATATGGTTTATGACGCTTTACTATCTTGCTCCTGATGATCATATTTTTTGTATATTGATTATTTCCTTGTGATTGAGATACCTAGAACCGCTTGACCTAGGATTGACAGATTGTCACGTCCAGTACCGAAATATGGAGACGGACATGGCCAGCTTTTCCGTACAAGGTATAGAACGTCGTACGATGGTCACGGCTGTAACTAGACAAGGGGGTGCATACTACAAGCAAGTCACTTAGGTCCACACAGAACATATATTGTCTCAATCAGTCAAGTAAGGACAATAAACACAAAATATATATGACAAAGAAGTATGGCGTCCCAAACGCTCTGCCAAAATATTCTGGAAACCAGATGTACAAAATGAGAAGTTGGCATAGTAGCAAAAGTACATGACCGTGATCAGCTACAGTCTGATTAATTATAATCATGTAAAAAAATGAATATCCAGATTTACGGCTAACAAGTGCTAGTGGCTAAATGCCCAAAAGAAAAAAAGTGTACAATAACGAGCAGTAATTAAGAAACCCACTATTGTCCCTCAGCGCCCATCCGTCTGGTGCACGCCATTGTTCAGGGGAAAGTACGCTTGATCCTCGGATGCTGGCTCTAAATCTGGCCATGCAAAACCAGTGGGGTTAGACCCCAAAAAGTAAGTACAACAAAGAAAGCATGAATGAAAAAACAAAACCAGCATGAACAAACATATATATATATATATATATATATATATATATATATATATATATATATATATATATATATATATATATATAGTTCTGTTTAGTGGTTTTGGTTCATAGCCTGTCGTGATACAACAATCCATCCCTACAACCAATCAAGGACAAGGGTTAGACTGTCTCACCATGATATTTTATGTTCCTAACTATTTAACAGAAGATACAAACACAAACAATTTCATTTACAGAATCGGCCAATCACTTGTACGGCTTGCTAGATAAAGTCTGGGTTATCCCAGAGTTAATGAATATAATATGAATTCTCAGATCGAACAAGGCACTAACAGGGCTAGCCGAGCCATGGATCGTCGTATAGCACATAGTATTATTCAACGGTCCCTCGTAAGGCTACCGTGCTAAGATCGCATAGAACACATAGTACAATATAATAGTCGGATATTGCCATCCACTAATGAGGATTTAAATAATATCTTTGGGGGCCAGCCTGCACTCTCTAAATAAATATTTGAGGGTGGTTAGTTAAGTACGATCTCGGAATTCCGTTCCTCCCAATGCTCTACATGTTTTAGTTGCCTAGTTAACCCTACTGTTACTGAAATCCCATGGCGTGGTCACATAATATTTCCCTTATATGTCGTACTGTAGTACGGACACGCTAGATACGAATCCACTTTGTCACTTGGCAGTCCAATTTGGATTCATCCCAGAGTGATGCAACAATCAAACAAGTCCTAGCCATGCATGGAAATTGACTAAACAATTTTGTCCATGGTTGGAGGAATCATATTATATCACATGTTGCATAGCACATAGGTACACCTCAGTGTAGAACATGTAACGTAATCGCGTAGGAACACTTAGCACGTAGGAACACATAACACGTAGTAAGTGTATCAGCACGGATACCAATAGTCGAGCCAAGTTACCAATCATTGGTCATCCGCATGAGTTCTAGAACATGGAAATACATAGGTAAAGTCAGGCATATAGGAAGTCATAGTCACTTGGCGCATGGTCTATATCTACACATAGTCGGGTCATGTGCATAGTCAGGTTTAACACTCTCGCAGTCATCAAATTCATAGAAATCACAAGATCCAATGGAACATTCAAACCAATTAATTAAATAAAACGTGCAAAGGGACCGCATCCGCGCATGGAGATCAAGGCCACATGGGGATCAGGGTGCATGAGAATCGGGGGCGCAAGAAACATGGGGTGCATGGGCAAGGCAAAGTCCACTCCTTGGGACACTTGCTGAGTGACATGCAATAAATACAAGTCAGAGAAGTGACAAATGTGACTTGATGTGACAAGCTAAAAAGTGTCAAGAAGACAAGACAAAAGCATGAAAAGCCGTGTAGTCATAAAATTCGTGCAGAGGCATGCACCCAAAAGAAGAGACGCATGGCTCGTGGCCGCATGGACTCTAGCGCATGAAGTCTGGCCTTAGTGAATTTCCATGCATTCAAGGTACTATGCGTCCGACTTTAGAACGCATGCACAAAGCAGACATGCATCCCACAAGATGGGCACATACTAGAGGGGACGCATATTGCTGGGCCACATGGTACTCCATTGTCCCAGAACAACAAGTTCGGCCATAAAAAAGCTCCAAGAACCCAAAAAATTATTTTCTTCATAAATTTTTTATTTCAACTCCAAATCAAGTGAATCAAAAGCCAAAATGTCTGAAATAGAATGCTCTATCACTTAGAAAAAGTGGTTTTTCTTAAATAATATGTTTTAATAGATCAAAACCAAGAAAAATTTATAGAACCCATGAAAATCCTAATCTTAAAATGTAAAGCTATACACCTCCACTCATCAAAACCGAAAACTTCAAGTATTAAAAGTGCTTAGAATCATAATGTACACATATTAGACTAATAAAATGCAAAGAAAGAGTAAGAATTAAAATATAAGGGTTTCTCTATGCCATGCAAGTTGTACTTACCTAAATGAAAGAAAGATGAGAAAATGAAGAATGAGGAAAGAGAGAGAAAGAAGTTGGGTTATATAGATGAAGTTTGAGGTTTGGACCATTGGTCCAATTTATGACCAAACTAACTCAACCAATTAAACCATAAGCCAAATAAACCAAATAATGAGTCTAGTCTCCATGCAACCTAATTAACATGCAAGCAAAAAATAACATGAGCAGAAAAATAATATATTCCAAATACGTATATCGGGAATGGGGAGTGACACTAATAGTTTGTAGTGTTAACCCCCCCATGTCTTTCACAGCCGTGATCGTATCTTGGGATACTGGAATACTCTGATATACGTAGCTGGCTTTGTCAGGCCCCCGCTCTCCTGTATTCTGGTTCTGGGACTTCACAAATGTCAGCCAACTTGTCCTCCAGTTCTTGGAGAGGAGTAGGAGGTCTGCATTTATTTCTGGTCTTGAGGAGGCCTTTAATAGCTTTCAACTTTTGAACAATCTTGAACTGAGCAGATCCAGTCAACCCATACTCCCAACATTGCTGAATTACCTCCTCATAGCCTTCCATATGAATCCATGCATTATTGAATCTGAAAGGCCTTCCTTTGATAACCGGTACTTTCGCCAGTCTTATAACAATAGGGAGTGATTACTAGCTCCAAGTGTTAAGCATTTCGCCCTACACGATTGGAACACTTCCAACCATCTCCCATTACAAAGAGCACAGTCAAGATGAACGATAATCCGGTTAGTTATTGTCATGTTATTCCACCTCCATATATGTCCAGTCTTATCCATACACCTGTGCCCAGAGGATAAGAGACAATGTTAAAATTCTGAGAGAATCGCTTGTTGCACTAGACGACCTCCTATTTTTTCATTGACAAATAAAGCAACATTAAAGTCTTCCACCACAACTAACAGTCATCTATCTCCAATAAACGTGTTGGTCATAGTAATATCGTTCCATAACCCTAGACGCTTGATTCGGTCATTATGTTCGTACACCGCTCCTACCACGATCTGAAGCCCCCCTTTGTTGGTAAATTTAATAGTGAGGAGTTGATTAGATCGTTATATTACATCTTTCTGCCAAATTTTGGTGTCCTACATAACCCAGATGTGAACTATATCGCTACAATCGAGGTTGTGAACAGAGGACCAATGCGTCAGTGTGCGCCTATTAATCAAAATTTTTGATCTAACTTTGGATTCCAAAATATTGATGATAAAGCACTTGAACTTTTTGTCGTACCATAAAATATTCCTCCACCTACCTATCAGATTTGCCCCTCTCATATTCTATGTGAATATAGTCATAAATTACGATGGTGGGTCCCCTTTATATATATATATATATATATATATATATATATATATATATATATATATATATATATATATATGTCCGGACCTTGTGGCCTAGTGGTGTGGCCATGAACATCTGGAGTGGCGGCCTGGGTTCAAGCCCCAGCGGCTCCGAAGGTAAGCTAGAGTGTAGGAGTGTGTGTGTGTTTAAAATAAAAAAATAAAAATTGTATATATATATATATATATATATATATATATACCTCCCAAGAGTTTGCTAGTTCGAGCAATGTGGGACACACTTTAATTTCCTCTAGGGGGAATTAATTGTGGAGGTGGTAGATTCATTGCATGTGCGGTTCGATGGAGGTGGGAGCGGTGCAGTGCGGCCCGAGTGGTGCTCAAAAGCGGTGCGGGTGCATGTGCGTGGCTGGTGCGGTTGCGGCTGCCGCTGCGGTGGGATCGAGGCATGTGGACTGTGATATAGCCTTCGGGTTGTGATGTATCTTCGGGCTGGAATTGTCATGCCCCGATCTCTCGCAGGCTAAATCGGCCGTCCCCGCTAGGCGAGAATCACCGCTCCAGCGCTCCCGCGGAACGATCGCTTTGACCCATCCGAGCGTGATGTCGCACGAGCGTGAACCGCGCCCGTGCAAGGCCGTGATTCATTAGCTGGCGGTAAGAAGTCTAGGCCACATAGTCGCACAGATTGTCCGAGTGCAACGAAATTATAAACGCATAGACTATTTGGTAACAAATTTACTGAGTTGACAATAGCGAAAGCATTGAATAACACAAGTAGAAGTAAGCAACTCTTTTATTGATATAAAGAAGTGTTACAGGCGACGCTTGGCCGAGATTATAAGTCGCTCGAGCCTCTCTCTCTGAAACAATAAAAGCGTGCCAAGTGGCTACAATTGTGGAATGATTGTACAGGCGATATTCAGGCGATGTTCCAACATTATGTCTCGTATATATGCTTCAGTTCCGGACGCAACGCTACTTCGGAGTGATCTCCACGCCTTAGCACGCACGAAGGAGGCATCCGCACCGAACGAGGTTCTCCCGTACCCTGCAAACGATCTGTTGGGTTATCAGTACATTGAATGCACTGGTGGGGAGGCTATTCGCCCGCTCGACAAATCCAAACACGTAATATAGGTTTCGTGCACCAACTATTATGTTGTCTTTCTAGTTGCCTTAGGATCAGTTTTATGCAAATATTGAATAGACTAATTCGTGTGGCAGTACACCGTGCGATGTAAGAGAAAATACGGCGAGACTTACCAACTTACCATTTGTCCTTTCCTGTCCAAGGCAAATATTGTTAATTCAAGCACGAGCATTCATAATGAAAATCAAGGCAACAACATATGCAAACACGAGTATTGTTGTATCATGATCATTCAGGTGTTTAGCTGTTCATTAATGCAATAAAATGACTCGCACGCGGATAGCCGCTAAGCAAGGATGACTTATCTATATGAACGTTTGTCGCTGGCATAGCCATAAAGGATGAGTTATAGTCTTGAACAAGGATGGTATGCAATGAAAGCACGTGAGGCGCTACACGCCATCCTGTCCGCACGTGAGACTATCGTGAAGTTCCATCCGGACCGGATCGGCCCCGGTGCCTCGGAAACCGTCCGTGGAACCTAATGACCTTGTTTCCAAGTTGTCCGCGATATGCAGGTCAGGGTCTTTCCAAATTCACAACTTGATATGATAATCCATGATTCTTGTTCTGAACCGAGCGTTTTCTCCATGAGCTGGGATTCGTTCTTTACGTGACGTGATTCTCGTTCAGATGTAAACTTGATGTGATTATCATTCAGTTGTAACGTGACAGGATTCTCGTTCAGTATTCACTTGCCTTGATGCATGCCCCTGGTTCGAGGATTGCCTTGGTGACTTAACGGTCCCGGATACTTGCAGGTTCAATTGCACATAAGAGCTATTTGATAGTCTCCTGGCTAACTAGAATGCATGCACAATACGAATAACGTTAGACATTTGTAAGTAAGCAAGCATGCATTTTTAAGGAACTCAAGTAAACACGTTTGGCTCGGGCCCGGAGGTAAACCGAGAGGTGAAACCGTAAGGGACTTCCTGAGCTACAAGATCTAGGATAGCATGCGAGGGTCTGAATATAAGCAATATTTTATTTTCATGTTCTAGCACAAGCAATACAAGTTGGGATTATTCCCTTAGCTAGGTGCGTTGTATTCTTATTATCATGCAGGGGGTGATTAACCTAGCGACTAGCATGTATCGTTCCGATTTTAAGTGTGCTGGCTAAGCAAAGACAAGTTCACCGTAGCCATCCACCTTAGCGATGATTCGTCTCGGTTGAGCGATATGTCGAGCGAGCCTCTGAAAGCCTAAGCCGGAATCCTGTAGGGACAAGTCTGGATATCCTTTGCCTCAAACGAGCATTCTCGCCTGAGCAAAGCGGGTCGAGATATTACACTTTTGCCGTTTGAATCGACAGTCCGCTTGAACGGAACGGGGTGTTACATCCTACCCAACTCAGAAAAAGTCTCTTCCTCGAGACTTACTGAGGACAAGCCGTACTAACGCATTATGGAACCTATCCCAAGCGTAGCAATCTTGATTAACGATCTAAGGCTGAGACAAACCTATACAATTCGTTATACTTGTTCATTTGGATATTCACTTGCACAAGCATTCGAGATCAGCATATCGCTAGTCTGGATCGTACACATATTCGAAGTGCACTTCTAGCATGAGCACGCCAACCAACTTAGCGATAGCGAAGTCTTAGCACTCGAGTTTCACATTTTCTTGAGTCTTGGATCGTGCACAAGTTCAAGGCATCCCTCAAACATATGCATTCAACCAAACTCAGAGGTAGTGAAATCGGACAAGCTACTTGCGAAAATCTCAAGGGTTTGTACAGGTCGGCACAAAGGTCCTAGCATCACAATTTCATACAAGCAATCACATTATTCTAATGCACTTTTTTGAAAGTATTTAGACTCATTGTTGGAACATTCCGTTTGGGACATTGAGAGAGCGTGTACATAACCCACGAACGAGCTTTCAAAACTGTGAAAATTGAAACGAAGTCCAAAGGCATATAAGCTAGGCTCTGATACCAACTTGTCACGCCCCGATCTCCCGCAGGCTAAATCGGCCGTCCCCGCTAGGCGAGAATTACCGCGCCAGCGCTCCCACAGAACGATCGTTTTGACCCATCCGGGCGTGATGCCGCACGAGCGTGAACCGCGCCCGTGCAAGGCCGTGGTTCATTGGCTGGCGGTAAGAAGTCTAGGCCACAGAGTCGTACAGATTGTCCGAGTGCAGCAGAATTATAAACGTATAGGCGATTTGGTAACAAGTTCACTGAGTTGATAATAGCGGAAGCATTGAATAACATAAATAGAAGTAAGCAACTCTTTTATTGATATAAACAAGTATTACAGGCGGCGCTTGGTCGAGATTACAAGTCGCTCGAGCCTCTCTCTCTGAAACAATAAAAGCGTGCCAAGTGGCTACAATTGTGGAATGATTGTATAGGCGATGTTCAGGCGATGTTCCAATATTATGTCTCGTATATGTGCTTCAGTTCCGGACGCAACGCTGCTTCGGAGTGATCTCCACGCCTTAGCACGCACGAAGGAGGCATCCGCACCGAACGAGGTTCTTCCGCACCCTGCAAACGATCTGGTGGGTTATCAGTACATTGAATGCACTGGTGGGGAGGCTACTCGCCCGCTCGACAAATCCAAACACGTAATATAGGTTCCGTGCACCAACTATTATGTTGTCTTTCTAGTTGCCTTAGGATCAGTTTCATACAAATATTGAATAGCCTAATTCGTGTGGCAGTGCACCGTGCGATGTAAAAGGAAACACGGCGAGACTTACCAACTTACCATTTGTCCTTCCCTGTCCAAGGCAAACATTGTTAATTCAAGCACGAGCATTCATAATAAAAATCAAGGCAACAACATATGCAAACACGAGTGTTGTTGTATCATGATCGTTCAGGTGTTTAGTTGTTCATTAATGCAATAAAATGACTCGCACGCGGATAGCCGCTAAGCAAGGATGACTTATCTATATGAACGTTTGTCGCTGGCATAGCCATAAAGGACGAGTTATAGTCTTGAACAAGGATGGTATGCAATGAAAGCACGTGAGGTGCTACACGCCATCCTGTCCGCACGTGAGACTATCGTGAAGTTCCATCCGGACCGGATCGGCCCCGGTGCCCCGAAAACCGTCTGTGGAACCTAATGACCTTGTTTCCAAGTTGTCCGCGACATGCAGGTCAGGGTCTTTCCAAATCCACAACTTGATATGATAATCCATGATTCTTGTTCTGAACCGAGCGTTTTCTCCACGAGCTGGGATTCGTTCTTTACGTGACGTGATTCTCGTTCAGATGTAAACTTGATGTGATTATCATTCAGTTGTAACGTGACATGATTCTCGTTTAGTATTCACTTGCCTTGATGCATGCCCCTGGTTCGGTGATTGCCTTGGTGACCTAACGGTCCCGGATACTTGCAGGTTAAATTGCACAGAAGAGCTATTTGATAGTCTCCTGGCTAACTAGAATGCATGCACAATACGAATAACATTAGACATTTGTAAGCAAGCAAGCATGCGTTTCTAAGGAACTCAAGTAAACACGTTTGACTCGGGCCCGAAGATAAACCGAGAGGTGAAACCGTAAGGGACTTCCCGAGCTACAAGATCTAGGTAGCATACGAGGGTCTGAATATAAGCAATATTTTATTTCCATGTTCTAGCACAAGCAATACAAGTTGAGATTATTTCCTTAGCTAGGTGCGTTGTATTCTTATTAGCATGCAGGGGGTGATTCACCTAGCGACTAGCATGTATCGTTCCAGATTTTAAGTGTACTGGCTAAGCAAAGACAAGTTCACCGTAGCCACCCACCTTAGCGATGATTCGCCTCGGTTGAGCGATACGCCGAACGAGCCTCTGAAAGCCTAAGTCAGAATCCTGTAGGGACAAGTCTGGATATCCTTTGCCTCAAACGAGCATTCTCGCCTGAGCAAAGCGGGTCGGGACATTGCACTTTTGCCGTTTGAATCGGCAGTCCGCTTGAACGGAACGGGATGTTACAGGAATGGTGCCTTCGGGCTGGATTTGTTTATAAGCATTCGAGCTGGAATTGGTTGTAAGTTTTCGTGTTGAGTTGTAGACCTTCAAGGGAGCCATAATAAAATTTTCTTCTTCAAATATATATACATGGATCCGGATCAAGGGTCCCTTTTATAAAGTCCCAAAAAATTTCGTCTTTTGTAGCCGTTGGATCTTTTTAAGTCATCTAATCTTGACCATTGTTCAAATCAACGGTCAAGATTAGATGACTTAAAGTACCATCCAACGGATCACAGTGACGGAACTTTTTGGGAACTTTATAAAAGGGACTCTTGATCCGAATCCCCTCTCTATCTATCTATCTATCTATCTATCTATCTATCTCTCTCTCTCTCTCTTTTATATATATATATATATATATGATTGGAAATTGTTGTATATCCTCCACTCCTACAATTTAATTACAATATATAATATCGTGTTACCTTCCATTAATAAAGTGGGTGATGTTGACACCCCCACTGACTTTGGAAGAAATCTTCTTTATAATTTTGTCAAACATACAATTAATTTGGGTTTCCGATACTCAAGTATGTTACTACAAAGTGGTCCATTTCGTAATATAGTTACCTACAACATCTTAGGCCATCCCAAATGGAGATTTTTAATATTATACTTTAAAATCCTAGTGAGTAAAGTTTCTGTAAAAATTACATTAAAAAATATTTTTCAATAATTCTTCATTTATATTCACTTGTCATAAAAAATAAGAAGATCAATTTAATACTGTAGAATTCAATATTAATTATTATGAGAGATAATTTTTTTTTTTTATAAAAGTTAATACGTTTAAAAAAAATTTATATAAATTTTTCATCATATAGCAGTACCATTTAGGATAAAAATTAGAATAGAAAATACGGTTAATTTTGTTATTTTTGTTTTTCAAGATTTTTATCAAGTAATATAAGAGAAAAAAAACTCCTGGCCTTAGGATGTCCTCCCACACATTATATTATATCTTTTTTACAATTAATTCATTTTCCTACTTTTCAAGGGCTACCATATATTTCTTATAGCCGCCCCTACTATCGATACAATTTTAATTTTATTTATTCTACTTTTTCAGAACCCATTACATAGAATCTCTAGATCCATCTCTGAGTGCAGTTAATTAAAAGCCAATTTGCGAAACCTCTACAATTTCCATAAGTCGAAGACTATATGTCCAAATCTCTGTGTGCAGTTAATTTTTTTTTCGATTATTACAAAATTCTACAACCATTACATCTACAGAAAACTACAAAATCACCTAATAACATTATATTCTTATGGGCAAAAATATATTGCTTATAATTAAGCCAATCAAAAAATTTAGACAATGGCATCAAAACATCAAGACATATTAAATATATATCTTAGGAGAAATTACTTGTTTAATTAATAATCTCTCAAAAGCATATATTTGTTTACAAACTTTCAATTTATAATCTTTCAACTACAATAAATATTCACCATCTCAAAAATAAATTTATTTTAAAATATTTTATACTATTTCAAAATAGATTTATCAAGTATAATTTTAAAAGAGATTATTTACACTAACATCTCCTATATTTTATATTTATTACACGGATCTCCCTTATTTTTAAATAATTACATTGATCTCCCATATGTTTTATGTAAAGGGTTATTACACCAACCACCATTATTTTGAAAATAAACATTAAGCATAGGAGAGTTCCATGTAATTATTTTCAAGATAAAGGATGTCCGTATAATAAACATAAAATATAGAAGCTGTTAGTGTAAAAAGCACAAAAAAATGCGTGTAATAAAAATAAGGTAACATTCCATATATTTTATGTTTATTACACGGACCTTTGTTTTGAAAATAATTATACGGAGCTCCCATATGTTTTATGTTGTAAAGATGGTTAGTGTAATATTTTTTTTTATATAAAACATAAAACATAGGAAACGTTCGTATAATTATTTTAAAAATAAGAAATGTCTGTATAATAAATATACAACATATGGAAGATTAATGTAAATGACCCGAAAAATAATCAAATTATTCTCAATCTGTAGCTGTCGAATAAATAAATAAATAAATAAATAAATATATATATATATATATATATATATATATATATATATATATATATATATTTTTTTTTTTCAACTGGTGCTATTTCAACTGTGGGACAAATCAACTGTCCTACATATTCTGTCCCATATTTCTGGGGACCGGCTATACACATCCCATGACCTACTAAGCACATCCCATATAACTTAAGTTAAAAAAATAGATTCATGTTAAAAGACCCATATACCCACATGACCTACTAAGCACACCCCATCAGCCTCCCTCCTACACACTAGCCATCTTCTTCGTCCTTCTTTAATTTTCACCTTCTCTAACACAACAACAACAACAACAACAACAAAAATCCTAAAAATCTACATTGAAATTGTGAAGAAGGCACCATGGAGGAAGAAAGTCCACTTCAAAGACACAGTGTACGTTCTCTCTTTACGTAATTTTTTGGTTTGAAGTAGTGTATGAGAAGTGTTGGACAAAAAAAAAAAAAAAAAAAAAAAAAATTCCACGATGAGCACGGCCAATACTGTGTATTGGCTGAACATTTCAGTAACAGTTCAACTGGCAGAGGTCGAACATGACATATCCCTATTGTTCGATCAATAAGAACCGAACATGTGATCTTCCGTTCGACACACTATGGTCGAATCTGCACAATAATGTTCGACTGTCGTGGGTCGAACACCATTCTGTGCACTCGACAAACCAGGCACGAACAGAACCGTGAATACACCAATTTTTTTTTTCAAAATTTGTTTCGTTTTAACAAGAATTTAAGGGATTCGAAACCCTAACAACGATCCTCAACGAAAATAATACTCATTTTGAACCAATTAGGATGTTCGATTTGAAATACTCACCTCCAAATAGATCGTCTGCGGATTGGTCTTGGGATTGTCTCTCCATTGTGGTGGTCGAACAATCCGTAAGCTCCTCGGCAATGGTGTGTCGAACGGAGAAGAGAGGGAACCGATTGGGTTTGGAGAGAGAAGAATAGAGAGGAGACCGGTTGTAAGGATGTCGGATGTGCTTAGAAATAATGATAGATTTTAGGTTATAATAGATAATGATATTTTGGTCATGTTGTGTGGTGTACTTAATATTTATGTTAATTTTATTCATTTAAAATGGACTATACTTAACATTGGGATGTGCTAAGTAATACATTGAATGTGTATAGATTCTCCTATATTTCTGCTCGCTTTCTATTACACCTGGGTTCCAACTTGTATTAAAAAGGGAGGAGGAAGAGAGAGAGAGAGAGAGGGGGAACATAAGTATGGACATGAGATTTGTTCTCTTTCAACTGTGCTAGTCTTTCTTTAATAGTTTCCAATATGTCAACCAACACCCCCCCCCCACTCCCTCAGCAGGCCCAGCGACCAGCCTGGCCCGCCATCAGCCGCCCGACTTTTCCCCCTCCAAATCTTACTTTCCTCTCCTCCCCTTATAGACTTCTTCTTCTTCCTCTTCCTCTTCCTCTTCCTCTTCTTCTTTTGTTCTTTCTAGTTCAATGTTCTTGTTTTTTTTTTTTTATTATCCATGAAATGGTAGTCAGTATTTATTGTTTCTCGAGTGGTTGAGTATGTCGTTTAATTTTTAGCTTTTCTTGATTAATTTGAATCAGAATATCTACCTATTTCATTTGCATGCGTTTGTGTTTCTTTCTAGGAGTAGGTGCTTTATTATACTTCCCTTGAGCAAGGGAACATGCATCTTCTTTGGAGCAGATCAATCTCTGTTGGTCTCTGCCAAAATCAAAATCTATGCACCCGTTGCATGCAATTATATGTACCATATCTATACTTTACATAACATGTACATAACAAAAAAGCACAATATATGTACCATATCTATGTATGATCTCTTTGAAGTGATACAGTAGTGGTTGAAGAGATGGAAAGAAATGGAGGAGGAGAGAAGGATTTGGCGAGGCTAATATTTTCTTGGTCACTTGTAGACATTTGCAACAAGGATCTCTTCAAACACAACGTGAACATCTTTTCCTTACTTCTTCAAAGTTATATTTTACATGTTTCCTTTCTTCTCATCAAGTGATCATATATGCATGCCTCTCTTATAGAAAAAATTAAGATATTTGGGGCTAATTTTTCTTCTTCTAAGTTATATTTTACATGTTTCCTTTCTTCTCATCAAGTGATCATATATGCATGCCTCTCTTATAGAAAAAATTAAGATATTTGGGGCTAATTTTTCTTCTTCTAAACAATCTGTTCAACACTTGTGTTGTCGATATGAAGATAACTGGTTATAGAAAGTAAAGTTCGTTTTCATGTCAACAAAAGTACATTGTATTAAATTGATTATTGGAAGAAGTTCATTTGTTTGCAAATTAGTCTAAGAGAAATTTCAATAGAAACACCTTGTTAGAAAATTTAAATTTAAAAGTTTCAAGAATTTGTGGACAGTATTCCTCCTGTAAACCATAAATTGGGGCTATTCACGTATCGGACACAACTTGGACACTCCAAAATAAACTAGGATACACCATAAATGTGTCATGTCCAAGTTGCTGTGTCCTTACCATGCCGTGTTGCATCCGTGTATGTGCAACATAGTTTATGGCCATCAGGAAACTTTTAAGACTTGTAAACTGTTTCTGATTTGGTAATGACTTCGGCCAATCTAATAAAACTATAAAAGTTCATAAATCCATGAGGACATACATAATTATCTCTTCAAGGTAAAGAACCTCCTACATAAGGAACACACCTAACAGAGGATTATGCTCCTAATACCTTTGACCTCTTCTGATTCAAACATCGAGCAGGGAATTTTGTTCTAGCTAGGATGACCGAAAATTTGAGTGGAACATTTGATTTTTATTTTTATTTTTTACAGAGGATCTTTTGAATCGTGCAAACTTACAGCAAATATTTTCTTACTTTTGGTTGCTAAGCCCGTTCTAATTTCTCAATTGACCTTTGTACAGGTTGTCAAAATTCCAAATACTTTTAAATCCTTGGAGGATTACCTTATGTCATTCATCTTTCCATTCCTCGAAGAACTACGTGCGGATTTAAGTTCTTGTTTTGAAGCTCTATCTCAAGCTCCCTTTGTAAATATACTTACGCTCGAAAGGACTAATTCAAAGAAAACAAGTTCGTACTGTGTTTTAGTAGGCACTGCAACAAATGATTCTCATGCTGGAGGAAACGAAATTTACAAACCAAAGAGAGGTGATGTATTTGTATTGTCAAATGTGAAGCCGACTGATGTATCTGATCTTAACCAATATGACAACCCTTACAATGTTGCTCTTGTCACTATGGGTGGAGATTACGATGAGCAGCTTCCACCCAATACTTACATCATTATATCTTCAAATGCTATAGATGATACAAAGTATAAAGAGAAAGAAAAGAAGACCGATTTTCTCTTTGCTGTCTACTTGTTCAATATAACAAGCTACAGGCGAATTTGGCATGCATTGAACATGAAGCCAATGAAAGTTAGAGAGATCACTCTAATTATGGAGACTTTATACACTGATCCATCGGTAAGACATATTTCTACTTTTAAGTTACATAAATTTTTTTGTTCCTTTTCTTTGGTGATATCTTGTAAAAAAAGTGATGGATTCATATTTAACATCAAAATTACTTATGTCATTGTATTAGTTGAGAACCATCTAATGGATGATCATTCCTTGCGTTCTCCTCTCAGTGTACACCTTACTTTTGCCAGATAAAATGAATGAATTGTGATATGGCTAAAAATTCATTGTTTTGATGCATTTTAAGGTGGCAATTTTGTTTTTGGTGACCAAAAACATTCAAGTAATTATTAACTTCAAAACGTGTAGATTTTGTGTATTTGAATTTTGAATATTAGCTTGTGATGTAAATCAGGTTTACTAGACATAAGTTGTATTCAGAATGAAAACGCATATGTTTATTCCAAATTAATATTTTAAAAACTTTAAGGGGTATCAAGTTAGCAAGTAAACTAGAAATTGAATCAAATAAACAATATTGATTTTATTAATGGATGATATAAAAAGTCATATATATATATATATATATATATATATATATATATATATATATATATATATATATAGGGGGAATAGATCCATATCCGTATAGGAGATAGGAATATAAATCCGAATAGGAAATAGGAATATGAATACGAATATGAGAATGTAATCCTAAACTAACTATATCTTAACGCCCCCTTCAAACTCATGATGGGTCAAGCAGCATGAGTTTGCCCAATAAAAACTGAAATCGCGGTATGGGGTTTGATTTTGTACAGAAATCTGCCAACTGATCAACGGGGGTCATATATGGTAGAGAAATAGTACCTGCCAAAAAATGCTCACGGAAGAAATGATAATCAATCTTAATATGCTTTGTCCGTTCATGAAAAACTGGATTGTTTGCAATATGTATAGCTCTACTGTTATCACAAAGAAGCATCGTAGGTCCTGTATGAGCAATGTCCATATCAGAGAGTAGTCTACGTATATGAACGATCTCTCTGGTGGTGACAACTGTAGTGCCCCGATCCCGTTGCTGAGCGCGATGATACCGTTGCCGAGCATGGTGTGAGCTAGCGGCTAGAATAGCCGAGTCGGAATCAGAGAATGGAGAAACCTTGTCGGTGTCGATTGATCGGGACAAAGAAACGAGGAGCCGTTCCTCAATCTGGGATAGAATCCTTAGAAGTTTCTTCCAAGATGCAGTACATGGTGTCTTGGAGAATTAACTCTATATAAGGGTCTAAGCCTCAAGACCCGTGCGTTGTTGGGTTTTCGTTGTTGGTTTTGTGATTGCGTTTTCGTGATTGTTTTCGATGAATGGTTTTCATTGCTTGCTTTCACTGGCTCGCACTTCATATCAAATTACTGAGAGAAAGAGAAGTAGAGTTCTGAACTATTGTTGGTGCCAATGCAGGTGAGCCAGTGAGCCGCGCCTGAAATCTCGAAGAAGAAGATCTCTCTTTCTCAGCAATTCACCAACTAGTGAGTGACTTCGATCCTTCGATGAATACTTTAGTCATCATGCTTAACAAAACGATCAATGATACCTAGCAAGAACCCAGAAAGATAATGCAAGATAAATAATCACATTCTATTAACCTGTGATGTTATAGAAGGGTGGATTATAACAAGTCCCGATACAGACGGTAAGTATGGCGAGCTGCGGCTCAAACGAGAAACGAGAACTGCGGGATAATTATCAAGTTTCTATACGTGCATATTGTGTTTCTTTTATTAGTAAAGTTGCATCATATGCATGGTCATTGACAACTTGTGTATAAGGTATAATTCCTCGGACGATAATCCGTGGCCACGGATCCATTCGACCTAGGGAGAATCAGAGCATGTGCAAGGTAGCACGGTGATTCGGAAACCTCCAAGTGGGCTTGCTACCTTCGGGGAGGGGAGCTGCTTAACCAACTCTAAGTCCAAGTTTGATGTTGAATCAATGACCTTCATGTCACGTCCCGATCTCCCGCGGTCCCGATCGTCCCCGCTGGACGCGAATCACTGGGCCAGCGCTCCCGCGGGACGATCGTTCCCCTCGGAACGTGATGCCGTGTGAGACTGGAGTTGTGCTCGCACAAGGCAACAACGTTAGTCGTCTTGGTTATCATCGAACTGATCGAGTTTGCAGCGGAGGAGCAGTGTTACAAACAATAAACCATCTAAGTAAACGAAGCAAAGTTCAAGGCACGAGGCTCTCTGAATACAATGACATCATTCCATACATTATGTCCATCTATACAAAAGCAGCTCAAAACATCTCGATACGGCTCAAGGCATCGACTCCAGATTTTCGGGTCCTGGAGATGAGGCTCGGCTATCGTTTCCTCGGACTATCCAGCACCTACGAACAAACAAACTGGTGGGGGGGGGTCAGCACTTTGGGGAAAGTACTGGTGAGTATAAAATCAACGAACAGAAGCAACATTCACTAAAACCAACACTAAGTAAGCATGTGATAAAATATTACATTACTAGTGATCTTTCTAGTTTTACCTAGGTTCATTTCATGTAGTACATGATAAGAGTCAGATTACACTTCTTTGAAAACATCTTTGAAATCAGATTTCATATTTAATTCAAGACAAGCAGTTGAAGAACGAAGTGTCAAATCTTATACTATCAGGGTGTGCGCAGCGTGTCTCGTGAGCTATACTCAAAGACTCTAGGGACAATGCAGCTTCTAGTGGACTATCTTATCTTATCATGCAAAAGAGATGACCTATCTATATGATGGTCCCCGAGAAACTCAGGATTAGTAGCGGTAATGCAGCTAACTAATGACAGAACACCCGTCTGATAACAAGGACTTCTTGCCTCAAGGTGTCCTAATTCTATCTGGATAATAGCAGCTGTGACTCATGGTTGCTTTGCACTAAAATACGCTCAAATTAGCAGCCGGGACCAAGGTTCAGCTCTTCACTAATAGTCATTGTCCGACCGATGCAATTGCATGTTACTTTATCAGATAAACCTTATGATGCAAATGATATGAACAAGCAGACCATCTAGCTCTACTCTTCTATCTCTGTGCGGACATGCCGCCATCTCTATCTCTGTGCGGATGAGCTGTCATCTCTCTGATACAGTTCAAGCATTTCATATAGTTCTATATATGTAGAAACGATAAGGTAACATGCAAGCAATCTCTTTCTCTTCTTATTAGCATGGCAAGGTTCTTCTATTGACAAGCAAAACAAGTTCTAGTTAAGCATGCAGAGACATCATTCATGCAAAGGAAACAATAATCTTCTTAGCAACATGCATTATAAAACTCAGATTCATTATTAAGGCGTGCAAGAATCAGAGAATGAAGTTCTGCCCACTCACCAAGATCAGTCGTCTTCTGGTTCAACAAGGAGCTCTTCAAGAAGGTATCATTTTTGAGTTAGCAAATCGATATCTCTTATACATAGTGCCAACGTGAAGCGGGACACTACACTTCATATAGACATATGTCATAGCTAACAATGTCTTATGCATGCTGAGTAAGTTATTACTCAAATACAGGGATGGCTGAACGACCGTGGGTAAGAAATCACCAAATGGTGATAATCATTATGTTCCTTATGTTCTTATATTATGAATTGTTAAATTGAACTTAAGGCAACATAGAAAGATCACATTATAATAACTGCTGCTTTCACATATTTACTTAGTGCTGGTTTTTTAGGTGAGATTGGTTGAGACTACTCACCAGTACAAGTTGCGTACTGACCCACGTTTATGGGCATCCTCAGGTGCTGGGGATTTAGCTGTTGCGAGAGAACATTGAAGGTTTTGGTTCGACTCTTTAGAAGCCTTGTACTTGAAGCTTCCAAGTGGAGAAGAAGACTTTAGATGAAGGTGGTCCATGAGTTTTAATATTTCAATAAGGGATATGATTTATGGTGCAACGTTGTATCTCATTTCAATATTTCTGCAAGTTGTAAACGAAGTCTGACATTTTCATCTCGGTCGTTTGAGGGCCTTATGTTTCATTTCAAAGAATTATCAATAAAGAGCTATTTTTATTTCAATTGTGTATTCAATTTCTCTGTGCATGCTGTAAACTCTATTTTCAAATATCTGTTTTATAAAATGAGCACGAGCACGCCTTGTACAAGCGCAAACCCAGGCCTGTACGACATCACGTCAAGCGAAGACGGCGGCTCTGCAGAACCGGGGTGTGGGAAGCCCAAGCGAGGACGTTCGGTTCTGCGGAACCGGGACGTGACAACAACCATAGCTCTGTACTCTACCTCAGTAGAAGAAATGCAACAACGACTTGTTTCTTGCTTTGCCATGAAATCAATGAATCTCCAAGAAACAAACAAAACTCAGTAGTAGATCGCTTGGTAGTTGGATCTTCTGTCCAATTTGCATCAGAAAATACTCGAATCTGCAGAGTAGATATAGAAAACATGAACAATGAGCGCGTAGTGGAGTCCTGAAGTTATCGAAGAATCCTGAGCAAGGCACCATAGTGAGTTGATCGAGGCTCGGAAACAAATTGGCAAACAATACTAACTGCATGAGAAATATCTGGCCTGGTCAAACAGAGATACACAAGTTGACCTACTAGCCGTCTGTAGTGAGTAGGATTTGTGAGAGACTCACTATCTATGGGATGAAGCTTTATATGAAGCTCCAAAGGAGTATCAACTGTTCGACTATCTGGTAAACCAGCAGACGAAATAATCTCTAAAGTATATTTCTGCTGAGAAACAAGTATCCCTCTCTTACCTTGTGCAATCTCGAGTCCAAGAATGTAGCGAAGACATCAATGGTCCTTCATCTGAAACGACTAATGAAGGTACCTCTGAGTAGCTGCAATTCCTACTGAATTATTGCCAGTCAAAATTATGTCATCCACATAGAGTAAAAGAAGAACTCGTCCATGCGGTGACGACCGCACAAACAGAGAATAATCTTGAGAACACTGCTGAAAACCTGCTTTACGAATAGTTGTCATCTATCGACGGCCGCATTCCATTGAGCTCCATTTGATCTTTCTTCCCAAGTGATGCTTTAGAACAAGAGTATTATATTATGTATCTTGAATTGTCCACCCCTTCTACAACATCTACACCTAGATCCATTTAGATAACCATAAAATTTGAGTCAGGAGAAAGATTACTCATTCAAAGGGAGTGTTCCCAAGCCAAGTATATAAATTCATCGAGTGCACCTCGGAAAGTTTCGGGACCTCTCGGTTCTACTCGTTCATTAGCAAGGCTTTATTCCAAGTGTGCTAGATTCCTTCATTGTTGGTCTTCCTTCTTTCATCAAAGTCAGTATATATCACTTGTACATTTTATATTGATTTGAATTGTTAAAAATAAAAAATAATAAAAAAATAAAAAAATAAAAAAATTCACAAAAAAAAGAAAAAGAAAAAGAAAAAGAAAAAGAAAAAGAAAAAGAAAAAGAAAAGAAAGAAGAAGAAACATATGTCTTTACCTGAACAATTTTGAGATTTCCTTCCGTCTTCCACTTTCGAGAAGACTCGTGCTCCCACCTCCAAAACTTTTTCTTGTCCTTCCTGATTCGAGAAGACTCGTGCTCCCACCTACAAATCAACAATATTGATTTTATTAATGGATGATATAAAAAGCCATACAACTATGAATATATATAGGGTGAATGGATCCATATCCGTAAAGGATATAGGAATATGAATCCGAATAGGAAATAGGAATATGAATATGAATATGAGAATGTAATCCTAAACTAACTATCTCTTAACAGAAATCATTCATTTATTTAACTCTGGAAGTTTTGAATTCCACGTCAGAAACACTAATTCCAGACACCCCCACCCCTTCCCTATCACCAACACCAATAAAAATAACTGTTCGCAGTAAACACAATGTTGATAAACTTAAGGCAAAGTAAACTATCAAAATATTGAACATAACAGATAAGATGAAGGATTGTTACCTATCTAGTTTTCATGTGAAAGTAAATCATTGTTGTTGATGAGGACACTATAATGATCTTAAATTCTGACAGGTCCGCAACAAGGTTCTTTCGTCTTCAAAAGATGCTACGGACCTACCTCATATAAGCAGTATGGACAGTTTGCTCCAGTTCGGTCTTAACGAATCTCAGAATAATGCAGTTTTAAGTTGCATTTCAGCAAGACATTGCTATAACAAGCATTCTGTTAAACTTATCTGGGGTCCACCTGGGACCGGAAAAACGAAAACTGTCTGCACTTTACTATGGATGTTGCACAAGGGGAAATGCAGAACACTTACGTGCGCTCCAACTAATACTGCTGTTGTGCAGGTTGTCTCACGCCTTCTGGTCTTGGTTAAGGATCGTCCTGCCAATGATGCATTACCATTGGGGGATATTGTATTGTTTGGGAATAAGGATCGTATGAAAGTTGATGATAATCTGTGTGAGGTGTTTTTAGACTATCGTGTGAAGAAGCTCGCGGACTGCTTTGCGCCTCTCACTGGTTGGAGGCATTGTTTAAATGGGACTATAAACTTTTTTGAGAACTCTCTCTCTCAATACCATGACTATTTAGCGAGTATGAAGGGGATGGAAACAGCTGCTAGCAGCATGGAGGGGTTAGATACGAGAATGAAGGGGATGGAAACAGCTGCTATCAGCATGGAGGTGTTTGTTAAAAGAAGTTTCAATGCCATTGTAGACAAGTTGATTCTGTGTCTCAAGACACTTTGCCAGCACCTGCCAAGAGCTTCAATTTCAGAAGAAAGCTTCAGAAACATGATCTTGCTTATTGATTTGCTTCAAAGTTTCAGAAAACTTTTACACAAAAATGTTATTATAAAACATTTAGCGGAAATATTTATCTCCGATGAAGAAGTCTTTAATTCAACTTTCGAAGTTCCTGATTTAAATGGATGTGCAGCAAGTAATAGTTCTACAACAAGATTACTGCAGAAGATTAGAGTTCAGTGCCTTCCAATCTTAATAACTTTGTGCGAAACACTAAAGCTCCCCATGACCACTCACAAACCTTCAATACAGGAGTTTTGTTTGAGAACTGCTTCCCTAATTTTCTGCACGGCTTCCAGTGCTTCCAAAATGCATTTTGTGGGAAAAATGGAGCCTTTGGAGTTCTTAGTCATTGATGAGGCTGCACAGTTGAAAGAGTGTGAGACACTAATTCCGTTACAACTCTCTGGTCTACGACATGTTGTTCTCATTGGTGATGAGTGCCAGTTACCTGCAATGGTGAAAAGCAAGGTCTCAAAATGTCATATGTTCATGCTTTGTAGTTAACTTGTATACTATAATATCATCGATTAGTATATAATTTGTTTTCTCAGGTTTCTGAGAATGCGCTCTTTGGTAGAAGTCTTTTTGAAAGGTTGAGTTCGTTGGGGCATAAGAAGTTCCTTCTGAACACTCAATACAGAATGAATCCTTCAATAAGTCTGTTTCCCAGTACCAACTTTTATGACAGTCAAATTTTAGATGCTCCAAGCGTACTTAATGGAAAGCGCGAAAAGCATTATCTTTCAGGCCCCATGTATGGCTCCTATTCATTTATAAATATTGAATCAGGAAAGGAAGTTTCTGATGATCTCGGACATAGCCTGAAAAATATGGTTGAGGTAGCTGTGATCTTGCAAGTATTGAAAAGCCTTTTTAGTGGTATGTTTTCTTTATCGTTTTTTTTTCAAACTATGCATCACATGGAAAAACTTTACTAGTTTGTTGCCGATGCAGATCATCATCATCGACTTACTAAAATCATTTGCAGTGAACATTTTTTTTGTCTTGTTCATTGCGTAAGCTTTTGGTACACCTTGAAGGATTAAAATGTATCAGTCCTTAGTTGACTGACCGGCAATCGACTTAGGCGGTTTACGTTCAGGTTAATCAGGTTCTGATTCAAACAACATGATCCACTGTTACTGTGATGACTTCCGGCATGGAACTCTAATTTTGGTGTTACACCCCTGTATAGCTTTAGATTTATGTGGATGAAGATGAAGTGGAAGAAAAGGAAGAAGTAGAAAAAGGAAATAGGTTTTTTTCCCCAACTTATTCTTGTAAAATTTGCAAAAATACATCATCCGTATATATGGGTTCCCTGGAATGACCTGACTGGAATTAAGTTTGTTCCTGCGTAATGGAATTCCAGTGCACACTTTTCAACCTAACAGAGCCACCTGAGTCTGGTGAGAGCTTAGTGGCTGCAATTTCGAAACATAGTACGAATTAGATGGATCAAATCTTTAACTAAAATATTTATACTGACTCAGACACAGAAACGTTGATTGGCAACGACCAAAATAGGAGGGTTGGTACCTCAATCCTCACACAAGAGAATCAGAATGACGTGAACTCAAAGGTCAACTCAAGTCAATATCATTCGATTTGTTTGTTCTCTTCTACATAGCCCTAAGAAAGAACCTACTTAAGCCCTACGAAACAAATCCTAAATTAGGAAAGAAATCTAAAAGATAAATACAAAATAAGTAAAAAGAATGAGTCAAAATACCCAAAATAGCCCGTACCTGTTTGGACCGGAATTCTGGTTTCACTGAACCAAAATTCTTGTTTTTTCTCGACCATTGGGGCTGCACGAAACCAAAATTTTGGGTTGAGCCGGAATTCCGGTTCAAACTGGGTTGTTGGCTTCGATCTCGTCAGACTGCTCCTCTTGTAAAGAACTTGACAACGAGTTTTTTTTGTATAACCGTCTAGATAAAGTTGAAAAATTGTAGCACTTTGATTCAATAAGAGCATAAAAGTGCTCAAAGCTTTGGACAATCCAAATAACATAACAACCACTCGAATATTCTATCCCGCACCTTAAACACTACTCTTCCCACAATTGGATCAATATTTGGTGGTAGCCGCTTTGAAGATCTATCTTTGAGAAACCCACTCAGCTTGTGTAAAGTATCATCCAATCACAGTATCAAAAACTTGTAGCCGACCATGATTTTGTTAATCGTATAGATGTCTACACACGTTCTACAAATGCTGTCATTATTCAGTGTTACTAGAGTATAAATCGTGCACGGGCTTATGCTCATTCTAATGTCCTCATTTTGCATCAAGTCCTCCACTTTTTCGTGAAGAATCTCGTTCTCCCGTGGACTTAAGTGTGACAAGTTCTGCAAACTCACCCCGAGAACGAGGTCAATACAATACTAGATGTGGCATATGGGTTGCAGCCCTCCGGGAAGTTCCTTGGAAGGATATCACCATACAATGGAGGCTCTGATACTACCTGACACAGATACTGTTGATATGGTATGTTGGGTGTTGATATGGTATGTTGGGTGTCATATTTAAGTATAGTATAAGCACATGGGAATATCCTGAGGACATATTTGGGATGCAAGAATATGTCACAGGATATTCCATTATGAGATTATTGTCATAATGATTGAGATCATTGTATTAATGACTGTAAGGCTATATAATGCCAATGAGACAATCAATAAAATAATAAACTAATTTCAACATGGTATCAGAGCCAAGTTTCCACAAACCCTAGCCGTCACCAAGCTTCCACAAACCCAAAGGAGGATTTCCTAGATCTCCTCCACCGAACTCTTCCACGCCCCCCACTTCTCTTCTCCGCCCTTCGCAGGCAGCCCTTCGTTGTTATTTCCCCGTCCCGCTACTGCTGCGGCTACTACTGCTGCTGCGGTTGCTGCGACTGCTGCTGCTGCGACGGCGGCTGTGACATGCGTGCTGCCCAGCACGAGACAACGCCTAATAGGGATGCCTAGATCTGAAAAAAGGGGGACATGTTCGGATCTAGGAGCGGACGACGAGGACGAGCGTGAGTCGTGGAGCGGACGTGACGTGATTGGATAGACGACACATCGATGGAGGAGATCATCAAGAAGCTAGATTCTGCAGAGGTGGCGACGTTGATGAAGTTGTTGACGATGTCGGCTGGTGAGAACACGACACGAACGTCGCCGGAGTTGAAGCTTCCCTCCATCGATAACACAGGATCTAAGGGAGAGCCCTGGCAGCATAACCGGCAGTGCTACAACTGTGGGGAGATGGGTCATCATCGGTATGCTTGTACCAAACCACCTAGGGAGGGAGATTCAGGTGGTGGACAAGGACCGTTCGGCGGACGAGGATATAATGGAGGACGTGGTCGTGGTCGAGGGGGTAGACGAGGCGGCCGAGGAGGTTATCGGCTGAACCTCCTGATATCAGAAGGGAACGGAGAAGCTGATGGCACCTTTACCGTGGAGGACCAGGCACTGGGAGACATGAGGAGTAGAACAGAGGAGGCGTCCACCTCATTCTTTGTTAGGGGCAACGCTGCCATGTATGCCCATCCATCAGAAGACTGGATTATCCACTCGGGAGCATCTCGGCATGTGACGGGGAATGCTAGTGAGTTTTCTTCCTACACTCACCTAGCATCAGCAGACAGCATTCAGACAGCTGATGGCACTTTCCAGCCAGTGGTCGGTAAGGGTACTGTTAATTGTACAGGTTCAGTAAGATTATCCAATGTTTTACATGCTCCATCCTTTCCAGTCAGTCTCTTGTCCATTAGTTCCATAATCCTCCAACTTAAATGCATTGTTTCTTTTGATATTCCTAAGGTGACCTTCCAGGAGAAAGGGACAGGACGAAGACTTGGGACTGGCACTTGGCATGAGGGACTGTGGTACCTAGATCGAGAAGGACTGTACTCAGCATTGGTATCTATGGCAGAGAAGGCTGGCATGGAAGGACTGCAGCAGAGGACTGAGGATACCTTGATACTCCATCATCGGAGGATGGGACATTCTTCCTTTGATACTCTAAGTAAGTTGTATCCAGAGATTTATGCAAAAACAAATAAAGAAAAATTAGTATGTGATGCGTGCGAGTTAGGAAAACTTACTAGGAGCTCATATGTTGGCACGGGTCATAGGAGCACTTTTGCTTTTGAGGTAGTACATTCTGATGTCTGGGGTCCATGTGCTACTAACACTATGAATGGTTATAAGTACTTTGTTTCTTTCATTGAGTGTGCCTCTCGTGTTACCTGGTTATATTTGATGAAAAATAAGAATGATGTACCTGCTTGTTTTCGGGATTTCCATAAGCATGTCCAGACTCAGTACAAAGCAGTTGTGAAGGTACTGAGGTCTGACAATGGAACAGAGTATACCAACAGGACGCTTGCAGAATACTTGTCAGCACACGGAATACAGCATCAGACCACCTGTGCATACACACCAGCACAAAATGGAGTTGCAGAAAGGAAAAACAGACACCTTCTGGAGGTCGCAAGAAGTATGATGATCGACATGAATGTCCCACAGAGTCTATGGGGGCATGCAGTGTTGACAGCAGCTCAACTCATCAACAGGATGCCCTCGAAGGTCCTCGGATGGAAGTCCCCATGTGAGGTATTGCAAGGCAATAATAGTGTGATACTCCCACTTAAGGTGTTTGGGTGTGTTTGTTTTGTGAAGGACAACAGGCCATCAGTTGGGAAATTTGACCCTAGAGCGGTCAAATGCATCTTCGTAGGCTACTCGGCGACCCAGAAGGGGTATGTGTGCTTGAGTCCAGTAGAGAAGAAGTTTGTCAGTATGGATGTCCACTTTCGGGAGCATGAGCCATATTACCGCCAGGACGGAACTTCACACAACATGCCTAATACTGCCAGTATTAGGCGAGAGGGGGAGATGGAGAACTTGGTGGTAACCGATTTAGAAGTTTGGCATGGAGGCACGGAGAAGGGACAAGAAGGTAAAGGTGTTAGGCCTACGGCTCAGGGAGAGTTACTTACCTACAGCAGGAGAGAGAAGCAAACTGCAGGACCAGTACCGACAGTGTCAGTGCCAAGTCCCTTGCCTGCGTTCGTCCCAACTCCTGAGGCACCGACACCAACCCCCCTTCAGGTGATACCCCCTCATTCACAAGATATCATTTCTCCTACTTCTACTCCTCCCACACCACTATCTGTACGGAGGACCACTCGCAGCAATGCAGGAAATCCTCCAAACAGATATGGTTGGAATATTGCTCAGTTTGTTTCTTATGACCATATCTCTTCTTCTCATGGAGCATTTATAGCATCTTTGGATAGTATTACTGTACCTAACAATTGGCAGGTTGCCAAGAACGATCCAAAGTGGAAAGCGGCAATGCACGAGAAGTTGGGAGCTCTGGAGAAGAACCACACTTGGGAGCTTGTGAGACTGCCAGAGGGGAAGAGAGCAGTTGGATGCAAGTGGGTCTTTACCGTGAAGCAGAACCCAGATGGACAGGTTGAGCGCTACAAAGCTCGACTAGTAGCCAAAGGATACAGTCAGACGTACGGCATCGACTATGACGAGACCTTTGCACCAGTTGCAAAGATGAGCACTGTCAGGACTCTGATTTCTCTGGCAGCGAATGGTGGATGGAAGCTACACCAACTGGATGTGAAGAATGCGTTTCTTCACGGAGATCTAGTAGAGGAGGTGTACATGGAGATACCACCAGGATTTGGCACCAATCAGACAGTGGGCAAGGTCTGCAGGTTGAAGAAGTCCCTCTATGGACTGAAGCGGTCTCCTCGAGCGTGGTTTGACAGATTCAGAAGGGCGATGATAGGGATGTGATATCAGCAGATCAATGCTGATCATACTGTGTTCTTCCGTCGGAGTGGAGGCCACATCACCATGCTTGCGGTGTATGTGGACGATATGATTATCACAGGAGATGATGAGCAGGAGATCGCCCAACTCAAAGGAAAGCTTGGCAAAGAATTCGAGGTGAAGGATCTCGGCCTTCTTCGGTACTTCCTTGGGATTGAGATTGCTCGAGAAGCAGAGGGGATTGTTCTCTCTCAAAGGAAGTATGCACTGGACCTTCTCACAGAAACTGGGATGTTGGGGTGCAAACCTGCAGCGACACCAATAGATCAGAGGTTCAAGATTGATGCTGAGGCTGGAGAACCAGTTGATCGGGACAGATACCAGAGACTGGTTGGCAAGTTGATCTATTTGAGCCACACACGTCCTGATATCTGCTTTGCAGTAAGTGTGGTGAGCCGCTACATGCATGACCCACGGAAGGGTCATATGGATGCAGTGTACCAGATTCTGAGGTACTTGAAAGGTGCTCCCGGGAAGGGACTAATATTCAGGAAGAACAATCACGTAAGCATCGAGGGCTACTGTGATTCTGACTGGGCTAGTTGTGCTGATGACAGGAGGTCTATCTCGGGATATTGCATATTTTTAGGAGGTAACTTGGTCTCCTGGAGGAGTAAGAAGCAGTCTGTGGTGGCCAGATCGACAGCTGAAGCAGAGTACAGAGCTATGGCCTTGGGAGTTGCAGAGCTGCTATGGTTGAAGAATATGCTGGTGGAGCTGAAGCTGGATCAAGGAACCAAGATGAAGCTGTGGTGTGATAATCAGTCAGCTATTAGTATCGCCAACAATCCAGTACAGCATGACAGGACCAAACACATCGAGATTGATAGATTCTTCATCAAAGAGAAGTTGGATAGGGGATTACTGGAGCTTGGCCATGTTCCAACCAGGGATCAAGTAGCAGATGGACTAACCAAGGGACTCGCCTCAGTGAGCATGATTAGAGGATGTGACAAGATGGGCTTAGTGAATATCTTTCACCCATCTTGAGGGGGAGTGTTGATATGGTATGTTGGGTGTTGATATGGTATGTTGGGTGTCATATTTAAGTATAGTATAAGCACATGGGAATATCCTGAGGACATATTTGGGATGCCAGAATATGTCACAGGATATTCCATTATGAGATTATTGTCATAATGATTGAGATCATTGTATTAATGACTGTAAGGCTATATAATGCCAATGAGACAATCAATAAAATAATAAACTAATTTCAACAGATACGAAAACGTCCAATGACCAAAATACGAGGGCCGACTTCTCAATCCTCACACAAGAGAATTAGAAAGAGATAAACTCAAATCAATATCATTCAACGTGTTTGTTCTCTTCTACTTTTACCTAGTCCTATTTTACAAGAAAGAACCTACTTAAGCCCTAAGAAACCAATCCTAATTAAAATAGGAAAGAAATCTAAAAGATAAATACAAAAATAACTAAAAATATTTAGCGAAAATTCTCAAAATCCGTCCAAAATAGCCCAAACCGGTTAGGTCCGGAATTCCAGTTTCACTGAACTGGAATTTCTGTTATTCCCAAGAATAGGTTGCAGGAAACCAGAATTCCAGTTGGGTTGAGCCGAAATTCCGGTTCGGACTGGGTTGTTGGCTTCTAACTCGATCGCGTATAATTTACTGGTTTTTGTGATATTTATTTAGTTTTCTTAAATCTTTGAGTTCTTGTTTATATGCAAGCTCTGGAAGCTAAATGTTCATAGAATTCTTGTGCAGCCTATATCACACTGAAGGAAAGACTTACTATTGGTATTATATGCCCTTACACTGCACAAGTTCTCGCAATTCAAGAAAAACTTGTGAACAAGTACAAGAATAATGGAAATTTTACTGTGAAAGTTAACTCGGTTGATAGTTTTCAAGGCAGCGAGGAGGATATCATAATCTTCTCTACTGTGAGGTCCAACAATAATGGATCTATTGGTTTCCTTTCTAATCATCAGCGGACTAATGTGGCATTGACTAGGGCACGGTATGTTGGAAATGTTCCGACCTAGGCTTTTATAATAATTGGTTTTGTGCCTCCATCATTATTTATTTATTTTCGAATCTTGAATTGTAGATATTGTCTTTGGATTTTGGGTGATGGGACAACCTTAGCTAAAAGTGGATCTATATGGGAAAGGTTAGTTTCTGATGCAAAACGTCGCGGATGCTTCTTTAATGCTGAAGAGGATAAAGGCATTGCTAATGCAATCAATACTATTTGCTCTGTGAAATCGAGACATATTAGCAAAACAAGGAACAAGGTACGAATTCCTACCAATTGAATTTCTATTTCTAGAGCTAATAGAAACTTAGAAACATTAGATAAGGTTAAAAAAAATTCTCTGAAGGTTTGGATTCTCCTTGTATTAGTCAAGGCATACTTTCATTGTTTTCGGGGATCTACTATTAACTTGGTTTGAAGTTCATATTATTTAAACTGGACATCTTATTTTCTTCTGAATTTTAGGTAATCATGTGTATTTGTACAAATTATCCAGGTAGAGATGTGCATAGAGATATTACTTATCTGCTTTTATTAGGTGCAGCCTTGTGAAATTGATGGTATGAAACATCGCCAGCTGATGTCTCCGACTGAGTTCAAGAACACTTGTGCCTCAAACTCAGCAGCTAGGTGTGTTCTTAATTTTGTGGTTGTATACTTTTGGACTGTGTTCTTTGATTGATTATATTACTGAGAGAGAGATTATTGTTCATTTATACAGGACTCTTACACCAGATAACATGAACGAGAAGTATATAAAGGGGTAAGAATTTTTCCCTTTTTCTCTCCCCAAGATTATGTTTCTTTGCTTGCTTAGAAATTTGTCTTTCTGCATCCAAAGAACTATGTGCTTCAACAAGTAAAATGTTAGTATAGACCAAGTCATTCATTTTCCCTCACTGCGTCAAGAATCTGTTGCTTTAGTTATGTTCAATTTCATATATACTTCCTTTTCTTAATACAGGACTCCTGCAGCACCGATTAAGAAAAAGAAGGATAAAAGAGGGTAATGAATCTTCACCCCTCTCTCATGTATGTTTAGTTAGAAATACATTTAAAACACCAACTAAGAAGAAGAAGAATAAAGAACATTGCTTCTTTTTGGGTCTGAAATTTTAAATTTTCTTTTTAGCTATTTCACCAATGATACTGTTGAGAGTATGTATGGACTTTTAGTCCCACATGGAGTAGAATAGTAGAGAGAGGGGTTGGCGTCTCCTAGAAAGATGTAGCTTCACCACAATAATAAATAAGCCAAGAATTAAACCATATTTCAACTTGGTATCAGTGCCAGGTCCATCCAAACCCTAACCCCACCCCCACTCCCTCACATCTGCCCCCTTTCTTCTCCCGCCGGCCCCTCAGCCGTGCGTCGTCCCACGGCCCCGCGCCGCCGGCTCTTCAGCAGCGCGCCGCCCCATGGCCTTGCTCCACCGGCTCATCGGCCGCTCGCCGCTCCACGGCCCCGCGCTGCCTCTCAGCCCTGTGCCGCCTGGCCGTGCGCCGTCGGCCTGCTGCACTGCAGCAACTGCTGCTGCTATAGTTGCTCCTGCTGTCGCTGCCAACCCCAACGACCTCAATCTCGTCGGCCCCCGATCCCGACGACCTTCTCCGCTGCTACTGTTGGAGCGAGGTATATCGGTGAGGGAACTTTTGTGTGAACTCCTGATCTCGACTACAACTGTCGTCTTGTGAGGTCATGCGGCCTCGGGTCGAAGCCTTGCACGGGACATGAGCAGCGGCTCTCAGGGACACTGTTGCCGCTAAAGGAAGAACAGTAGAAGAAGAGAGGACGAAGATCATAGGTAGAAACGACCTAGATCTTCCACAACCTATGCTGGTGGCAGAGGTAATCATTCTGGAGGGCACAAGGCAAACCTGGCAGAGGAGGGAAGTGAGAGTCAGTCATCTGGAATGACCCCTAGTGAGAGAAAAATGCTAGAAATATGGAGAAGCATGAGGCTTGGAACCAGCGACAGTCGAGTCAACACCTCTGGGGCATCGACTCCAACCACCTCCAGGGGTAACATCATCTACTATGGCCATACAAGCAAAGGTATACCTGCTCATGCCCTTGCATCTATCCACAAACCAGGTTGGATAATTGACTCTGGGGCATCCCGCCATGTCACGGGTGCCCGTGATGAGTTTTAAGTTTATACTCATCTGACGACGCCTGAAAGCATTCAGACTGCTGATGGTACTGCTAGTCCCATTGTGGGTAAAGACACAGTTGAATGCACCCCTTCCATGACCCTTACTGATGTCTTGTATGCTCCATCTTTTCCTGTTAATCTTTTGTCCATTAGTGCCATTGTTCTTCAACTTAATTGTATTATTTTTTTTTTTTGACATTCCTAAGGTGACTTTTCAGGAGAAGGGAACGGGAAGACGGTTTGGGACTGGCACTTGGCATAAGGGGCTTTGGTACTTGGACATGAGTGGACTGGACACAGCACTGGCATCACTGGTGGAAGAAGCACAACCGAAAGAGCCGCAAAGAAGAATAAAAGCAGAATTATTACTTCAACATTAGTGCATGGGACATTCTTCATTTAGTCTACTGAGTCGAATGTATCTATCTTTGTATCAAAAGGCTAATAAACAAAAGTTGGTTTGTGATGCTTGTGAGCTTGGAAAACATACCAGAAGCTCTTATGTGAGTTCTGGAAATAGAAGTTTAGCTGACTTTGATATGATACACTCTGATGTGTGGGGACCTTATCCTACAACTGCTGCTAATGATTTTAAATGGTTTATCACTTTTATTGACTGATATACTCGTGTTACCTGGGTATACCTAATCAAGAATAAGAGATTTTTGCATGCTTTCAAGCTTTTCATCGCAGGGTTACAACATAGTACAGTGCTAAAGTGAAGATTTTGAGGTCTGGCAATGGGACATAATACATCAACAAGGCTATTGAAGAGTACTTATCAGCCCATAGAATACAGCATCAAACTTCATGTTCCTACACATCAGCACAGAATGGCGTGGCGGAGAGGAAGAATAGGCACATGTTAGAAGTAGCACGGTCAATGATGTTTGCCATGAATGTTCCTAAACACTTGTGGGGGCATGTCGTGTTAACGGCTGCATATCTCATCAACATGATGTCCTCTCAGGTGTTTGGATGGAAGACACCGTTTGAGATGCTTACAGGAGAGAATAAGTACATTGTTCCCCCAAAGGTGTTTGGATGTGTATGTTTTGTGAAGGATAATATGCCTGCGGTGGAAAAGTTGGACCCTCGGGCAGTGAAGTGCATCTTTGTTGGCTACTCAGGGACTCAGAAGGAATACTCTTGTTGGAGTCCGGTGGAGCGAAGGCTCTTTATGAGCATGGACGCTACATTCAGAGATATGGAACCCTACTACCACAATGGTTCAGATGAAGGCTCCGCATTTGGCGACACACCTAACACAGGAAGTGTTAGGAGTGAGGGGGAGATGGGCCCAAGCGTGATTGTCGGGTCAGTTCCATGTCCAATGATGGAAGTTGATCCAAGGGAACAAGGGGTAGATAGCGAGGGGGAGGAAAGTGACGAGGAAGAAAGTGATTCTGTAGTACAGGGAGAGGAACAGACTACAGGAAAATCTACAGAACTCCAAGTCTATCGAAGGAGAAAGCAACAGTCAACTACTGTACCTATTGTCCCTACTGTGCCATATCCCTCGCCTAACCTTGTCCCAACTCCTGAAGATGCACCTCCTGCACTGGATCCTTATAATGAGGATTTGGATCCCTCTGATTCGGATGGTATGATGTCTCCTCCAATACCACATATTCCCTTAAGAAAATTTTCTCGCAGTAACACGAAAAAGTCCCCTAATCGTTATGGTTATGAACATGATATTGCCAATTTTTTATCATACTCTAATCTATCCCCTACTTATGGATCATTCATTGCATCGTTAGACACTACCTCTGTACCTAAGTGCTGGCATGAAGCGAGGAAAGATCCGAGATAGAAAACTGCAATGCTGGAGGAACTCGGGGCACTCGAAAGAAATGGGACATGGGAACTTGTTCCATTACCTAAAGGAAAGAGAGCAGTTGGATGCAAATGGATCTTCACAGTAAAGGAGACGCCAGAAGGGAAGGTGGAGCGATACAAGGCAATGTTGGTTGCAAAGGGATTCACTAAATCCTATGGCATCGACTATGATGAGACATTTGCTCCGGTGACAAAGATGAGCACTGTGAGAACCCTGGTCTCTCTTGCAGCAAACCATGGGTGAAAGCTGTATCAATTGGATGTGAAGAATACTTTTCTTCATGGGGATCTACAAGAGGAAGTATACATGGAGCCCCCCCCCCCCCCTCCCCGGGATTTTGCACGAAGCAGTCGACGAAAAAGGTGTGCAAGCTGAAGAAATCATTGTATGGACTCAAGTAATCTTCTCGAGCCTGGTTTGATAGATTCATGAAGGTTATCACAGGCATGGGGTACCACCAGACTAATGCAGATCATACGGTCTTCTTCCAGCATGCGAGAGGCCACATTACCATACCTGCAGTATATATGGATGATATAGTAATCATAGGTGATAATGAGGAGGAGATCACCAAGCTGATGTCAAAGCTCGCCGACTGATGACTAGCCGAATATTCTGCGGAATTGGGCGAACTTGCCGGTGCATATATTCGTTTTGTAAGGCTATTTTTCCAGCACTTTTGGACCAAAAATTCGTCGAATTTGGAGCATGGTGGAAGCTATTTCGAGATCCGAGTTCTTTTAAGTTTTAATGGGTTTTGTGGGTCAATATCTGGTTTAGGGCTGACTTATGGGTTAAATCAGAATTCCTAATTGTAATTAGGATTTCTTAACTCTTGTAAATAGGAAATTAAGGGAAGTTCTCATTATGTGGTCTTCTAGGGTTAAAGGAGTATATCGTTCTAAGTGATCTACGACTCTTATATTCTTGCGCTTCAAGGAGGAAGGAATTTCTGATAGGAGTGTAGAATACTCCGTCATACTGAGATCGTCACACTCAGGCAATAGACAACCATTACTATGTGAGAGTACTTTGTAAGGGGTTGGTTTTTCTATTTTACTATCTCATTGTATTTTGTATCTTTCTTTTAAGAAGTGTAAGGGATCGACTCTCGGGGCAATGGAGTCAACTTGAATTATATTATGATATTTTCATTATATAAAAGGTTAGGACTTGCCAGCGTCACATATGTGTTTGTTTTTTCTTGGTCTCGTGTAGCAGGTGCCATTTTTTTTTGTACGATCGTTGGTCTATACTACCCGATGTGCGTCTCTAATCCAACCATATGCGAAGGCTGGTAGGGGCAGTGCTGTTGTAGGAACCCTAGAGGGGGTGAATAGGGTAATAAAAGCTAACAACACAATTAACTAATAACAATGCGTAATTAAAAGAAGAGAGCGAGAAATCAAACACGCGATGTATCCTGTTATCCTTCTATAAAGACAGTCCAGTCCCGGAAACTCCTGTCCGGCTTTAATCCACTATTTAAACTAAATAGTATACCCTGAGATTTGATCCGAAGACTCGCCAACTTCTTACACACGAGCTTTGATCCAAAGGCTCACCAACTTCTTCTTTAAAGTAAGGATTTGATCTTCAATAATAGTTGGAAGATCTAGGTTACAACTCTTGAATACTCTAACACTTTGGTGGATGGCAATAATAAAACTTGGTAGAGTAAAGGGATTTTCTTTTGGTAGTTGAGAAAATTTAAGGCTCAAGTAGATGGGCTTTGAATGAAGGGGTAACAAGTCTTTATATAAAAAGCCAAGAGAAATAAACCCAAAAGCAACTTTCTGCAGGCAGTCGAAATATTTGATGGTATTCTGCGGAGTACCGACGGAATTTCGACAGCCTACAGTAACACCTATAAATATAGCCGTTAGATGCATTTAATGCGCTAATTTTAAACCGTTGGATTTGAATTTAAAACCGCCAATTGTACCAATTGGATTATCCGACGGTGATATGCGGTATTCCGACGGATGGCCTGAATGATCACAGAAAAATCTAATGTGACATATCGGATTATCCGACGGTGATCCGCGGTATTCCTATGGATGATCTAAATGATCACAGAAAAACCTATTGTGATATATTAGATTATCCGACGGTGAACCGCGGTATTCCGACGGATGATCCGAATGATTACAGAAAACCTTACTGTAACATCGCATTATCCGACGAAAATCCGCGACATACAGACGGAATTTCGGATCCTTTAAACAAAGTTTCCAATGGTGTTAAACTATCCTAGCTTTTGTTTTTTCCATCCATGACTTGTGTTTACAATAAGTCCTATACACTTATTACACAGCCTCATGAAGACTTAGAGGAGCACGATCTTTTACTTGGGTCTTCAAGCATCGTCTTGAGTCTTTAGGAAAAGTTAGAACACGATAGGTCTTGAACCGTGATGAAGGAAGTTTTGCCTCTTAACGTGAGTTCAAAGGAGTCTGCATGGGAGTTGGTCTAAAACCAGTATGAGAGTTAATTATAACATTTTATCAAAATCAGTAATGTGCAAACAATCTCTCCCATTTTGATAACCGACAAAAGTACGGTTTTGGGAGATAGCTCCCCCGTAATCTAACAAACTCCCCCTCAATAAGATTTCTTGTCTTTTGTCATTTATACAAAATGAGCAGAAGGTGCTATGATAGCTAAACAAAGCATAATGGATTAACAGATATTGGCAAAAGAATCATGAAAAACATAAGTTTAAGCAGATAAAGATAGCATAGGTTTTCATAGATAATACGGCCCATGGGGAGACAAAAGACTACGACCTGTCCACAAGGCCAAACTAAACATAACTTGTCCCCACCGGGACGCACAAACCTAGATACCAACAAGTCCCTGCCGGGACGCAAACAACCAGAAAACATAGGAAAAGTCTAATGTCCACGAAGGATAACACACAACCAAACTAGCAAACATAGGACACCACCAACATAGAAACTGACCCACCACTACCACACATGACCACTACTAAGCATCAGGAGTATCGGGAGCATCATTATCACCAGTCGGAGGAGGCAAAAATGCACTATAAGGATCAATGCCATCAGGGTACATGAACCCATAGACATTTAGATCTCCAAAATAAGGACCGGAGAAGTCTGGATGGAGCTCCCTTGGATTGACAGTAGGGTCCCGTTTAAGAAAACAACGCTGAATATAGTAGGCTTGATCCATAATGGCATGATCAATGAGGGTGCCGAGCCTCCTTATGTTGGCAGAAATGCAAGCCTCGGTAGAAACAGCTAAAGCATTCAGCCAACGATCAATATAAATACGAGCCTATGGGGAAAATGGTTGGTTGCAGGAGGTGGAGAGGAGGGTCGGAGAGGAGGAGGATGGACCGGATGCAGGAGGTTGAGTGGAGGAGGAAGATGGTTGAGAGGAAATGGAGGCATGGAGAGGCCGAGCTTTGGTTTTGGCAAGAGCAGTTGGTTTGGTACCCTTGGAACAATTTGTGAGATC
Source organism: Iris macrosiphon (assembly GCA_036927795.1). Taxonomy (NCBI): domain Eukaryota; kingdom Viridiplantae; phylum Streptophyta; class Magnoliopsida; order Asparagales; family Iridaceae; genus Iris; species Iris macrosiphon. The sequence continues at coordinate 21,922,161 of JAYESA010000006.1, read as the reverse complement.
AGCCCAGTTGGCTTCAAGGATCATGGTAATATACATGTTATAAAGGAGAGAGCGATGGGTAGAGTTCCGAACGTTAATCATGGTAGAAATCATTGATTTTTCCAGGAAAAAAGGCTGCTTGGTGAGCTGGTAATACATGGCAACGAGTGCGTTGGCAGTAACATTGTCCATGTTATCTTGCTTGGGAGTGATGGTGTGACAGAGAATCCAATGCAGGTTATGGAAGAAAGGATTGAGATCTTTGTCGGCAGGTTTGAGGACAGCAGGGCGTTCGCAGATGATAAACATGAACTCCTCATAGGAGCAGTCGCCGGCAATGCGCATGTTGTCGAGAGTGGAAAGCTGCTGAAGGTTGGTCTTTTCTGAGACTCCGAGGATGGAGGCTATGGAGGAAGCAATGACGGTGAACTTGATCCCGCCCACTTTTGTCTCGAACTTGTTGCCGCCAGCTTGGGACCATGTTGCAACAGAACATACGAATAACATATGGATAAATGTCAACTTGGCGTTCAAGAAGCTCCGCAAGGCCGGCATCTTCGAAGGTTTCCCGATGGGCGGGAAAGTTGAGGAAGGCTATTGGTTTGCCGGGGCATATAGGATAGTTATGGAGGGCGAACCAGTCGCGGGAGTGTTGAGCCGATTTGAAGATGGTTGGATTGTAGCCATGGGTGGTTGTTGCCGAAACGAAGAGGGGGGCGGGGGGAGGGCCTGAGGAGGAGGAGGAGGAGGAGCCGTCGTGACAAAAGAGTTTGCCGGACATGGTGGTGGATGTGAAGGTGTTTGGGATAGTGAAGAGGATCAAGAAGGATGGAGACAACTGCTATTTAAGGAAAGAGATATAGAGAGAGACAAGAAGATGAAGAGGTTTTTTTTGGGGGGGGGGGGGGTGGGGGGTTGCTTTAAAAGAGGATAAAGGAGGGAAAGTACACAGCTGTAAGCAAAAAGATATGGGCAACAAATTTGCCAGATTTCTCGGATTCTATGTCCGTCACGACCGATCGGAAGATCCGACGGGATTCCAAGAATACCGGCGGATTTTCGAGAAGTAGAAAAATCCAGAATCAGAACAGAAAAACAGAAAACGAAAGTCATAAGTTTATCTTGAAAGAGATATTAAGGAGACTAATTTTGTGACAATAAAAAATAAGCGATCATCGATAAGAGGTTTGGTGAAGATGTCAGCTAATTGATGCTTTTGATAAATTCAAGGCAAACATCACCCTTTTGTTGATGGTCACGTAAGAAATGGTCTAATTTCTATATGTTTAGTGCTTGAGTGACAAATAAAATTTTTAGTGAGATTTATAGAATTAGTGTTGACATTTGATAGTAATAGCATGAGAAGAAATACCATAATCTATACGTGTTTGTGTCATCCCAAGAATTTGTGCACAACAACAACCGGCCACAATGTATTCGGCTTCGGTTGTTGAAAGTGCAACTGAATTTTGCTTTTTGCTAAACCAAGAGACCAAGGATTTACCAAGGATTTTTGCTAAACCAAGAGAGTTCTCCCATCGTACTTATTTCAAATTCATGGTGCATGACTTTAGCAAATTCTTCACAAAGCGTTTTGTTAGTAGAACTGAAAATAATATCATCAACGTAAATTTGAACTAACAATATGGTACCATTCTGAGACTTAATAAAAAGAGAGGTGTCAACCTTGCCTTTGGAAAAATTATGAGAAAGTATAAATGTACTAAGATGCTCATACTAAGCACGTGGAGCTTGCTTGAGGCCATATAGAGCCTTATGAAGTTTGAAAACATGATCCAGAAAACGAATGTTCTCAAAACTGGGAGGTTGTTCGACGTAGACTTCCTCCTTAATAAAATCATTTATAAAAGCACTTTTAACATCCATTTGAAAAAGTTTGAAATTATTAAAACAAGCAAAAGCACAAAGGATTCTAATAGACTCTAAACGAGCAACTGGTGCATAGGTTTCCTCATAATCGATACCTTCTTCTTGATTATAACCTTATGCAACCAATCTTGCTTTGTTTCGAGTTACAATACTATCATCATTAAGCTTATTTCGAAACGCCTATTTAGTCCCAATAGTAGGATAGTTATTGGATCTATGAACTAATTTCCATACTTGGTTTCGTTCAAATTGATTTAATTCTTCTTGCATAGCAAGCATCCAAAATTCATCAAGAAAAGCATCTTTAATATTCTTAGGCTCGATTTGAGAAATAAAAGCAACATTGGCACAATGATCTCTTATAGTAGATCGAGTGCTAACACGTGTTGATGGATCACCAATAATAAGCTCTTTGGGATGATAAGAGAAGTTTCTATTCCTTAGGTAATCCATTTGGAGAGGTTTCTATGATTAGAGTGACATCAGATGAAGTGGTCTCAACCACAACTAGGTTAAGGAGTGTCATTTTATCCAAGAGAGGTGCTTTTCAAATTGTAAGAAATATCATAATCATCATTAGAGCTAGATGTGGAAATGTTAAGTTCATGAAAAGAGACATCGGTAGATTCTTCAACCACAAGGCTCTTTTTGTTGAAAATGAGAAAACTTTTACTGTGTATTGAATATCCAAGAAAAATGCCTTCATTAGCTTTCTCGTCAAATTTGTCTAGGTTATCCTTGCTGTTTAAGATAAAACATTTATAACAAAAAACTTTAAAATATTCAATTGGGAAAATTTTGTCAAACCAAAGCTCATATGGAGTTTTGTTAGAAATAAGTTTAATTAAGACCCTATTTATAACGTAACATACTGTATTAACGGCTTTTGCCCAAAAATATTGGGAAAGCTTGTATCGGTTTAACATGACTCTAGCCATATCGCCAAGAGTTCTATTATTTTTTTCTGCAACATTATTTTGCTGTGGAGTTCTAGGACATGCAAAATCATGACCAAAACCATTTTTAGCACAATTTTTTTTTAAATGCATTGTCAATTTCTCCTCCATGATAACTTCTAATTTTGTTGATCATGACGTCTTTCTCATTTTGAACACGTTTGCAAAAGTTAACAAATTCAATAAAAGTGTCACTTTTATAATTTTATTTGACAAAAAAATAACCCAAGTAAATCTTGAAAAATCATCAACCAAAACAAAAGCATAAAGCTTACCTCCAAGACTAGCAACTCTATTAGGACCAAATAAATTCATATAGATGAGTTGAAGGTGTCTAGTAGTACTTAAGATAGTTTATTGATTTGAAAGGGGATTTTGTCAACTTACTCTTTTCGCATTCCTCCTTACATATCATGTCTTTCTTGAAAGGAATATCTGGAAGTCTTCTTACAAGTTTCTTGGTGGCAAATCAGAAAATATTGTCCATATTGGCATGTCCAAGTCTCATGTGCCAAAGCCAACTATCATCATTTTTAGCAACTAAACACATATGATTATTAGTACCTTCGATATTGTTAGTACCTTCGACGAGATAAAATACATAAATGTTTTTTCTTTAATTCCTTCGTATACTTCGGTGCTATTTGTGCTACCATAGATAAAACATTTTTCGTTTGACAAAATTGACACCGTAGCCACTATTAGTGAGATGACTAATATTAAGAAGATTATACTTCAAATTTGTAACAAGAGCATTATTTTTGATACAAGGATAAGGAGGGGAGCCGATGTTACCATGTCCAATGATGTACCCTCTCAAGTTGTTACCGAAGGAGACATTCTTCCTTTTTCATCGATAGTGTTGCAAATAATGTAGTATTACCGGTCATATGCCATGAGCAACCACTATCGAGAATCCACTTACTTTTAGCATGTGAGGGAGGGTTCACCTACAACACACGTTGAAGATGAAGACTTTGGTACCCAAGATTTTATGGGTCCTTGAATGTTAGTCTTAGGAACCCATTTTACCGTTCCCATGTTGACATGAGTTCTAATTTGACATTGAATAGAAGTATCCAAGCATACCACAATAGTGACACATGGTAGGTGTTGCGAATCTGGTAGGAGGTGCGTGAGTGCTTTGAGCATGAAACTTCCTAGCATGGTTTCTATCATTAATGTGTCTATAGTAGAAAGCATGATGTGGTGCAACATTTTGTGACTTCTTCATATAGGTCTTTTTTATTGATTGCATATTTTGACCATGAGGCCGATATGGCGTGTAAGCATAACCTTTGTGTCTCATATTGTGATGTGTGTTTCTTTGATCATGATGTCATGTCACGGTGAGAGTTGTGATACAAGTTAGAGGTGTTTCTATTGCATTTAGCAATAAGAGCAATATACTTAGTTGTGATTGCACCTTTTTGGGAAGCAATAAGAGTTTTGTTTATTGCAATATTATATTCCTCTCTGAGAGTTTGACATTCAACATCTTTCTTTTGTATCTTTTCTAAAGCTTCGTGTAGCTTTTAGTTTAAGAGATTCAATTTCATCGGTGTCGAAAGTCGGGGTCTTCCCTTTGATATCACTAATCACATAAGTGAGTCTTTCTATTTCTTGTTTAAAAACTTCATTCTCTTTTAAAGATTTTCTAAATTTATTTTTCAAAATTTTGTAATCATCATGAAGTTTATGACTAGCATTCTCTAATTCATTATATGTAAGAGAGCTTGTAGAGAAGTCATCAAGTACCTTATTTGAATCTAATGCCATAAGGCAGAGATTTGTGGTATGCCTTGAGTCTTTGACATTGTCAGAGTCGCTATCTTCGCTCTCGTACCAAATACTAGTGTTGGCATACTTCCATGTGGAGGAGCTTCCTTTGCTAGATCTTTCGTATTTGCTTGAGTCCCTCTTCATTATAGGATATTAATTGTTTGTGTCCGGGCTTCTTGCAATTATAGTATAATGGTTCTTCATTATTTTCTCTTTTTTGGCGATTTGCTTTGTTGAATTTCATAAACTTCTTAAAGTGCGTAAGTGAGGGCAATTTCTTTATCATCAGTATCTATCTTTGAAGAGTGCTTGTCCTGGTTGGCCTTCAAGGCGAGAGCTTTTTCTTTTGTTTTCTCTTTCTCCTCTTGTATGGAGGCATCATCTTGATCCTTCATGTCTAACTCGTGTGTCATCAGCTTTCCCATGAGTGTTTCAAGGTTCATGGTAGTAAGATCATTCCCTTCGATGATTATTGTGGCTTTGGGGTTCCAATTCTTGGTAAGTGCTTCGAGTATTTTTTGAATATTTTCATGAGTGGGATATTTCTTACCAAAAGATGAAAGAGGGTTAATCACATCAAAGAATCTAGTGAACATAATGGTGTTTGACTCATCAGGTTTTATTTTAAAGGCTTCATACTCTTGTGTAAGTCTACTAATTTTAGACTCCTTGACTTTACCTTCGTGAGTGACCTCAAAAAGTTTCCATATTTCGTGTGCAGTTTTGTAAGTCGAAATTCTATTGAACTCATTGCTATCAAGAGCGCAATAAAGAGAGTTCATTGCCTTAGCATCTCGACAAGATGCCTTTCTTTCGTTTTCGGTGACTCACTCGATGAGTCTATCTGAGACAACATCTTCAACAACTAATCGAGGTGTTGGGAGACCTTTCATAACACATTCCCAAAGATAGTAATCTAGGGATCTCAGATAAATGCTCATCTGAATTTCCAGTAGGTGTAGTTGGTTCCAATGAATAGAAGAGGTCTTTTCATGGAGTGTCCCTCAGTGTTGTTTAAGTTAGACCTAGGGTTTGTTGCTATTTGATTACTCTAAGAAAGTTAATCCTAAAACTAGAATCCATGCTCTGATACCAATTGTAGGAATCCTAGAGGGGATGAATATGATAATAAAAGCTAACAACACAATTAAGCAATAACAATGCGTAATTAAAAGAAGAGCGAGAAATCAAACACGTGATGTGTCCTGGTAATCTTCTATGAAGGCAGTCCTGCCCCAGAAAATCCTATCCGGCTTTAATTTACTATTTAAACCAAATAGTACACCACGAGCTTTGATCCGAAGACTCGTCAACTTCTTCTTTAACAATGAAGGGTTTGATCTTCAATAATACTTGGAAGATCTAGGTTACAACTCTTGCTCTAATACTTTGGTGGATATCAATCATAAAGCTTGGTAGAGTAAAGGGGTTTTCTTTTGGTAGTTGAGAAAATTTAAGGCTCAAGTGGATGGCTTTGAATGAAGGGGTAGCAAGTCTTTATATACAAAGCCAAGAGAAATAAACCCAAAAGCAACTTTCTGCAGGCAGTCGGAAGATCCGATGGTATTCTGTAAAGTATCGACAAAATTTCGACAACCTACAGTTGTCATGTTCCGATTCCGTAGAATTGATAATCGTCCCCCGGACGTGATGCTGTGCGAGCCTAAGTTGCGCCTCTACATAACTCTATCATAACCCTTTACTTATTTTGTTTTAGGTATCATAAGTCATAAAGAACACATGATAGAGTTATGTAGAGAAATTGAATAACACATTACACGGAAAGAAACTTTCTTTATTGATAATGTACATCAATTACATGAGTCGAGTACAAGTAAAGGGTTGTCGTGCGGGCTTACAACATGAACACAAAATAAGATAGTCATTACATACATTACATCTCTTTACTAGAAACAAAATATAAGTACACCTTTGACAAGAGTCCTTGGCTGGACAAGAAGCTTCAAAAGTTGGGCGCACGAGCTTCTGAAGTTATGTACACGAACGTCGGTCGATGAACAGGGTGAGACGGGCCTTAGCTCCTCGCAGCGTCGCCTTGGCTCGAAGAAACTGTAGAGACGTGGGTCAGCACATTTGAAATGCGCTGGTGAGGGCGACTTAATCCAACGCACCAAAATTGACACGGTATTCGTGTGAGGCATGCAATATTATTATGTTATATTTCTATCTTACCTTAGCCTTAGTTCAATTTACAAGCATACGATAGGAATGAAACAACATAATGAAGTGTGTCACTGATAGGTGACTCTTACCCACGGTCGACTTACCCAACCTACACAATTCTTATCATGTTCTTCCCTGCCAAGAAGACATCGTTAGCTTGAACAGTTTAATCTGATAAAAAGGGTCACTAGCACCAAAAGCCATAGCGGACTTCTAGTAAAACGAAAATCCTTCCAGTCTAGGTAGCTAGCCCGACTGGAGTCCCGTGCTCACCCCGTTCTAGTACGTCAGCACAGCTCCCCCTAGGACGAATCGATTCCGGTGCCCGACAACCGTTCGAGGAACCAAACCTTGTGCACAAGTTGTTCGTGACCACGCGAGTCTAAAAAGTAAGTTAATAAACTAGCATGCAAGACAACATTATCTGAATATCGATATGCAAAAATTTCTAATCGCATAATCTACCTGCCACAAGTTATCGCATTATAAAATCTATACTACTTGTTGCAACAATTATAATGAAGCAGTCCTATGTAAGCAGCAACAAATATACATGTATGACAAGCAAGCAATCATTTTGATCATTTTCTGTTTCTATGTGACAAGCAATGTTATTCAAGATTACTCTTCTTTTATCTCGATTCTCTTTTAGTATGGTATCGTTGATCGAGCATGCGTCAAGAGTCATTTTGTTAAGTGAAGACTTGGTAAGAAGGGTCGAAGCCACTCACTGGTTGGTGAATCGCTGAGAGATCTTTAATGTCCTGCTCGAGCGTCACCTACACGATCATCTGCATTCGCACCAACAAATAATCAATCCTTCTATTCCCTTTCTCTTAGAATTCGATATGAATGCGAAGTTCGAAGAACGCAAGCAATGAAATTCATCAAAAACATTCACGAAAACGCATTTATAAAACCAATAATGAAAACATCAAAACGACAACGGCAAATCAAAAACCAAGCAGCGGAAAGATCTCTCGCAACTCTTGTAAAGAGTGTCCTTCCTCGAGACACGATCCATTGAATATGGAACCTGATTTTGAAGAAACCAATCCATAACCAGGAAAGGATCTTGATTCAATCTGTCCCGATCAACCGATACCGATAGTGTTCTATAGCCGCGCTTCCTGTGCGGGAAGCGAGGCGACATTATAACCAACTAAGAAAAAGTTTCGTCATCGAAATTTCAGAATGAAACCTACCACTAAGAAAACAATGAAGGAAATTTTTCCTTCATCTCGGACTCAAGTTCCCAGGTCGACTCCTCGACCGAATGATTCTTCCAAAGGAACTGAACGAGAGGAACTGCACGATTCCATAGCAGCTTATCCTTCCAGTCCAAGATCTGAATAGGTTCTTCGACATATAACAAGTCTTCCTGCAATTCCAGCTGACTAAAATCTACCACGCGGCTTGGGTCGTGCATGTATTTTCGCAGCTGCGATACATGAAAGATATCGTGCACATCTGACAGTGCTGGTGGTAATGCAATCTGATAGGCAACTGGGACGACTCGCTTGAGAATTTTGAAAGAGCCAACAAATCTTGGACTTCCTTTTTGCTCCAAATCTCGTGACTCGCATGGGCGTTACTTTCAAGAACACGTGGTCACCTTCCATAAGCTCGAGGGGTCGTCGATGGGTGTCGGCGTAACTTTTTCTGTCGACTTTGAGCCACTTTCAATCTCTTTTGGATTAGCCGAATCTTCTGAACAGTCTATTCCACCAGTTTCGGACCAAGAATATGTCGTTCCCCAAATTTATCCCAGCAAATGGGTGGCTTACAGTTCCATCCGTACAGTGCCTCATGCGGTGTCATCTATATGTGGGACTGATAGTAATTGTTGTATGTAAATTCTGCCAACGGTAGATGAACGTCCCAACTTGACTTTAAGTCCATTGCACAGAGTCGTAGCATGTCTTCGAGAATCTGATTTACCCGTTCTATTTGGCCGTCGGTCTGAGGATGATAGGCTGAACTGAACTTCAACTTAGTCCCCATAGTCGACTGAAAGGTACCCCAAAAATACGATAAGAATCGTCGATCTTGATCCAAGACAATCAATATTGGAACTCCATGCATCTCCCCGTCCGGTCTCTGATATTCTGCCTTCACTCTGACAATCCATACATTGCGACACTAAGAGTTCCACATCATTCTTTATGTCGTGCCACCAAAAAGTCGTGCAAAGATTCATGTACATTTTCGGATTGCTAGGATGCATCGCATATCCCATATAATGAGCCTCCGTCAGAATTTCCTTCCGGAGCACCTCATCGTTCGGAACATAGAGCCTTCCAAGTCGCAATGTCCCATCCACGGACTCTGAAAATACGGTGGCCTTTCCTTCTGCTAACTGCCCACGAATTTTCTGTAAGGTCTCATCAGTCCGTTGTCCCGCTTTGATCCTTTCGAGCAAATTCGACTCAAGCTAGAGCTGCGCTAACTGTATGCTCTGACTTCGAACTCTGAACTCGATGCCCATACTTTCAAAGTTCTTCAATGCTATTGACAGTGATCCCACGAATCTACGATTCAATGCGTCCGCCACAACATTTGCCTTGTCCGGTGTGTACGCAATTGTCATGTCGTAATCTTTAATAAGCTCAAGCTATCACCTTTGCCTCAAGTTCAATTCCTTCTGTGTGAAGATATACTTGAGGCTTTTATGATTGGTGAAGATTTCGCAGGACACACCATACAGATAATGTCGTCATAACTTCAACGCAAATACAATAGCTACCAACTCTTAAGTCATGCGTTGGAAAATTTTGCTCATGCGGCTTCAACAGTCTCGAAGCATAAGAGATCACCCTTGCTTTCTGTATTACCATGCACCCCAAGCCCTGACCCGAGGTATCACTGTGGATTTGCAATCCCTCAGTCCCGTCCAGAAGTGCAAGTATCAGGGCCGAAACAAGCTGCTGCTTTATCTCCTGGAAGCAAGTCCCGCAGTCATCTGACCACTCGAATGCAACTCCCTTCTGAGTGATCCGAGTCAAGAGTGATGCAATCTTTGAAAAAAAAATTACAAACCGTCTGTAATATCCTGCCAACCCGAGGAAGCTCCGAATTTCACTAGCGGACGTGGGTCATGTCCAATCAACAATAGCTTCGACTTTATTTGGATCGACTGCAATGCCTTCTGTAGAAATAACATGCCCAAGAAACGATACAATGCTTTGCCAAAATTCACACTTACTCAGTTTCGCATATAGCTGGTTTTCTCGAAGGGTCTGAAGCATGGTTCGCAAATGCTCCCTGAGCGCCACCTGAGCTGTCCGAGCTGCTCTGGTTAGCCATTATTATAAAAGAGAATAACTCACATCAGTCTCATAAAGTATTATGGACTCATTGTATGGAACTTATCTCATTTTGTAATACGAGATCAAGGATTCGACTCAAGGAGACTAGACCCAAGGAAGTGAAGCCGTGCTCTGATACTAAAATGTAATGTCCCGATTATGTAGAATCGATAGTCGTCCCCCGGGCGTGATGCCGTGCGAGCCTAAGTTGCATCTCACACAAGGCATATTCATTTGTTTTAGGTATCATAAGTCATAAAGAGCACATGACAGAGTTATGTAGAGAAATTGAATAACATATTGCACGGAATGAAACTTTTTTATTGATAATGTACATCAATTACATGAGTCGAGTACAAGTAAAGGGTTGTTGCGCGGGCTTACAACAGGAACAAAAAATGAGATAGTCGTTCCATATATTACTTTCCTTTACTAGAAACAAAATGTAAGTACACATTTGACAAGTCCTTGGCTGCACAAGAAGCTCCAAAATTTGGGCGCACGAGCTTCTGAAGTTACGTACACGAGCGTCGGTCGATGAACAGGATGAGACAGGCCTTAGCTCCTCGCAGCGTCGCCTTGGCTCGAAGAACCTGTAGAGACGTGGGTCATCACATTTGAAATGTGTTGGTGAGGACGAGTTAACCCAACCCACAAAAATCGACACGGTATTCATGTGAAGCATGCAATATTATTATGTGATCTTTCTATCTTGCCTTAGTTCACTTTATAAGCATACGATAGGAATGAAACAACATAATAAAGTGTGTCACCGAGAGGTGACTCTTACCCACGGTGGACTTATCTAACCTGCACAATTCTTACCATGTTCTTCCCTGCCAAGAAGACATCGTTAGCTTAAACAGTTTAAACTGATACAAAAGGTCATTGACACCACAAGTCATAGTAGATTTCTAGTGAGACGGCGATCCTTCCAGTCAAGGTAGCTAGTCCGACTGGAGTCCCGTGCTCACCCTGTGCTAGTACGTCCGCACAGCTCCCCCTAGGACGAATCGATTTCGGTGCCCCGACAACAGTTTGAGGAACCAAACCTTGTGCACAAGTCCGTGACCACACGAGTCTAAATACTAAGTCAATAAATTAGCATGCAAGACAACATTATCTGAACATCGATATGCAAAATTTTCTAATCCATTAGTCTATATGCCACAAGTTATCGTATTGTAAAATCTATACTACTTGTTGAAACAATTATAATGAAGCAGTTCTCTGTAAGCAACAACAGATATACATGTATAACAAGCAAGCAAGCATTCAATCATTTTGATCATTTTCCGTCTCTATGTGACAAGCAATGTTATTCAAGACTATTCTTTTATCTGGATTCTCCTTTATTATGGTATCGTTAATCGAGCACGCGTCAAGAGAATCATTTTGTTAAGTGTGAAGACTTGAAAAGAAGGATCAAAGCCACTCACTGGTTTGTGAATCGCTGCGAGAGATCTTTAATGTCCCGGAGCATCGCCTACACGATCACCTGCATTCGCACCAACAAATGAACAATCATTTTATTCTCTTTCTCTCAAAATTCAATATGAATGCGAAGTTCGAAGAACGCAAGCAATGAAATTCATCAAAAATATTCACGAAAACGCATTCATAAAACCAACAACAAAAGCAGCAAAACAACGAAAACGGCAAATCGAAAACCAAGCAGCGAAAAGGTCTCTCGCGACTCTTGTAAAGAAAGTCCTTCCTTGAGATACGATCGACTGAATATAGGACATGATTCTGAAGAAACCAATCCATAACGAGGAAATGATCTTGATTCAATCAGACTCGATCAACCGATATCGATAGTGTTCCATAACTGTGCTTCCCGTACGGGGAGCGGGGCACTACAACGGTAACGACTATAAATATAGCCGTTTGATACATGTCACGCTCCAGTCCCATAATACGTAGGACCAGAGTACGTGGCAATGACCAGCTACGTAATCAAGTGGACTCTATCTCAACTCGAATACGTATACGCTGTCTATACTATGATATCATTTCTAATATGGCATGTCAACTATATCTTAATCCACACAAAGAATAAGTAACAAGAATGAACAATATGTAAGACAGCCGGCCGCCCTGTAATACACGTACGAACAAGCTTGAGAATAAAATAAAGCTTGCAAAACTAGGCTATACAGTAGAATAAGTTAGTAAGAACAATATATATATATATATATATATATATATATATACGAAAGATATGATACAAGTACCTAATCATGATACCTACATAAGATAGGCACCAGCAACTCCGGATGAACTCAATGACAATCAACGCCACTAATCTGGAAAGGAACCAGGTTTTCAGAGGTACGTAACAAGATACATAGAAACATGCTAAATTGAATACAGTAAAACATACATAGAGAATAAACAAAAAATATACAAGTACACTGTACTAGATAACCTATGTGAAAATGCATATCGAGGACAACTCATGAATTCACACATACTATCAATCGACATACTGCATAGGTGGCGACCATCGTAACACCATCAATGGACATACTGCAAGGGTAGAGACCATTGTAACACCATCAATCGACATACCGCAATGGTAGCGACCATCGCGACACAACTACCATAGTGCGTTCAGTTACTACTGTTTACCGGATTAGGTATAGCCCATACACCTACTGACTATCCTCCCCTCCCATGAAACTATATGTCAGGTATGTGTCAACAGGTACAATATATAACCATGAATGAAAAAAAAAATATATACTAAATATACGAAAATATAATGAATATGCAAAATATTGTAAACAATTTGGCAATGCATACTTGTCTGGAGGTGGTTTGGTGATGTAACGATGTCCAGACAACAAACACAAGGAAGCAAGAAATGAGAATGCGAAACAAACGTCTACGGATGCTGAAATAAGCATCAACATTTCTGGAATAAGTAAGATAGTTAGAAAACACTACACTTTCGTCCAATATGGACACAGGGGTAAAAACGATAATTTCGGGTCAACGCGGGGTCCACATGTGATCCACTTTGCACCAAAATACGTGTTAGAATTAATGGTCTCTAAATTGGATATTATAGGTCAAACGAAGCCTAAACGACGATACAAACTCAACCGTATGTCCAGTTTTGAATTCCAATGAGTCGATCACAAAATCGTTCGTCAAGTCGAATCTTAGGGCTCACGAAACGGTGATTCGTCGACTGTCTCCGAATCGGACAAAACTCGGGTCACAGGATAAGTCAAACTCTGCGAGTCCAGTGGCACAAGTTTCGTTGCGATCCGATGAGCGAGCACAAACTAATTGGATAATTTACAAAAAAAGCCGATACGGGGACTTTCGAAGGATACGGGTCGAATTCATCTCGTACACGCAACCAATTCGAATTCCGTAAAAGCCCACAGGTCTACGTTTACGTTACGCACCTTTCGATGCAATCCTTATGTGACGGGATCGTTCGGTTTGTCGGGACAAATTTCGTATCGACGATTTTTAATATTTTTAAAACAAGTTTTTCGTGATTTTCTACGTAGGTTTTACTGTAGAATTAATGTTCCATAAATTGCAAACAATATATGAATACGAAGCTGGTTAGGTTGTCTACAGGCCTGTTCAGGTGGATTTCAAAAATACCTAATATCCTAGCGGGAATCATCGCATCAAGTTGGAATTTTCAATACGAAAACTGTCAATAAAGTTAATGTATTTCAGTCAGTTTTTCGGGTTTTGTACCTAGGTTTTCACTGATTAAAACATCATATTAATTCCAGAAAACCAAAATTTCTTTGAAAGGGTTTAGTAGGCTGCTCAGAAAACTTTACGGATAGAAAAACGGTTGAGTATAATGGAAGATATAGGAAGATGAGCAAGGGTACCTGGCTGCTTTGTGCGGCTGAAAGAAATTCGCTTCTCGGGGTTGCTGCGCTCACTCTGACGACTCTCCGGCGTGTGCAGGTGATTTTTCAGGTGCGGGAGACGTCGGGGAATCTCCAGGAATTTTTTGTTTCGCGTTTGGTGGTGTATACGACTGTGGGGAGGAGAAATAGTGCTTTGGTCTCAGCTTTTATACTTGGGGTTTCCTCTAAGTTCTACTAGGGTTTGGGTTGGTTAGGTTTCATTTGGAAGAGGGTTAGACTAAGTTTCCAGAAAATTTTGTTTCATCGAATTTAGATATGATTTGACTAGGTTTTGATCTAGTTAAAAATAGGGTTTTCATATGTTTTGGGTTCAGCGGCTCATAGGGGCGGGCGGCCTGGGTTCAGCTGGTTTGGGGGGAGGAAATCATCTCGCGAGATTTTCAATATCTCATGTCTTTGTTTTCTTTTTTCCTTTATCTTTTCTTTTCTTTTCTATTTCCTTTTCTAATTCTTAGTTCCTTTTCTAATTCTCTTTATGCATGGAAAATATGTAAAAAAAAAATCACTATTTTATTATTATTGTTATTTATTTATTTATTATTATTTACACTCTTTAACTACAATATCACTTTAGAAAATTATGTTAATTTCCCAAAATTCTAGAAAAATCAGAATAATGATTCTTTTATTTTAGTACCACTTATTTGCTATTATTATTTATTTTAATTATAAAATTATATTTTATATTTTTGAGGAGTTTTACAGCATTTAATGTCCTGGTTTCAAACAGTTGGATTTGAATTTAAAACTGCCAACTGTACTAATCTGATTATCCGACGGTGATCCGCGGTATTTCGACGGATGGTCCGAATGATCACTGAAAAATCTACTGTGACATATAGGATTATCTGGCGATGATTCGCGGTATTCCGACGGATGATCCGAATGATCACAAAAAAAATTTACTATGACATATCGGATTATCCGACGGAAATCCGCGGCATACCGACGGAAATCCGGATCCTTTAAACAAAGTTTCCAATGGTGTTAAACTATCCTAGATTTTGTTTTTGTCATCCATGACTTGTGTGTACAATAGGTCCTAGACACTTATTACAGACTCATGAAGACTTAGAGGAGCACGACCTTTTACTTGGGTCTTCAAGCATCGTCTTGAGTCTTTAGGAAAGTTAGAACATGATAGGTCTTGAACCGTTTATAAAGGAAGTTTTGCGTCTTAACGTGGGTTCGAAGTAGTCTGCATGAGAGTTAGTCTAAAATCAGTACGAGAGTTAATTATAACATTTTACCAAAATCAGTAATGTGCCAACAATCTTCTCCATTTTGATAATTGACAAAAGTACGATTTTGGGAGATAGCTCCCCCTAAATCTAACAAACCTCCCCCTCGATAAGATTTCTCCTCCTTTGTCATTTATACAAAATGCTCAGAAGGTTCTACAAAAAGAGCTAAACAGAGCAGACTATAATGGATTAACAGATATTGGCAAAAGAATCATGAAAAACATAGAGTTTAATCAGATAAAGATAGCATAGGTTTTCATAGATAATACGGCACATGGGGAGACAAAAGACTACGACATGTCCGCAAGGACAAACTAAACATAACTTGTCCCCACCGGGACGCACAAACCCAGATACCAACAAGTCCCTGCCGGGACGCAAACAACCAGAAAACATAGGAAAAGACTATTGTCACACAACCAAACTAGCAAACACATGACACCACAAACATAGAAACTGACCCACCACTACCACACGTGACCACTACTAAGCATCAGGAGTATTGGGAGCATCATCGTCACCAGTCGGAGGAGGCAAAAACGCACCATAAAGATGAATGCCATCAGGGTACATAAACCCATAGACATTTGGATCTTCAAAACGAGGATCGGCGAAGTCTGGATGGGGCTCCCTTGGATTGACAGTAGGGGTCCCGTTTAAGAAAACAACTGAATATAGTAGGCTTGATCCATAAAGGCATGATCAATGAGGATGTCGAGCCCCCTTGTGTTGGCAGAAATGCGAGCCTCAGTAGAAACAGCTAAAGCATTCAGCCGACGATCAATATAACGGCTAGCCTCTGGGGGAAAAAAGGTTGGTTGTAGGAGCTGGAGAGGAGGATGATGGACTGCATGCGGGAGGTTGGGTGGAGGAAGATGGTTTAGAGGAAGTGGAGGCATGGAGAGGCCGAGCTTTGGCTTTGGCAAGGGGAGTTAGTTTGGTATCCTTGGGACTGTTTGTGAGATCAACCCCGTTGGCTTCGAGGATCATGGTGATATACATGTTATAAAGGAGAGGGCAATGGGTAGAGTTCCGGATGTTGATCATGGTAGAAATCGTTAATTTTGCTAGGAAAAAAGGCTGCTTGGTGAGCTGGTAATACATGGCAACGAGTACGTCGGTAGTAACATTGCCCATGTTATCTTGCTTGGGAGTGATGGTGTGACAGAGAATCAAATGCAGGTTATGGAAGAAAGGATTGAGATCTTTGTCGACAGGTTTGAGGACAACAGGGCTATCGCAGATGATAAACATGAACCCCTCATAGGAGCAGTCACCGGCAATGCGCATGTTGTCGAGAGTGGAAAGCTGCTGAAGGTTGGTCTTTTCTGAGACGCCGAGGATGGAGGCTATGGAGGAAGCAGTGACGATGAACATGATCCCGCCCACTTTCGTCTCGAACTTGTTGCGGCCAGCGCTTGGGACCGTGTTGCAATAGAACATACAAATATCATATGGATAAATGTCAACATGGCGTTCAAGAAGCTCCGCAAGGCCGGCATCTTCGAAAGTTTCCCGATGGACGGAAAAGTTCTGGAAGGCTATTGGTTTGCCGGGACATATAGGGTAGTTATAGAGGAAGGCGAACCAGTCGCGGGAGTGTTGAGCCGATTTGAAGATGGTTGGATTTTAGCCATGGGTGGTTGCTGCCGGGGCATATAAGTGTAGCCTAATGGCTTTTTGTACATTAATTTCTAATAAATGTACTAATTAGTACAAAGTTTTAATTATTAATTTAACTTAGTATCAAATTTGGATGGATTAGTTAAATATGGAATGTGTCGTTAAATAACTAGCTAGGAAGTACGTGCCCTCCAAAAATCTGGACCTTGTTGTTAATGCATATCGGGAACGTATCAGACACACCAAGGATACTCCAAAATATAATGTACTTTTTCACAATACTAATATTATTTAGCATATTATCATTAGATAATATTTTTTTGGTAATATGCATAAATTAAAAAAAGTACAATTTTTTTTAATTAAGGTTATCAGTAATTACTTATTAAAAAGAATAAATCAATTAATGAATTCATTTTTGGGATGATATTAATTTTCAATATTTAAATTAAAAAGTTAAATAATAGTATTAATAAATAATTATTAACTTTGTTAAAAAATTATTAACTTTGTTAGCTAATTAATTATTTTTATTATTGTTATTGTACTTTTTTTCTTACCACATCTTTCATAGCCATCCAAATACTGAAAGTGTGAATTTGACGACTTTCAAGTTACAAAATATGACCTATCCAAACATTAAAAGTCACTTTCAACAAACAAGAACTAATATGTGTCACGTTCCGTTTCCGCAGATTCGATTGTCGCCACCTGACGTGATGCCGTACGAGCCTAAGTTGCGCTCGTACAAGGCATAGTCGTGCGACATGTAGGTATCAAAATTATGTATAGAGCACAACAACAGAGTTACGTAGAGATGTTGAATAACACATGGCACAAAATTTAATGTTTCTTTCATTGATAATGTACATCAGTTAAATAAGTTTTTGAGTACAAGTAAAGGGTGTCGTCCGGACTTACAACATGAATGCAAAATAATATAGTCGTTCCATACATCATATCCCTTTACTAAAAATAAAAGATATAAACACCTTCAGTGAGAGCCTCCACTGCAACAAGAAGCTTCGAAAGTTATGTACACGAACGTCGGTTGATGGACAAGATGAGATTGGCCTTATCTCCTTGCAAGGTCGTCTTTGCTCGCAGAACCTGTAGAGATGTGGGTCAGTATATTTGAAATGCGTTGACGAGGGCGAGTTACCCCAACTCACCAAATCAACACTATATTCATGTGAAACATACAATATTATTTGGTGATCTTTCTATTTTGCTTAGTTCAATTTACAAGCATACGATAGAAATAGAAACAACATAATAATGTGTCACCGAACGGTGACTCTTACCCACGGCCGACTTATCCATCCTGCACAAAGTCTTACCATGTTCTTCCCTGTGGAGTAGACATTGTTAGCTCGATATTTCAAATATATTAGGGTTACTGTCTCTACAAGCCATTCTGGACTATAGTCGGATTAGACGGCGATCATTTCAGCGCGGATAGCGAGCCCCGCTGAAAGTTTCTGAATCACCCGTGCTAGTCGCTAGTACAACTATCCATGTTCCCCCAAGGACGAATCGGTTCCAGTGCTCCGGCGACCGTTCGAGGAACCATACCTTTGTGCACAAGTTGTCCATAACCATGCAATATCTAAGAAACTAAGTTACTAAACAAAGCATGCAAGACAACAAAGATTGATTGTAACTACGCAACAATTCTTGATAGCATAGTCTACCTGCCTCAAGTTATCGTATTGTAGAATCCGTACTACTCGTTGCACAGTTATAGATGATTCAGTTCTAGCTACAACCGAAGCATGATATACATTTATAGTGGACAAACACGCAATAGTGCGACCATTCCATGTTTCTATGTGACAAGCAACAAGTATTCGAGTACTCTTTTTTATCTAGATTCTTTTTATTAAAGTATCATTGTTCGGAACACGTAGCTAGAGTCCTTTTGATTAATGTGAAGACTTGGAAAGAAGGGTCAAAGCCACTCACAAGTTGGTGAATTGCTGAAAGAGAGAGAGAGAGAGAGAGAGAGAGAGAGAGATATCTTTAACGTTCCACTCGAGCTTTGCCTACATGGCCACCTGCATTTTCACCAACAGAGGATCAATACATTCTCTTCTCTTTCTCTCAGAATTCGATATGAATGCGAAGTTCGAAGAACGCAAGCAATGAAATCCATCGAAAACATTCACGAAAAAGTTTTCATAAAACCAATAGCGAAAGCATCAACAAAACGACAGCGAAAACGACAACGAAAACAAGCAATGGAAAGGTCCCTCTTGACCCTTATATAGTCCTTCCACGAGACACGATCCACTGAATATGGAACATATTTTCGAAGAAACCAATTCATAACGAGGAAATGATCTTGATTCAATCTGTCCCGATCAACCGATACCGACAGTGTTCCATAATAGTGCTCCCCGTTTGTAGTAAGTCATTTATGGCTAACTAAGTTTAATTAGACATAATGAATAGTTACAGTTTTTTTATATTGCTTCTAGACCCATATTTCTTTCCTTGTGCATCATCATCATATATATATATATATATATATATATATATATATATATATATATATATATATAGGACCTCCTTGGCAATTGTAGGGATAGCGATTATGAGGTATTTTTAGAGTACCCGTTATGAGCGATTATGAGATGTCCGATTTTGGGAGATTTTAAATGGCGACTTTTAAACTAGTCCATCCCATCCTTAGTAATTCATTAACGAGCGGTTCTGAAACTTTTTCACGAATAAAATTACCTTTATGTCCATATATAAACAAAACCTGTCCCAAAGTTTTATTTATGATGCCAAAGTTTGTTTGATTTTGTGAATGAATATTCAACTGATTCAGTAAAGAATTTAGTGGGTCTATTACTTGTACTTTTTTTGTTACAAGTCTAGTTGGAATATTATTCATCGTGTCAGGAAAAAAAGAGAAGGTCAAATTGCATATATATATATATATATATGTTATGTTTTTTTATGTACTATTTTTTATTTGGTTGTGTTTTGTATAGACGATTGTATATAATATTTCAAGAATGAAGAAGTATAAGAGAAACACAGATGGGAAAGAAAAAATAGGGTAGGGTATGAGTACTTATAATTATATATTTTCGATGAGAATATAAATAGAATAAAATAATGAAACCCCTCAAAATCCACTGATTGATGGGTATTTATAAATATACCCAAAATTACATTACACCGGTTTTGGAGGATTTTTTAGCCAACCAAAATCAGTGCCTCAAAAAAATTAACAAGCAGGGGTTTTCATAAACGGTCGGTTCAAAAACACTCCAAATTCGGTGAAAACACCATTACCAAGCATACCCTAATTGATATTTTTCTCTTATTTCCAAGGTTGTGGATTCAAGTACCCTAATGGATTTGCAAGGATTCTAGTTCTGCTCATAATTTCAAGCAATAAAGGTGTCGACTTTGGCTGATGTATTGTCCCTACCCGATGACGCTTACGCGCCAACTTCGATAACCAACTTTGACAACCTTGTATTGAATCTGTATCTGATAGCATTTTCGACGATGAAGTTGTTGAGAAGCATGCATTACCTCTAAATCTTCTCAACACTTATTCATGTTGGGGATATATGGCCTAAGTGATTTAATATGGATGGATTTCTTTAGTCCCACGTCGAATAAGAGCATGGTAGTCAAAGGCACTCGGGCGCATCTTGCACCTTACTAGGCGAGGCGCCTTTCTCCAGGCACACATAATTCCACCTTTCAGCAAGGCATAACTAAGAAAAGGCGTGTCTAGACGTGCCTTATATTTTTTTATAAAAAAATTTGAGGCAGGAATATAGCCCTTACTTCATATGGGAGGGAGGTTGCTATTTTCACGGTTGCCAAAATCGGCTACAGTTGAACTGGAAAAACTAGAATTTACTAAAAGCTTTGTAGGTAGAATACAAATTTTTGTTAGTTCTGTTAAAGCTACTGCTATTGTTGCTCTGCTAGTTCACTTGGTTATGTTTAACTTTAACATATTTTTGTTAATTTTAATGTATTATTTGGTTTTTTTGTCTTATATTACTAATTTATTTATTTATGTATATATTTTTTATTTTTGCATGTCGTTTCGCTCGGACGTCCGCCTTAAGTGTACCTTGCGCCTCGGACGATATGTAAACCTTTTGCGCCTCGAGTGCGCCTTTCGCCTTTGACAACTTTAAATAAGAAAGAGCACCCTCCTTTGTATAAAGTGCTCAACTTTTGTAGGTAAATAGATTTTGTGGGGGATAGGCCCCAACCCATGCAACCCGCGAGCGGATGCACGGTTTAATGTGCGTTTTATTAGTTGCGCAATTAGCGCTTAGTACGCTTGCGCGCTACAGATCGGATAAATGGTAAATGGTAAATGGTAATTCTTTCGCCTTTTATTTTTCTTGTTTGCTCTGCAAGCCTGGTAGTACTGTGTTGCGCCGCGTGTTTGCTGGCTGAGCCTCGAGTTTGCTGAAGGACCGCGAGTTTGCTGGATTACCATAGAGCGGTTCCAGTCTTCCGTGGGTTCTTGGAATTCTACATCCACGATTTCCATGTAATTTTGTTACGAGATTAGTAGATGGTTACGTGATATGGGTTATAAAACATGCTTTCTGTTCTTGTTTTCTAACGGAGAAAAATCATAGAAAGGAGAACTCGAAAACCTACCAACATTAAATTTCTTTCCTCCGTTCATCTTCTCTATCGGACAAGGCTAATTGATCGATCTTTGGATTTGCCACCGGGTACACGGTGTCGTGAGTCATCTGTATTCGTTGTATATCGGTAGTAGATCGCCATCTTCCTACTGCACTGTTGTGCGGTGAAAAAAACTATTCTAAGAACAGTGTCTGTAACGTACCTTGAATTCTCAATACT
Source organism: Iris macrosiphon (assembly GCA_036927795.1). NCBI lineage: Eukaryota > Viridiplantae > Streptophyta > Magnoliopsida > Asparagales > Iridaceae > Iris > Iris macrosiphon. The sequence continues at coordinate 21,900,415 of JAYESA010000006.1, read as the reverse complement.
TTCAGTTCTTTAATTCTAGTTTTTGTGGTTTACTCTTTGTATTGTTTAAGGATAATATTTTTTTAGGGTTAATTAGAGTTTAGACCATGGATTTTATACAAGCTTAGAATTTAAGCCCTGAATTGTCCAATTAGAAAGTTTAGATCCTGGATTTTTATTTTTTGGTTTATTTTTTACATTATACACCCCCCCCTCCCCTGCTTGACAATGAAACCTTCTTATATAGACTAGGGAGGGTATAATGGAAAAAATGAAAATAAAAATAAAAATTTAGGGTCTAAACTCTAATTAGCCCTATCTTTAACAATCTTAGAATATATTTCTGCTGCTTTCATTATTCCTTATCGCATAATGGCCATGGTAGATAAATTGCCAACAAATATTCATAACTCCTCTAAACCGGAGAAGTTTGATGGTCGGAACTTTAAAAGGCGGCAACGTAGGATAACCTACTGACTAACATGCACGAAGCTTGCTAAGGTTCTGAAATAACCAGACATCTCATGACCATAGTTTAAAGTATCGGCCGATACCGATCCGATACGGCCGATACCGATACAGTTTGGCATGTCCCGATCCGATACCGACCGATACCCGATACTGACCGATACCGACATTAGAGGTCTCTTTTCCAGTCAATTCGCCAAAAAATTTGAATTAAAAAGACCAATTAGAAAGGATGTAAAAGCATAGTAAGGTTGTAAAAACATATAAAAGAGGAAAACTTATCTATCGCATATAAATCAATCGACAAGGATGACTACTATTTCATTCAATATCAAAAATACTAAGAAACAATACTGAAAATACTTTAAATTATGCATAAATGTATAAAATATATTCTCTAAAATGTTAATAATTTACTAATAGTTGTTTGCTTTCCGATACCAAAAAATCTGATACTCCGATCCGAAACCGCCGATACTACCGATACCGCCGATCCCGATACTCATAGGAATGGTCCGATTCCGATACCGATACTTTGAACCTTGCTCATGACTTGCATGAACCTGCTAAAACATTTGAATTAGAGGCCTATAATGAGAAATTTTTTACCTGTCATTGTAAAATTCTTAGCTTCCTGTCCGACACGTTATATGACATATATTGCACGACTACCACATCCAGAAAATTTTGTTAAGCACTCGATAAGAAATACTCCAATTGAAGGTTTTTAGAAATCTATGATGTAGATAGGTTTTTAAAATTTAAAATGGTAGAGCTAGTAACAAGCCTGGACTTTATCCAAATAGAATAGAATAGAATAGAATATAATCCACATCTCAATGCCAAATCTGGTTGGTGGCGGGGTTCGCCATACCACGGCTTATGCTTCTCGTGTACACACACCAAGGATGACGGGTGTGTGTCTCAATGTCCTCATCACCTAGTAGTGAAATAGACACCAAATGGGAATGAAGCATCTAGGTATCAAGCATCCATGTATCAAGCATCCAGGTGTTCTTGTCCATGTAAATAAAAGAATGATCAGCTGAAACCAATTTAATAGACATACCCAGGTCTTGCATGTAATAAGAAAGGTACTGCTTTTGCACATATGCTAAATTTACTTGGTTGCCTCATTATTAACAATTTATGCAAATGGTTAATATATCTAGAGTGTTCAGTAACATAGTTCTAGAGTGTTCAAAATTTATGCATTTATTTCTAGAGTGTTCAGTAACACAAATGCCATTTATGCAAATTGTTAATATATCTAGAGTGTTCAGTAACACAGTTCTAAAACATTGTAAGATTAGATGGTGATGTATGAATCTTTAGATTGATAGTTGTTTGTCTTCATCCGTCTCTCGATTAAGCTTGATACTTATTTCTAAACCAAGAGGGAGCAATATGGCCTTTTGCTCCCATTTAGATGGGAGAACTCTCTTACTTTCACTTGGGCATAATATGGCCTTTTGCTCTCATCTTTGTGGGAAATACAACTCTATTGACATCTTTTTGTCGACTATTTTCTTGCGAAACTAGTAAAAATGGTAATTCTCATTTAGTTGAGTGGAATAAACTGAGGGAGCAATAAACAGGACGTATTCTAGTTTTAGTAATCTTTCTTTGGGTATTGTCCAGTTTGACACAACCAAAAATCAATTCTTAGGTGCTAGCAATGGGTTCATGATTAAATTTTGGGACTGTAGAAGCATAAAAATTAGAAAGTAAAAATTTCCCGCAGGAAGGATCTTCCAGCGTGAAGAGCTTCCCCGCGAGAGCTTTTCTCCCACATGAAGAGTTTTCACGCATGAATCACCCTCCAGAGTGACGAGTTTTCATGCAAGAACGACCTTCCAGCGTGAAAAGTCTCCCTGCAAGAGCCTCCTTTCAGTGAAAAGGATTTTCTCGCGAGAGTTTCCTTCCAGCGAGAAGGTCTTCCCCGTGCGAGCTTCCCTCCAGCATGAAGGTGCTCCCCGCTAGAGCGTTCTTCTTGCGGGATTGCAACAGTCGCATTTAATGCATCGTTTGCGCATCTATCAAGGCGACAATTGCGGAGTACGAGGAGGTACAACAGTGAACGTGGGATACTGGCGGAATTTGAAGCACCTCAGTAATAGTTGTCATTGTCATGACGTCATCATGCGGAAGCACCTCAGCAACAGTCGCATTGAAGCAAATCCTGCCATGTAGCAGAACGTACCTTAATCCCCGCGGGAGCACGCCTTAATCCTCACTTGGACGTGCGTAAGTGCAGCTACGTGGCAGGATTTGTTTAACCTTCGCGTGAACGTACAAAAACATGCCTTGATCTCCGCAGTAACATGGGCCACGTGGCAGGATTTGCTTGATCCTCGCATGAACGTGGGCAAACATGGCTCAGCATGAAGCCAAGAACCGCGGGACAATACATCCCGCTGAAATTCAGCCGTTAACCGTTTTTGAGACTTTTTCAATAAATAGTCTCAATTTTTGTGTACTATGCACAATATACACACCCTAGCAATCACCCTATGAGCAACAATATACTTGTTTGCAAGAGCACTCTTCCCAACAATGTTTGTGCGCATCGAGAGCTCCCGAAAGTTCATCGGATTGTCAACGAAGTAAAGGAACCATGTTCCGATTCGATATCCATTTCTACACTCTCCAGAATCTCGAAAGCTTGCACTTAGAATTCTTGTGTAATTACATTTTTTTGTTGTTGTAATAGAATTCTTAAGTTGTTTACAAGTTATAAAAGTTTTCTTTAAAAGAATTGTACTTTCTTTTCTATACGTAAACAGGGACATGGATAATGCTAATTTGCTGACAACTTCAGATGCAGAGGGTGGATTGCCTGTGAGTGCAGTGATTCTTATTTGGTCATCCTTTTCTGATTGCTTTTTCCTCGCCTAAGTGACCTGGATTATGTCATCTTGTTTCTTTATTACAGGCAAGTCCTCGATTGAGATTTAACAAGGGTCGGTCATTGTTTGCGGTTACCACGAGTGAAAGTAGAATCAAGATTCTAGCAAACAATGATGGACAAAGAATGGTGAGAGTGATGGACAGCAGGGCATTTGAGGGCTCCCGAAGTTCATCTCAACAAATTAACTCTAAAATAAGAACTTGCATATCTATTTTTATGAAGTTTTTATTTACAATATGAATTGCAAGAACTTGTTACAACATGCAGATTATTGATGCACACAAAGAGATGATGTAATGACTTCTCAGAAGTTGGGAATACTGCTTTGGACTTGTCTAATTTAAAATGAGTCTTTAAACGATCTATATTTGTTGATATTCTGATACTTCTCTTTTAAGAAAAAGACTGCTGCCCCCTCACCAAGTTTCTCACCTTGGAACCTGTTGATATGGTATGTTGGGTGTCATATTTAAGTATAGTATAAGCACATGGGAATATCCTGAGGACATATTTGGGATGCCAGAATATGTCACAGGATATTCCATTATGAGATTATTGTCATAATGATTGAGATCATTGTATTAATGACTGTAAGGCTATATAATGCCAATGAGACAATCAATAAAATTATCAACTAATTTCAACATGGTATCAGAGCCAAGTTTCCACAAACCCTAGCCGTCACCAAGCTTCCACAAACCCACAGGAGGATTTTCTAGATCTCCTCCACCGAACTCTTCCACGTCACCAAGCTTCTCTTCTCCGTCCTTCGCAGGCCGCCCTTCGCTGTTGCTGCCCCGTCCCGCTACTGCTGCGGCTACTACTGCTGCGGCTGCTGCTGCGACGGCGGCTGTGACATGCGTGCTGCCGCCTCCTCCGCACCAGCACGAGACAGCGCCTAATAGGGATGCCTAGATCTGAAAAAAGGGGGGACATGTTCGGATCTAGGAGCGGACGACGAGGACGAGCGTGAGTCGTGGAGCGGGTGTGACGTGATTGGATAGACGACGCATCGATGGAGGAGATCATTAAGAAGCTAGATTCTGCAGAGGTGGCGACGTTGATGAAGTTGTTGACGATGTCGGCTGGTGAGAACACGACACGAACGTCGTCGGAGTTGAAGCTTCCCTCCATCGATCTGAAATTAGATGGACCAGCCACCTATCTGAGTTGGTCACGGCGGGTGAGAAGAACCCTCGCAGGAAAAAACATGGAGGGGTTCCTGACGGGCGAGACGACAGAGCCGGACGAGGGCTCGACAGGACGCGATGAGTGGAAGTCCACTCATATGGTGATCTACATCTGGCTTCTCAACTCCTTAGTCCAGTCTATTGCCGCCACAGTAGACGGTATTGAGATGGTGAAAGATGTGTGGGAGAAGTTGAGAAGGACCTATGATGGTGTGGGGAACAACTTACGGGTCTTCCAGATAAAGGGGGAGATTAATGACACCGTACAGGGAGAGAAGACTGTGCAGGAGTATACCACGGAGTTGGAGCGTCTGTGGTTGGATTATGATCACTCCTCAGATCGAGCGAGCTGCGGGGACCCTAAGTGTAAGGAGAGACAGGTGTGTCTGCAGGAGAGGACGATGAAGTTCCTCAAAGGGCTGACTGCAGCTTTCGCACAGAGGACGGCCCTACTTCTAGCCCAACCAAAGATCCCTAGCCTTGAGGAGGCTATCTCAGCCATGATCCAGGAGGAGACACGCATCAGGCTGCAAGCCGGGACAGGTGGTCCCCCCGAAGCAAAGTCAGCACTAGCGATCACCAGCTCAGGTAACACAGGATCTAAGGGAGAGCCCTGGCAGCATAACCGGCAGTGCTACAACTGTGGGGAGATGGGTCATCATCGGTATGCTTGTACCAAACCACCTAGGGAGGGAGATTCAGGTGGTGGACGAGGACCGTTCGGCGGACGAGGATATAATGGAGGACGTGGTCGTGGTCGAGGGGGTAGACGAGGCGGCCGAGGAGGTTATCGGGCGAACCTCCTGATATCAGAAGGGAACGGAGAAGCTGATGGCACCTTTACTGTGGAGGACCAAATATGTCCTCAGGATATTCCCATGTGCTTATACTATACTTAAATATGACACCCAACATACCATATCAACACTCCCCCTCAAGATGGGTGAAAGATATTCACTAAGCCCATCTTGTCACATCCTCTAATCATGCTCACTGAGGCGAGTCCCTTGGTTAGTCCATCTGCTACTTGATCCCTGGTTGGAACATGGCCAAGCTCCAGTAATCCACTATCCAACTTCTCTTTGATGAAGAATCTATCAATCTCGATGTGTTTGGTCCTGTCATGCTGTACTGGATTGTTGGCGATACTAATAGCTGACTGATTGTCACACCACAGCTTCATCTTGGCTCCTTGATCCAGCTTCAGCTCCACCAGCATATTCTTCAACCATAGCAGCTCTGCAACTCCCAAGGCCATAGCTTTGTACTCTGCTTCAGCTGTCGATCTGGCCACCACAGACTGTTTCTTACTCCTCCAGGAGACCAAGTTACCTCCTACAAATATGCAATATCCCGAGGTAGACCTCCTGTCATCAGCACAACTAGCCCAGTCAGAATCACAGTAGCCCTCGATGCTCACGTGATTGTTCTTCCTGAATATTAGTCCCTTCCCGGGAGCACCTTTCAAGTACCTCAGAATCTGGTACACTGCATCCATATCACCCTTACGTGGGTCATGCATGTAGCGGCTCACCACACTTACTGCAAAGCAGATATCAGGACGTGTGTGGCTCAAATAGATCAACTTGCCAACCAGTCTCTGGTATCTGTCCCGATCAACTGGTTCTCCAGTCTCAGCATCAATCTTGAACCTCTGATCTATTGGTGTCGCTGCAGGTTTGCACCCCAACATCCCAGTTTCTGTGAGAAGGTCCAGTGCATACTTCATTTGAGAGAGAACAATCCCCTCTGCTTCTCGAGCAATCTCAATCCCAAGGAAGTACCGAAGAAGGCCGAGATCCTTCACATCGAATTCCTTGCCAAGCTTTCCTTTGAGTTGGGCGATCTCCAGCTCATCATCTCCTGTGATAATCATATCGTCCACATACACCACAAGCATGGTGATGTGGCCTCCACTCCGACGGAAGAACACAGTATGATCAGCATTGATCTGCTGATATCCCATCCCTATCATCGTCCTTCTGAATCTGTCAAACCACGCTCGAGGAGACTGCTTCAGTCCATAGAGGGACTTCTTCAACCTGCAGACCTTGCCCACTGTCTGATTGGTGCCAAATCCTGGTGGTATCTCCATGTACACCTCCTCCATTAGATCTCCGTGAAGAAACGCATTCTTCACATCCAGTTGGTGTAGCTTCCATCCACCATTCGCTGCCAGAGAAATCAGAGTCCTGACAGTGCTCATCTTTGCAACTGGTGCAAAGGTCTCGTCATAGTCGATGCCGGACGTCTGACTGTATCCTTTGGCTACTAGTCGAGCTTTGTAGCGCTCAACCTGTCCATCTGGGTTCTGCTTCACGGTAAAGACCCACTTGCATCCAACTGCTCTCTTCCCCTCTGGCAGTCTCACAAGCTCCCAAGTGTGGTTCTTCTCCAGAGCTCCCAACTCCTCGTGCATTGCTGCTTTCCACTTTGGATCGTTCTTGGCAACCTGCCAATTGTTAGGTACAGTAATACTATCCAAAGATGCTATAAATGCTCCATGAGAAGAAGGGATATGGTCATAAGAAACAAACTGAGCAATATCCCAACCATATCTGTTTGGAGGATTTCTTGCATTGCTGCGAGTGGTCCTCCGTACAGATAGTGGTGTGGGAGGAGTAGAAGTAGGAGGAATGATATCTTGTGAAGGAGGGGGTATCACCTGAAGGGGGGTTGGTGTCGGTGCCTCAGGAGTTGGGACGAACGCAGGCAAGGGACTTGGCACTGGCACTGTCGGTACTGGTCCTGCAGTTTGCTTCTCTCTCCTGCTGTAGGTAAGTAACTCTCCCTGAGCCGTAGGCCTAACACCTTCACCTTCTTGTCCCTTCTCTGTGCCTCCATGCCAAACTTTTAAATCGGTTACCACCAAGTTCTCCATCTCCCCCTCTCGCCTAATACTGGCAGTATTAGGCGTATTGTGTGAAGTTCCGTCCTGGCGGTAGTATGGTTCATGCTCCCGAAAGTGGACATCCATACTGACAAACTTCTTCTTCTCTACTGGACTCTAGCACACATACCCCTTCTGGGTCGCCGAGTAGCCTACGAAGATGCATTTGACCGCTCTAGGGTCAAGTTTTCCAACTGATGGCCTGTTGTCCTTCACAAAATACACACACCCAAACACCTTCAGCGGGAGTATCCCACTATTATTGCCTTGCAATACCTCACATGGGGACTTGCATCCGAGGACCTTCGAGGGCATCCTGTTGATGAGTTGAGCTGCTGTCAACACTGCATGCCCCCACAGACTCTGTGGGACATTCATGTCGATCATCATACTTCTTGCGACCTCCAGAAGGTGTCTGTTTTTCCTTTCTGCAACTCCATTTTGTGCTGGTGTGTATGCACAGGTGGTCTGATGCTGTATTCCGTGTGCTGACAAGTATTCTGCAAGCGTCCTGTTGGTATACTCCGTTCCATTGTCAGACCTCAGTACCTTCACAACTGCTTTGTACTGAGTCTGGACATGTTTATGAAAATCCCGAAAACAAGCAGGTACATCATTCTTATTTTTCATCAAATATAACCAGGTAACACGAGAGGCACACTCAATGAATGAAACAAAGTACTTATAACCATTCATAGTGTTAGTAGCACATGGACCCCAGACATCAGAATGTACTACCTCAAAAGCAAAAGTGCTCCTATGACCCATGCCAACATATGAGCTCCTAGTAAGTTTTCCTAACTCGCACGCATTACATACTAATTTCTCTTTATTTGTTTTTGCATAAATCTCTGGATACAACTTACTTAGAGTATCAAAGGAAGAATGTCCCATCCTCCGATGATGGAGTATCAAGGTATCCTCAGTCCTCTGCTGCAGTCCTTCCATGCCAGCCTTCTCTGCCATAGATACCAATGCTGAGTCCAGTCCTTCTCGATCTAGGTACCACAGTCTCTCATGCCAAGTGCCAGTCCCAAGTCTTCGTTCTGTCCCTTTCTCCTGGAAGGTCACCTTAGGAATATCAAAAGAAACAATGCATTTAAGTTGGAGGATTATAGAACTAATGGACAAGAGACTGACTGGAAAGGATGGAGCATGTAAAACATTGGATAATCTTACTGAACCTGTACAATTAACAGTACCCTTACCGACCACTGGCTGGAAAGTGCCATCAGCTGTCTGAATGCTGTCTGCTGATGCTAGGTGAGTGTAGGAAGAAAACTCACTAGCATTCCCCGTCACATGCCGAGATGCTCCCGAGTCGATAATCCAGTCTGATGATTTAAGGGAAGAGATAGACGCAAGGGCAAGTGATTCGTCAGTACCTTCTGTTGGATGGGCATACATGGCAGCGTTGCCCCTAACAAAGAATGAGGTGGACGCCTCCTCCGTTCTACTCCTCATGTCTCCCAGTGCCTGGTCCTCCACAGTAAAGGTGCCATCAGCTTCTCCGTTCCCTTCTGATATCAGGAGGTTCGTCCGATAACCTCCTCGGCCGCCTCGTCTACCCCCTCGACCACGACCACGTCCTCCATTATATATATATATATATATATTTTTCAACCATAGCAGCTTCAGCTCCACCCGCATATCCTTCTAATCACCCTTTCACTTTGGGCCTATTCCTAGATCTATATAATCTCTGAACACCATACAGAAAAAAAATAAAGAAGTTTCTCTAGAGGTACATTTTTAGAGTTACTGGTATGCAAAAGTGGTAGTAAATAGAAACATAAGTTGCAAGTTTATTAAATGTTAAAATCTTGCACATATTAAGTTTGTGCAATTGTTTTTTGACTTCTGACCGATGGTTTTGTGCTCTTATTCATGACAGTTATAATAGAAAGGTCTTTCAGTTTGCTCATGGATAATAACAGACTTTGATCATCCATCATTCTGTTGCATGCGACATTGTATGAATATATATCTGCAACTAATGTGTATGTATTATTTTCATCTAACATCTTTTTTCCTGCTTATGCAGCCACCAATTCGTAATCCGCTAGGCACTGTGTCAAATGTTTCTGGCCCTCTAGCTGCTAATTTTGACCGTTCTTATAGAATACCTCCAACTGTCTCAATGACAAACATGGTGCATCTTCACTTTTCTGCAATGATTGGTGTTTTTTCTCAACATGCATTGCTGAATTATACATTGATGTATTTCAGGCGACAATTGATTCGAGGACTGTTGACATCCAGCCAAGAATTGTGGATGATGCAGACAAGGTCAAGAGCTGGAAAATGGCTGATATTGTTGAGTCTGCACATATCAAAGGCTTACACTTACCAGAATCTGTGGAAACGACGAACATGGTATACTGTAGATGCTGTTCATTCTTTTTCTTTCTTTCCTTGAGCTATGACTAATTTCATTAGTTGGGCTATTATGATATTCAACCCTAGTGCTTGGCAATGCTGGATTTAACATTTCTTCTTTTACAAGATCTTTCATTATATGTTCTTCATCCTTGTTTTAAGAATACAGCAAGCCCAATAGCTAGATATTGCTAGATGGGCATGTGCACAAGACAAACACTGGATGTATTATGGGGTTTCCATGCTTTCTAGGCATTTATACTTGCTTCAGTATCATCAAACTGTGTTATCCTTCCTGACTGCAGGTTGTGCGACTGTTTTATAGACTCTTGGCTAGCTGTGCTGGCTCTCGCTTCTAGTGCCACCCATAAGCTGTGGAAATGGCTGCGTTCTGAAAGTTATCCATATGGCAAGGTTAGAATTTGTCATGTTGTGCTGAAAAAATGAACCTGTTATTTTTCTACATATTTATCTTTCAGTCCACAGCATCTGTTACGCCTCAGATGTGGCAACCAGCAAAATGGAATTCATGACTAATGATACAAATGACAGTAACCCTCCTGAAGAAGCAACTGCTTGTATTGCTTTATCAAAAATTGACTCTTATGTCATGTCAGCACCCAGTGAAGACAGAGGAAAAAGATTCCATTTTTGTTTACCCACCAAAACTTGTGTAGAAGCATAGAAAATATGCATAGGAAGACGATCTCACAATATAGAAAAAAAAAAAAGTCTACATATCACAATACGCTCACTTTTTAGACTCCTAAAAACAAACGCGCATGATTTTTTTTTCTACAACATAAGAAAATGTGCGCATATGAGCCTTCCAGTTAATGAAAACTGTCATTTGAAAACGTGACCTGACGTCTGATAGTTCTTGTAGGCATACAACGATTATTTGCAGAAGTCGAGGCAGTCGCATCAGTATGTCAAAGTAATTATGACTCTTTATTCTTTTCTCAAGAAGAGAAGCCACGTGGCAGTCCAATGAGAAGACCAGCAGAAAAATTGCGCACATGACTACGATTTTTTTTTGAGAAAAGATAAAATGTGTGCGCTCTTCAGTTAATTTTAAATTCCTCAAACCGTCAGTGAACGGTTAAGAGTTTGAACAAATCCCGTGCATTTAGTGCCCAAATCTCGATGAACGTGGAAAGAGATTTATCCTCACAATTGGAATTTAATGTATATTCCTTGTAACTTTTGCCATCCGTCAAGCATGACGAATTTTGTGCGTGCAGTAAAGCCAACAGAAGTGCATTGTGGGTGGTAGTTATCCACTATTTTCGCATAAAAGGCAAAAATTGTGGATATTGCCTATTTTTTTTGCAGAATTCCATCGATCGTTATAGTGTTTAAAGGCTATAAATACTTTGGTATCAATATCATTCCAAAGGATCGAAAGCTTCGTGTCTTGTGCCAGAGCCTTCTTGCTGCTAGTTTTTCAGTGTTCAAGACTTAGCAAGTTTTTCGCATAGTTTGTAGTTTGAAGTGTCGACCGATACTGATCCGATACGGCCGATACCGATACAGTTTGGCATGTCCTAATTCGATACCGACCGATACCCGATACTGACCGATACCGACATTAGAGAGATCTTTTTCGGTCAATTCAGCAAAGACAATTGAATTAAAAAGACCAATTAGCAAGGATGTAAAAGCATAGTAAGGTTGTAAAAGCATATAAAATAGGAAAACGTATCTATCGCATATAAATCAATCGACAAGGGTGACTATTATTTCATTCAATTTCAAAAATACTAAGAAACAACACTGAAAATATTTTAAATTATGCATAAATGTATAAAATATATTTTCTAAAATGTTAATAATTTACTAATACTTGTTTGCTTTCCGATACCAAAAAATTAATACTCTGATCCAAAACCGTCGATACTACCGATACCATCGATCGCGATACTCATTGAAATTGTCTAATACCGATTCCGATACCGATACTTTGAGCCTTGAACTTTTCGTTCTCGTTTTCAGGTAATCTAATAAGCAAAGTGATCGTGCACAATCAGACCTCCATAGCTACTAATTTCACATATGTTATTGTGTGAACTTAGAAATTCTTGTTTAAGATTCTTTGTACTTTGTAAAAGCAATTGTTAAGTTTGTAATAAAAGTTGTAAACTTTTGTTTAATGGCAAACAAATTGGTGACTCTATTGGGGAGGGCCTTCTTCACCGAATAGAAGGTAGTGACTCAACCTAACGTGGAGTTGATGGGAACAATGCAAAAAACTTTGGTCGTCGAGTTCGACCAACAGGCCTTTGAGGACATGCTTTCAGAGAGACACTTAAGCCCTTCACCGATCATGAAGTCAAGCCAAGGAAGACTCGCAAGACTTGGCTGTGAAAGCCCCATTTTTCTACCCCAACGTTATTGATGACAAGGGAAAGAGCATGATAGTCTGTGGCAACGAGGAGCAACTCGTTGACGACTCTACTTCAATGCTTCCAGTCCATAGCTCTGTGGACAACATTCTTGGTCACGCCAGTGTGCCCGTCAAGGAAAAGAAGTTGCGACGCTCTCGCAACAACAAGCTTGGTGCAAGTCAAAATAACTTAGGCATAGGAATTCTCTACTATGCCAAGGGTACTGTTGACAAGCATCCAACTCAGTTTCTGCACACTCAGCAAAGTGTGCAAAATGTTTCAAAGGACTCATCAGTCCTGAGTTGCAGAAGGAAGAATCTGCACACAGTTTCTGTCGTCTACAACGGCCATGGGTGAACTCAAGGTCCAATTCCAAGAACAGATTTTGGAATTGGAGATATTTCTCATCCAAGTTCCAGCTTGTCGTTCAATAGAGGCATGAACTATGTGTATCAGAGTGCAAGGTTGCGCGCACAAAAAAGAATAGCAGCTCGAGCTCTACATACTCAAGCAGACAGTCGTCCTTCCACTAGTAGAAAAGAAATTGCAGTAGACTCTAATGCAATTTCTGCGCACAGTAAATGAAAGACTATACAAGATGCAGAACGAGAGCTCTTCCGGCATAAGAACTGGAGCTTCTGAACTGGACCACCACATAGATAAAATGTGCGCACAAAAGATGGTTCAAAAATCCAATTTGCCTTCTTCTTTCTCTCTTGATTTACGTGATGTACTTAACCAGAAACGTAAAGAAAGTCTTCTACTACAGCAGTGGTGTTTTCTTGCAAGCATCATTACCTTCGCATTGTAATCAACTGATGTTGTTCGAAAATAATTGAGCCACAACAAAATAGTCTGTGTTCGATAGATCGATAGACTGTACTATACTTCGCCAATTGGATAACATTTCAGAAGGCGAAGGGGTGATCAAGGCGACAAGGACTTCCCCGCTGCCTCTGTGCACATGATACGGGAATCTACTTATGGGAGACAGAACCCAAGACGGAATACTCCTTCCACTTCTTCCACTTCGCCTAGCGAATCTCGCGAATCTCGGAGAGGTGCAGTCACTCCACCACCTTCTTCTCGCGGCAGAAGCAGAATCAACCAACAAGCTGATTCCGCCGAAGGGTATATCAACATACCCGTTCCAGGAGCAGGTATTTACACGAAGATGAAGCTCAATAAGCTGGTTAGTGACCTCAGCTGCGAATCCAGGGCATAATATACACCAAACACTGCCGATCACACCTCAACCAACTGTTGTCCAACATATTGTTATGCGACCGACTGTCACTGCACAACTGGTTTGACACCGAGGCTTTTCGTGTACTAGAAGCTCGGGTTGCCTCTATTGACAACAGAGGCAATCTCTTGAAGCTGGAGGTATCACATTCATACCTTACAGAGTAGGACGAAGTGGTCTGCCCACCTAGCTTCAAGCCTCAATCCTTACAGCCCTTCGATGGACTCTCCTCTCTTAGGCAACATTTGTGCTACTTCAGTTAGATGACGTTTCACATGCCTAGAAACGATGCTCTCTTACCAATATATTTGTTGAAACACTGCAAGGGGTGGCATTCGAATGGTTCCGGAATCTACCTAACGATTCCATCAAAACCTTCAAAGATCTGGAGAAGTTCTTAGCCAGATTTTACGAAGGAGAGACTGATGTTACTATGTCAACTCTGATCTCCACAAAGCAGAAGGAGAAAGAGCCAGCACGGGATTTCATCTAACACTTCCGAAGGCTTACTCTGAAGCTGCCTCCAGGTATCCCACAGTCAATGTTGATGGATACCTACAAACACAACTTTCTTCCAAAAGTAAAGTTTTGCTTGGGAACGACAAAGTTTGACCACTGACCGACTTTCATTGGAAGTGCTAAAACCATCTTAGTGGCCGATCTTGAGTTGTTCGGGTTTAAACAACCCAACTCTGATGACAGGACAAGCGTTCTAAAAACAACATTGCTAGCCGCAATGGCAAGGGAAAGGAGTCCCTGACCGTTGATATCTCAAAATCTACGCCTCAGTTGAAGCAGAAGGGACAGACAACCCAAAACCAAAGGAGTAGTTCACTTTCGATGAGAAGACATCGTCGGTTTCTTCCACGTTCTGATGAGGGCTAACAAGCTTAAATTGCCTGATATTAGCAGACTAGAAGAAGCGGATCGTACCAATGACCCTAAGTATTGTCTGTTCCATCGATACGTACATCATCCCACCAAGGATTGCTACGTATTGAAACGAAGAATTCAACAGTTAATAGATTATAAAGCTGTCACACTCTACACCGATGAAAATGTCACTGCTATTATGGTGTCATTACAGTTCGATGATTTTTCAGTACTGGAAATTCAAGATGGTGTCGTTCCGATACCAAAAGCAATGATGAAGATTGTTAATCTTCCACCAGTCCGCGACCAAGTAGGGGGGTTGGTTCCACTTACTACTCCACGTGGTGAGGTCATGTGGGTGCATTCCGACATCGTCATAGAGATGGAACAAGAGACTGCTTTCTCTAGTTCCAAACCAAATTAAAAGAGGAAGAAGAGCTAGCCATGTCATATTGTGCTTCCTGTGTCTCCAGTTGCTAATGAAATACTATCCAAGGAAGGTCTGGCTAGGCCTACTTGCAAAATTACGATCTAGCCCAGGAGGATGCGTTCCTAGTCCCTTATGTTCCTGTTGTCCCTGCTGTTCCTGAGGATGCGTCCCTAGTCCCTTATGTTCCTGCTGTTCCTGAAGCAGGACCGTAAAAGCAGGCAACAACGGATAAAGCTAAACAAAAAGAAGTTCGATTTGACAAATCCTTGAACCATCCTTGAGGACTCTATAAACTGTACAACTTTGATATATTGACACAACTTGACAATATACCAGCTCAATTCTCTATTTACGAGCTACTTCGTCTCTCCAAAGAGTCTCGAGACGTATTGAGTAAGGCATTGCTACACGTTGATTCATACCTGACACAAATCTAGTTGCCAACAAAAGATCCTATTGCATGTCCCAATTATTACAGCGCGATGGAGAGAATACCCAACCTAACCTTCTCACATGAGGATATGTTATTGAAGAATAATCGGCATGATAAACCATTGTATTACATTGGCTACATCGGGGCTATTAAGGTGGATCGTATGCATATCGATCTAGGCTCTTCACTTAGCATCATTCCGAGGAGTGTTCTACAGGTATTGAGGATTACGATGCATCGGCTTTCAGCCACCCATACCACAATTCTGGACTTCAATTTTGGAAGAAGCCATCCCCTCGAAAAGATGCGTCTTAAATGTCATATAGGTGATCTCCGCACTGAGGTCACTTGCTACGTTATCGACGTTAAAGTCTCTTACAATATCCTGCTAGGACGACCATGGATCTATGAGAATATGATCGTGTCTTCTACTCTCCATCAATGTTTCAAATATTGGATAGCGAGTGGGTAGTTCGAACAGAGTTTGCTGACATTCACCCGTTCAATGGTATTGAAGCCTACTATTTTGATTCAGTACTTTATAAACAACAATACCCTGAAGAGGAAGCCGACAACGATGCTGATGACGAGGCTGAAGTTGATTCAGCACAAAACGGTTCTGATCTACCTGAAAAGCCGCACCAGAGCCTTTGGTGGTAGACCTTAGCGAATTAACTCCGGATGAGAAAGCGGACCATTCGTTAGTGGTATATCTCTCTACTATGCGTCGTGATAAGAAGCCTTTTGTTATCGACCTTCGTCGAAAGGATCAGTCTAATTCTGACCAACTATTTATGGTTGACTTGACTTAAGCAAGGGTCGATGCTGCACTTGAAGTATACATGAATGCGCTATTATATGATTATGTACTTTGGATTAAAAAAATGCAGGTGTAACATACAACAAGCTATGATCACAATTTTTTTCTAGCATTTGCGCAAAACGATGGAATGCTACGTTGATGACATTGCAGTCAAAAGTCATTTCAAGGGCAATCACTTTCAAGACTTGGAAATGGTGTTCGAACTGATGCATGCACACCAGCTCAAGAATCTTAGCGAGCATTCGATGACATCAAAAGGGTACTCACAAGCCCTCTAGTATTGGTGGCTACTATTGTGGAAAAATCTTTCCTGTTGTACGTTCATGCGATGGACCATTCTTTGGGTACATTGTTAGCCCAAAAGTGCGATGAGGGTCATGAACATGCTATCTACTATCTTAGTCGTATGATGGTTGGTGTCGAGCACATATACAATCTAGTAGAAAAGAGTCACTTTGGTATTCGCTATTCAAAAGACGTGTCATTACGTGACTGGACAGACGATCCATGTCATTACGTGATTGGACAGACGATCCATGTCATCTCAAGAATCAATCCCCTAAGGGTACTCATGACCAAGCCACATGCGTTTAATTCTCGCTTAGCTATATAGGCGATATTGTTGTCTCCATATGACATCATGGTGTTCCTTCCACAAAAGGCAGTTAAAGGCCAGACAATGGCCGATTTTTAGCAGCTCATCAAGTTTCAGAAATATCAAAGTTGTATGAAAATATTCCAAATGAAGTGTTAAAGTTTAACACAACGTAGGATGAACCTATTTGGCGAATGTTTTTTGACAGTGCATCAAGGACGGGACCCAAAGTTAATATTATTGTAGGAATTGGGGTGCTTCTCTCCTGACAATCTCGTTATACACCGTGCCTACTCTCTTATGGAACCGTGTTCCAACAATGTAGTAGAATACAATACTTTACTCATTGGACTATAGTTAGCACGACAACTGGGGGTTGACTACCTAGAAGCTTACAGTGATTCCAACCTGATAGTTGTCAAGTCAGAGGAGAATACGAGGTTCAATATGAAGATCTCATTCCTTATTATCAAGTTACGTTCGAGTTAGCTGCAACTTTCAGCGGATTCTATATCGATCATGTGCCTCAATACAGATTATCGAAGCAGATGCTCTGGCCAGACTAGCAGCGTCTTTGACAGTCCCAATTAAAACACAACATTCAGTCACCATAATGGGTCAAGAATTATTCTGTGCCAAGAATAACTTGGACGTTCACCGAAGCTATACGATGGAAACTAATGTCAAAATCCAAGATTGGAGATTCTTCTTCATAGATTATGTTGTCTACGGAATTCTTCCTAACAATCCGAAGGAAGCTACTTCTATCAAGAGACGTTCCCTCTGATTCTACTATGATACAAAACCAAGATGTTGTATCATCGTTCGTATAACGGACTTCTGCTACAATATTTATTAGATGCAGAAGCTAAAGAAGTCCATATAGAAGCTCATAACGGTGCATATCAACAGGGTCCTAAGTTGCAGGACTGCCTCAGACGAGTTGGCTATCACTGACCTACTATAGTGGCAGATGCCAAAGAGTATGTTGTGAAATGCAGTGCCTAACAATTCTATGCCAAACTCATGCATACTTCATTCATCAACCATCAAATTTTTTACATCTGACAGCCGCATCATGACCATTCGAAGCATGGGATATAGACATTATTGGTCCTATCAGCCCTCCTTCATCGAAAGGATATCGATTTACCCTAGCAATAACCGCCTACTTCTCTAAATAGGCGGAAGCAATACCGCTTATTAAAGTGAAGACGTCCAACGTGATCCGCTTTGTCAAACATCACGTCATCTATCATTTCGGTGTTCCTCGAAATATCATCCATGACAATGGGCCGCAGTTTGCTAGCCACGCATTCTATCGGATTTGTGACAAGAATTGGATTCAGAATGTAGCTTCGACAATATATATCTCCGTTGCTAATGGGTTGGCCGAAGCGTTCAATAAAACGATTATCAAGCTCCTCAAGAAGTTTGTTTCGCCTAACAAATGTGACTGTAACGAGAAGCTTGGTGAATGCCTATGGGCTTACCGCAAAACGGTACGAACCCCAACCGGCAGTAAACAATATTCTTTAGTTTATGGGTGCGAAGCAGTCTTTACTCTCGAAATTCAGATTCTTTCCCTCAGGTTAGCTCTTTCTAATGAGTTGACTGCTGAGGGTAACGACCGCTTGCGATTACAATAATTGGAAACACTTGATGAGAAATGTCTGCAAGCTCGTATTAAGTTATACCAAGTCCGTATTTCCAAAGCCTTTAATAAAATGGGTGAAGGAAAGGGAATTCCAAGTCGTTAACCTTGTTTTAGCAGTAAGAAGACCGATGGTCATGACACATAAAAGCAAAGAAAAGTTTCAAGCCAAATGAGAAGGCCCTTTCGTCGTTGAATCGATGTATTCCAATGGAGCTTACAGGCTCGCAAAACTTAATGGCGACTTTCTCTTGATGCCTATCAATGGCAATTTCCTCAAGAAATACTATGTTTAGTCCAAGTTCGGGTCAACATTGTAATATAGAATGTACAGTGTTATTAAGTCTATTCTCCACATAGTATTTTTCACTTATTACCCCTATTCAAGAGTTACACAATGGGGTAATAGCTCTACAAAATCCGTCACTAATGACACCTCGAAACCCGTGCAGAGAAGGGTGCTTTGATCACGCCATCGACGCCTCGAAGATTGTGTCAAAGATAATTAATTGAGAAACTGGTGGCGCGTAAATTACGCAGAAATATGTGTGCCAGCTAAGATATGGTTAGATTTCATGCCAAAGAAAATTTTGCACGCAAAAATAGGACAGTCCGACTTCTTATGCTTCTTAGTTCAAAGTATTTTGAATTCTTGTAAAAATTTGAAAACTTTGAAAGGGGTCTTGTAGAAGCATAGAAAATATGCGCAGAAATAAAATATCACAATATAGAAGAAAACAGTCTTCAGATCAGAATACGCACAATTTATTTTTTTCTATAGCAGAAGAAAATGCGCGCATAGGAGCCTTCTAGTTCATGACAACTATTATTTGAAAAATGTGACCTGTTCTTGCAGACATACGAAGATTATATGCAAGAGTCGAGGCAATCGCATCAATATGTCAGAGTAATTATGACTCTTTATTATTTTCTCAAGAGGAGAAGATGTGTGGCTATCCAATGAGAAGACCAGCAGAAAAAGTGTGCACATAACTACGATTTTCTCTGAGAAAAGAGAAAATGTTCGTGCTCCTCGGTTAATTTTAAATTCTTCAAACTGTCAGTGAACGGTTAAGAGTTCGAGAAAGTCTCGTGCATTTATTTCCCAAATCTCGATAAATGTGGAAAGGCAATTATCCTCACGATTGGAATTTAAGTAAATTCCTCGTAACTATTGCCACTTGTCAAGCAGGCCAAATTATGTGCATGCAATAAAGCCAACAGAAGTGCATAGCGGGTGGTAATTATCTTCTGCGCAGAAAAGGCAACAACAATATATTTGCCTATTTTCTGTGCAGAGTTTTAACTCGACCGTTACAGTGTTTAACAACTATAAATATTTTTGGATCAGAGTCATTCCAAAGGATCGAAAGCTTCGTGTCTTGTGAGAGAGCCTTCTTGCTGCTAGTTTCTCTAGTGTTCGAGACTTACAAAGTTTTTCGTTCTCGTTTTCAGGTAGTCCAAGGAGCAAAGTGATCATGTGCAGATCAGACCTCCATAGCTACTACTTTTCCATATTTTTATTGTTTGTACTTAGAAATTCTTGTTTAGGATTCTTTGTACATTGTAAAAGCAATTGTTAAGTTTGTAATAAAAGTCGTCGTAAACTTTTGTTTAATCGCAAATATTGTGTGGATGTTCACCATTTCACTCAAAGGTTGTCACGTGTAAACCTAAAATCATTATAGTTTTCACATTGAGTGGAATGGTGAACATCCACATAAGTTTTGACTACTAATTTCATACGTGGAAACCCTTGATTGGAATGGTGAACATCTACAGAAGTTTTGGTGGGTGAACAAAAATGGACTTAAAGGAAAAAATTGCTCCCTGAGGACGCGGGATGAAGACTTCGGGAAAAAAATTGTATTAACCAATAAAGAGATAGCCTAAGAACTATCAAAGCAATCATGTAATCCCCTCAAGACTAGTATACATCTCCTGACCTTTCCTTGTTGGTTTTAGGTGGGGTTCCTAACCTATGTGGAGAACACTCCAGAGTGCGCCGATTGTCATCTGTGTCAGAGAAGCTCAGAAAGTTAAAGACGACGTCGGTGGCTCGATTCGAGCGCGTATCAGAACATGTTGGAAAAATCAATATCAAAGTCATCGGTATACTGTTGTCGGTGTACTGTCGATATACCGGTCTGGTAGGCTTTTGTTCCAGAATTGTTCTGACACGAAACAACATTTTTTTGGTATACTAGTGTCGGGGATGTAGGTCGAATTTAGGTGTTTTATTAACAATGTTGGATCGTGATCAACGGTCTAGATGTCTCAGGATTGGAATACTTTAAATAGGTATTTTCTAACCCTAATCTTCATAGATTACTATCAAGGGTGAGAGTTTTCTCAAGTTGCAATTTTCTAAGGAGGAAGAGGGAGATTTAAAATTTCAGGGATTGATTTGAAGAGACCACTTTCAAGGAGGTCTTTATTAGTTTTTCCTCGCCTTCGATAATCTTTTATACTCATTGTTATATATTTTCATCTAGTTGAAGTATTGCGTTGATCCGTGTGGATCGATGGAGGAGTTTATAAGGAGTCGGTGTATCTTCGTATTCCATTGGTAGAGGCTTTTTCGGGTTAGATTCTGACTGTAGTTTTTTGAGTCAGGATTTTTTGTATTAAAGTCTTGGTGTTTGCGTTGTGCTCATGTATGATTTGGCATATATGGTTTGTGCATTTTTCTTTGGTTCTCACCAAGGTCCTATTGTTTTGGGAGGACAATTTTCGCGTTTTGTTTCCAATAGAGTGTTATCAGAGCAGTAGTTGTCAGTTGTCAGGTGTCAGGAGTTAACGGTTAAACCAAGTAGAATAGATGGATGCGAAACTCGTACGCATGATAAACCTAAACGGTTCCAACTATTGACGGAGCAAGATGAAAGATTTGTTGTTCGTCAAGAAGCTGCATCTTTTGATATTTGCTTACAAGAAGCTAAATGAGAACTCATTAGGACTGAAATTTCGAGCATATACAGGTGTGTTGGTATATCAGGTAGTTCGTGGACGAGAATGTGTATAATCACATCCCCAATATTGAGCACACAAAGACGTTATGAAGAAAGCTAAAATTCTTGTACGCAAAGAAGACCGGGGTAAATAAGTTCCTGATCAAACAGATGATGAGTCTCAGGTACAAGGATGGTTCTTCTATTGCGGATCACTTGAGTGAGTTTTGGGACGTAGTTGACGAGTTTTTCTCTATGGAAGTAAAGTTCGATGACGAGGTACATGGACTTTGGTTGAAGTGTACATTGCCAGACTTGTAGGAGACCGTACGAGTGTCCATAATCGCGTCTGCTTTAGAAGGCATGGTTAGCTTGTTTCAGAGAGTCGAGGCAGGAGTAAAAGCAAGGGTCCTGATGTTGGCAGTGAAAAGAGCAGAGGCAAGTCCAAGAGTCGGTACGAGAACTTCGAGTGTTACTATTATGGCAAGAAGGGCCATATCAAACGGAATTGATTCGCTTGGAAGAGAGAAGAAGAGCGACAAGGGAAAGCAGAGTGAGAACACAATAGTGGTTGTCTAAGCACATGGAGGCGATGTCATTATTATAGGTGACGAGGTGATCATGAACCCCGCATGCGATGACAATTATTGTCTGGTGGAATCAGGAGCTTCGGCGAAGGTATCTCACAATTGAGCACTATTTGCTATAGAAATAATAGGAGACTATGGAGTGTTGAAGATAGACAACAAAAATGTGTCAAGGATTGTGGCTATAGAATATGTGCATTTGAAGACAAATATGGGAGCAATTCTTGTGCTCAAAGGTATTCGCCATGTCCCTGATATCCGTTTCAATCTGCAGTTGAAAGGTTTAATGATTATGGATTCTTTAATATCTTTAGGAACTATCAATGGAAGCTTTCCAGAGGTTCGTTGGTGATTGTCAGAGGAAGCAAGAAGTCTGATATTTATTATATGGAAGGGAGCACAAAAGGGACACATGAGGTGAATGCAGTCATTGATGCGTCTACAGAGCTGTAGCACAACCGGCTTAGCCATATCAGCGGAAAAGAAATAAGCTACTTGTTGAACATAAAAGTGATTTCAGGACTGAAGTCTATAAAATTGGAGAGGTGCATGCACTGCATTGCTAGAAAGCAAAATATGTTTTTGAAGTCACTTATATTCAAGAAAGCCGACGTTTCTCGAATTGATTCAGTCGGACGTCTACGGTCCAGTGAAGGTAAAATATATTGGCAGTGCTTCTTATTTTATAACTTTTATAGATGATTGTTCCAGGAATTTGGGTCTATTCTATAAAGACCAAGGATCAAGAATTGTCTACTTTCAAGAAGTTTCAGGTCTTCGTTGAAAGGAAGACTAATAAAAAGTTGAAATGTGTTTGGTCCGATAATAATAAAAATACATAGATCCCTTTGATGCTAATTGCAAAAGGCAAGGGATTCGATACCAGAAGTCTTACACCTCAGCTCAATGGTGTAGCGGAGCGTATGCACGACACTAATGGAGTGAATACTGTGTTTGCTCTCAGAAGCAAACTTATCGGACAGTTATTGGAGTGTAGCTCTCAACACTAATGCTTATGTTATTAATTTATCTTCTAGCACTCCTTTGCAGGGTGGTGTGCCTGACAAAGTATAATATGGTAAGGAACCATCATATAATCACCTTCGAGTGTTTGGGTGTAAGGATTTTGTGCATTTACCGAAGGACAAGAGGTCCAAACTTGAGCCAAAGACGAGGCAGTTCGTCTTTGTCGGCTATAGTCGGAATGAGTTTGGGTATAGACTTTACGACCCAGTAGAAGGAAAACTTAGCAGGGACGTAGTATTCGTCGAAGACTGGACTATGACTAACACTCAGGATTCCAAAATGCCTTCCTAGGCTGAGGATTTGCCTGAGTTAGAGTCATTGCGCTTCGAGCTATTTCTAGAGGACACTGCAAAGAATCTAGTTATGGGAGAGCCATTACATTGAGTTGCTTCCAACCTTGCTCATCAACCTACTGATGATGATCATGGTGACCCTCAGGAGGTTGCGCATGTCGAGGAAGCAGTTACTAGAGGGAATGAGGTTGTCAGTACACAACCAACACCAGAGATCCGTTAAAAAGGAGCACGAGAGAGCGTTAACCATCCATGAGGTATTTGTTAGATGAATATGTGCTATTGACTGGCGAAGGAGAAATCGAAAACTACCCAGAGGTGATGGAAGATGAATACATGTAGGAGTGGATGCAGGCTATGAAGGAGGAGATGCATTTCTTACAGGCAAATTTCACATATGAGCTGGTACGGTTGCCAAAGGACAAGATGGATTTGAATAATCAATGGATCTTCAGAGTGAAACAGACAGAAGATACTACTCGCCCTCGATACAAAGCGAGGTTGGTAGTCAATGGTTACAGTCAGCGGAAGGACGTAGATTTCAATGAAATCTTCTCACTGGTCGTCAAGTTGTCATATATCCGTGTGATGCTAAGTTTAGTAGTCAATTTCAATTTGGAGATGAGCAGCTGGGTGTCAAGACGGTGTTCCTCTACGGTGATTTAGAGAAGGAATTATACATGGAACGGCTAGAGGGATTATGTGAGAAAGGTAAGTCACATTTGGTCTGCTGGTTGAAGAAGAGTTTGTATGGTCTGGAAAGGACTATGCGGTACAAAAAGTTTTAGTCGTTTATGGGGATCATGGTTATGCCCGTACGACATCGGATCATTGTGTTTTTGTGAAATATTTTGCGGAGGATAATTTCATCATTTTAATAGTCTATGTCGATTATATACTATTGGTGGATCAAAATACCATCAAGATAGTGGAGTTGAAGCGCCAACTAGACGTTGCCTTCTCTTTAAACGAGTTGAATCCCCATAGATTACTATCAAAGGTGAGAGTTTTCTCAAGTTACAATTTTCTAAGGAGAGGAAGAGGAGATTTTGAGTTTCAGGGATTGATTTGAAAAGAGATCGCTTTCGAGGAGTTCTTCATTGGTTCTTCCTCGTCTTTGGTAATCTTTTACATTTATTGTAATATATTTTCATCTAGTTGAAGTATTCCTTTGATTCGTATGGATCGGTAGAGGAGTTTGTAAGGAGTCGGTGTATCTTCTTATTCTATTAATGGAGGCTTTTCTGGGGTTGTACTCCAATCGTCCCGTGGTTTTCTCGTCAGGATTTTTCACTTAAAAGTCTTCATGTTTGCGTTGTGTTCGTGTGTGTGATTTGGCATATTTGATTTGTGCATTTTTTTTCTGTCCTCACCAAGGTCCTATCAGTTTGGGGAATGTTTTTCACGTTTCATTCCCAACATTCCCACCCAATGCAAACGATAAAAGATTAATATACAATTTGGTTTGTAATCGAATTCATTATTCATTTGATATTAAGTGATTTCATGGTGTTGATATGGTATGTTGGGTGTTGATATGGTATGTTGGGTGTTGATATTTAAGTATAGTATAAGCACATGGGAATATCCTGAGGACATATTTGGGATGCCAGAATATGTCACATGATATTCCATTATGAGATTATTGTCATAATGATTGAGATCATTGTATTAATGACTGTAAGGCTATATAATGCCAATGAGACAATCAATAAAATAATAAAACTAATTTCAACATGGTATCAGAGCCAAGTTTCCACAAACCCTAGCCGTCACCAAGCTTCCACAAACCCACAGGAGGATTTCCTAGATCTCCTCCACCGAACTCTTCCACGTCCCCCCCTTCTCTTCTCCGTCCTTCGCAGGCCGCCCTTCGTTGTTGCTGCCCCGTCCCGCTACTGCTGCGGCTGCTGTGACTGCTGCTGCTGCGACGGCGGCTGTGACATGCGTGCTGCCCAGCACGAGACAGCGCCTAATAGGGATGCCTAGATCTGAAAAAAGGGGGGACATATTCGGATCTAGGAGCGGACGACGAGGACGAGCGTGAGTCGTGGAGCGGACGTGACGTGATTGGATAGACGACGCATCGATGGAGGAGATCATCAAGAAGCTAGATTCTGCAGAGGTGGCGACGTTGATGAAGTTGTTGACGATGTCGGCTGGTGAGAACACGACACGAACGTCGCCGGAGTTAAAGCTTTCCTCCATCGATCTGAAATTAGATGGACCAGCCACCTATCTGAGTTGGTCACGGTGGGTGAGAAGAACCCTTGCAGGAAAAAACATGGAGGGGTTCTTGACGGGCGAGACGACAGAGCCGGACGAGGGCTCGACAGGACGCGATGAGTGAAAGTCCACTCATATGGTGATCTACATCTGGCTTCTCAACTCCTTAGTCCAGTCTATTGCCGCCACAGTAGACGGTATTGAGATGGTGAAAGATGTGTGGGAGAAGTTGAGAAGGACCTATGATGGTGTGGGGAACAACTTACGGGTCTTCCAGATAAAGGGGGAGATTGATGACACCGTACAGGGAGAGAAGACGGTGCAGGAGTATGCCACGGAGTTGGAGCGTCTGTGGTTGGATTATGATCACTCCTCAGATCGGACGAGCTGCGGGGACCCTAAGTGTAAGGAGAGACAGGTGTGTCTGCAGGAGAGGACGATGAAATTCCTCAAAGGGCTGACTGCAGCTTTCGCACAGAGGACGGTCCTACTTCTAGCCCAACCAAAGATCCCTAGTCTTGAGGAGGCTATCTCAGCCATGATCCAGGAGGAGACACGCATCAGGCTGCAAGCCGGGACAGGTGGTCCCCCCGAAGCAAAGTCAGCACTAGCGATCACCAGCTCAGGTAACACAGGATCTAAGGGAGAGCCCTGGCAGCATAACCGGCAGTGCTACAACTGTGGGGAGATGGGTCATCATCGGTATGCTTGTACCAAACCACCTAGGGAGGAAGATTCAGGTGGTGGACGAGGATCGTTCGGCGGACGAGGATATAATGGAGGACGTGGTCGTGGTCGAGGGGGTAGACGAGGCGGCCGAGGAGGTTATCGGGCGAACCTCCTGATATCAGAAGGGAACGGAGAAGCTGATGGCACCTTTACTGTGGAGGACCATGCACTGGGAGACATGAGGAGTAGAACAGAGGAGGCGTCCACCTCATTCTTTGTTAGGGGCAACGCTGACATGTATGCCCATCCATCAGAAGACTGGATTATCCACTCGGGAGCATCTCGGCATGTGACGGGGAATGCTAGTGAGTTTTCTTCCTACACTCACCTAGTATCAGCAGACAGCATTCAGATAGCTGATGGCACTTTCCAGCCAGTGGTCGGTAAGGGTACTGTTAATTGTACAGGTTCAGTAAGATTATCCAATGTTTTACATGCTCCATCCTTTCCAGTCAGTCTCTTGCCCATTAGTTCTATAATCCTCCAACTTAAATGCATTGTTTTTTTTTGATATTCCTAAGGTGACCTTCCAGGAGAAAGGGACAGGACGAAGACTTGGGACTGGCACTTGGCATGAGGGACTGTGGTACCTAGATCGAGAAGGACTGGACTCAGCATTGGTATCTATGGCAGAGAAGGCTGGCATGGAAGGACTGCAGCAGAGGACTGAGGATACCTTGATACTCCATCATCGGAGGATGGGACATTCTTCCTTTGATACTCTAAGTAAGTTGTATCCAGAGATTTATGCAAAAACAAATAAAGAGAAATTAGTATGTGATGCGTGCGAGTTAGGAAAACTTACTAGGAGCTCATATGTTGGCACGGGTCATAGGAGCACTTTTGCTTTTGAGGTAGTACATTCTGATGTCTGGGGTCCATGTGCTACTAACACTATGAATGGTTATAAGTACTTTGTTTCTTTCATTGAGTGTGCCTCTCGTGTTACCTGGTTATATTTGATGAAAAATAAGAATGATGTACCTGCTTGTTTTCGGGATTTCCATAAGCATGTCCAGACTCAGTACAAAGCAGTTGTGAAGGTACTGAGGTCTGATAATGGAACGGAGTATACCAACAGGACGCTTGCAGAATACTTGTCAGCACACGGAATACAGCATCAGACCACCTGTGCATACACACCAGCACAAAATGGAGTTACAGAAAGGAAAAACAGACACCTTCTGGAGGTCGCAAGAAGTATGATGATCGACATGAATGTCCCACAGAGTCTGTGGGGGCATGCAGTGTTGACAGCAGCTCAACTCATCAACAGGATGCCCTCGAAGGTCCTCGGATGGAAGTCCCCATGTGAGGTATTGCAAGGCAATAATAGTGGGATACTCCCACTTAAGGTGTTTGGGTGTGTGTGTTTTGTGAAGGACAACAGGCCATCAGTTGGAAAATTTGACCCTAGAGCGGTCAAATGCATCTTCGTAGGCTACTCGGCGACCCAGAAGGGGTATGTGTGCTGGAGTCCAGTAGAGAAGAAGAAGTTTGTCAGTATGGATGTCCACTTTCGGGAGCATGAGCCATATTACCGCCAGGACGGAACTTCACACAACACGCCTAATACTGCCAGTATTAGGCGAGAGGGGGAGATGGAGAACTTGGTGGTAACCGATTTAGATGTTTGGCATGGAGGCACGGAGAAGGGACAAGAAGGTAAAGGTGTTAGGCCTACGGCTCAGGGAGAGTTACATCACCATGCTTGCGGTGTATGTGGACGATATGATTATCACAGGAGATGATGAGCAGGAGATCGCCCAACTCAAAGGAAAGCTTGGCAAGGAATTCGAGGTGAAGGATCTCGGCCTTCTTCGGTACTTCCTTGGGATTGAGATTGCTCGAGAAGCAGAGGGAATTGTTCTCTCTCAAAGGAAGTATGCACTGGACCTTCTCACAGAAACTGGGATGTTGGGGTGCAAACCTGCACCGACACCAATAGATCAGAGGTTCAAGATTGATGCTGAGGCTGGAGAACCAGTTGATCGGGACAGATACCAGAGACTGGTTGGCAAGTTGATCTATTTGAGCCACATACGTCATGATATCTGCTTTGCAGTAAGTGTGGTGAGCCGCTACATGCATGACCCACGGAAGGGTCATATGGATGCAGTGTACCAGATTCTGAGGTACTTGAAAGGTGCTCCCGGGAAGGGACTAATATTTAGGAAGAACAATCACGTGAGCATCGAGGGCTACTGTGATTCTGACTGGGCTAGTTGTGCTGATGACAGGAGGTCTACCTCGGGATATTGCATATTTGTAGGAGGTAACTTGGTCTCCTGGAGGAGTAAGAAGCAGTCTGTGGTGGCCAGATCGACAGCTGAAGCAGAGTACAGAGCTATGGCCTTGGGAGTTGCAGAGCTGCTATGGTTGAAGAATATGCTGGTGGAGCTGAAGCTGGATCAAGGAGCCAAGATGAAGCTGTGGTGTGACAATCAGTCAGCTATTAGTATCGCCAACAATCCAGTACAGCATGACAGGACCAAACACATCGAGATTGATAGATTCTTCATCAAAGAGAAGTTGGATAGGGGATTACTGGAGCTTGGCCATGTTCCAACCAGGGATCAAGTAGCAGATGGACTAACCAAGGGACTCGCCTTAGTGAGCATGATTAGAGGATGTGACAAGATGGGCTTAGTGAATATCTTTCACCCATCTTGAGGGGAAGTGTTGATATGGTATGTTGGGTGTTGATATGGTATGTTGGGTGTCATATTTAAGTATAGTATAAGCACATGGGAATATCCTGAGGACATATTTGGGATGCCAGAATATGTCACAGATATTCCATTATGAGATTATTGTCATAATGATTGAGATCATTGTATTAATGACTGTAAGGCTATATAATGCCAATGAGACAATCAATAAAATAATAAAACTAATTTCAACACATGGTGATGTATCAGAGAAGTAATTGATAAATAATAAAGTTGATCAGTCTTGAAACCCGAGAACAAGTCGGATTAGCAAGTAAATGATATAACAATCATGTCAGGTTCCTAGTATTGTAGATAAATGTAAAAAAACCGTAATGTGTCCTGAATACAAGCACATATTTTGATACAAGATACGTATCTGAAACTCGGATACGGAAACTATAACGTATTCTGAAATGACACATATTCCAAATTCATAGCATTATAATATGAAATTTCAGACACGAGTTTGGTTTTACTTGTATTCAGGTTGTATTATGCAAGAGAGACTTGCCTTTTCCTTTTGATTTGATAAGTTCTACAAATTATGCTTTATTTGATGTCTCAGTTTGCGCGCGTCCAAACAAATTGTTACCTCATGTTTACGCGGGTTTTGAAGCTGCATATACATTCATAATTGTAAAAGAAATTAATAGATATTATATGTAATACAAATCTATACTACTAGGGGTCTAGATGTAATTTTAGAAGGTTTGGAAAGGACTCATTGGTAATTTATTAGTTTTATTTGTGTATGGAAATTTGAATAGACAAGGACTCATTTTTGAATTCAGACCTTAAAGGGGCTTGTACATGATATTACAAATCTCCTTTACCACCACTGCACTCACTGCATTCTCATTCTTCTTTTTATTCTTCTCTAAATCTCCCCTAACTTCTCTCTCATTAATTAATTGAACCCTCTCTCTCTCTTTCCTTCACTCTCTTCAACAGTTTGTTCACAGTGGGAACAACACAACAATCACCTCAATAGCACTCTCTCCCTCTACTGTCTACATGAAGCAAGCATTCACTTACTTTTTTTGTTTTTCTTGCACAATAACAGTACAGTAGAATGTTGCTACTATTCTAGTTCTTTCTTTCTAATTCTCCACACTTTCTCTCTTTTCCATTTCTTGTTTCTCGTTCTCTTTCTCTCTAACACAACGGAGTTTGAATCTGGTTATAGCATCAGTGATGTGAGAGGGTCACTATGTACTCGTCTCCATCACCTCTTGTAATGAGACATTTACTGGAATCTTTGCAACATGAAAGGGGAATGTAATCAACGACCCATCAGGATTACAGATTGAAGGTCAAGTGAGTCCATACGAGAGAGTCTGATAGAAAGGATAAGGGCATGTATTTTTCAAGATTCGCAGAATTGGTATCGATATAGGAGTATCGGGATTGGCGGGGTATCGGACTATCGGGGTCGGCAGTATCGGCAGTTTCGGATCAGAGTATCAGATTTTTTGTGTATTGAAAAGCAAATAATTATTAACAAATTAGAGCATTTTAGAAAATATATTTTATACATTTAGGCATAATTTTAAGTATTTTCAGTGTTGTTTCTTAGAAGTTTTGAAATTGAATAAAATAGTAGTCACTCTTGCCGATTGGTTTATATGTGATAGATAAGTTTTCTCTTTTACATGCTTTTTACAACTTTACTATGCTTTTACACCCTTGCATATGGGTTTTTTCGTTCACTTTGCCGAATTGACCGAAAAAGAACCAATATCGGTATCGGTCAGTATCGGATCGAGACATACCAAATTGTATCGGTATCGGACGTATCGGATCCGTATCGGATGATACTGCAAACTATGGTATTTTGATCAAAAGTGCTAAATATTTAGATGATCATCAGGAAAACTTAAACCATGTGGACTTGATGAAGTGTTGGTGTTTTAATTTTTTTCGTGCAGGAGTTGTACACTAAAGATAGGTGCTGGCAAGCTAGTACTGGATGGCCTATCTATTATCCACAATTTGTGTGTGTAGGTCATCAAGCTGCTAAATTTAACAAACAATAAAGATAACTGGCTACTTAAGCAACTCTTGAGACTAAGCTCCACGTAAATCATCTTCGACTTGTTCAGTAGAGCAATTCCCTTCACCAAGAATATGTGTTGATATGGTATGTTGGGTGTCATATTTAAGTATAGTATAAGCACATGGGAATATCCTGAGGACATATTTGGGATGCCAGAATATGTCACAGGATATTCCATTATGAGATTATTGTCATAATGATTGAGATCATTAATACAATGATCTCAATCATTATGACAATAATCTCATAATGGAATATCCTGTGACATATTCTGGCATCCCAAATATGTCCTCAGGATATTCCCATGTGCTTATACTATACTTAAATATGACACCCAACATACCATATCAACACTCCCCCTCAAGATGGGTGAAAGATATTCACTAAGCCCATCTTGTCACATCCTCTAATCATGCTCACTGAGGCGAGTCCCTTGGTTAGTCCATCTGCTACTTGATCCCTGGTTGGAACATGGCCAAGCTCCAGTAGTCCACTATCCAACTTCTCTTTGATGAAGAATCTATCAATCTCGATGTGTTTGGTCCTGTCATGCTGTACTGGATTGTTGGCGATACTAATAGCTGACTGATTGTCACACCACAGCTTCATCTTGGCTCCTTGATCCAGCTTCAGCTCCACCAGCATATTCTTCAACCATAGCAGCTCTGCAACTCCCAAGGCCATAGCTCTGTACTCTGCTTCAGCTGTCGATCTGGCCACCACAGACTGCTTCTTACTCCTCCAGGAGACCAAGTTACCTCCTACAAATATGCAATATCCTGAGGTAGACCTCCTGTCATCAGCACAACTAGCCCAGTCAGAATCACAGTAGCCCTCGATGCTCACGTGATTGTTCTTCCTGAATATTAGTCCCTTCCCGGGAGCACCTTTCAGGTACCTCAGAATCTGGTACACTGTATCCATATGACCCTTCCGTGGGTCATGCATGTAGCGGCTCACCACACTTACTGCAAAGCAGATATCAGGACGTGTGTGGCTCAAATAGATCAACTTGCCAACCAGTCTCTGGTATCTGTCCCGATCAACTGGTTCTCCAGCCTCAGCATCAATCTTGAACCTCTGATCTATTGGTGTCGCTGCAGGTTTGCACCCCAACATCCCAGTTTCTGTGAGAAGGTCCAGTGCATACTTCCTTTGAGAGAGAACAATCCCCTCTGCTTCTCGAGCAATCTCAATCCCAAGGAAGTACCGAAGAAGGCCGAGATCCTTCACTTCGAATTCCTTGCCAAGCTTTCCTTTGAGTTGGGCGATCTCCTGCTCATCATCTCCTGTGATAATCATATCGTCCACATACACCGCAAGCATGGTGATGTGGCCTCCACTCCGACGGAAGAACACAGTATGATCCGCATTGATCTGCTGATATCCCATCCCTATCATCGCTCTTCTGAATCTGTCAAACCACGCTCGAGGAGACTGCTTCAGTCCATAGATGGACTTCTTCAACCTGCAGACCTTGCCTACTGTCTGATTGGTGCCAAATCCTGGTGGTATCTCCATGTACACCTCCTCCACTAGATCTCCGTGAAGAAACGCATTCTTCACATCCAGTTGGTGTAGCTTCCATCCACCATTCGCTGCCAGAGAAATCAGAGTCCTGACAGTGCTCATCTTTGCAACTGGTGCAAAGGTCTCGTCATAGTCGATGCCGTACGTCTGACTGTATCCTTTGGCTACTAGTCGAGCTTTGTAGCGCTCAACCTGTCCATCTGGGTTCTGCTTCACGGTAAAGACCCACTTGCATCCAACTGCTCTCTTCCCCTCTGGCAATCTTACAAGCTCCCAAGTGTGGTTCTTCTCCAGAGCTCCCAACTCCTCGTGCATTGCCGCTTTCCACTTTGGATCGTTCTTGGCAACCTGCCAATTGTTAGGTACAGTAATACTATCCAAAGATGCTATAAATGCTCCATGAGAAGAAGAGATATGGTCATAAGAAATAAACTGAGCAATATCCCAACCATATCTGTTTGGAGGATTTTCTGCATTGCTGCGAGTGGTCCTCCGTACAGATAGTGGTGTGGGAGGAGTAGAAGTAGGAGGAATGATATTTTGTGAAGGAGGGGGTATCACCTGAAGGGGGGTTGGTGTAGGTGCCTCAGGAGTTGGGACGAACGCAGGCAAAGGACTTGGCACTGGCACTGTCGGTACTGGTCCTGCAGTTTGCTTCTCTCTCCTGCTGTAGGTAAGTAACTCTCCCTGAGCCGTAGGCCTAACACCTTCACCTTTTTGTCCCTTCTCCGTGCCTCCATGCCAAACTTCTAAATCGGTTACCACAAAGTTCTCCATCTCCCCCTCTCGCCTAATACTGGCAGTATTAGGCGTGTTGTGTGAAGTTCCGTCCTGGTGGTAGTATGGCTCATGCTCCCGAAAGTGGACATCCATACTGACAAACTTCTTCTTCTCTACTGGACTCCAGCACACATACCCCTTCTGGGTCGCCGAGTAGCCTACGAAGATGCATTTGACCGCTCTAGGGTCAAGTTTCCCAACTGATGGCCTGTTGTCCTTCACAAAACACACACACCCAAACACCTTCAGTGGGAGTATCCCACTATTATTGTCTTGCAATACCTCACATGGGGACTTCCATCCGAGGACCTTCGAGGGCATCCTGTTGATGAGTTGAGCTACTGTCAACACTGCATGCCCCCACAGACTCTGTGGGACATTCATGTCGATCATCATACTTCTTGCGACCTCCAGAAGGTGTCTGTTTTTCCTTTCTGCAACTCCATTTTGTGCTGGTGTGTATGCACAGGTGGTCTGATGCTGTATTCCGTGTGCTGACAAGTATTCTGCAAGCGTCCTGTTGGTATACTCCGTTCCATTGTCAGACCTCAGTACCTTCACAACTGCTTTGTACTGAGTCTGGACATGCTTATGGAAATCCCGAAAACAAGCAGGTACATCATTCTTATTTTTCATCAAATATAACCAGGTAACACGAGAGGCACACTCAATGAAAGAAACAAAGTACTTATAACCATTCATAGTGTTAGTAGCACATGGACCCCAGACATCAGAATGTACTACCTCAAAAGCAAAAGTGCTCCTATGACCCGTGCCAACATATGAGCTCCTAGTAAGTTTTCCTAACTCGCACGCATCACATACTAATTTCTCTTTTTTTGTTTTTGCATAAATCTCTGGATATAACTTACTTAGAGTATCAAAGGAAGAATGTCCCATCCTCCGATGATGGAGCATCAAGGTATCCTCAGTCCTCTGCTGCAGTCCTTCCATGCCAGCCTTCTCTGCCATAGATACCAATGCTGAGTCCAGTCCTTCTCGATCTAGGTACCACAGTCCCTCATGCCAAGTGCCAGTCCCAAGTTTTCGTCCTGTCCCTTTCTCCTGGAAGGTCACCTTAGGAATATCAAAAGAAACAATGCATTTAAGTTGGAGGATTATAGAACTAATGGACAAGAGACTGACTGGAAAGGATGGAGCATGTAAAACATTGGATAATCTTACTGAACCTGTACAATTAACAGTACCCTTACCGACCACTGGCTGGAAAGTGCCATCAGCTGTCTGAATGCTGTCTGCTGATGCTAGGTGAGTGTAGGAAGAAAACTCACTAGCATTCCCAGTCACATGTCGAGATGCTCCCGAGTCGATAATCCAGTCTGATGATTTAAGGGAAGAGATAGACGCAAGGGCAAGTGATTCGTCAGTACCTTCTGATGGATGGGCATATATGGCAGCGTTGCCCCTAACAAAGAATGAGGTGGACGCCTCCTCTGTTCTACTCCTCATGTCTCCCAGTGCCTGGTCCTCCACAGTAATGGTGCCATCAGCTTCTCCGTTCCCTTCTGATATTTGGGATGCCAGAATATGTCACAGGATATTCCATTATGAGATTATTGTCATAATGATTGAGATCATTGTATTAATGACTGTAAGGCTATATAATGCCAATGAGACAATCAATAAAATCATCAACTAATTTCAACAATATGCAAAAACTCCACCTTCACCAAGGGTCTGCTAATATTTGGACTAGCCTTTACAAGCAATTCAATCTGTCATATCCCTACTGCATCACTCCAGCATTAAGTTGTGTTGGACCTAGTTATTCACGTTCCATATTGTTCCCTTCAAGGTCCTCAAAAGTCAAACCTTGCTTCACGAAGTGGGTGTGGCGTATCCATGGATCCCCTAATGTTAATATCTTGTAATGCACCGTAATGCAGATGCAAATAGAGGGGCCTGTGTAATATATTGAGATACCTGTAAGATGTACCGTACATGAGTAATTGTAAAGATAATCTACTCAATTTTATATCTGGCTGAACTCTAATTTTGGTGGTGTTGACATTTTTTGGAACATTTTGGGATAGATATAGACCGATGTTTTCATTAAATACAATCCAATACTTAATTGGTTCTCATTATATCTATTGATAGTTCAATTGGTTAAAATATGCAGGTTTGATGAGGAGAAGCAACATGACTCGTGTATTTCCCTGAACAATGCAGGAGAACCTAGTTCTTTAACTAGGAATTTTCTGCCATCGTTCGCAGTTTTATGCATCTCTACTTTGCTTCTCTTTGTCATTGTTGTATGATACGTGATATGTTGCTTCTCTTTGGCACATTCCTCTTGTTTCAATATGTTGGAGACAACTTGCTGACTTAAAAGTGTTTTGGAGTTCTATATTTGCGGCTGGGCATTGCAAGGCCTGTATTTTTTTTGCAATGGTGATGATTCGATGATAAATGGGACAGGTTGGTTAGAGTTGATTCAGTTTTTGCTCGGACTTGTGTGTGGGTCTTTGTTTAACTTATGCTTACCAGTTAACTCAATTCCCTGAGATGGAAAGTTAGATGATGTAATAGCAACATATGTTGTATTCCTCTGGTGGCTTGGCCAAGCCTATTAGTGATTAGGGTATAATGAACCTTAGATATCAGATTATGCCTCCCCTTTTAATTGCTTTTGGTTTCTCCCAAGTTTTTATTTTCTTTTGGCTAAACTTTGCAGTCTTCAAATACTGCTATAGGTAGCCCGCTGCAATGACATTCAGGGGTGTAGGAAAGCACAAAGAACTTGTAGAGATTGATTCTTGGCATTTAGGTTTTCTCTTACTTTGTGTTAATTGTGTCGAATAATTTTATAGCTAATCTCATGCATCCCAATCTTAGGTTCATATCTTTAAATTGATCGATCTAACTTGAGAGCTCCTGTAGCTAATTTGAAGAGATCCTTGGCTAGCATATAAATTTCTGCATTCTGAATTTGATGATGCTCAGTGTCGTAATAAAAAGTAGATTTTACCCTGAGGCAAGCCAGCCTGGCCTTTACTGAAATCCACAAGTTCTTGAGAATGAGTGATTAATGTTGATTTTTTTGGAAGAGTTTTAAATTGTCTTTAAATAGCATATAAATTTCTGCATTCCGAATTTCTCTTAAAACAAGTTTTGAAGAATGTACATCTAACAATATGTACGTTGGTTGAAAGAGGCAAACTCTTTTAACCATTTTTTCAGTAACTGGCTTATGTAGTGGTAGATTGGTGTGGAACAGAAAAACTGGTACCAAAATACTCTTGTACCTTTGTTACCAATTCTCCATGAGTAAGTAGATGATCATTGTTCTTATACGATGAGAACTGCACCTTCTACATTTTCAAACAGTTGGTGTTGATACAACATCAAATTTTGTGAGGGTTGAATCTTGGGACAAAGGATTCAGCAGTTATTATATCAATCTTATACTATAATTACTATAATTCTTAATACAGATTGGGATTTGCCCTAGGTGGAAGTCATCATATATCTGTGTTTGGATCTTGTTTGGTTTCTGTTGATATGGTATGTTGGGTGTTGATATGGTATGTTGGGTGTCATATTTAAGTATAGTATAAGCACATGGGAATATCCTGAGGACATATTTGGGATGCCAGAATATGTCACAGGATATTCCATTATGAGATTATTGTCATAATGATTGAGATCATTGTATTAATGACTGTAAGGCTATATAATGCCAATGAGACAATCAATAAAATAATAAACTAATTTCAACATGGTATCAGAGCTAAGTTTTCACAAACCCTAGCCGTCACCAAGCTTCCACAAACCCACAGGAGGATTTCCTAGATCTCCTCCACCGAACTCTTCTACGCCCCCCACTTCTCTTCTCCGTGGTATCAGAGCTGATGGCACTCTTCCACTTCTCTGGATACAACTTACTTAGAGTATCAAAGGAAGAATGTCCCATCCTCCGATGATGGAGTATCAAGGTATCCTCAGTCCTCTGCTGCAGTCCTTCCATGCCAGCCTTCTCTGCCAGAGAAATCAGAGTCCTGACAGTATTAGGCGAGAGGGGGAGATGTGTGCTGGAGTCCAGTAGAGAAGAAGAAGTTTGTCAGTATGGATGTCCACTTTCGGGAGCATGAGCCATATTACCGCCAGGACGGAACTTCACACAACACGCCTAATACTGCCAGTATTAGGCGAGAGGGGGAGATGGAGAACTTGGTGGTAACCGATTTAGAAGTTTGGCATGGAGGCACGGAGAAGGGACAAGAAGGTAAAGGTGTTAGGCCTACGGCTCAGGGAGAGTTACTTACCTACAGCAGGAGAGAGAAGCAAACTGCAGGACCAGTACCGACAGTGCCAGTGCCAAGTCCCTTGCCTGCGTTCGTCCCAACTCCTGAGGCACCGACACCAACCCCCCTTCAGGTGATACCCCCTCATTCACAAGATATCATTTCTCCTACTTCTACTCCTCCCAAACCACTATCTGTACGGAGGACCACTCGCAGCAATGCAGGAAATCCTCCAAACAGATATGGTTGGGATATTGCTCAGTTTGTTTCTTATGACCATATCTCTTCTTCTCATGGAGCATTTATAGCATCTTTGGATAGTATTACTGTACCTAACAATTGGCAGGTTGCCAAGAACGATCCAAAGTGGAAAGCGGCAATGCACGAGGAGTTGGGAGCTATGGAGAAGAACCACACTTGGGAGCTTGTGAGACTGTCAGAGGGGAAGAGAGCAGTTGGATGCAAGTGGGTCTTTACCGTGAAGCAGAACCCAGATGGACAGGTTGAGCGCTACAAAGCTCGACTAGTAGCCAAAGGATACAGTCAGACATACGGCATCGATTATGACGAGACCTTTGTACCAGTTGCAAAGATGAGCACTGTCAGGATACCACCAGCGAATGGTGGATGGAAGCTACACCAACTGGATGTGAAGAATGCGTTTCTTCACGGAGATCTAGTAGAGGAGGTGTACATGGAGATACCACCAGGATTTGGCACCAATCAGACAGTGGGCAAGGTCTGCAGGTTGAAGAAGTCCCTCTATGGACTGAAGCAGTCTCCTCGAGCGTGGTTTGACAGATTCAGAAGGGCGATGATAGGGATGGGATATCAGCAGATCAATGCTGATCATACTGTGTTCTTCCGTCGGAGTGGAGGCCACATCACCATGCTTGCGGTGTATGTGGACGATATGATTATCACAGGAGATGATGAGCAGGAGATCGCCCAACTCAAAGGAAAGCTTGGCAAAGAATTCGAGGTGAAGGATCTCGGCCTTCTTCGGTACTTCCTTGGGATTGAGATTGCTCGAGAAGCAGAGGGGATTGTTCTCTCTCAAAGGAAGTATGCACTGGACCTTCTCACAGAAACTGAGATGTTGGGGTGCAAACCTGCAGCGACACCAATAGATCAGAGGTTCAAGATTGATGCTGAGGCTGGAGAACCAGTTGATCGGGACAGATACCAGAGACTGGTTGGCAAGTTGATCTATTTGAGCCACACACGTCCTGATATCTGCTTTGCAGTAAGTGTGGTGAGCCGCTACATGCATGACCCACGGAAGGGTCATATAGATGCAGTGTACCAGATTCTGAGGTACTTGAAAGGTGCTCCCGGGAAGGGACTAATATTCAGGAAGAACAATCACGTGAGCATCGAGGCTACTGTGATTCTGACTGGGCTAGTTGTGCTGATGACAGGAGGTCTACCTCGGGATATTGCATATTTTTAGGAGGTAACTTGGTCTCCTGGAGGAGTAAGAAGCAGTCTGTGGTGGCCAGTTCGACAGCTGAAGCAGAGTACAGAGCTATGGCCTTGGGAGTTGCAGAGCTGCTATGGTTGAAGAATATGTTGGTGGAGCTGAAGCTGGATCAAGGAACCAAGATGAAGCTGTGGTGTGACAATCAGTCAGCTATTAGTATCGCCAACAATCCAGTACAGCATGACAGGACCAAACACATCGAGATTGATAGATTCTTCATCAAAGAGAAGTTGGATAGGGGATTACTGGAGCTTGGCCATGTTCCAACCAGGGATCAAGTAGCAGATGGACTAACCAAGGGACTCGCCTCAGTGAGCATGATTAGAGGATGTGACAAGATGGGCTTAGTGAATATCTTTCACCCATCTTGAGGGGGAGTGTTGATATGGTATGTTGGATGTTGATATGGTATGTTGGGTGTCATATTTAAGTATAGTATAAGCACATGGGAATATCCTGAGGACATATTTGGGATGCCAGAATATGTCACAGGATATTCCATTATGAGATTATTGTCATAATGATTGAGATCATTGTATTAATGACTGTAAGGCTATATAATGCCAATGAGACAATCAATAAAATAATAAACTAATTTCAACAGTTTCTCACGTAGTGGTTCGTTGGTTTGATATTCTCTTTGAGGGATTCATTGGTCTTGATGTTTCTCACTTTTCGCTGAGTATGTGGTGGTTTGTATATTAGCTTGTGATGTAAACGTATATGTTTATTTCAAATTAAAATTTTAAAAACTTTAAAGGGGTATCAATTTAGCAAGTAAACTATAAATAGTTCATTTATTTACTAGACATGTTGTATTCAGAATTATCCATATCATTGTATTAATTGATAATCATCTAATATATGATCATTCCTTGTGCTCTCCTGTCAGTGTACATCTTAATTTTGTCTGATAAAATGAATGAATTGTGATATGGCTAAATATTCATTGTTTTGGTGCATTTAAGGTGGCAATTCTGTTTTTTGTGACCAAAGATACTCAAGTAACTATTAACTTCAAAACGTGTAGATTTGTGTATTTGAATAACAGCTTTGATGTAAATCGGGTTTACTAGACATAAGTTGTATTCAGAATGAACACGCATATGATTATTTCAAATTAATATTTCAAAACTTTAACGGGTATTAAGTTAGCAAGTAAACTAGAAATCGTTCATTTATTTAACTCGGAAGTTTTGAATTCCATGTCAAGAGCACCAGTTGGCAATTCAGAAACATGATCTTGCTTGTTGACTTGATTTTCCCGAAAACTATTACAAAAAAAATGTTATTAGAAAACATTTAGCGGAAATATTTATCTCCGAAGTCTTTAATTCAACTTTTGAAGTTCCTGATTTAAATGGATGTCCAGCAAGTGATAGTTCTACAACAAGATTACTGCAGAAGATTTAGAGTTCATTGCCTTCAAATCTTAATAACTTTGTGCGAAACACTAATTATTACTCGAATTTCATAATGAAATAGGAGAAGTACGTAGAGATGTGTTGATATGGTATGTTGGGTGTCATATTTAAGTATAGTATAAGCACATGGGAATATCCTGAGGACATATTTGGGATGCCAGAATATGTCACAGGATATTCCATTATGAGATTATTGTCATAATGATTGAGATCATTGTATTAATGACTGTAAGGCTATATAATGCCAATGAGACAATCAATAAAATCAATCAACTAATATCAACATGGTATCAAAGCCAAGTTTCCACAAACCCTAGCCGTCACCAAGCTTCCACAAACCCACAGGAGGATTTCCTAGATCTTCTCCACCGAACTCTTCCACGCCCCCCCTTCTTCCCTTCTCTTCTCTTCTCCGCCCTTCGCAGCGCCCTTCGCTGTTGCTGCCCCGTCCCGCTACTGCTGCGGCTGCTGCGACTGCTGCTGCTGCGAAGGCGGCTGTGACATGCGTGCTGCCGCCTCCTCCGCACCAGCACGAGACAGCGCCTAATAGGGATGCCTAGATCTGAAAAAAGGGGGGACATGTTCGGATCTAGGAGCGGACGACGAGGACGAGCGTGAGTCGTGGAGCGGATGTGACGTGATTGGATAGACGACGCATCGATGGAGGAGATCATCAAGAAGCTAGATTCTGCAGAGGTGGCGACGTTGATGAAGTTGTTGACGATGTCGGCTGGTGAGAACACGACACGAACGTCGTCGGAGTTGAAGCTTCCCTCCATCGATCTGAAATTAGATGGACCAGCCACCTATCTGAGTTGGTCACGGCGAGTGAGAAGAACCCTCGCAGGAAAAAATATGGAGGGGTTCCTGACGGACGAGACGACAGAGCCGGACGAGGGCTCGACAGGACGCGATGAGTGGAAGTCCACTCATATGGTGATCTACATCTGGCTTCTCAACTCCTTAGTCTAGTCTATTGCTGCCACAGTAGACGGTATTGAGATGGTGAAAGATGTGTGGGAGAAGTTGAGAAGGACCTATGATGGTGTGGGGAACAACTTACGGGTCTTCCAGATAAAGGGGGAGATTGATGACACCGTACAGGGAGAGAAGACGGTGCAGGAGTATGCCACGGAGTTGGAGCGTCTGTGGTTGGATTATGATCACTCCTCAGATCGGGCGAGCTGCGGGGACCCTAAGTGTAAGGAGAGACAGGTGTGTCTGCGGGAGAGGACGATGAAGTTCCTCAAAGGGCTGACTGCAGCTTTCGCACAGAGGACGGCCCTACTTCTAGCCCAACCAAAGATCCCTAGCCTTGAGGAGGCTATCTCAGCCATGATCCAGGAGGAGACACGCATCAGGCTGCAAGCCGGGACAGGTGGTCCCCCCGAAGCAAAGTCAGCACTAGCGATCACCAGCTCAGGTAACACAGGATCTAAGGGAGAGCCCTGGCAGCATAACCGACAGTGCTACAACTGTGGGGAGATGGGTCATCATCGGTATGCTTGTACCAAACCACCTAGGGAGGGAGATTCAGGTGGTGGACGAGGATCGTTCGGCTGAAGAGGACATAATGGAGGACGTGGTCGTGGTCGAGGGGGTAGACGAGGCGGCCGAGGAGGTTATCGGGCGAACCTCCTGATATCAGAAGGGAACGGAGAAGCTGATGGCACCTTTACTATGGAGGACCAGGCACTGGGAGACATGAGGAGTAGAACAGAGGAGGCGTCCACCTCATTCTTTGTTAGGGACAACGCTTCCATGTATGCCCATTCATCAGAAGGTACTGACGAATCACTTGCCCTTGCGTCTATCTCTTCCCTTAAATCATCAGACTGGATTATCGACTCGGGAGCATCTCGGCATGTGACGGGTAATGCTAGTGAGTTTTCTTCCTACACTCACCTAGCACCAGCAGACAGCATTCAGACAGCTGATGGCACTTTCCAGCCAGTGGTCGGTAAGGGTACTGTTAATTGTACAGGTTCAGTAAGATTATCCAATGTTTTACATGCTCCATCCTTTCCAGTCAGTCTCTTCTCCATTAGTTCTATAATCCTCCAACTTAAATGCATTGTTTCTTTTGATATTCCTAAGGTGACCTTCCAGGAGAAAGGGACAGGACGAAGACTTGGGACTGGCACTTGGCATGAGGGACTGTGGTACCTAGATCGCGAAGGACTGGACTCAGCATTGGTATCTATGGCAGAGAAGGCTGGCATGGAAGGACTGCAGCAGAGGACTGAGGATACCTTGATACTCCATCATCGGAGGATGGGACATTCTTCCTTTGATACTCTAAGTAAGTTGTATCTAGAGATTTATGCAAAAACAAATAAAGAGAAATTAGTATGTGATGCGTGCGAGTTAGAAAAACTTACTAGGAGCTCATATGTTGGCACGGGTCATAGGCGCACTTTTGCTTTTGAGGTAGTACATTCTGATGTCTGGGGTCCATGTGCTACTAATACTATGAATGATTATAAGTACTTTGTTTCTTTTATTGAGTGTGCCTCTCGTGTTACCTGGTTATATTTGATAAAAAATAAGAATTATGTACCTGCTTGTTTTCGGGATTTCCATAAGCATGTCCAGACTCAGTACAAAGCAGTTGTGAAGGTACTGAGGTCTGACAATGGAACGGAGTATACCAACAGGACGCTTGCAGAATACTTGTCAGCACACGGAATACAGTATCAGACCACTTGTGCATACACACCAGCACAAAATGGAGTTGCAGAAAGAAAAAACAGACACCTTCTGGAGGTCGCAAGAAGTATGATGATCGACATGAATGTCCCACAGAGTCTGTGGGGGCATGCAGTGTTGACAGCAGCTCAACTCATCAACAGG
Source organism: Iris macrosiphon (assembly GCA_036927795.1). Lineage (NCBI taxonomy): Eukaryota > Viridiplantae > Streptophyta > Magnoliopsida > Asparagales > Iridaceae > Iris > Iris macrosiphon. The sequence goes on along the minus strand of JAYESA010000006.1, from coordinate 21,857,237 downwards.
ATGCCCTCGAAGGTCCTCGGATGAAAGTCCCCATGTGAGGTATTGCAAGGCAATAATAGTGGGATACTCCCACTGAAGGTGTTTGGGTGTGTGTGTTTTGTGAAGGACAACAGGCCATCAGTTGGGAAACTTGACACTAGAGCGGTCAAATGCATCTTCGTAGGCTACTCGGCGACCCAGAAGGGGTATGTGTGCTGGAGTCCAGTAGAGAAGAAGAAGTTTGTCAGTATGGATGTCCACTTTCGGGAGCATGAGCCATACTACCGCCAGGACGGAACTTCACACAACACGCCTAATACTGCCAGTATTAGGCGAGAGGGGGAGATGGAGAACTTGGTGGTAACCGATTTAGAAGTTTGGCATGGAGGCACGGAGAAGGGACAAGAAGGTGAAGGTGTTAGGTTTACGGCTCAGGGAGAGTTACTTACCTACAGCAGGAGAGAGAAGCAAACTGCAGGACCAGTACCGACAGTGCCTGTGCCAAGTTCCTTGCCTGCGTTCGTCCCAACTCCTGAGGCACCGACACCAACCCCCCTTCAGGTGATACCCCCTCCTTCACAAGATACCATTCCTCCTACTTCTACTCCTCCCACACCACTATCTGTACGGAGGACCACTCGCAGCAATGCAGGAAATTCTCCAAACAGATATGGTTGGGATATTGCTCAGTTTATTTCTTATGACCATATCCCTTCTTCTCATGGAGCATTTATAGCATCTTTGGATAGTATTACTGTACCTAACAATTGGCAGGTTGCCAAGAACGATCCAAAGTGGAAAGCGGCAATGCACGAGGAGTTGGGAGCTCTGGAGAAGAACCACACTTGGGAGCTTGTGAGACTGCCAGAGGGGAAGAGAGCAATTGGATGCAAGTTGGTCTTTACCGTGAAGCAGAACCCAGATGGACAGGTTGAGCGCTACAAAGCTCGACTAGTAGCCAAAGGATACAGTCAGACGTACGGCATCGACTATGACGAGACCTTTGCACCAGTTGCAAAGATGAGCACTGTCAGGACTCTGATTTCTCTGGCAGCGAATGGTGGATGGAAGCTACACCAACTGGATGTGAAGAATGCGTTTCTTCACGGAGATCTAGTGGAGGAGGTGTACATGGAGATACCACCAGGATTTGGCACCAATCAGACAGTGGGCAAGGTCTGCAGGTTGAAGAAGTCCCTCTATGGACTGAAGCAGTCTCCTCGAGCGTGGTTTGACAGATTCAGAAGGGCGATGATAGGGATGGGATATCAGCAGATCAATGCTGATCATACTGTGTTATTCCGTCGGAGTGGAGGCCACATCACCATGCTTGCGGTGTATGTGGACGATATGATTATCATAGGAGATGATGAGCAGGAGATCGCCCAACTCAAAGGAAAGCTTGGCAAGGAATTCGAGGTGAAGGATCTCGGCCTTCTTCGGTACTTCCTTGGGATTGAGATTGCTCGAGAAGCAGAGGGAATTGTTCTCTCTCAAAGGAAGTATGCACTGGACCTTCTCACAGAAACTGGGATGTTGGGGTGCAAACCTGCAGCGACACCAATAGATCAGAGGTTCAAGATTGATGCTGAGGCTGGAGAACCAGTTGATCGGGACAGATACCAGAGACTGGTTGGCAAGTTGATCTATTTGAGCCACACACGTCCTGATATCTGCTTTGCAGTAAGTGTGGTGAGCCGCTACATGCATGACCCACGGAAGGGTCATATGGATGCAGTGTACCAGATTCTGAGGTACTTGAAAGGTGCTCCTGGGAAGGGACTAATATTCAGGAAGAACAATCACGTGAACATCGAGGGCTACTGTGATTCTGACTGGGCTAGTTGTGCTGATGACAGAAGGTCTACCTCGGGATATTGCATATTTGTAGGAGGTAACTTGGTCTCCTGGAGGAGTAAGAAGCAGTCTGTGGTGGCCAGATCGACAGCTGAAGCAGAGTACAGAGCTATGGCCTTGGGAGTTGCAGAGCTGCTATGGTTGAAGAATATGCTGGTGGAGCTGAAGCTTGATCAAGGAGCCAAGATGAAGCTGTGGTGTGACAATCAGTCAGCTATTAGTATCGCCAACAATCCAGTACAGCATGACAGAACCAAACACATCGAGATTAATAGATTCTTCATCAAAGAGAAGTTGGATAGTGGATTACTGGAGCTTGGCCATGTTCCAACCAGGGATCAAGTAGCAGATGGACTAACCAAGGGACTCGCCTCAGTGAGCATGATTAGAGGATGTGACAAGATGGGCTTAGTGAATATCTTTCACCCATCTTGAGGGGGAGTGTTGATATGGTATGTTGGGTGTCATATTTAAGTATAGTATAAGCACATGGGAATATCCTGAGGACATATTTGGGATGCCAGAATATGTCACAGGATATTCCATTATGAGATTATTGTCATAATGATTGAGATCATTGTATTAATGACTGTAAGGCTATATAATGCCAATGAGACAATCAATAAAATCAATCAACTAATATCAACAAGATGCAATTTCCAAATTGCAGGATCTTTATTCCGTTTTAATATCAGGTGGACGTGCCGGAGTCGTTATCGGACATGACTAGAAATCATCTGGGCTTTGCCCGCGCAGGTTCGAATCCTGCCGTCCACGATTTTACTATTAGTTATCAACAAAAACTCGATCCTGCCATTTATCTATAGGAACAAATACTCATCTATGGCAGTATGAAATATAAATTCAATTTTATACTTGACCCTGCCATTTACCTATAGGAACATATGCAGTACACAGAGAAATAAAAATTCAGACGTACTTGTGAAAATCTCAAACATCAGCAAGGTTCTGCACTTATGGTCTGCAACGAGGTGCCATGATCACTACAAATACATACTTGTCGTGTTGAATTCATGTTGCATATCGAGAATCAAACTTGACAGTTAAAGACAAAGTCAGACATCTTAGAGTATAAGCAAAATCTTACTACAAAGATTCATGGTCCAGAGTAACTAAAGCAAAACACTTGAGACATAGCTTATGCTGATCAAAATAAGAAAAAAGGAAACATCCTCGGTTCAGAAAAGAAACAATTTATAATTCTGGTTGAAGGGACAATCCTCAGCGAATCCCAGTTTCAACTCCATTGAATGCATAAAATTGTCTTAATACATATTGAAGGTTTGTTTAGTTACAGTTCTTGTAGGGAGGGTCTAGATATAACTTCCGAGAAAATGTAGTTAGACTAACCTTAAACCCTTGAACCAGATGGTGCTCAGCTGTCATCTAGTTATTCTTCTCAAATCTGCTCTTGTTTGCATTCCATCACCAGGTAAATTAGAGCTAGCACTGGATTGGGATGTATACTTCTGGATTAAAAAACCGAGAAAAAGTAGTCATTTAGATAAGCACATAAATCTACATGAAACAAAAAGTTACCTTACATAAATTCTTTCAATAATTGCTGACACTAGAAATCATGAACTCTGCAATTTTATAACTAAGCTCGAGCCCATATCACTCGGAAAAGTTTAAATCATTTATAACTTGCCAGAGTAACTAGTACTATAATATTATAACTAAATGAAGGCCATGATGCGAAAAACATATGTTACGAATTCCAATGCTTCTCCTTTTAGTAGTATATATCATTTATAACTTGCCAGAGTAACTAGTACAATAATATTATAACTAAAAAAAGGCCATGATGCGAAAAATAGATATTACGAATTGGAATGCTTCTCCTTTTAGAAACTAATGATATACCTGCCCCCTTGATTTTCCAATGTGAAGCGAATCCATGTTGAGTAAATCATCAAGTTCACCAAGTTCAATATGAACCTTGATTATTGCCTCTCTTAAAGCTTTGTCATCTTCAGCATTATAGAAACACCGTCTATTTTTTGCATCCAACACTAACTTTTCCCATATCGATCCACTGTTACATAATGTTGCCTGATTCCCTAATACCCACATGCAATGCCTGCAACAGAAAGATATTGTTACAAACAAATTTATTGCTTCTGCAACATCAATAGGTGTTGTATTGGCATGATAAATAATCAGAAGTTCATCTTCAGGTATTGATGTGTCCAACAGTGAACTTGGTTGAAAGCTAATGTACTTTTCTCTTGTAAGAGCCACATTGGTTCTCTGAGGATTAGAGAGGAAGCCTACTGAACCACTTTTGTTACACCTAACTGTAGAAAGGATTACCACATCCTCTTCTCCTCCTTGAAAGCCATCAATAGAATTAACCTTGATGGAGAAGTCGTCGAACATATCATATATTTTCCCTAGTTTTTCTTTGATTGCTACTACTTGAGCTCTATACGGTGATATAACTCCCACACTCAGTTTTAGCCCTCGAGTCAAAGATGCTGCAAGAACGGAACACAGTGAGAATATAACAAAAAAAAGATGCAAAAAGCTACATAATTATATGTCGGAGGCATAGGTAGGAAGAAGAAAAAAATTATTGACAGGTGAGGTTGCTTAAATAGCAATTTTATACCATTTATTGGCACTGCATACTATGCTTCACTATATGGTAACTGTTAATAAATATTGGATAAAATCCTTGCAAGTGGATTGGAGTACTATTTCAGTGAGATAATATCATGACAGAAGCAGGGAAGTGAACAATGAGAGACTGAAATAGCACAAAAGGATTTATAAGTTGGAATCATATCATGGAATTGTGCAAACAGTGACTGAAACAAGCTACAAGTTCAAAATAAACTCTTACCTTTAAATAAACTTTTGACACAGTGCAAAATCACGGCTACTTCGATCATATTTTTCATACTCCGACCAAACTTATCTATTGATTCCTTCCCACTATCGATGTTCATAAATGTGTAGGGACCATACATTGGTCCTTCTAGAAAATGCCTCTCTTAGCTCTCACAGGTGACATTGGGACCGTCCGATACTTTGTTGTCATAGAAATTTGAGAAAGGAACTTGTTTATTGATGGATGCATTCTGTACTGAACATCAAGAAGATGCTTTTCTTGGCCTAGTGAGCTCAATCTCTGGAAAAGGCTTCTTCCATAGAAAGCATTATCAGAAATCTGCAGTGCAGATAATTAAATCAATAGATATGTTTGATTTATATGCATACAGAAAATACAGAAATTAGAGATAAAGATAAGCAGACCTGGCTTTTAACCATTGCAAGAAGTTGATATTCATCACCGATAAGAATTGCAGGTTGTATTCCTTCTAGTTGCAGAGGAATGAGAGAGAGACATTCCTTTAGTTGTGCAACCTCGTCAACAAGTAAGAACTCCAATTGTCCATCCTCCATTTGTACATTGTGTAGTCTGTACGAGCTTGAAGCTGTGCAGAAAATTAGTGTTGCCTTCTGCAGACAGAAATCTTTGATCGAGCATCTGTCATTGATATTAGGGAGGTTAAGGTTTTCAAATAGGTCCTTCAGAATCTGAATGGATAAAGACCTTTGTTTCCTCATCTTGGTTGCAAAGGAAATGTAATCTTGTATGTTGGGGAATCCCAGATATCCACATGTATCAATATCGACTTTGGTTTTGAATAGTTCTTCTATGCCTTTGTCTGTAACTTCTTTGGAATTCAGGAATTTACCAAACATATCTAACCATTCTTGTAACAGTCTCATGTTCTTGAAATTCTTGCTTGAAGTTGCAGATGTTGGTAGATCATTACAAAATGTTACCAAACAAACATTAAGATTCTTAGCCAAAAAGATATATTGATTTATAACAAACTCTTTGAATGTCTTATGTTCCTCTTCTTCTTTCTCTTTAGATCTTTCTAATTCCTCTTCTTCTTTCTCTTTCATAATTCTTTAAATTTGTCATAGAAGCTTGCGCATACTTGATGCAACCGGTAAGTGTTCTGCATTTCAGTAATAAAAGTGACCATAACAGTGTACTAATCGTCTTGGTCTTTCCGGTACGAGGAGGACCCCATATAAGCTTAATTGTATTTTTCGGATGTCCTAATGAAAGTAAATCTAGTGCATTAAGCTTCTGGCGTCTTAATGAAAGACAATAAGACAATCTATCACCGTATTTAGCTGTGAATGGTTAAGGTTGAATTGTTGTAACATATCATAAATATGAGAAGGTAATGCAGATGAAGCAGAACTGGATTTTCTTGAAACTTGTTGCAAGGAATAGCACAAATTAGATTCAAAAAAAAATCACATAATGACAATTTAATCAACATTACATGATAGCTCTGGAGTTCTTGAACATACCGAATAATCATAACTAAGGATTTTATTGACGAGATCAAGGTTTCTTTTCTTAACCACATCTATGTTCATACATTTCCAGATGCTCCTGTTCCTGTTTCTCATCAGGGTATGAAGTTGTAATCTCTCTGATGTTCTGACAATAAATTATTGGATAAGAGATATTTCTCATAATTCGCACGTACAACACAAGAAATTATACAGGATCTTCCATTCCAAGATCAGAAATAAATCCGCATGGAACATATGTTCCTTTTCCAAATGAATTCAATGACGTATCTGCGGTTTTAAACTCAATTTTGTATAACACGCAAAATCTCGGTAATAGATTTAATCTCAATGAAGGGAACATGAGATATAGTCTCCAACGTAGAGGCTAAATCTAAATCGGCAATGGCTTCTTCAGTAAGAAGAACACTGAAAGAGCCTAAGTACTACTCTACTGATGTAAAAGATTCCGGAACCTTCTTTACCTGCAAGAGAAGAGGATACAACATTGTTTCATATATTGAAAAAGATAATATTTACATATTTTAACCTAACTATCACTATGCATGGTAAGTAATCAACGGTGCAGAGTTATGAACAAGTTCAAATAACAATTATCATAATCTATAATTGATTCATAGGCGATACAAGGTTATCAATCTGCTAACTACAATACTTGGAAATTGAGTCTAACTTAATCTTAGTCAACCGTTCTCCTCGAAATAAGAATCCTTACTATCTTGTTATTATAATTAGAATCAAGAAATTCATTCTGTGATAGTTTGGAAGATGTGAATCAGTTGTTCTTGGCTTGCTTTAATTTCACTAACTCTGGTATTTCTACAGGACTAATTAACATCCTCAACTTGTTGTTAACATCCTAATTAAAATTAAGTTCAAGAAACAGAATACGAGAAAGACTAACCTTATCTATTTAAGATTCCTGTCGAATACATCCTTAAAAGTTAAAATACCATGAGAACATCAGGCTAAGTAGGTTTGATTCCTCAAATTGCTTACTTTCTCATCAAGGAAGAGTTGCTTCTCATCATCATCAAAGTAAATATTCATCTTCTTTCTAACTTCCCTTGGCTAAGTAGTAGTTTGGTTCAACGTGTGTATATTGGAAAATACTATATAGGATCGTGTTAGTCATTAAAATGGGTGGGATTGACACCCACCGACTTTGGCAGAAATCTTCTTTAGAAAGCTTGCTTCATATAATTTTCAAAAAAATTGTGGGGATGAAGGAACTATGATAAAAAAACGTTTAGAAAAATGTAGAACCCAATACATTCGGGTGAGCATTCTGTTTATTTTGTTTCAACCGATTGAATAGTCAAAATTAAAAAACCGAAATTCTAAAAATTCAAATCCAAAGTCGAAATCGAACTGGACCGAAAATCGAACCGGACCGAATAAGCTATTCGGTTTAATCGGTTCGACTATTGCTTTGTTTGATGGATCGGACCAAACTTGAGATCGTGGTTAAATTATATTAAATTTTATACGCACATTTCATGGTGTCTAATGGGCCGGCTCGAGGCCCGTGCTGATCGGGTTTGACCAGTTTCGGATCGAGCCGGACTCAACCCGGGAGAGGAAGTGGGCCGGCCCGGCCCGGAAGCAGAAATCTAAAACTCAGCCTGGACCCGTGATCCGGTCGGGGGCGGGCCGGGCCAAACCGGGTTGGGTCCGAGCCGGTTCAATGCTGGGTCCAGGCCGGCCCACTTATTTCAAAAAAAAAAAATTTGAGAAGAAAAAAAATTAGAATTATTTATAAATTTAATTAAATTTAAAATTTTGATATAACATTTTTGTCCTATACTAAAAATGACCAATGGCATGATTTGAATATTAAACATATTTAGTTGTCCAAAGTTTAATTGTCATATTATGGATTTGAATATTAAATGGATCTATACAATATATTAATTTTTATAAACGAATTTAGTTGTCATAATAAACAGATTTAATTGACATATAATTTGAATAACTATCATTTATGTTTTGAATAGCTATTAATTAATTGTTATATAATAAAAATGATCAATGACATTATTTGAATATTAAACGGATTTAATTGTCCAAAGTTTAATTGTCATATTAAATAGATTTTAATATTAAACGGATTAATACAATATATTAATTTTTATAAACTGATTTAGTTGTCATATACTATAAACGAATTTAATTGACATATAATTTGAATAACTACCATTTATACTTTGAATGTTTTGATTTGCTATCAATTAATTGTCATATACTAAAAATGACCAATGACATTATTTGAATATTAAACGATTTAATTGTTCAAAGTTTACTTGTCATATTAAACGGATTTAAATATTAAACTAATTTATACAATATATTAATTTTTATAAATGGATTTGATTGTTATATACTATAAAAGGATTTAATTGTCATATAATTTGAGTAACTACCATTTATGTTTTGAATGATTTGAATGGCTATCTATTAGTTGTCATATACTAAAAATGACAATGACGTGATTTGAAAAAAGTGTAATGTGCAGACCATATTTCTATACTAGCTGCTCTCCTACAAATCATTCAAATAAATTTTCATTTTAAACCATCCATTCAAACAACTTCCATTTTGTATCATTTTCGTACCATCAATTTTTAATTAAAGCTTTCCATTACTCGTTAGAATTATCCCAAATTGGCACCCTCTCAATCATTTCCAGCACAATAAATGTAAACACGCTGATTTTTAGAATTTAATTTTATAATTTTAATTATTGGAATTATAAATTTTTGAGATTAAGATTTTTCTGTAATTTTTAGCTAATTATAATAAATGTTCGTTCATGAATTTATAATTATGTGTATTTAATTAATTATTAATATAGTGTAGAAAATATATTTTTTGGTGTAAAACTATTAATAGAGTATTGTATAATTTTTTTAAAATTTATTGGGGCCCAAAACTATTTTTAGATAGCCATATATATATATATATATATATATATATATATATATATATATATATATTGATTTATACTAAACCAACCCAAACCAAACAAACCGAATCTGAAATCTGTACCCACTAACCCGCTAACCCGACCCAATAACCCTTCAACTACAGTAACAGAACCCCCCCCCCCCCCGTCACCCCTTCGCTTCCTCTCCCAAACCGGTCCCGACCCATCCCCTTCCTCTTCCAGTAACTCCCTTCACACCCCCTATATAAACCCTAGCCTAGCCGACCACCACCACCATCATCTCCTCTTCCAATCCCGACGAGCCCCGACCGCCGCCGACACCGGACCGCCGCCGCAAAGAAGCCGCTCCGACATCCCGAGCACAGCACACAGCGAGGTACACTACTTCTAACACATGTATCTCCCTGCACAGTAGACCCAATTAACGACCTATCGAATCATATGCGAAGACCACATGACCCCCTTAAACCTTGTATAATTGGTTCGGTGTATTGTGTCCTGTGTCGGTCGCAATTTGCGACGCAAAACAGAAAAAAATGACCCAGTTTGTAGTTCAGAAACTGTTCCAACCACCCATGTTCATGTCTGATTTTCTTCCAACCTAGTTAATATTTTTAAATTCTACTTGAACAGTAATTTAGACAACATAAACAAGTTTTAATCTCTATAATTAGTTTATTTTAATTCGTTGTATGTTATAATTTATTTGCTGTTGAATTTTGTCAAAAATTTGGTTTCTTAAACCCGAATTTTCTTGAAAAGGGGTGCGTCCTACTAAACGAGGCGACTTTGTCATGTGCAAATTGCACTGAAAGGCGCGTATCGTCAACACGGACGTGTAAAATTTTGCGAAAGTTGATTTGGATGTGCGTGCACACCGAAATTAACGTGTATCCGTCGAAAAGTCCCGTATTAACCTGTTCTGACACTCGTCACAATTTCGTGTGTGCCTGTCGTTTCGCAACGAAAATTGCACCATCGGATTCACATGGTTACGCTAGTCCTGTGACCCAAGTTTGTTCGATTCTGAGAACGTTGACGAAATCCTGTTTCCCGGGTCCCACGGTTCCACTTGACGGGCAGTTTCGTAACCGGCTCAACGAAATCCAGTTCTGGATATTCCGTTGGATTCGTATCATTGTTTTAGACTCGTAGACACTAAGTTTGACGAATTTGGAGAACTTTGTCTCTGACATATTTTTCGGTGCGAAGTGGGCCATATGTGGATCCTGCTTTAACCAGAAACTGTCAATTCTGCTCATGTGTCCAAATTGGACTTATGGGTAGTCAATCTTAGCTATTTCAAGTTTTCTGAGAGCAATGATGATATTTGTTTCAGCATCCGGAGGCGTACCTGGAGATTTCACTTATATCGGAGCAAGTGACGGGGCTCAAAACACAGGCAAGTGTACCTTGCCAACTTGCAGTAGATCTTGTGATACTATTTGCTTGAGTTATTTCTATATACTTATGTGTTGTACCTGTTCAACCTAGGACCGTGCGACGTTGATTAACGTCCGAACAAGATTCGGGTGTCGACGTCGTACGCGGAGTCATGTAACGTCACTTAGAGAGTTGATACCAGGAACATATATATTTTTACGTGCTTGCTTTACCAAGTATGTCATACCATAGGACACTTGACACTATTCATATGACAGAATCTTTCCTGAATTATTCATGGTGATTCTGTATAGGCTTACAGGATTCGTGATATGAGACTTGCATATACATAGATATCATTATGACTCGTTGTACTATCTAGAGGTCATGATCTTGCGTGTTATGGACATGAGACGTTGTGGATATGAGACGTGAGGTTACATTGGGTGGGGAGAGACACACATGCTACAGGCTGGGCTGATTATATATATATATATATATATATATATATATATATATATATATATATATATATATACTTTACTACTGGAGGTGTTTTAGTCTCTATACCAGAGCTTGACCCATTACGTGATATTCTTGCTGCTACGGGCTCCCCGACACAAAGCTTGTAGTAGTCTCAGCCTGAGTAGTAGTGATGCTCTCATTTGCATTTCATATAGCTGGTTACATAGGTTGCCTTGAGGATCTGTTTTATATTTACTGTATTTCATTTGGCTTGAGTGTTTATTATATATTGCTATGTCCCCTGAGGACCTGGATCCGGATTATGTACCCAGATACAGTAGAGGAGGATTACCTCAAGATATGCGGGACATGAGCTGACACTGGAGCAGTACTAGCACCAGAGGACGAGATTGTGCATGAGGATTTCTCCTGAGTATTTCAGTTTCATACTCAGTTATTTATGCTTCCAGTTATTTCATATCTTGACTTATGGACTTATGTATTGACTTATTCTCTTTTCTTATTTTATCGGATTGTTCCCCGAGACACTACATATGATAAATTAATGATGGACAATTTTCTTTATCTATTATCTTGATTAGTCTATCATATTTAGTTATGTTTCTTTCTGTGGATGAGATTAGAATTATTCTGTGATAGATGGTGTAAACTGCATTTATATTTATTACATGTTAAGTGCACTCTAAAGGGTCCATTAAATTAGGTTTGCCAATTGGAGTTGTGCTGTTGGCCATTGCCACGTGGCTAGTCCCTCGGTATTTTGGGACTGGAACGTGAAATAGTTTTTGTGGTGGCCCATGCAGGTCTACGACTATATTGCTTCGGTTTCAACTAAGGAACCGAGCAAGCCTACGATTAGGATAGGATAAATAATAGGATCTCATTCACTTGTTGATCTGTTCTTGACCTCTATATCGACTTCAAAATAATTTTTTGACTTGCTTCATGTCATGATTCCTCTGTGCGATTCTCATAGTTTACTTTAAATGCAGAGTAATGAATCCACAAGCCGGCGACGAGACTCTCGTAGATACACCATAAGGTGTTGTGGTCACCTACGACGATGGAGTGACACCATTGGGTGAAGATCCATACACTCAATAAAGCAATCAAGTAGATCAGCACGCCTCGAGGTTCCGGCGAGACGATATTCCACCACCGCCGTAGTTTACTCCACCGATGCCCGTTTTTCCACCAGGACATCCTATGGATGGTCAGCAGATGTTCCAAATATTCTACCCAATGATGCAAGCACAACAACATGTTCATCAAGAGGCCTAGCAACGCCAGGCGGAAAACTTGAGGAAGAGCTTAGTGACAGCACTGGAGCAGGCGAACCCACCAGCTAGACGACCATCGATGGGATCTATCACTGATTTCCGTCAGCTGAAGCTCCATATCTTTTCTGGCAAGGAGGATCCCACTGAAGTTCATGAGTGGCTCACAAACACTCAACACCAATTGGAAGCAACTGAGCTTCTGAGGGAGCGTTGGATGACTGCCGTCAGAATACAGTTGACGGGCAATGCACATCACTGGTAGCTATCTGAGGAGAGATAGCTCGGACCAGACCGAGTCACCTGGGAGGAGTTCTCTAGACTCTTCCAGGAGATATACATTCTAGCTATTGCCAGAACAAAACTTAGAGATAAGTTTAACCGCCTCATTCAAGGCAACATGACGGTAGAAGAGTATAATACAGAGTTCATCCATTTGAGTCGCTTTGCCCCTACTCTAATTCCGACAGAAGAGGAGAAGGCGTAGAAGTTCTTCGACGGACTTAGCTTTCAGCTACAGAGATTAATCGGCTCTGTTGCACCTACTTCATACACGGACGTCATTGCTACAGCACAACGCATGGAGCGCATCACCAGGAGAGAGTCCAGCCTGAAACGGTCATTCACATCAGCACCAGTCAGAGCACCACACGGGGAGCCTGCAAAGCGACCCCAGAGGAATCCACTGCAGAGAGAAGCATCAAGAGCCCCATCTCTTCCTACTTGTCACTACTGTAGCAAAGTAGGCCATATTGAGAGGGAATGCAGACGCAAGTTGGGACTATGCTTGGTTTGTTGATCCAGCCAAGGACTGTCCCGAGTGTCGAGAGGGAGCATCGATGGTAGACCGACCAGCTTTACCAGCACCGAGACCAGACCAGCAGCCACCTAGGCCAGCTTATCCAGCATTGGGAGCACCATAAACGGGAGTTGGAGGAGTCAGACCACTAGCTCCAGGAGGGTATTATCCGAGGCCAAATTTGGCACTAAATGCAGCACTATTCCAAAAGGCTCGACAGCAGAGAAGACCAGCTCAGGGACGAGGACATCCATTTATATTGGCTATTGAAGAGGAAGCTACTGCAGGAGAGGTCATAGCAGGTACTATATTAGTAGCTTCATTACCTGCTAAAGCTTTATTCGATTCTGGAGCATTGTATTCATTCATAGCTGCTAGCTTCGTAGCCACAAATAGTGTCACGCCCCAGTCCCAAAATATATAGGACTAGGACACGTAAGCATGCCAGCCGCATGGATATGGCAACTCCAATATATGGAAACCATAACCCATACGTACGCTGTAATATGAATATCAAATCCACAAGTGGTATAAAATGTATCACAAGTCACAGGGTACAATCTAAATCTCATCCACAAAAAATCAATATAAATAAATAACCAGTATCTATGAAACTAGATCTCAATATAAGTATCTAAAGATGATAGTTGGATGGAAACAAATCCACTACCAACTCGAATGGAAAAGTACAACACAATAAACACAATATAAGAATATCAACTAAAGACCATGGGGCTCGAAGAGAAGACATCCTTGAAATATATGTAACCATCCAAATCTGCGCTCCTGCGAATACTCAAGAACAGATACACCTGGAAAGGGACCAGGTCCTCAGAGGGACGTAACAAGATACATAGAAGCAAGCCAATTTGAATACAGTAAACATGCATAATGTTTGAAAATAAATAAGTACGCTGTACAAGACAATCTATATGAATGCAAATGAGGACAACTTTTTAACGTATGGGCAAGGGTAGGCTACTCGATCTAAGCCTCACAACTCACACACCCGTCTAGAACATCATCAGCCGACATACCGCGGGGGTAGCGACCCTCGTGACTCCATCAATCGATATACCGCGGGGTAGCGACCATCGGACATGACCACCATAGTGCGTGCTAGTGACTACGGTGTTACCAGAGTGGTTAAAGCCCATACGCCTACTGATTGTCCTCTATGATACTAAGTGTCAAGTGTGTGTCAACATATATAATATATAGTAATGACTGAAAGAAACTACACATGCAATAAATAAACAGAAATACAATAAATATATAGAAATATACTAAGCATGCAAAATACTGTAAGCAATTTGGCAAGGTATCTTGCCTGGCAAGAAAGCTGCAAAAATGTAATGTCCAGATATCACGCACGCAGGAGTAGAAGCTGCGGCCTCAGAATGAACATCTCCGGATGCTGAAATAAATATCACCAACGTTCCCAGAATAAGCAAAATAGCTAGAAAGCACTTCCCTTTCGTCCAATTTGGACACAGGGGCGAAACGGTAATTTCGGGTAAAAGTGGGGTCCACGTGTGGCCCACTTTACACCGAAAAATGTGCCAAGGGTAACAGTCTCTAAATGGGACAGATTATAGGTCAAACAAATTCTAGATGTCAATACGAACCCAACGGTATGTCCAAATGTGGATTCCGATGGGCCGAACACTATTTCGCCCAAAAAGTCAACCGTGGGGCCCGCCAATTGGCGACTTGGTCAACTGTCTCAGAATTGCGTGAAAATTGGGTCACAGGACCAGCGCGTTACCATGAGTCCAGTGGCGCAAGTTTCATCGTAATCTGACGAGCGTGCACAAAATGCGCGCGACTTTCGCAAAAGTTGCGACACGGGGTGTATCCGCGGATACGGGCTGATTCCGGCACGCACACGCGTCCGAATCAGTTTTCGTAAATTTTTACGTGTCCGATTATGCTGCACGCACCGTTCGGTACACATGGTATACGACGGGGCGGTCCCGTTTGGCGGGGCGTGCTCCGTTTCACAACTTCTGAAAATCTGGGAAAAGTGTGTTCGCGGGGATTTCCAACGAATTTAATTCTATCTACAGCAGTTAATAATCTATGATTATTTAACAGAAATTAAACTAGGTCAAGTGTTCTACACATACCAAAAAGAATCATCGAATTCGGATCTCTGTGGTGGGAGATACGAACTCAGAAACATGGGTGATCACCGCAGTTTTCTGCGATCCCAGAATTTGGTCTATTTCTGCCAACTTTGGTGCTGTTTTTGCCTATGGTTGTGCGTTGTTCGAGGTCTACTATCATACAGATATGAAAGAGGGTTAAGGGATGAGCATACCGGTGAAGACGGGGTGGCGTTTGGTTGAGCGAGGCGACAGGAAACAACTCCGGAACACAGGTACCTTGCTGCTGAATTCTGCAGTGCGCGGGGTCGCGGTCCTCGGGATTGGTTTGGACGGCCTGGCGGGGTTCTCCGACTGCGGTGGCGGCGCTCCTTAGGTCTAGATGGAAAGAGGAAGGGTTTGGATGATTATAGGATTAGGGTTTTATTAAAATAGAATAATATATATATATATATATATATATATATATATATATATATATGAAAGGGAGAGAGAGGAGGCGGGTCTAACGCGGGTGGCTGCTAAAGCCGCGGGGTCTACTGTGGGAAAAAAAGTTTGCTTAAGCAATATGGGCGGGTGGCTTTGCTGCTCAAAGCCAGCGGGTGAATGGCTAAGGGGTTTGCAAAGGAATGGTTTGGAGTAGTTGTATAGTTGTTAAGTTATTAATAGGTTTTTCTTTTCTTTTCTTTTCTTAATCTTTTCTTTTCTTTTATAAATCTTTTCCAATTATATATATATATACTCATAGAAAAATTCTAGATTATATTAATGCACACTATTAAGCTAGCAACTACTCAAGGGGTCTCCTACATGAAATAAATTCTGAAAAATTCCTGATGTCCCATAAATCCCCTAAGTGCACCAACACCTAAAATAAAAATTAATAAAAATATATTTCTCCTAATTAGTCACTAATTAATACAATTAAATTAATAATTAATAATTAAAAAGGGGTATATACGGTTTCTAGGAATAGGGGTTTTACATTCTACCCAACTTATAAAAATTTCGTCCTCGAAATTAAAATTAAGCCGCGGTAGAAAGTCAAGGATGGTATAAGATTTGCATTGTTTAAATGCAAGGCCAAGTTTAAAGGGGTGGGCGATGTTGTGCGTCGGACATCCCAAAAAATTATGGGAAAATCCACATGAGCGAAAAATATGTTTCTCCATGTGTCATGTCCAATGGTGTAGACACTTAAATGCTCTTTTGCATAAAAGTGCCCAACAATTTGAAAATTGCACAAAGATGAGAATTGGATGATGGGCACGTCTAGGATAAGGGTGTGGAATTTGTAGGAAGACAGTGGCTAGTGTAGTGCTCCAATTATCGAAGCACGGTAAGGTGCGCTAAGTGATACAATTGTTGCAAAATTAAATAAAAAAATAATACCGTGTTCTTTCCTCTTGGAACGTGCTGACCGTTACAGATTGCCGGCGAGTATTAAATTTTGCTCATAGCTGGAAGCTTTTCTGTATCGTCCCCACTGTACATCTCAATTAACAGGGGACGAAACTTCAGGATTCTGATCACGGGAAGACCGTTCTTTCTCCCGAAGCTTTTTATTGGTTGGTCTGCATTAGACCTTCCCATTTGTTGTACAGAAGTGAAGACCATTGCTTCTTGGAGCCTTATCTGCCCAGTCGGTTCGCTAGGCAGTTTGGGTATGACCAATTACATGTGGGAAATGCCATCACCAGCTTCAAATCCAGAGGTGGACTTATTGATGGAGCTAGAGGGTGGCGGTACTTCATGATGGGTAGTACTGGAGCAACCTTTACTGAACCTGCGACTTCTCTCTCCATGGAGTTGCGCATCCTCCATTCATACGCACAATTTTATGTGGCCATCAATATCCTCCATCGCAATTTTGATATGCATGGAAGTTTTAGGATGCCCTCTCATAAGTCCACTGGAAGAGAGGAGGTTCCATCAGACTCCTCTGATGAAGGTGAAGACCCTGTCGGTCCAGACGAGTTTTTGTTGACAGTACCGAGAGGCGTAATACCTCCACCTGCCGAGCCTCTCGTTATCCCCAGTAAGCGAAAGGCTTCTACTCCGAAAGAGCCTTCCCCTCGCAAGAAAAAGAAGACTGTCTGTGGTCCTCCAAGGACTTCCAGCCATAAGACTCCTAGGAGTGAGTCTGTTGTTTCCCCTATTGAGGGTGATTCTTTGATCGAAGGTCCTTCGACTTTTAGAGAGGGAACCTCCACAGTTTCGACTGATAGTGTCGGACATTCTTTGCTCGAGGCTGCTGTTGCTACTACCGCTACTGGTAGTGCAGTGAGGTCACCTTCGAGGCCGAGCAAATTAAGGATATCTTTATCCAGACCAATAATGGGTCCGGCCCCTTCTTCATCTGTAAGTATCTCCAGCGAGATTCCACCCGATGAACCTCGAGTGGATATGGGTGAAGACTTGGATGACTACCCTTGGACGTCATTTGATGCACCCTCTTCTCCAGGTATGACAGCTTGCTTAGCATCATTAAGAAATGATTTAGCTGTACTGGCTACGGACGTGACATATATACCATCAGCCATGGGTAAATATTGTTCTTACGCCTCTTTTTAGGAAAATTAACATCAAATTGATATTAACTTTCTCTTGTATTCTTTTCAGGGGAAGACATCTCAGGGGAGGGTAGAGTCGACGCAACTTTTGACTTTGTTGCGGATACTGCCGATGAAACGGCGGTGCTCGATTTTGATGAAGCAGGTTTTGAAGCTCCCGATCTTCCATCCGCGACATTCTCAGGTGTAGCCTCGCCCAATACAGTCCCGATATCTTCAGAGGAGGATGAGCCTATCGTGGCGACTGTGCCCCCTTCATTGAGTACACCAGTAACTTCAACCGTTGTTGGCGTTTCCTCTTTTGTCACGCCACCTACTGAAGTGACAGTTGTGGCAACATCCTCTACCAATGTTCCGCAAAGGGGGTTTTCTAACATCGCGGCCACTCCCAGTGTCCATTCGTACTTTACTATGCTAGTTGAACAATATACTAGCATATTCTATGTCACTCTGAAATCGTTGATATCCATGGTGCTGGAGAAGAATCTGGGCTTTGATGCTCTGAAGATATCCTCCAATCTCACCATAGCGCAGATTAGAAATTTCGATGACACTGGACGAGCTGATGCTCTGGAGCAAATAGTTAATGGTCTAGAACAACCCATTAATGAATATTTGCAGCTATCTAGAACCAGCGTCGATGATATGGTTCAGGCCGAGTATGACTCCTTGACTGCGAGACTTGCTGAACAGAGGGAAAATCTGAGCAAATCCATCGAGGCACAGCAGCAAGAGATGAATGAGGAGCAGGCCATCTTGGGGTATGTCATTCCCCAGCTGGCTAAGTGCGAGGCTGAACATGAGGGAAATGAAGCGAGGGTCCACAAATTGGAAGCTAACCTCATTAATGCAAAGGAGTGGGCTCGTGCTTCAGCGGCAGCTCGAGATGTGCTGAAGGACCGAATGGAAGCAGCTCAGCAGAACCTGGCACGTGTGGTTGTCCTTCACGCCAGTTTTGTACAGGCTCGGTCCGAACTATCCCTCCTGAATGATGACGAGGCACGACTGGAGCGGGCTCGCGCTAATGTCTTGGACTCCAGGAATAAGAGGATGGCCGCTCTGGCGCAGCAGCTTCGTGATTTGACAGCTCCTCCCCAATGATGTACTGTTTTCTTTTCTTTTTTGTAACTTGCTCTTTCTGGAGATAATAAAGAGACTTTATCTGACTTTGGTGGACCCATCATTTTTAAATATAAATGATAGGATGGGGGTGAAAGTGATATCAGAGGTATCATTAACATGACATACTTTCGTTAAGGTTTTGCTGAATGTAAAACTATTCAGGGATAACATGAATATAATCCAATTAAATTTGTATACTAAACACCATCAGAGGTAATATGAACATGATAGGTTTACAAATTAGTTAAGGATATCTATTCAGAGGTCATACAAACCTGATAGAATATAATCCAGCTATCCTTTGTAAATGGTATTGTCAGAATAAGATCTTCACTATACTCCGTTTAAACAAGGAAGATTAAGCATAGTACTCCTTCAGGAATTTGTCGTTGATATGAGCCATTACCAATTTCCATTAGGCTTGGCTAAGATGAAAGCACCATTTGCAATCATATAAAGGCCTTCCCATTTCTTTATGATTATTTGTGTGCACTTTGGATGTTGTACTAGAGGTAGTATGGATGTAGTACAATACCGTATTTGTCGAGGACATCTGTAAACCCCCTGATTTTCAAGAATTTTAAAATGGATTTTTTACAATTTTTCTGGAATTTTCTGGGATTAAAACTAAGGTATTTTGAATTTAAATGATTTTTAAATATTGTTAATTAATATTAAAATATTATGAAAATAATATTTTCTGGTGTAAAATGAAAAATTAGATATAGGATAATTTTCCGGGAATTTATTGGACCCCGGAAGCATTTTTAAAGCCCTAAAAACTAATAAATAATTAAACCAAAAATAAACCCGGTTCAATTGAACCAACCCAACCCAAACCGGACCGGTTTACCCGAACCGAACCCAAATCCTTAACGGGTCGGGTCGGATCCGAATTGAACCCGACCCGGACCCGTTAACCCACTAACCTAAAAAACCCCAACCCTTCTTCTCCCGACTGCTCCCCTCCCGGCGGTAGTTTCCGTCGCCGTGGCCGCCGGCGACCCGTCGGTTCAGCTCCGCAACGCCCCGAGCCGCCTCCCCTTCCTCTTCCTCGAACCCCCGGCCGTCCTCCTCCCCCTAACCCTATTTAAACCCTTCTCCTCCGGCTGCCCCCGATTCCCGGCCACCATCTCCACTCCGTCTCCCCGCCTCTGCCAGCCCCGAGCGCCTCCGCAGCCATCTCCGCCTTCCTCCCCTCGCCGCTGCCCTCCAGCCCGCAGCGTCTCCCTTCTTTGCCGTCCCCGCAGCACCCTGAGCCCGCAGCGTCTCCCTTCGACGACCTGCAGCTCCGCCCAGCCGCCCCGACTCCGGCCGACTCAGCCTCAGCGCCGCCCCGAGCGCCACCGCCTCCCACTCTCCTCCAGCGCTGCCCTAGCCCCGGCCGCCCTCTCCCCGCTCGGCCACGACCCCCTCCCGCAGCCTCAACGACCCGCTGCCCTAGCCACGGCGAGTCTCCGCTGATCCCTGACCCGGACACGGCTGAGCCGGACACGGCTGACACGGACACGGCAGAACTCAGAACCAGGACACGAGAAAACCCCGTTCTACGTAGCCCTATTCAGGTACTCTTTTCTCTCTCCTCATTGCTCCATTTTCTGTTCCGTCTGTTGTGACGCGAACCCTGCGTGACCCTCTCGATGCCCGTGCAACCCGCTCGGTGTGTCGCGTCCTGTGGCGATCGTGAAACGTTATCAAAAAACAGGAAAATATACACCCCGTTTTCCCCCGGAACTGAGTACGCCCCACCAAACAGGACGACTTGGTCGTGTGCGGTCTTCACCGAAAGGTGCGCGCCGTTGATACGGACGTGCGGGATTTCGCAGAAGTTAATTTGGATGTGCGTGCACACCGGAATCAACGCGTATCCGCCGACAACGTCCCGTATCCGCCTGTTCTGAATCTTGCTGTAACTTGGTGTACACATGTCGGATCGAAACGAAACTTGCGCCATCGGACTCGTAGCAATACGATGGTCCTGTGACTCAAGTTTGGTTCGATTCTGAGAACGTGGACAAAATCGCGTATCGTGGGCCCCACGGCTCCACTTGACAGGCAATTTTGTGATCGGCTCATCGGAATCCAATTCTGGAAGTTCCATTGGGTTCGTATCATCGTTCTGGACTTGTTGACACTAAGTTTGGCAAATTTGGAGACCTTTGTTGCTGACACATTTTTTGGTGCGAAGCGGCCCACATGTGGACCCCGCTTTGACCAGAAACTGTGATTTTTGCCCCTGTGTTCAAATTGGACTCAAGGACAGGCGTTTCTAGCTATTTGATATTTTCTGAATCTGATGGTGATGTTTATTTCAGCAACCGGAGCAGTACCTGCAATTCTCACTGAGGTCAGAGCTACAGTTGGAGCCAGAACCACAGGCAAGTGTACCTTGCCACCTTGCAGCTTTGTTACTTATTTCCTTGACTTATTTATTAATTATTGTACATGCTTAACATAGGACCATGTGACTTTACTTAGCGTCCGATTAATAGTCGGGTGCCAACACCGTACGCAGAGTTGTGTAATGTCAACTAGAGATGGATATCGTGACCCTTTACATTCTCGTACTTGCCGTATCAAGTACGTTATACCCAGGACACCTGACACTAATCATGAGACAGAATATTCTTGAAATATTCAAGGTAATTCTGTGTAGGTTGTAGGATTGTGACATAGACATTATATTCATAGACATTATATGACTTGCTGCATTAGATATGATCTTACGTGACATGGACATGAGGCATCGTGGACATGAGACGTGTGATTACATTGGGTGGGGAGAGACACACAGGCTACAGGCTGATTTTATATATATATTCTACATAGTAAATTACATAGTAACCTACATAGTATCACTGCTACAGGCTCCCAGACACAGAGCTTGTAGTGGTCTCAGCCTGAGTTCTAGTGATGCTCTCAACTTGCATTTCACATAGATGGTTATATATTTTATCCCATATTGTTTCATTTATTGCTGCACTTATTTTGGCATGAGTTATTTTGTACCTTGCTATGTCCCCTGAGGACCTGGATCTGGATTATGTCCCCAGGATTAGCAGAGGATATCTATCCTGAGGTGTACGGAACATGAGCACTTCTCGGAGAAGTACCAGAACCTGAGGACGAGGTGATCGCTGAGGATTTTTCATGAACATCTGCTTCTTCTATGCTCAGTTTTAATGGTAATTAAACTCTTTTAATTCTTGTTTAAATGAACAATTGTACTAGACTTAATATCGGGTTGTTCCCCAATTTTATTTACTTGTGACTGGATGATGTTTATTTCCTTTTGTTGATATTGCTGTATTTATTCTGTGGATGAGATTAGTAGACCATGATTATTGTTTTACAGCTTAAGTACACATTGATGGGTCCATTAAATTAGGTTTGCCCATTAGTGTGTGCTGCTGGCCATTGCCACGTGTCTAGTCCCTCGATATTTTGGGACTGGGGCGTGACATGGTTTTTGTGGTGGCCCATACAGGTCTTCGACTAAATTGCTTCAGTTTCAACTTAGGGACCGAGCAAGCCTGCAATAAGAATAGGATAATTTTTAGGATCTCATCCACTTGCTTGAATCGTTCTTGATATCTATATCGAATTCGAATTAATTTTTGACTTGCATCTTGCCTTGATTCCTGTGCGCCTCTTATAAGTTTATTTTGATGCAGAGTAATGGATCCAAGAGACGAGAATCCCTTGGGTACACCACACGATGTTGTGGTTACCTATGATGAAGGAGTGACACCCGAAGACCGAGGACAATCAGCTCAAAGCAATCAAGCGGGCCAGCATACTTCCAGGTTCCGGCGTGATGACATCCCACCGTCTCCGCAGTTCGTTCCACCGATGCATGTTCTCCCACCAGGATAAGTCATGGATGGGCAACAGATATTCCAAATGATCTATGCCATGATGCAAGCCCAACAGCAAATTCATCAAGAGGCTCAGCTTCACGAGGCGGAGTACTTGAGGACCAGCCTAGTAACCGCATTGGAGCAGGCAAACCCATAAGCTAGGCGACCAATGACGGGATCTATCACTGATTTTCGTTATCTCAAGCCCCGTACCTTTTCTAGCAAGGAGGAGCCCACAGAAGTTCATGAGTGGCTCACCAACATACAACACTAGTTGGAAGCAGCTGAGCTTCTAAGAGAACGTTGGATGACTGCCGTTAGAATGCAGTTGACGGACAATGCTCATCACTGGTGGCTATCTGAGGAGACACGTCTCGGACCAGACCAAGTCACTTGGGAAGAGTTTTCCAGACTCTTTCAGGAGATGTACATTCCGGCTATCGCTCGATCAAAACTTTGGGACAAGTTCAATCGCCTCACTCAGGACAGTATGACAGTGGAGGAGTACAATGCGGAGTTCATTCGTCTAAGTCGCTTCGCCCCTACTTTGATCCCGACGGAAGAAGAGAAGGCTGAAAAGTTCTTCGACGGACTAAACTTTGAGCTACAGAGACTCATCGGATCCGTCGCACCTACCTCTTACTCGGACGTTCTTTCTGCAGCTCGACGCATGGAATGCGTCACCAGGAGAGAGACCAGCCTGAAGCGGCCTTCCACATCAGCACCAGCCAGAACACCACAGGAAGAAGCTGCAAAGAGACCTCACATGCAACAGCCACTCAGAGCATCTTCGCAGATATTACCTACATGTCAATACTGTGGCAAGGTAGGCCATATTGAGAGGGACTGCAGACGCAAGTTAGGATTATGCTTGATTTGCGGAACCAATCAACACTTAGCCAAGGATTGTCCTCAGCATCGAGAGGGAGCACTAATATTAAATAGACAAGCTCTATCAGCACCAAGGCCTGTTTATCCAGTATTGGGAGTACCACAAACGGGAGTTGGAGAAGTCAGACTATCGGCCCCTAGAGGGAATCAGCCGAGGCCACCCTTGGCACCACAAGCAGCACTCTTCCAGCAGGCCCAGCAGCAGCAGAGGAATCCACCGCGAGGATGCGGGCAAGCTTTCGCGATGACTTTGGAGGACGCGCAGACTCTTGGAGTAGCTAATGCTCGTAAGTTTTTATAGTTATCTGCTTCTAGATTTGCTTTAGTTCGTGCCTATTGGTTCGTGACCTTAGCCTTGACCTAGTAACTTTGAACTTGCTAATAATTGATAACCTAGAATATTTTATAACTGATAACCTAATATGTTTTTATAAGTGATGAATTATAGTTTTCTAGATTTCCTTTACTCTGGAAATTGCATAACTTCCATTCTTAGGGAAATGATATTTTCATTTCCTATGTGTTTTAAACCTCATCTTTTGATTCTCCTGAAACATGATTCTTGACAGTAATGTGCTTCGAATAACGTTTTGCAACCGTGTCATCTCTGTTGACCGGTTATTCTTTGATTGTGAGGACACAATCCTCTTAAGGGGGGTAGATTGTAAACCCCCTGATTTTAAAGAATTTTTAAAATGGATTTTTTTAATTTTTATGGAATTTTCTGGGATTAAAACTAAGGTATTTTGAATTTAAATAATTTTTAAATATTTTTAATTAATATTAAAATATTATGAAAATAATATTTTCTAGTGTAAAATGAAAAATTAGACATAGGGTAATTTTTCGGGAATTTATTGGACCCCGGAAGCATTTTTAAAGCCCTAAAAACTAATAAATAATTAAACCAAAAATAAACCCGGTTCAATTGAACCAACCCAACCCAAACCGGACCGGTTTACCCGAATCGAACCTACATCCTTAACGGGTCGGGTCGGATCCGAATTGAACCCGACCCGGACCCGTTAACCCGTTAACCTAAAAACCCCCAACCCTTCTTCTCCCGACTGCTCCCCTCCCGACGGCCGTTTCCGCCGCCGTGGCCGCCGGCGACCCGTCGGTTCAGCTCCGCAACGCCCCGAGCCGCCTCCCCTTCCTCTTCCTTGAACCCCCGGCCGTCCTCCTCCCCTTAACCCTATTTAAACCCTTTTCCTCCGGCTGCCCCCGATTCCCGGCCACCATCTCCACTCCGTCTCCCCGCCTTTGCCAGCCCCGAGCGCCTCCGCAGCCATCTCCGCCTTCCTCCCCTCGCCGCTGCCCTCCAGCCCGCAGCGTCTCCCTTCTCTGCCGTCCCCGCAGCACCCTGAGCCCGACCTCTTCGACGACCTGCAGCTCCGCCTAGCCGCCCCGACTTCGGCCGACTCAGCCCCAGCGCCGCCCCGAGCGCCACTGCCTCCCACTCTCCTCCAGCGCTGCCCTAGCCCCAGCCGCCCTCTCCCCACTCGGCCACGACCCCCTCCCGCAGCCTCGACGACCTGCTGCCCTAGCCACGGCGAGTCTCCGCTGAACCCTGACCCGGACACGGCAGAACTCAAAACCAGGACACGAGAAAACTCCGTTCTACGTAGCCCTGTTCAGGTACTCTTTTCTC
Source organism: Iris macrosiphon (assembly GCA_036927795.1). Lineage (NCBI taxonomy): Eukaryota > Viridiplantae > Streptophyta > Magnoliopsida > Asparagales > Iridaceae > Iris > Iris macrosiphon. The sequence goes on along the minus strand of JAYESA010000006.1, from coordinate 21,831,933 downwards.
TCTCCTCGTTGCTCTATTTTCCATTCCGTCTGTTGTGATGCGAACCCTACGTGACCCTCTCGATGCCCGTGCTGTCACGACCCGATTCCGTAGAATCGTTTGAGGCGTCCCCCGAATCGTGACCGCCGTGCGGGCCTGGGGTTGCGCCCGCACAAGGCTTTAATGATTTGCATAACAAGCACATATTCAGAGTACGCAGATAAATTGAAACACAGATTTGAAATATGGAAAAGTTCTCTTTATTGATAATGAACATCTATTACAAACTCCTGAACGAGTCAGCTAATTTGCCGCACGGGCTTACAAAAGTGTTGACTCAAAATGAGATAGCAGTCCTGTACATTACATCCCTTTATAAACTCAAAATGTATAGACCTCTAGGCTGGAGGACGGCTTTGCCACGAAGCTGCATTGTGTATGAAGAGTGCAAGCTCCTGGTTCAAGTACTTCAAAATGCGGCACGGTCAGGATGCGCCAACAGCTGGACTGGATCGGGAAGACGACTTCGGCTCCTGGCTCGGTTCACCTTAGTGCGGAGAACCTGTTTCAATGAGGGTCAGCATATCGAAACATGCTGGTGAAGGCGAGCTAGCCTGACTATACCAATCAACACATTGTTTTAATGAAGCATGCATATTTGTGGGTTTCTATCTTGCCTTAGTTCATTTACAAGTAAGCAGCATATAGAATTTACTGAAAATGAACGTGCCACCGTTCGGTGGATTTTACCTGCCCGTCTGAATCACCTGCACAATACTTACCATGCCTTCCCTGCCACGGAGACACAAGTTAGTTTGCAACAGGTTTAAATATACAATAGATCACTGGCATGATTGCCATAATGGACGATAGTCTTTGACGAGAATGGTGTGCAACGAAGTACAAGAGGGGCGTTGCAAGCCATTCTGCCAAGAACAAGAGACTAAACAATTGGTCTCGCCCGGACCGGATCGATGCCAGTGCCCCAGCATCGTCCGCGAGACCGTGACCCTGTGCACAAGTTGTCCATGATCGAACAAGATACAAGTTAACCGTTTTTATGCATTTGAGGCAACAAGAGTACAAGACAAGCAATCGTACAAGACAAGCATAATTCATGATTTATTTCCAAGCGAACAAGTAAGCAGTTCAGTATCCATTCATGAAGTTATTGACAAGCATAATGAACCAAGTCTATTCTCTTTTATCTTGGTTTCTTTTAGTTATTACTCGGTATCGTTTGATCGGGGCAAAGAAGAGTTCAAGCTTTTAGGGTGTGAAGCTTGGAAGCAGGGCTAGCTAATCGGGTTGGTAGCCACTCACTTAGATTTTTGGAAGGGAGAAGGAAAGAGGCGCTTCACGACTCCGCTCGCAAGCCGCCTACTGCTCGTTCACCTGCACACGAACAGCTCGATCAATACTCCTTCCTCTCTTTCCAAATATCGGAATTGAAGTGCAGTTCAATGAACGAAAACAATGAAAACCATCGAAACCGTTCAAGGAAAACAAGCAAATCCCAAAACCAACTCAAAGCACGAAAGCAACAAGCGACATCGAAAACCGAGGCAATAAAAGATAGCAGCGGAGAGGTCCCTCCTGACTCTGCCGCTAAGTCGATCCCGGGGGCACGGTCCACTGAATATGGGAATCGATTCCGAAGAAACAAATCCATAACGAGGACGAGTTCTTAATTCAATCTATCCCGATCGAACGATACCGTCTTGTGTTTCTTAGCCGCGCTCTCCGCACCGGGAGAACGGGGCGCTACACGTGCAACCCGCTCGGTGTATCGCGTCCTGTGGCGATCGCGAAACGCGATCCAAAAATAGGAAAATATACACCCTGTTTTCCCCCGGAACTGAGTACGCCCCGCCAAACGGTATGACTTGGTCGGGTGCGGTCTTCACCGAAAGGTGCGCGCCGTTGATACGGACGTGCGAGATTTCGCAGAAGTTGATTTGGATGTGCGTGCACACCGGAACAAGTCTAAAGAATGCTCCTTAAGTCAACATTGCAGTTTCTACCCAACTTAGAATTTACTCATCTATCATCTAAGGCTATACATCTAAGAAGGCTTTGCCCTAAATTATTTAATCATGTTATTGAATCCTTAAAGTTTTTAACACCAAACATAACATCTATGATATGCCCTTAATCATTTATAACAGAGGGTCACCAAGTCATATGATTAGTCTATGGGGTATACCTAGCACTATCAGTGTATCACTTATTTCCAAGCACGAGGTTTCATCTTTCCGAAATAAGAAAAGACGGAAAACAAGGGTAAAGAGTTCAAGGAGAGGTAATAGAATGGAAGTATGGGAATCAAAGCGTTTAAAGGACTCAAATGGGAATTGTCAAGGCAGTTGTGGATTGAAACACTATTTGGTAATTCTTTGTTCGCATGCTCGTATTAGTACAGTTATGTAACCGATACGATATGCTCATACACGTCTAAGGGTACGTATATCCGTCTACTAGTCGGCTATATATCTCAATCCACGTAAAGTAGATATGTGAACGGCGAATTGAGCGCACTATGGTTGATCAGACCGTAGTACACTGATTCTGAAATGTATTAGTGTGCGCGCCCAATAATACATATGTAGTGAAAAAGCTTGATAAAGAATAAGCTTGCAAAAACTAGGCTATAATAGCAGCATAAGTCAAGATAGTACAACAAATATAACTACGCTGGATTATGATGAAAGAAGGTGCAATTTAATTCAAGTTCACAAAACAAAACAACATAAGCAACAATAATAAAAAAACTCTACAATCTCTACAGTTATCATACAACCTTCTTGGCTAAGTCGCTAGTCGACCAAATAGGGGCATGGACCTCTAAATTCTATCGTCTGAATAAACACTGTCGTCTTATGCTATCATACAATTAATGTTATTCAGTTACACTATCTCGATGGGTCAAGTGGACTATGTGATACTAGGTTGTGAGACCTACTACCCAATTTAGAACAATTAAACTAGTACTGTGACAGTCTTAAGAGAATCCTACTAAATAACCTTGCACATATACATAGAAAAAACTCTTATTAGGGTATATGAGTAAAGATCTTGGTACTTATTAGGGTCTCATGTTGCTTTATATAGGTAAGGGTCACATTAAGTCTTAATCATAGTGCTCATAGAACAGGTGTCAATCGTAGGGATAGAAGAGCTACTAGCCGTTTAAGGGGAAAGGGATCTAACTTGTATCGAGGTGGGGGTATAAATTACACGATTTAACACTATGGGATGATCATCGGGTCACACTCTACATGAATAACTTAAAACTATCAAGTTCTAACTACTAAGCACAACAATTCAAAAATTTAAGAGTAACAACCAAAATCCTAGCAAGCTATATATATCCTAAAATAGAATAAAATCACTTGGTCTATAATCAGAAGTGTCAGATGGCACGAGTTGAAAGATGAAGAAGAGAAAACATGATTAGTCGTCGCACAACTAGTGAACGTTAAGGTCGCAGAGGAACAACATATGAAATTAAAATAGGGGCTCTAGATAGCATCATGGTTTTCTAAGGGGGAGTGGTATACTAGTTGCTATGTTCGAGGTATGATCAAGGAAAAAGTATTAATTACATTCCTCTAGGCTACCTAGGGTGTTGTCTACTAATAACAAGACAATGATATAAGTTTATAGTTCTCCAATACTATCCAATTATGAAGGTTAGGTTCAGTCCTAATGTTCAATATTGGTTCTCCATTGGTTCCTCAATACTAGGGTCAAATATTATGGTAAAACTTCTAACTATCTCTAGTAGTGTCTATACTACTCTCAAGTCTTCTTAATACATCAAGGGGTAATGGTATACCAATCTAAAGATAAGGAATTCTAGGGTCCACTAGATATTCTAAACTTAGTGGTGTGTCTATATTCTCGTTGTATTCTTAATAGGTGTGCTACTCTAATTATCATCCTAATAACAGGGGTTCCTATATTCCAGCAGAAGGTTATAATCAAAGAACTATTAGGGAAGTACAGGAATCAAGCAGGATACAATTGTTCAAAATAGAACAGATTAGAAGAAAGATGAGTCATAGTCAAATATGGATGAGATCCTATACTCTAGTTCTAGGTGAAGGCTTGTTCGGTACAGTAACGTAACCGAGACAATATGCTCTTGACCTGCATGGGCCACCACAAAAATATGTCACGCCCCAGTCCCAAAAATACGTAGGACTAGGACACGTAAGCATGCCAGCCGCATGGATATGGCAACTCCAATATATGGAAACCAAATCCACACGTACGCTATATTATGAATATCAAATCCACCAGTGGTATAACATATGTCACAAGTCACAAGGTATAATCTAAATCTCATCCACAGAAAATCAAATATAATTAAATGACCAACATCTATGAAACTAACTCTCGATAAGAAGTATCTAAGGATGATAGTTGGATGGAAACAAATCCACTACCAACTTGAATGGGAAAAATAAATACAATATAAGTACAACACAATCAAACAAAATATAAGTATACCAGCTAGCAATCACGGCTCGAAGAGAAGACATCCTCGAAACATAGGTAACCATCCGAATCTGCGCTCCTGCGAATACTCAAGAACAAATACACCTGGCAGGGGACCAGGTCCTCAGAGGGACATAACAAGATACTTAAACACATGCCAATAAAGTACTGAAATAAATATCCAATGGGTCGCCTAACCGTCTAAGTGAATGCAGTTAAGAACAACTTTCCCCACAAGTGAGCTATCTGGCTGAAAACCTGGGATTTGGCATGGTTCTCTATTGGAGATCCAGGGGCCTACAAAGGCACGTCGTCTTTCGAACGCCGGTGGCCCGCCTGATAATAATATAATATATAGTGGTCATCACCGCCCGTATCTCCAGCGGAGAATCCGGCCGCACAATAGAAAAAGTGCAAAGGAGCTCAAATGCGGTACTTGTTGTTCTCCCCACCCCATGCTCTAAGCATGTCACATCCATGACACAATTTGGTTCATAGCCTATTCTTAGTACCCTAGCCTAATCCTGTAACCAAACAAGGACAAGGATTGGACCAACGTACTACAATAGGCTATGTCCATGGACCTCTAATAACTGCCAAGTCCACTAGCATGCAAAGTTTCTAACAACAGTTATTCCTAACGCACGGCCCATACGTACAGGAGGCCAGACCTGTCACGCAGTCCGTGATCTATATGAGACTCACACCCGTGTAACAACTGTGTCACGGCCAATGAACCTAAAGATGCTACATGATAATGGGGTAGTCTCATAAATAAGGTCATTGCAATACATAGATAAAAACATATTACGACGACACCGTCACGTGCATTTTATATCACAGTTAAAACATATGAACTAAAGACAGAAAATAAAGATGCATGCAACATATGGAATATAAATAACAGTACAATGGCAAGGTATACTTGCCTGGCAAGGAAGCTGCAATGTACCAATAACCTGCTCCAGAAATTGCGCAGAACAAATCCAATATCCTATGTACATATAATATAATACAATAAAATCATTAGTCATTACACTAGAACATACACAACCGTATTTACACTGGACTCAGGGGGTACACTAGGGGTGGCATTAATTATCTAACACGGTCAATTATGCGTTGAATTACGCGGTTGTCGGGTCTTTAAGTACTGTACACAATCAGACAATCGACTGACAGGTGTCTAAGCCTGTACGTTAAGGTACGCAAGGCAGGCAATTCGTAAGTTCTTAGGGTCAACATGGTCAAGGTAAGTACGGGACAGTCCACGGTATCCTAGGGTCATACAGTCTAAATATATAGTCATAATTATCAATTAGCATTTACTTAATTAGATTTTTCATACAATTATATAATAATATAACCAGCAATTTATTTACATAACTATTTGAATACATATAGTAAATATGTGCATAAATATGTGTATACCAACTAATAATATGCTAATGACTAACCAAATATATTTATACTAGATTGAATAATGTCTGCGTACGTATACGTGTATGTGCACGAACGCGAGTTGGGTTTACCGACTCAAGGTCTGCTACCTGCTACTGTAGTACAGAAATACTAATGTCCTAATAACATATACTCAAGCACACATACGAAATAATAAGGTGGGGCAGGTTCGAACCTCGGTGTACGCGCACGGGATCGGCTGGACGACGACGAAGAGAGGTTGACGATGATGGGAAGGAGTGGAGGTGGCAATGGTGGTGGTGTTGGTGTTTGCCGGTGGTCGATCTCCCCGGGGAAGATTACCGGAGGAAGAGCAGCGGCTTTGGGGAGGATTTCGGTCGAGGGAGGAGCTGCAGGCGCGGCGGAGGACATCGGGGACAAGGATAGTGGTGGTGGTAATGGCAGTGGGAGGCTGCGGCGTTTTCAACGACGTCGGAAGAGACGGTCGAAGCCGTGGGGATCAGCCCGCCTGGGGCGCTGGTATCGTAGATCCGGGTGAGGGGCCGAAGGGAAAGTCGGCGGCGTGGGGAAAGATCGTGGATGAGCGCTCGCTGCGTCGGGCGTAGGCTTCAGGCGTCGATATCAGGCATCACCGGTAGGCACGTCGAGAGCCAGTAGGCTGGTTCGAGGAAGCCCTCGCGGCGCTGGGGCGAGTAGCGCTGACACCGGGGAGTCGAGGCGGGGGGTCGATGAGTCGCGTCTCATGCCTACGTCGAGGCCGTGTGTGGCAGTCCCGTGCGAAAACAAGCCATCTGTGGTGGTGTAGGGGCGGCGATTCATCCGAGGTCTTGGGCTCTGGTGAGCTCTCGAGAAGTGGCAACGCTCGAGTTTCCATTGACCGACACGGTGATGGTCAGACTACGGTGGAAGCTCGTGAGGCGTTTGGCCGATTGCGGAGGAGAGCGGATGGGTGGCATGGTCTGGTGGTTTGCGTTGCACTATAATGGGGGTATTCGGCCATGGTGTTGACGATGGATGGTGACGATGGTGATGAGATGTGTAGGAGATGGAGAAAGAGCAGTGAAGGAAAGGGAAGAGAAGGGGACGATATATTTGCTGTTGTTGATGTTCTTTGTGGTAGAAAAGAAAGGGTGATAGGTTGATAGAAGAATATGGGTGAAAGAAAAGGGGGATCGTTGCTGCCATTGGGTTGAAGGGAATAGAAAAGGAAAAGGAAAAATTAAAGGATTATTTATATGTACACTAGTAAGGGCGTTGACCTAGGAATAGGGTTTGGTCAATACTCCTTGGGGGTGGGCCTTGGATTCTATATCTTGGGATTGGGCTTGGGCTCACATGGGGGTGTTGGGGCTATAATTACAATTATTTAATTGCAAGGGTTGGATTAAAATAGGCGGGCGATATTGCGCGTTTGCACATCCAAAAAATTATGGGAAAAATCCATGTGAAGGGAAAATTGAGTTTCTTCATGAATTGTCCAATGGTGGGGACACCTCAGTGCATTTTTGCATAAAAGCCCCCCGAAAATTAGAAAATTGCGCAGAGACAGAAATTAATTTTAATTAATTAAATTGAACGTGCACGATGTTCTAGAATTAATTAGGAGTACATGGGATTAAATTTAGGCGGGGCACAAGTGTCAGGGCGTAGAGGGAACAGTGTAGAATATTAATAAAATTTGAGCTGCACAAAACGGGCAAGATTGTGTCTCCAATTATCGTAGCAACGGTAAGGTGCGCTACGTGTCATAACTATTTCGTAATTAAATCAAATACCGTGTTCTAATTCTAATTGGGTTCAAACTAGCCCTAATTTTACTATCTAAGCCAAGTAGCCCTAATTTTGGGTGAGGGGGTTTACAATCTATCCAACTTAAAATAATTTCGTCCTCGAAATTAAACTAGGGTAGGGTTTCTCTATCTAACCTCACTTGGTTACAGTCTAAAGAATGCTCCTTAAGTCAACATTGCAGTTTCTACCCAACTTAGAATTTACCCATCTATCATCTAAGGCTATACATCTAAGAAGGCTTTGCCCTAAATTATTTAATCATGTTATTGAATCCTCAAAGTTTTTAACACCAAATATAACATCTATGATATGCCCTTAATCATTTATAACAGAGGGTCACCAAGTCATATGATTAGTCTATGGGGTATACCTAGCACTATCAGTGTATCACTTATTTCCAAGCACGAGGTTTCATCTTTCCGAAACAAGGAAAGACGGAAAACAAGGGTAAATAGTTCAAGGAGAGGTAATAGAATGGAAGTATGGGAATCAAAGCGTTTAAAGGACTCAAATGGGAATTGTCAAGGCAGTTATGGATTGAAACACTATTTGGTAATTCTTTGTTCGCATGCTCGTATTAGTACAGTTATGTAACCGATACGATATGCTCATACACGTCTAAGGGTACGTATATCCGTCTACTAGTCGGCTATATATCTCAATCCACGTAAAGTAGTTATGTGAACGGTGAATCGAGCGCACTATGGTTGATCAGACCGTAGTACACTGATTCTGAAATGTATTAGTGTGCACGCCCAATAATACATATGTAGTGAACAAGCTTGATAAAGAATAAGCTTGCAAAAACTAGGCTATAATAGCAGCATAAGTCAAGATAGTACAACAAATATAACTACGCTGGATTATGATGAAAGAAGGTGCAATTTAATTCAAGTTCACAAAACAAAACAACATAAGCAACAATAATAAAAAAACTCTACAATCTCAACAGTTATCATACAACCTTCTTGTCTAAGTCGCTAGTCGACCAAATAGGGGCATGGACCTCTAAATTCTATCGTCTGAATAAACACTGTCGTCTTATGCTATCATACAATTAATGTTATCCAGTTACACTATCTCGATGGGTCAAGTGGACTATGTGATACTAGGTTGTGAGACCTACTACCCAATTTAGAATAATTAAACTAGTACTGTGACAGTCTTAAGAGGATCCTACTAAATAACCTTGCACATATACATAGAAAAAACTCTTATTAGGGTATATGAGTAAAGATCTTGGTACTTATTAGGGTCTCATGTTGCTTTATATAGGTAAGGGTCACATTAAGTCTTAATCATAGTGCTCATAGAACAGGTGTCAATAGTAGGGATAGAAGAGCTACTAGCCGTTTAAGGGGAAAGGGATCTAACTTGTATCGAGGTGGGGGTATAAATTACGCGATTTAACACTATGGGATGATCATCGGGTCACAGTCTACATGAATAACTTAAAACTATCAAGTTCTAACTACTAAGCACAACAATTCAAAAATTTAAGAGTAACAACCAAAATCCTAGCAAGCTATATATATCCTAAAATAGAATAAAATCACTTGGTCTATAATCAGAAGTGTCAGATGGCACGAGTTGAAAGATGAAGAAGAGAAAACATGATTAGTCGTCGCACAACTAGTGAACGTTAAGGTCGCAGAGGAACAACATATGAAATTAAAATAGGGGCTCTAGATAGCATCATGGTTTTCTAAGGGGGAGTGGTATACTAGTTGCTATGTTCGAGGTATGATCAAGGAAAAAGTGTTAATTACATTCCTCTAGGCTACCTAGGGTGTTGTCTACTAATAACAAGACAATGATATAAGTTTATAGTTCTCCAATACTATCCAATTATGAAGGTTAGGTTCAGTCCTAATGTTCAATATTAGTTCTCCATTGGTTCCTCAATACTAGGGTCAAACATTATGGTAAAACTTCTAACTATCTCTAGTAGTGTCTATACTACTCTCAAGTCTTCTTAATACATCAAGGGGTAATGGTATACCAATCTAAAGATAAGGAATTCTAGGGTCCACTAGATATTCTAAACTTAGTGGTGTGTCTATATTCTCGTTGTATTCTTAATAGGTGTGCTACTCTAATTATTATCATAATAACAGGGGTTCCTATATTCCAGCAGAAGGTTATAATCAAAGAACTATTAGGGAAGTACATGAATCAAGCAGGATACAATTGTTCGAAATAGAACAGATTAGAAGAAAGATGAGTCATAGTCAAATGTGGATGAGATCCTATACTCTAGTCCTAGGTGAAGGCTTGTTCGGTACAGTAACGTAACCGAGACAATATGCTCTTGACCTGCATGGGCCACCACAAAAATATGTCACGCCCCAGTCCCAAAAATACGTAGGACTAGGACACGTAAGCATGCCAGCCGCATGGATATGGCAACTCCAATATATGGAAACCAAATCCACACGTACGCTGTATTATGAATATCAAATCCACCAGTGGTATAACATATGTCACAAGTCACAAGGTATAATCTAAATCTCATCCACAGAAAATCAAATATAATTAAATGACCAACATCTATGAAACTAACTCTCAATAAGAAGTATCTAAGGATGATAGTTGGATGGAAACAAATCCACTACCAACTCGAATGGGAAAAGTAAATACAATATAAGTACAACACAATCAAACAAAATATAAGTATACCAGCTAGCAATCACGGCTCGAAGAGAAGACATCCTCGAAACATAGGTAACCATCCGAATCTGCGCTCCTGCGAATACTCAAGAACAAATACACCTGGCAGGGGACCAGGTCCTCAGAGGGACATAACAAGATACTTAAACACATGCCAATAAAGTACTGAATTAAATATCCAATGGGTCGCCTAACCGTCTAAGTGAATGCAGTTAAGAACAACTTTCCCCACAAGTGAGCTATCTGGCTGAAAACCTGGGATTTGGCATGGTTCTCTATTGGAGATCCAGGGGCCTACAAAGGCACGTCGTCTTTCGAACGCCGGTGGCCCGCCTGATAATAATATAATATATAGTGGTCATCACCGCCCGTATCTCCAGCGGAGAATCCGGCCGCACAATAGAAAAAGTGCAAAGGAGCTCAAATGCGGTACTTGTTGTTCTCCCCACCCCATGCTCTAAGCATGTCACATCCATAACACAATTTGGTTCATAGCCTATTCTTAGTACCCTAGCATAATCCTGTAACCAAACAAAGACAAGGATTGGACCAACGTACTACAATAGGCTATGTCCATGGACCTCTAATAACTGCCAAGTCCACTAGCATGCAAAGTTTCTAACAACAGTTATTCCTAACGCACGGCCCATACGTACAGGAGGCCAGACCTGTCACGCAGTCCGTGATCTATATGAGACTCACACCCGTGTAACAACTGTGTCACAGCCAATGAACCTAAAGATGCTACATGATAATGGGGTAGTCTCATAGACAAGGTCAATGCAATACATAGATAAAAACATATTGCGACGACACCGTCACGTGCATTTTATATCACAGTTAAAATATATGAACTAAAGACAGAAAATAAAGATGCATGCAACATATGGAATATAAATAACAGTACAATGGCAAGGTATACTTGCCTGGCAAGGAAGCTGCAATGTACCAATAACCTGCTCCAGAAATCGCGCAGAACAAATCCAATATCCTATGTACATATAATATAATACAATAAAATCATTAGTCATTACACTAGCACATACACAACCGTATTTACACTGGACTCAGGGGGTACACTAGGGGTGGCATTAATTATCTAACACGGTCAATTATGCGTTGAATTACGCGATTGTCGGGTCTTTAAGTACTGTACACAATCAGACAATCGACTGACAGGTGTCTAAGCCTGTACGTTAAGGTACGCAAGGCAGGCAATTCGTAAGTTCTTAGGGTCAACATGGTCAAGGTAAGTACGGGACAGTCCACGGTGTCCTAGGGTCATACAGTCTAAATATATAGTCATAATTATCAATTAGAATTTACTTAATTAGATTTTTCATACAATTATATAATAATATAACCAGCAATTTATTTACATAACTATTTGAATACATATAGTAACTATGTGCATAAATACGTGTATACCAACTAATAATATGCTAATGACTAACCAAATATATTTATACTAGATTGAATAATGTCTGCGTACGTATACGTGTACGTGCACGAACGCGAGTTGGGTTTACTGACTCAAGGTCTGCTACCTGCTACTGTAGTACAAAAATACTAATGTCCTAATAACATATACTCAAGAACACATACGAAATAAGAAGGTGGGGAAGGTTCGAACCTCGGTGTACGCGTACGGGATCGGCTGGACGACGACGAAGAGAGGTTGACGACGATGGAAAGGAGTGGAGGTGGCAATGGTGGTGGTGTTGGTGTTTGCCGGTGGTCGATCTCCCCGGGGAAGATTACCGGAGGAAGAGCAGCGGCTTTGGGGAGGAGTTCGGTCGAGGGAGGAGCTGCAGACGCGGCGGAGGACATCAGGGACGAGGACAGTGGTGGTGGTAATGGCAGTGGGAGGCTGCGGCATTTTCAACGACGTCGGAAGAGACGGTCGAAGCCGTGGGGATCAGCCCGCCTGGGGCACTGGTATCGTAGATCCGAGTGAGCGGCCGAAGGGAAAGTCGGCGGCGCGGGGAAAGATCATGGATGAGCGCTCGCTGCGTCGGGCGTAGGCTTCAGGCGTCGATATCAGGCATCACCGGCAGGCGCGTCGAGAGCCAGTAGGCTGGTTCGAGAAAGCCCTCGCGGCGCTGGGTCGAGTAGCGCTGACACCGGGGAGTCGAGGCGGGGGGTCGACGAGTCGCGTCTCATGCCTACATCGAGGCCGTGTATGGCAGTCCCGTGCGAAAACAAGTCATCTGTGGTGGTGTAGGGGCGGCGAGTCATCCGAGGTCTTGGGCTCTGGTGAGCTCTCGAGAAGTGGCAACGCTCGGGTTTCCATTGACCGACATGGTGATGGTCAGACTACGGTGGAAGCTCGTGAGGCGTTTGGCCGATTGCGGAGGAGAGCGGATGGGTGGCATGGTCTGGTGGTTTGCGGTGCACTATAATGGGGGTATTCGGCCATGGTGTTGACGATGGATGGTGACGATGGTGATGAGATGTGTGGGAGATGGAGAAAGAGCAGTGAAGGAAAAGGAAGAGAAGGGGACAATATATTTGCTGTTGTTGATGTTCTTTGTGGTAGAAAAGAAAGGGTGATAGGTTGATAGAAGAATATGGGTGAAAGAAAAGGGGGATCGTTGCTGCCATTGGGTTGAAGGGAATAAAAAAGGAAAAGGAAAAATTAAAGGATTATTTATATGTGCACTAGTAAGGGGGTTGACCTAGGAATAGGGTTTGGTCAACACTCCTTGGGGGTGGGCCTTGGATTCTATATCTTGGGATTGGGCTTGGCTCACATGGGGGTGTTGGGGCTATAATTACAATTATTTAATTGCAAGGGTTGGATTAAAATAGGCGGGCGATGTTGCGCGTTTGCACATCCAGAAAATTATAGGAAAAATTCTTGTGAAGGGAAAATTGAGTTTCTTCATGAATTGTCCAATGGTGGGGACACCTCAGTGCATTTTTGCATAAAAGCCCCCCAAAAATTAGAAAATTGCGCAGAGACAGAAATTAGTTTTAATTAATTAAATCGAACGCGCACGATGTTCTAGAATTAATTAGGAGTACATGGGATTAGATTTAGGCGGAGCACAAGTGTCAGGGCGTAGAGGGGACAGTGTAGAATATTAATAAAATTTGAGCTGCACAAGACGGGCAAGATTGTGTCTCCAATTATCGTAGCAACGGTAAGGTGCGCTACGTGTCATAACTATTTCGTAATTAAATCAAATACCGTGTTCTAATTCTAATTGGGTTCAAACTAGCCCTAATTTTACTATCTAAGCCAAGTAGCCCTAATTTTGGGTGAGGGGGTTTACATAACTTCCTGATGCATTAAAAGCAGATAGGTTTTACGCTAAAATGGCGATGTAGCAACCTTTTTACGCTGAAGCAGTCTGGAGATACTGCATTACGCGGGTTATTCTGGAGCTTTATTTTACGCTATATAGCGTTGAAGCTCTGCTGTTACGCCAATGGCTCTGAAGTCATGATTTATGCTGCTCAGCACTGGTGCTCTATTTTACGCGACTTCCTGCATGTTGAGGGCTTTACGCGTATAATTTCCTCAGCGTATTTTTTATGCTTCTACAATTGTATCTGATCGTGACTCAAGATTTATATCCCATTTTTGGCGAAGCATGCAGGAGAGTCTTGGAACCCGACTCAAGTTCAGCACTGCTTACCATCCACAGACAGACGGTCAGTCGGAGCGCACGATTCAGATCCTGGAGGATATGATGAGGTCGTGTATGTTAGACTTCGGAGGGTCTTGGGAAGACCATTTGCACTTGGTGGAGTTCTCTTACAATAATAGCTACCAGGCGAGCATCCAGATGGCACCTTTTGAGGCGTTATACGGCAGAAAGTGTAGGTCACCGATATTTTAGAGTGACGTTGGCGAGCGTCAGATACTCGGTCCGGAGTTAGTGATGCAGACAGTTGATAAGGTGAAGCAAATTCAGAGTCATCTTCGTGCATCTCAGGACAGACAAGAGCATAAGACTGACACACACCGTCGACCTTTGGAGTTCAAGGAAGGCGAACATGTGTTCTTGAGTTTCTCACCTACTCGAGGTACTATTCGATTTGGGAGCAGAGGCAAGCTGAGCCCGAGGTACATTGGGTCGTTTGATATTTTGGAGCATATTGGTGAGGTAACGTACCGTCTTGCATTACCCCCATCTCTAGAGGGAGTGCATGATGTATTCCATGTCTCACAGCTGAGGAGGTATGTGACTGACCCAAGTCATGTAGTCTATCATTCTGAGATTTTAGTGGGACCGAGCTTGAGGTATGAGGAACATCCAGTTGGGATACTTGACATCAGTGAGAAGATATTAAGGGGTCAGACAATCAGATTAGTTCGAGTAGCTTGAAAACATCACTCCCCAGGCGAATCTACTTGGGAGAGAGAGGATATCATACGTCAGCGTCATCATCACTTATTCGAAGATGCAGGTATGACCTAAGAACTACCTATAGGTTACCATAATTTTTTTAAATTTCGTAGTAGTTTAATTTTTAATTACGAGACCGTAATTCTTTTAAGGTGGGTAGATTGTAAACAATCTGATTTTTAGAATTTAATTTTATAATTTTAATTACTAGAATTATGAATTTTTGAGATTAAGGAAGATTTTTCTGTAATTTTTAGCTAATTATAATAAATATTCGTTCATGAATTTATAATTATGTGTGTTTAATTAAATATTAATATAGTACATAAAATATATTTTTGGGTGTAAAACTATTAATAGAGTATTGTATAATTTTTTTTGAAATTTATTGGGGTCCAAAACTATTTTTAGATGGCCATATATATATATATATATATATATATATATATATATATATATATATATATATATATATATATATATATATATATATATATATATATATATATTGATTTATATATTAATTTATACTAAACTAACCCAAACCAAACCAAACCAACCGAATCTGAAACTCGTACCCACTAACCCGCTAAACCGACCTAATAACCCTTCAGCTACAGTAACAGAACCCCCCCCCCCCCGCACCCCTTCGCTTCCTCTCCCAAACCGGCCCCGACCTATCCCCTTCCTCTTCCAGTAACTCCCTTCACACACCCCTATATAAACCCTAGCCTAGCCGACCACCACCACCATCTTCTCCTCTTTCAGCCGAATCTGAATTCACCTGATCCATCTGGAAGTGTCAAAATAGGGCCGATAACGAACTTTCGCTTGAGATTCTCGAAAGAAGTTTGACAGGCGGTGTTCCATTCAAAGCGCATATCCTTTCGTTTCAACTGCGTTAAAGGTACGGAGATCCTAGCAAAATCTGCCACAAACCGCCGATAATATCCAGCTAACCCTAGAAAACTGTGAACTTCTGCAACGGTATTAGGAATCGGCCAAGTCTCGATAGCTTCTATCTTCTTGGGATCTACCTCGAATAGCCCTCTAGCAATGATATGACCTAAGTAAGAAATACAATCGAGCCAAAATTCGCATTTGTTGAACTTAGCATATAGCTGATGCTCCCTGAGTACTTGAAGAACTATGCGAAGATGTTGTTCATGCTCTTCTTCACTCCGACTGTAGACCAAGATGTCGTTGATAAACACAATCGCGAACTTTTCCATGTAGGGCATGAATATATGATTCATGAGATCCATGAACACTGCTGGCGCATTGGTTGATCCAAAAAGTATTACGAGAAACACCATAGGGCCATACCTCGATCTGAACTCCGTCTTGGGTATATCTTATTCTCTGACACTGATCTGATGGTACCCAGACCACAAATCAATCTTTAAAAATATTGCTACCCCACTGAGCTGGTCGAACAAGTCGTCTATTCGAGACAATGAATACTTGTTCATGATGGTTACCGCATTTAGGGTACGATAGTCAACACATAAACGTGATATTCTATCCTTCTTCTTCTTTACAAGAAGCATCAGGGCTCTCCAAGGCGATCCACTAGCACGAATGAATCCCTTGATTCTCAACTATTCAATCATCCGGTACAAGACTTCTAATTCTGATGGCGTCATCATGTAGACTCTCTCTGACACTGGTGCTGTTCCGAAAATCAAATCAATAGTAAACTCGATCTCTCTCTCTGACGGCATAATTGGAAGCTCTTCTGGAAACACATCTAGGAATTCGCTAACAACTCTTGGTAGCTGTACTTCTTCTGCTACTGCCATTCTCAGGATAACGGACGAAGATTCTACCTCGCCTCTAGAAAATGAGAACTCCTCCTCGTCAGGGACACAAAAGATAACCTTGCCAGTATGGCAATCTATTGATGCGTGTCGAGCTCTCAACCAATCCATTCCTAGGACGACATTATAATCGTCCATCGAAAACTCTATCAGCCTAGTGAGAAAATCTCTCCCGCACACTACGACTCGACACGAGGTATAAACTCTATCTACTCCCATGAGACCATTACCAGTAAGTATATTAAGCCTTACTGCTAATGACTAGGGCTCCAAACCAACTCGTGTCACAAATCGTGTAGACATAAATGAATGCGATGCACCAGAATCAAATAATACGGTAGCTGAATGAGAGTTAATGAAAATGGTACCTGCCACCACCTCACCTGAAGCTAACACCTCCTCCATGGTGAGCACCATAGCTTGTCCTTGCCCTCTCGGTGCTGGTCCCCTCTGATGCGGACCTCCTGGCCTGGTCTGAACTTGGGCTTGCACATATGCTGTGGACTCTGCTGCTGGAACACTTAAGACTGGGTCGACAAAGGTCTCATACCTTGGTACTGCTGAACTGGCGCTGGTGCCCTATACTTTGGGCCTGTCGGGAAAGATAATGATGAACTGGCTCTACGTGGGCAAGATCCCACTCCATGACATGAAGCTCCACAGACAAACACAACCCTAGTGCTCGGCGATACTCTGATAAAAGATGCCCTGGTTTCCCACAATGAGAACACCCCACTAAAGGAAATGATCTCTGTTGCTGAGGACGTGTCAGAGCTGGTCGCTGAACTGATGCTGCCAAAGTTGTCCTAGTTAATGTCTCAATCGTCAAGGCTCGCACTGCTGGAGCTGGTCCTGAAGATTGGGTAAAAGAACCTCCTGAGGTGTGAGACCTCTTCCGGCCCCCAACTCTATCGACAATACTCTGGGAGGTGTACTCGTGCCTCCTCGTCGCTCGTATCACGGCGTCAAACGTCTGTAACTCATATTGTTCCACCGTCAAGATAATTTCTAGATGAAGTCCCTCTTGGAACCTCCTTGCTCTATCCAATTCGGTCTCCACCAAGGTGGGAGCAAACTGACTCAACCTACAGAATTCTGTCGCATAGTCGTCGACAGTCATGTCCATCTGCTTCAGGTTGTTAAATCTCTGTTGTTGATCATAACGCAATACCACGTCAAAGTACCTCGTATGGAATCTCTTGCTGAATATTGCCCATAGGACAGGTGTTGCCAAGGAAACTGCTTGAGCTGCCCACCAGTCTCGGGCTAAGTCTAGTAACTGTAATCGCACAACTGCCACTTGTTCCCTACCTGGAACTCCTGTTGCCTCACGTATAGATTTGGTGTCCTAAAGCCATGCATTAGAGGCAATCGCATCATCGGTGCCATAAAAATATGGTGGTTGAAGTTGCTTGCCGAGTTGTTGGCACGATGTTCGCCTCTCTCCAAGGCCTCTTATACTGACTGGGTGAGAGCGTCACCTCGGCGCTCTTGAGATGCTAATAACTGCCTGATGATCCCTATCAGGACCTGTGTATTACTTTCTGTATTCTGTGGTACTGGCGGGACTATCGTTGCTGGTACAACTGGAAGTTATGGCTGGACCTGCTGTTCCACATCTTGAGTCATCCTGGACTCCACTTCAGAATGCTGAGGCTGAATCTCAAAAAATTGTTAGCCGGCTGGGGGTTGTCCTGCTATCGGAGAAACTCTAGCTGGCTGATCGAAAGGATCAAGAACAGCATCCTTGAAAGATAGAGGACACAAAGATCAAATTGGAAGGACAGGATAGATCGAAGAAGCAAACAGGTAACAGGTCAAGGAAGCAGGGACGTAGAGTAACAGGAAAGCAGATCAAGGAGTGACATGATTAAGACATCTAAACTCATGGTAAACCCACACACATCTGTAAATCAGACCTATAAGGGCCACCACTTAAACCATGTCAAGCCCCAGAACCAGAATACTGGAGAGCGGGGGCAGACAAAACCAGCTACGTATACCAAATTACATAATACCCTAAGAATACGATCACGACTGTCTAAGACATATAGGGTTTACTCTACAATCCACTAGGCAATCTCAGGTCATGACAATCCTAGGTGTCTCAATCACAGGCAAGCAACATGATACAAGATTTATCATCATCACACATATAATAATAAGGCATCTAAAACTATGCATACACAGATGATCATGAAGCTAGTTATAAAAAAGAGGAGAACTAGCAAGAGTAAAGTTATTCATGATTAACTCTAGCTATAGTCTAGAATATGCCAATCATGTCATGCCCTTTAGGCTAGATAATAAGTTCAAAAGAATACGAGCTAAACACGTGCTTGGTGGCTAAATGCCTCAAAAGAATAATTTACAATAATAAGCGGACGAATGAAGAAGAAACCCGCTCATGTCCTCAGTTGCTCCGGGTTGTCACCATCTTGAGGTGGAAGGTACGAAAGATCTTGCGGTTCTGCTCTAAAATTTGGCCATACAAAAGTAGTGGGGTCAAAAACCCCAAACAGCAAAGTACCACAAGGAAGGCCAACTTAGGAACTAAAACCAGCATGTAAAACAAACATAATATATTAAAGCAGTTTAAACTTGAATGAAGTGAGTATAAATAAACTTGCAGGTTGAATAAAAGGGAAAGTGCAGGGACAGGACAAGACTAGCATTCAACCAATCACGGCCAAACATGTCTTACGGCTTGCTAATCATTAACTAACTAGGGTTATCACAATCCTAGTTACTATCACATGCAATTTAGAAATTTTATACAGTCACATGCTCTACAGTCCATCTGGATCATCCAAGTCATACGGGATACATAATATAATTAACATATATAGATATTGGTACTTGTAATACAACACTCGACTGTGTGATGAAAGTGTGCACCTCATGACGGAGAGCTCCAAATCCATAGGAACACTGGAATGTCGGGATTGCAGGTAGCCAAAAAAATTTCCTAAATAATTCTAGGTATCAAATATAGTTCATTAACCTAATCAGTTTAGTCAAGATTCATGACTGTGGTGCCCAAAAATTTGCCTTAGACATGATGCAAGACTGGACAATAGCTTGACAGGTACAATAAAGTCAATCATGGGATGACAGGTCATGCAATAATGGTGCTACTAATAGCCTTGATCAGGACAGTACGACAATCTTGAGTCATGAGTGCGCTGCGTCGAGCCACTATCAGGAATATCTGTGTAGTATTTACCTAAACATGGGCTCAGAACTCCAAGCTTCATTACAAGTACTAACACCAGTTAAAAGCAAGAAAACATCATGTACACTATCCTAAGGTTAAGTTAAGAAGAACAATTGAAGAATATAGCAATAATGGACAAAAATAGATCAATTTTGCAAAATTGCACAAAATTAGATTTTAACATATTTTAGTAAACTGGGCATAACTTTCTCATATGAGCTCCCAATTAGGCGATTAAAAAAAATTAGAAAGATAAGACAAAGATTTACAACTTTTATGTTTTGAGTTTTACAAGATTCTTGCTAAAAATAGCTAAAATAGGCAAAAATAGTCATTTTGGTCAACATGTGCATGGCGTACTACGTATGGCAAGGATTCTATGCGCGGCGCACAGCAGAAAATTTGTGCGCGACATACTTCGCGTGGCAAGGGTGTAAACACCCGGATTTTTCAGAAATTAAAATATAAATTTATGGAATTTTTTGTGATTTTTAACTATTTAAAATAAATATTTTTCAGGAATTAAATATTTTTGAAGATTAAATTAAATATTAAAATATTATAAAAATAATATTTTTGAGTGCAAAATAAATAATTAGACATAGTATAATTTTTCTGGAATTTATTGGACCCAAAAACTATTTTTAAAGACCTAAAAACAATATTTTTAAATAAACTAATTTAAACCATCCTGAACCGAACCAAACCGAGCCTAAAATAAACCAACCCAAACCATAATTGAACCGAAACCTAGCGGATTCGGATCTGAACTCGCTGACCCGACCCGCTAACCCGTACCCGTATCCAAACCCGACACGATTACCCAACTCTATAGTAACCTAACCCCCCCCCCCCCCCCCCGACTTCCGATCACCGACGATTCCTCTCCCCGCCGCTGACCAACCGTCGCGCCCCTACCCCTTCGTCTCCCCGACCGGTGACCCGCCTAGAACCCTCGCCTCCCCGCCGTGACCCCTCCGGTCCGTCTTCCCCAAACCGTCGGCCACCATCCCCTATATAAACCTACCGCTGCCACCACCACTTCACCACCAGCACCCGCTCCACCTGACTCCTGCCGATTCCACTACGCCGCGATGACCCGAGCCACCCCGAGTTCCCCGGTCGACGCCGCCTCCGCCACAACGAACGCTGCTGCGAGCCCGTCCTCTCCAATGACCTCTGCTGCCGCCAGCGACGACCACTAGTAGCCAACAGCCGTCGCCACCCCGCAGTCGTCGCACCGCGCCGCCCCGTTCGCGTAATTTTAGTCGTTACCGATACCCTGTTCCGGTGAGTATTTCTCTCTCCACATTGCATCATTTTTTGAACGGTCTGTTGCAACATGTTCGCTACGTGACCCCCTCGAACCCCGTGCCCTTGACAGGGGTAGCGTGTCCTGTGACGATCGCAAACTGCGGCGCAAAAACAGAAAAATATTCCCAATTCTGGATCTTTGAAACCTAGCCCGAACTCACAAGTTCACGGCCGTTGAAATTCCAAACTGTTTAATAATTCTGAAATTCACTTGAACAGTTAATTAGATAATATAACCAAGTTTTAAACCCTGTAATTAGTTTAATTTTATGTGCTGTAGATTGTAATTTATTCTCGGGTGAAGTTGACCAAAAACTTGGTTATTTAAAACCCAAATTTTTACGAACTGGGTGCGTCCCGCTAAACGAGGCGACTTGGTCGTGTGCGAATTTTACCGAAAGGTGCACATCGTCAATGCGGACGTGTGGGATTTCGCAAAAGTTGATTTGGATGTGCTTGCACACCGAAATCAAGGCGTATCCGTCGAAATTGCCCCGTATTAGGCCTATTCTGAAACTCGTTGTAACTTCGTGTGTGCTTGTCGTTTCGCAACGAAACTTGCATCATCAGATTCGTAGCATTATGCTGGTCCTGTGACCCAAGTTTGGTTAAATTCTGAGAACGTTGACAAAACCCTGTATCGTGGGCCCCACGGCTCCACTTGAC
Organism: Iris macrosiphon; assembly: GCA_036927795.1. Lineage (NCBI taxonomy): Eukaryota > Viridiplantae > Streptophyta > Magnoliopsida > Asparagales > Iridaceae > Iris > Iris macrosiphon. Next base: position 21,810,193 of record JAYESA010000006.1, on the reverse strand, counting down.
GGGCGATTTTGTGATCGGCTCATCAAAATTCAGTTCTGGATTTCTGTTGGGTTCGTATCGTTGTTCTGGACTTGTAGACACTTAGTTTGATAAATTTGGAGAACTTTTGTCTCTGGCACATTTTTTGGTGCGAAGTGGGCCACATGTGAACCCCGCTTTGACTAGAAACTGTCAATTTTGTTCCTGTGTCCAAATTGGACTTATGGATAGGCAATCCTAGTTATTTTATATCTTCTGAGAGCGATGGTAATATTTATTTCACCATCCGGAGGAGTACCTGAAGATCTCACTGTTACTGGAGCAATTAGAGGAATTCAAACCCTAGGCAAGTGTACCTTGCCAATCTTGCAGTACTTGCTTCATAATATTCTTTTGATTTATTACTGTGTTATATATGTTCAACCTAGGACCGTGTGACATTACTTAACGTCCAAATAAGATTCGGGTGTCAACGTCGTACGCGGAGCTATGTAACGTCACCTAGAGATTGATATCGCGATCCTATATTTTTCGTGCTTGCTTTATCAAGTACGTCATACCATATGACACTTGACACTATTCATGTGACAGAATCTTTCCTGATATATTCATGGTGATTCTGTATAGGTTACATAATTTATGGCATAGATATTATATATGTATAGCTATCATATGACTTGTTGCATTAGATATGATCTTGCGTGTCATGGATATGAGACGTGTGATTACATTGGGTGGGGAGAGAGACACAGGCTACAGGCTGATTATATATATAAAACCCTTATTATTGCGGTGCTCAAGACTCTATATCCGAGCTTGGCCCATTAAGTGATATTACTGCTACCGGCTCCCCGACACAGAGCTTGTAGTAGTCTCAGCCTGAGTTCTAGTGATGCTCTCATTTTGCATATCACTTAGCTGGTTACATAGTTTGCCCTATTGATACATTTTTATATACTGCATTTATTTGGCTTGAGTTATCCTTGTACCTTGCTATGTCCCCTGAGGACCTGGATCCGGATTATGTCCCCAGGTATAGCGGAGGAGATCTACCCCGAGGTATACGTGACAGGAGCAGACATTGGAGCAGTACCAGCACCAGAGGACTAGGTGATACCAGAGGATTTCTCCTAAGTATTTGCTTTATATACTCAGTCATTTCTGTTATTGATACTCTATTTCATGTCTCGTGGATTAATGTATTAAACTCATTATCGGGTTGTTTCCCGAGACATTTATTGAGGCTTGTTGATTATTATTTCATCTTGATTATTCTAATATTGATTGTGTTTATCTTCTATGGATGAGATTAGAATTAGAAATGTGGCATGAATCATAGACCCTTATTGTTGTTTTACAGCTTAAGTACACTCTAATGAGTCCATTAAATTAGGTTTGCCCATTGGTATGTGCTGCTGGTCATTGCCACGTGTCTAGTCACTCGGTATTTTGGGACTGAGGTGTGACAAAGGGATTCTCCCTACGACGTACTGCACGCGACAAAGAATTCTGCACGCGGTGCACTACACTCGGCAGAAAATCTGTGTGCGGCGCACTGCAAGCGGCAAGGGATTCTGCGCGCGACACTCAACGCATGCGGCAAGGAATTGTGTACGCGTCAAAAAATCTGTGCTCTTGGCGCACTGCACGCGGCCAAAAATTTGTGCACGGGCGCACTGCGCGCAGCACTGCTCATTGTCCCTGCCAGACAAGTTCGAGAACACCAGTCCAGATCTTATTTTGGCCATAAAATCTCTATTTTAACTCCAAATTAATTGATTCAAAAGCCAAAATACTCGAAATGAAAAGCTCTAACACATAGAACAACTAGTTTTCAAAAGTAAAAAGTTTTAGTAGATCATAACTAAGAAAAACTCATAGAACCCATATAAAATCCTAACTTAGAAATGTAGATCTACTCCATTCAAGACCTCAAAACCGAAAATGCCAAGTAGTAAACATGCAGAGAAACTCATAGAGCACAACATAGACCAATAAAATATAAAAAACTAAATAAATACAAAAGTACAAGTTCTTCATGGTTGGCAAGATATACTTGCCTAAACCCACTACTACCACAACACTAAAACACTCGGTCGGGTCTAGGGAGGGGTATGGCTACTCTCGGGCGGAAGAGTGGGAGAGGGAAGGAGAAGAAGAAAATGGAAGAAAGAGAAAATAGAATGAGAAATTTGGAAGAGAGAGAAAGAGAAGGGCTATATATAGAAAGTTTGGGTGATTCACCACACAAACTAGAAATTACATAAAAGCAGTCTCAAAAATCCAAAAATTACACAGGAAGAATTATACATAAATAATTACAAGTATACCAGATACGAATACAAAAATGGTGAGACGAGTCTCACAGTAGGGCCGACCCTGAGCTCATGGAGGCCCGGGACGAACTTTCAAAATGAGGCCACATACATAATATAAAAAAAATGAAACAAAAGTAAAATAAAAATATGCCTCCACCAAGATTTGAACTAGGAACCTCTTTTGTGCAAGTTTAATGTAATAAACACTATATTATATATTTTTTTATGATAAGAAGAGCCCATGGTAAATACTAGTTCTATTTTCTGTACAAAATTATTTATATATTTAAACAAAAACAAAAAAATTTGCACTCCTGGCCCATGTGGCCCTGGACAGTCGCCCTGGCTGCCCTGATGTTTGGTTAGGTTGAAATATGTAGTCTAAAAAATTTAATTTTTTCATTCATATGTTTAGTTCAGATAGAAATAAGAATCTTAATTTGCTTAATTTTCCATAAATATCTTTCATTAATTTCATAATGCTTCTTTTACTTAAATTTATATATTTGGGATAGAAGTTGAAATTCTGAAAGTAAAATAAAGGTATTATTGTCCAAACAAAATACCCAAACATCATTTTCAGAAAAAAAAAAAACCAAACTATTTCGAAAGTTAATGTGAATTGGAAAATTATTTTTAATTTATTTTGATTTTTTTAGTTTATTTTGCAAAAGATGAACAGTAGAGAGGAAAGTCATATATGTCATCCAAACATTGAAAGTCATCTTCCTCAGTTGTAGGAGACAAAAAGTACTCTATCCAAACACATTTTGAGAAGCGTCACTTGCTGCAAGTGCATTATAACCCAACATGCTACAAGTGCCACTTTTACACTTTCAAAGAGTTACTTTTATCTAAAAAGTCCCTTATTCACCCTTCCCTTGATAGTGAGCCTTCGACTTGTAAAGTAACTTAGGAAAATGAACAACCGTGCTCACTTAAGGATTAGCATTATTCAGTTTTGGACCGAAAATTGAATCGAGCGGAATAAGAGATTCGATTCGGATTTGGTTTTTAAAATACTAAAAAAATGGGTTTCGGTTTAGTTTCAGTCCATAACCGAAAAATCGAATAAAACTTATGCAATTATGTAAATACCCTCAATTCTATGTATATTTTGTGATTAATAATGTATATATTTTGAAAACAAATATTCAACATATGTGTTTTGAAGCCAAACTTTGATAATTTAGCAACTAGTCTAACTTTAGGCACAACTTTGATATACAATAAATGTGTGTATAAGAATTGTAATTTTTAATATAATTTAACAACGATCCCAACTTTGGACCCAACCCATTGAACGATAGAAATAGTCCAACCGTACAAACCGATTAAACCGAATCGATTATTCGGTTCGGTTCGGTTTCGGTTTTGACTATGGTTTGGTTTAAGTTTTGGATTGTTTGAATTTTGGTTTATTTGTCTTTGATTATTTCAGTTTGGTTGAAACCGAATAAACCGAACGCTCATCCCTAGATTTGATCCCTTTCCAGATGAATTTTCAGGTTTTTGTTTGTATCTCGTCCCGTCTCATCGGTAAACACATGATTTTTTTTTTAGCTCTTACCTTTGATATTAGCACCTAGATCTACTCACAAAAGTGATTCGCTCCATCGTAGAATGAACACTCGATTTTAATTTTTTTTAGAATTATTACCCAAAATTTTGAAAGTGACTCCTACTTGCAGAATGAACGCTTCGAGTCTGGTTTGTAGCTGTTAGCCTTGATCACGAGCCCTCAACTTCCATGGACGAAGCTAGACATTCTGTTCCATCGGGAAGAAAAGTCTATAACATAACTTGTTCAGTTGTAGGTCTAGTCATTTTTTTTTTTCAAAAATTTTCATTCAGAGCAACCAAATTAAACCAAATCCTACTGAGAGCATACAAAATTTAAAATTTTCAAAGAAAGCATCATAACGTCCATCAGAAGGACGTTTTACGATTTCCCAAAAAAATTCGTCTGTCTGCCCTTATCTCCGTTCAAAAAAAATAATAATAATATACAAAAAACGTCCTTCAAAGGACGTTTTCTGTATATTATTAATTTTTTTTCCTAAAATCTCTCTCTCACTCACCCGCTCTCTAACACTCTCTCTCTCTCTCTCTCTCTCTCTCTCTCTGCTCACTCTCTCACTCACTCTCTTCTCTTTCTCTCTCACTCACTCTCTCTCTTCTCTCTTCTTTCTCTGTATGTTGCCGAACTCCGACGGGATGTCGCCGGATAATCGGTTGCAGGAGAGGTTGAGGACGCCAGTGAGGGAGGGGAGCGCGGCGAGGGAGGGCGGGAGGGGGGCGGAGAGGCGATTCTCCGTCAGGTCGAGATGGGAGAGGGAGGCGAGCCCGGAGGGAACGCGGCCGGAGAAGTTGTTGCGGGAGAAGTCGAGGGAGCGGAGGGCGGAGAGGAGGGGGAGGACGGAGGTGAGGTAGCCGGAGAGGCGGAGGTCGCGGAGGAGGAGGGAGGAGACCCGGCCGTCGGGACGGCAGGAGACGCCGGGCCAGAGGCAGGGGTCGAGGTCGGAGGAGGACCAGGAGGAGAGGGCTCGGATGGGATCGAGGGAGACGACGGAGCGGAGGGCGAGGAGGGAGAGGCCGTCGGAGGTCATGGAGAAGTTAGGGAGTGAGAGAGTTAGGGAGTGAGAGAGAGAGCGAGAGTGTTAGTGAGTGAGAGAGAGAGAGAGAGTGAGAGAGTGTTAGTGAGAGAGAGCAGGGAGAGAGAGAGTGTTAGTGAGTGAGAGAGAGAGAGAGAGAGTGTGAGAGAGAGTGTTAGTGAGAGAGAGAGAGCAGAGAGAGAGAGAGAGTTAGAGAGCGAGAGAGAGAGAGAGAGCAGAGAGAGAGAGAGAGAGAGAGAGAGAGAGCCGTTAAAGAAATAATATATTATATATAGAAAAATGTTCTTTGAAAGGGTATTTTTTCTAGAAAAAACGTCATTCCAAAAGACGTTTTCTGTATATAATATATATATGTTTTTTTTTTTTTTTTTTTTTTTTACGGAATTAACGGCAGTCAGACGGAAAATTTTGGAAAATCGTAAAACGTCTTTCCGATGGACGTTATGATGTTTTCTTTGAAAATTCTAAAAAATGTATGCTCTCAGTGGAATTTAGTTTAATTTGATTGCTCTGAATGTCGTTTTTTTTCTTGGACTGCAGAAACAGATCTTAAAAATAATTTTAAAAAATAAATAAATACACTAATAGTTAAAAAAAAATATAGATGGAACTAGTGGACCCCAATTGCTACATGTATCTCCGCCAATGTCAACTTCCAAAAAATTTGTACAACGATCATATTCCCAAAATAATTGTGCTCATCTTTACCATAGTGATTCTTCCACTCGCGAGTTGAACACCCGCCTTTTATTTTTACTCGTTCCTTTGACTATGTCAGCATTCAGTTTATTCGATTTCAATCGAATAAAAATAGTCAAAATCGAATAAACTAAAAATTTAAAAATTTAAAATCGAATTCAAACAGAATAAGCTATTCGGTTTGTTCAGTTAGACTATTGCTATTGTTTAATGGATCAGACTCAATATTAAAATTATGGTTAAATTTTAATTTATACACATATTTATTGTATTTTAAAGTTGTATTCAAAATTGTGTTTCAAAACATATACATAGAATTATTGTTTTCAAAATATACAAAAAAATTATCACAAAATATGCATTGAATTTGAGAATTTACATAATTGTATAAATCTTATTCGATTTTTGATTTTGGGTCGAAACTGAAATCCAAAACAAATAAGAAATTTATGTATTTTCAAAACCGAAACCCAATCAAATTTTTTTCAAACCGAACCGGATCTCTTATTCGGTTGGGTTATGTTCGATTTTCGGTCCAAAATTGAATAATGCTCACCCCTACCATTGACACCCTTCTTTAGGGATGAACATTCGGTTAATTCGATTTCAACCGAACTGAGTAACCAAAATTGAATTGGACCGAAAATCGGATAAGCAAAATCGAAACTGAATCCGAACCAAAATGGCCCATAACCGAACCGAATTAAATCGGTTCGATTTCCAGTTTATTCGATTTATTCAATTTTTTGACAGATTTGTGCTTCTTTTGTTAATATAAAAGATATATTTAGTATATACACATACTATATTATATATAGGGTAAACGGGATATGAGCCATAGTGCTCATATTCCTAAATGAGTCATGCACATATAGACCAATAGGAATACTCCTACATCATATGTGCACCCATGTGCACTAGTACACTCTATTCATATTGGTCAATATGTACATGGCTCATGTAGGAATATGAACACTATGACTCATATCTCGTTTACGATAAACGAGATATGAGCTATAGTGCTCATATTCCTACATGAGTAATGCACATGTGAACCAATAGGAATAGACTCTTACATCACATGTACACCCATGTGCACTAGTACACTATATTGCTATTGGTCCACATGTGCATGGTTCATTTAGAAATATGAGCTCTATGGTTCATATCCCGTTTATTCATATAGGATAAACGGAATATGAGTCATAGTGCTCATATTCCTAAATGAATCATGTACATGTGGATCAATAGGAATAGATTCTTACATCACATGTGCACCCATGTAGGCCCATGTAAAAATATGAGCACTATGGATCTAATTGTTTATCCATATATATATATATATATATATATATATATATATATATATATATATATATATATAGTGTGAGAGAGAAAGAAAGAGGAGGGATCAAGATCCTTCCATTTTTGTATCTTTCAAGCATTCTCCTACTTACACAGTTGGATGGTGCTTTAAGTCATCTAATCTTAACCAATAATTTATTAACGGTTAAGATTAAATGACTTAAAGTGCATCCAACCATGTAAGTAGAGAAGATACTTGGAAATGCAAAAATAAAAAAAATATCTATCCTTCCTTTTTTATATATATATATATATATATATATATATATATATATATATATAATAAAAATGTAGAGAAAAGAGGAGGGACGAGAGAATAAATCCATAAGCAAAATATAGAAAGAGAGTGACTATACAAAAGAAAAAGAAGAAATGGGGACAAGACATGGAGATGTTGCGTGCGTGTAAGAGATAACAACCCCCTCTCAAATAAGTTTTTATATTTTGAAAGAGAAGGAAGAAGACCAAAATCCAAATCCAGGAAAAAAAAAAAAAAAAAAAAAAAAAAAAAAAAAAAAAAGAAGAAGAAGAAAGAGAAGACATTTTCAACTGTATCACAAAATAATCACATCTTTTAAGCTAATATATATTAGGTAAATATTAGAGAAAATTCAAAGGCTAATTCCATATACTCATTAGCATAATTCTTTTGAGGGACATTTTTTATTACTCTTTAATTGCTAATAGTTTATTTGCATGGTCCTCTCCTTTTTCTCTTTCTACCATTTTTTTTATTAGTGTCACTCTTTCAATTAGGCAAAAAAATTTCAGGACATTTTTTGTTACCCCCAACCAAATTGTTAATATCTTATTTGCATCATCCTTTACATTTTTTTTATTAGTGTTAAGTCCTAGTTAGGCAAAAAAAAAAAAAAATAATAATTGGGAGTGGTAAGGGTATGTATAATTACCATTAACAAATTATAAATGTATGAGGGTAGTAGTAATTATAAGACAAATATATATATATATATATATATATAATTTTGTGTATATTACATCACTTGTTATTTTATTTTATCTTTTACATTTTTTGTTATTTTATGACGGTAAATTTTGACAATCATAAATATTCATACGAATGTTAAAAGTGTGTTGCTCCTAGTAATTTTTATATTACTCTTAACATTTGTCTAGAATAAAAAATTAGTTTGCCAAATGTAAGCTAAATTTGTGAAGCATTCAACTCTCATTTGTTAAACGCTTGATAGGGTCTTGCTTGCTTGACGCCAGAGACAGTGATAGTCTTGATAGAGATGGTCCAACCGCTGCATACCCAAAGGCTTGCTCGCATTATTTCTCACATAAATATTTTGTTGACAGAGTAATATTTCTAAATTTTCGTGATTGTTGACCGCAATGTAGCATTATATTCAATTCCATCAATCATAAAGTCGCCTACATATTTTCTTAACGGCTTGTCGCTAAAAACATGAACAGGGTTGGGTAAGTAAGACAAGACTTCGGCTTAGACGATCTTTGAAATCCAACATGATCTGCAAGAGATCAGGATCGTAAATAACTTTTCAGAACATAAATAAGTGTTTTATAAGAGAGGCCGAATAAAAAAAAAAAAAAAAGTTTTGACTAAGACAATTCAACACACAGAACCAGTCTTGCATGAACTGATACATAGGAAAGGTTTTGAGTTTTTAACAGGTTCACGGAGAGAAGAGAGTGTTTCCCAAGGGGAAGAACTTGTACCAATCGTAGGGGCAGTAGAACGACCCCGACGGCGGCATCGGCACGTCGCAGACCTTTTGGAACACCTCGTCATCGAGACCGAAAGAGAGGATCTTCCCTGGCACGCTCAGCAGCAGCACTCCCTCCGGCTCAACAAAATGAACGGGCGAAAACTCCCTGCAGCCTCTCGCCAGCCGCGCATAGTTCTGGCCAGGGCCGCTCCGGGAGGTTGGGTTGTTCGAACCGGAACTTATTTTGTTTTCGCTTTGACCGTTGTTGTGGGTTGATTCTGGGGGGTCACCTTCAACCCCGACCTCTTGTAGGCCATGCTGGAACTGAGGAGATGTTCTAAGCAGAGGAGGGTTGTCGGACTTATCCCTGGGTCGGCCCTGAAAATTCGGTATCGGAGCCAAGTCTAGGTTCCGCAGCACCGACCATCGCGAAGAGCTAGACCCGAGCTCCATAATCTCGATCTTGGTCGAGACTAGTGGTTCGTTTCGGGGACTTGTGATCATCTGAAGCTTCCCACCGGACTCGCCGAGGTACAGTACTCTCGAGCAGTCGTAGGAGCTCGGCTCCGCCGTGGGCGTCGGCAGCTTCTTCAGGCGATCCTCCTCCGCGTCGAACGACATAATGCACTCCTTCCCGACCCACACCACCTGCCCGTTCCAGTACACGCCGCGGAGGACGTGGAACCCTCCGAAGCCTCTCAGGGACGCCTCGTCGGCGGAGAGCCTCCACGAGCGCGTGCGCGAGGAGTAGACGTGGATGCGCTGGCGCCCCACGGCGACCACATCGTATCGGCTCGACCTCGAGGGGTCGAACGCGAGGCTGAGGTAGCCGCCCACGCCGTCGGGCAGGGGCAGCTCGACGGACTCTCGGGTGGTGGGGTTGCAGACGTAGTAGCGGACGTCGTAGAAGCCCGGCGTGGCCCGGCAGAAGACCGCCAGGCCGTTGCATGAGGCCGACACGGATACGCGGTCCCGAATGGTGCCAGGACCAGCCCGGGAGATTGGGTTGTCCAAGCCGGAGCTTATTTTGATTGTCCCTTGGCCTTCGGTACTAGCTTGTTGCAGGTCATGCTGGGCCTGGAAGATTTTGTCCCAATCCGAAGTCTTGTCAGACTTATCTCGGGACCGGCCCTGGCTGGTGCGGGCAGGTAAGAAGGAGAGGACTGGATCAGGGATTCCGGACACCGACGGATCGAGCGCGAAGTGCTCGCTGCGGTAGAAGTTGTCCCTCAAGAAGAAGCTGGACGCCGAGGGGCGGGGGTTGCGCGCTGCGTGTCTCCGGACGAAGCGGGGATCGGAGAGCAGAGACCGCCACCGCCTCGACACGCAACGGAGCCGGATGATCTCCGTCGCAGGGAGCCAGCTGAGTATCTCCAGTGTGATATCTTCATTGAAATGCAGGTATGTAGACATGATCAGCTATCAACTTTTACTTTACTCTCTTCTGCACAAACAGAACAAAGTTTATATATATATATATATATATATAGGAGGACGTTGTCATTGTCTCTTATGCGAACTTATATATATATATATATATATATATATAGGAGGACGTTGTCATTGTCTCTTATGCGAACTTTGGCACTACAATAGAGTTCTAAGTTGTTGCGTAACATCTCTTTTGATTCTCTCTATCGAGAAATGATTGAGGAGGAAAGATTCCTTCTCGTTGTTATTAGGGGCCATGGGCGATCAAGACAATGCCCAATGGTAGGCCCTTGGAATAAAGACATGGGGAAACTTTGATGCTTGTCCCTCAAACTTCTTGAAAATTGATTAGGGAATCTATTGACTAATACGTTTATGTATGTTATGTTTCTTGTAGGTTAGCTAGCTTACCAAAGTTTTGAATAGTTCAACATTATTTCCAACTTCTTGTGTGGAGGCAAACAATTAGGAAAGGTTGTTAAGAGCAACATTAGTAAGGCCTACTCCGCATTCTAGATTCTATATTCAAAATATAGGAGCTCATTTTGTAGAACAGTAAGTTTCAACTCTAGTTTCAACTCTAGTTTCACTTTCTAGATTTTCGGTTCCATCACATCCATAGGTATTAAGGGTTGGACCTCCAAATTTCTAGATTTTGTAGGAATTCATTTTGTAGAATAGTAAGTCCAACTTTCTAGATTCTAGATTTTACATTATTTTTCTTCCACGTCAATTTTTGACCACACAATCTTTGGGACCAGAGTTCACTTTATCATTTTATACTATTCTCATACATATCCAATCCATTCTACATTTACCTTCTTTTTTAAAAATTTTGGATACCAAATTGTATTGGAGAATCCCAACTACTAATGATGCTCTAAGTAGGACTCTATAAAGGGTCTTTGATTAGATCGTCAGTATTCTAAGTAGGACTCTATAATCATCGAGTTTCGAAAGAAGTTTTCCTTAGATATTCTTCAACACAAAAGGGGTACACATGTATGGATCCATGCATGAACTAATTATCACTCTTGATGTTACATTCTCAAAGTTAGGGTCATACTTCTCCTCCTCCGAGTCATCTCTGCCGCAAAGTCCAGTTCAAATGTCCATACTAATCTCGTGTCAGTCTCCTACTGTGGAAGATGTTCCCTTTTATACCATGTCTACCTCAGTACTGAAATACGGAGAATAGATGCATAACTTGGCCAGCTACGTACTCTGGACTACTCCGACACCTCATATTATGGTCATGTAGTCGAACAATCAATCGTATTGTCAAGAATCCTAATTCTCAATCAACAAACAAGAGAATAGTAGATATATGACTTGTATAAATAGCAATAAGGTGTCTCCGATGTCATAAACATAATGATCATGAAGATACTAATACTGACATAAAACTAACAAATTATAAAACGGTACATTATCACAAAACTAGATGTCGAATAATATTATATATATATATATATATATATATATATATATATATATATATATATATATATATATATCTTTCACTAAGCTGGAACAAGCTTCCATATATTAAGACTAACACATATCCGTGGATAAACGTCTAAAATGATATACAAGATGTACAATGAGTGAAGTATAAGAAACCCATTCATTCTCCCGGGCCACAGTCTTCCTCGTGTGCACCATCTAGATGTTGGTACAATAGATGTTTGACCTCTACTATATAATTTGGTCATACAAAATCAGTGGATCTAATAATAAGTACCACAAAAAGCTCTAAGGTAGCACTAAAACCAACATAAAATCAAAACACCAAAATACTACATACAACAATTTATGAAAAGCATTATTGGAATAGTGACGCACCAATCACATTATCTCGAGAATAAAACATATATCATATTAAGATACTGTAGGAAATATAAGCACATAATAATCCCCTGCCATATAACGCCTACGGTTTGCTAAAAAAAGTTGTCCAAGTGAATAAACTAATTAATGAAGTAGGGATCCATTATAGCAATGCGCTATAGATATCTTGGTTGACCAGTTGTCACGCTCCAGTCCTAAAATATCGAGGGACTAGACACATGGCAATGGGCAGCAGCACACACCGATGGGCAAACCTAATTTAATGGACCCATCATGATGTACTTAAGCTGTAGTACAACAATAGGGGTCTAAATATACTAATCTCATCCACAGATATGAATACATCAAGATCAGAATCATAAAGCACGATCAATGTCATTAAATCATAAACTTGGGAAAACAAATGAATCTGATACAATGATAAAGATAACATCAACAAATACTGAGTATGGACAAAGTATATACTCAGAAGATACCCTCGGGGATCACTCGTCTATTGGATCTGGTACTGCTCCAGTGCCTGCTCCTGCTCCTGCTAATGCTCTTGTCCCGTGTACCTCGGGGTCGATCTCGTCTGCTAGTCCTGGGAACATAATCCGGATCCAGGTCCTCGGGGGACATAGCAAGGTACAAAATAACTCAAGCCATAAATAATGCAGTACAGAAAATAAATGAAACAATAGGGTAACACTATATAACCAGCTAAGTGATACGCAAGATGAGAGCAGCACTAGAACTCAGGCTGAGACCACTATAAGCTCCGTGTCGGGGAGCCGGTAGCAGTGATATCATGTGGTTGTCTAGCTCGGAGAGAGACTAAGACGCCGGCATAATATAGTCAACCTGTAGCCTATGTGTCTCTTCCCACCCAATGTAATCATACGTCTCATGTCCATGCCACGCATGATCATAACTAATACATCAAGTCATAAAATATCTAAGCAAAAGAATATGTCATGAAACCTGTATCCTATACAGAATTACCATGAATATCTCAGGAAGATTTTGTCTCATGAATAGTGTCAGGTGTCCTGAGGTATAACGTACTTGATAATGCAAGCACGAGAATGTAAAGGGTCTCGATATCCATCTCTAGATGACGTTACACAACTCCGCGTACGGTGTTGGCACCCGACTATTAATCGGACGCTAAATAAAATCACACGGTCCTAGGTTAAGAATGTACAACAAATAAATAAGTCAAGAAAATATGTAACAAGAACTGCAATGTTGGCAAGGTACACTTGCCTGGGGTTCTGGCTCCAACCGTAGCTTTGATCTCAGTGGGATTTGCAGGTACTCCTCCGGTTGCTAAAATAAATATCGTCATCAGATTCAGAAAATATCAAATAGCTAAAAATGCCTGTCCTTGAGTCCAATTTAGACACAGGAACAAAAATGACAGTTTCTGGTTAAAGTGGGGTCCACATGTGGACTGCTTCGCGCCGAAAAATGTGTCAGGAACAATATTCTCCAAATTCGTCAAACTTAGTGTCAACAAGTCCAAAACAATGATACGAACCCAACTGAACTTCCAGAATTGGATTCCGATGAGCCGATCACAAAATTGCCAGTCAAGTGAAGCCGCGGGGCCCACGATACGCGATTTTGTCAACGTTCTCAGAATCAAACCAAACTTGGGTCACAGGACTAGCGTATTGCTATGAGTCCGATGGCGCAAGTTTTGTTTCGATCCGACGTGTGTACACAAAGTTACAACGAGTTCCAGAACATGCCGATACGGGGCGTTGTCGACGGATACGCGTTGATTCCGGTGTGCACGCACATCCAAATCAACTTCTGTAAAATTCTAAACGTCCGTATTAACGGCGTGCACCTTTCGGTGAAGACCGCACGCTACCAAGTCGTCCCGTTTGGCGGGGCGCACTCAGTTCCGGGGGAAAATGGGGTATTATTTTTTCTATTTTTGTATCGCAGTTCGCGATCACCACAGGACGCGACACACCGAACGGGTAGTACGGGCATCGAGAGGGTCATGCAGGGTTCACGTCACAACAGACGGAACCAAAAATGGGGCAACGATGAGAGAGAAAACGCTACCTGAACAAGGCTCTACGGAAACTAAATTTTTTGTGTCCGCGAGGCGACACGACACACTGCGACACTGTGTCAGGGTTAGGTTTAGGGTTCCGTTGATCGCCGGAGCTGAGGGAGGCAAAGGCGGCTCGGCTGAGGAGCTGTCAGAGGCGGCAGATCTAGGCGTAGCTCAGGCGGCGAGGTCGTCGGCTAAACGAGGCGGTCGGGGTTGGGGAAACTCGGCCGGAGCTGCTGCGGGGTCGTCGGGGACGATGGCGGAGCGGGGCTGGGAGTCTCGAGGTGGAGGAGATAACGACGGTGGATGACGGCTGGAGGCCGGGGCACGACGAGGCTGGAATGGTAGGTGGCAGAGGGTTTCTCGGTCAGGCGGAGGCGGCCGGGTTAGGGCATAGGCAGCGGGGGATCTCGCCGGAGCTGCTGCTCGGGGCGGAGAGAGGGGAGGCTTTATAGAGCGAGGGAGGGAGCTGGGTCGCCGGCCGTTCGGGGAGAGGAGAAGACGGCGCGGCGGTTGCGGAGGCGAAGCGACGGGGGCGCTCGTCGGTTACGCGGCGGTTGCGGGGGCTGAGCGGCTGGGGGAGGAGAAAGGTTAGGCGGGTCGGGTCGGGTCGGGTCGGCGGGTCGGGTCGGAGGGGATCCGACCCGATCCGCTAAAACATGAATACGGGTTCGGGTAATCGGATTTCGGGTCGGCAGGTTAGACCCGGATCCGACCCGCAGGGTTTGGGTTGGTTCAATTGAACCGGGTTCGGTTCGGGTCGGTTTGGTTCAATTGAACCGAGTTTAATCCTAGGGTTTAATTTGGTTTATTTAAAACTTAGTTTTTAGGTCTTTAAAAATGCTTCTGGGGTCTAATAAATTCCCAGAAAATTGCCCTATGTCTAATTTTTTATTTTACACCAAAAAATATTATTCTCATAATATTTTAATATTATTTAATAATATTTAAAAATATTTAATCTCAAAAATACCTTGATTTAAATCCCAGAAATTCCAGAAAAATTATAAAAATGATTTAAAAAATCCTGAAAAAATCAGGGGGTTTACAATCTACCCCCTTAAGAGGATTGCGTCCTCGCAATCAAAGAATAACCAGTCAACAGAGATGACACGGTTGTAAATAATTGTTCGAAGTATATTACTATCAAGAAGAATCAAGGTTGAGGGTTTAAGCAAAATACATAGGAAAAATTATTTCCCTAAGTATTAAAAGTTATGTGATCTCCCATATGAAGGAGATCTAGAAGACTAAAGTTCAGAAAAACTAAGTTATCACTAAGTTATCAATTATTAGCAAGTTCAAAAATTATCAGGTTAAGGCTAAGGTCACGAACCAACATGCACGAACTAAAGCAATACTAGAATAGATAACTACAAAAACTTACGCGCATTTGCTACTCCAAGAGTCTGCGCGTCCTCCAAGGTCATCGCGAAAGCTTGTCCGCGTCCTTGCGGTGGATTCCTCTGTTGTTGCTGAGCTTCTTGATGAACCTTCTATTGGGCTTGCATCATGACGTAGAACATTTAGAACATCTGTTGTCCGTCCATAAGTTATCCTTGTTGAGTTGATTGACCTCTATCTTCTGGTGTCACTTCATCTTCGTAGGTGACCACAACACCTTGTGGTGTTCCTATAGGAGTCTCGTTGCTTGCTTGTGATTTCATTACTCTGCATCCAAAATAAACTATAAAAGGCGCACAGAGGAAGCAAGACAGGATGTAAGTCAAAAATTTGAATCCGATAGAGATCAAGAACGATTCAAGCAAGTGGATGAGATCCTAATACTTATCCTATCCTTATTGCAGGCTTGCTCGATTCCTAAGTTAAAATTGAATAATTTAGTCGTTGACCTGCATAGGCCACCACAAAAACCATGTCACGCCCCAGTCCCAAAATATCGAGGGACTAGATACGTGGCAATGGGCAGCAGC
Organism: Iris macrosiphon; assembly: GCA_036927795.1. Classification (NCBI taxonomy): domain Eukaryota; kingdom Viridiplantae; phylum Streptophyta; class Magnoliopsida; order Asparagales; family Iridaceae; genus Iris; species Iris macrosiphon. The sequence continues at coordinate 21,794,254 of JAYESA010000006.1, read as the reverse complement.
ACACACCGATGGGCAAACCCAATTTAATAGACCCATCAGGATGTACTTAAGCTGTAGTACAATAATAGGGGTCTAAATATACTAATTTCATCCACAGATATGAATACATCAAGATCAGAATCATAAAGCAAGATCAATGTCATTAAATCATAAACTTGGGAAAACAAATGAATCTGATACAATGATAAAGATAACATCAACAAATACTGAGTATGGACAAAGTATATACTCAGAAGATACCCTCGGGGATCACTCGTCTACTGGATCTAGTACTACTCCAGTGCCTGCTCCTATTCCTGCTAATGCTCTTGTCCCGTGTACCTCGGGGTCGATCTCGTCTGCTAGTCCTAGGAACATAAATCGGATCCAGGTCCTCAGGGGACATAACAAGGTACAAAATAACTCAAGCCATAAATAATGCAGTGCAGAAAATAAATGAAACAATAGGGTAACACTATATAACTAGCTAAGTAATATGCAAGATGAGAGCAGCACTAGAACTCAGGCTGAGACCACTACAAGCTCTGTGTCGGAGAGCCGGTAGCAGTGATATCATGTGGTTGTCTAGCTCGGAGAGAGACTAAGACATCGGCATAATATAGTCAACCTGTAGCCTGTGTGTCTCTCCCCACCCAATGTAATCATACGTGTCACACCCCAGTCCCAAAATACCGAGGGACTGGACACGTGGCAATGGCCAGCAGCACGCACCGATGGACAACCCAATTTAATGGATCCATCAGGGCATGCTTAAGCTGTAGTCTAACAATAAATGGAACCAATGATACAGGTCACAGTCTATTCTAATCTTATCCATAACAGATAATCACAAATTAAATGCCAGAATAATACAAATAGAATAAACTAACAAATCTCAATAAAAGTGTCTCGGTGAACAATCCGAGAACAAGTCTGATACATCAATGCAATAGACAGGAAATAGAGGAACTGGAAACAAAAATAGAAATAACTGACTATATAAAACCAATACTCAGGAGAAGTCCTCTGGCACGATCTCGTTCTCAGGTTCTGGTACAGCTCTTGGAAGTGCTCATGTACGGTATATCTCTGGATGGATCTCTTCGGCTATATCTGGAGACATAATCCGGATCCAGGTCCTCAGGGGACATAACAAGGTACAGATAATACAAGCCAAAATAAATGCAGTGCAGGAAATAAATGAGTAAACAGGGTAATACTAAATAACCAGCTAAGTGAAATGCAAGATGAGAGCATAACTAAAACTCAGGCTGAGCCACTATAAGCTCTGTGTCGGGGAGTCGGTAGCAGTAATATCACTAGTAGAGTGCCTAGCTCTGATATAGAGTCTGAGGCCTCACAATAAATATGACACTAGTAGAGTGCCTAGCTCTGATATAGAGTCTAAGTCCTCACCATAATAAATATATATAAATCAGCCTGTAGCCTGTGTGTCTCTCCCCACCCAATGTAATCATACGTCTCATGTCCATGACACGCAAGATCATAACTAATGCAGCAGGTCATATAATGTCTATGAATAAAATGTCCATGTCCTAAAACTTGTATCCTATACAGAATCACCTTGAATATCTCAGGAGGATTCTGTCTCATGAATAGTGTCAAGTGTCCTGGGTTCTGATGTACTTGATAAGACAAGCACGAGAATACATAGGGTCTCGATATCCATCTCTATGTGACGTTATACAATGCCGCGTACGGTATTGGCACCCGACTATTAATCGGACGCTAAGTAAAGTCACACGGTCCTAGGTCAAGCATGAACCACAATATATATATATATATATATATATATATATATATATATATATATATATATAAAAGCCAAGGAAATAAGTAACAAAGACTGCAAGTTTTGGCGAGGTACACTTGTCTGTGGTTCTGGCTCCAACTGTAGCTCTGGTATTTGTGAAATCTCCAGGAACGTCTCCGGATGCTGAAACAAACATTACCATCAGATTCAGAAAATATCAATCAGCTAAAAATACTTATCTTTGAGTCCAATTTGGAGACAAGGACAAAAATGGCAATTTCAGGTCAAAGTGGAGTCCACATGTGGCCCGCTTCGTACCGAAAAATGTGTCAGGGTCAAAGGTCTCCAAATTTGTCCAACTTAGTGTCAATAAGTCAGGAACGATGATACGAACCCAACGAAACTTCCAGAATTGGATTCCGATGAGCTGGTCACAAAATCGCCCGTCAAGTGGAGCTTGTGGGGCCCACGACACGCAATTTCGTCAACGTTCTCAGAATCGAACCAAACTTGGGTCGCAGGACCAGCGTATTACTACGAGTCCGATGGCACAAGTTTCGTTTCAATTTGACGTGTATACACAAAATTATGATGCGTTCCAGAACTGACGGATACGGGACGGTGTTCGCGGATATGCGTTGATTCCGGTGTGCACGCACATCCGTATCGACTTCTGCGAAATTCCACACGTCCGTATCGACGGCGCGCACGTATCAGTGAAGACCGCATACGACTAAGTCATCCTGTTTGGCAGGGCGTACCCAGTTCCGGGGTGAATTAGGGCGTTATTTTTTTCTATTTTTGGATCGCGGTTCGCGATCGCCACATGACGCGATGCACCGAGCGGGTTGCACGGGCACCGAGAGGGTCACGCAGGGGTCGCGATGCAACAGACGGAATAGAAAACGGGGTAGCGAGAGGAGAGAAACTGGTACCTGAACAGGGCTCGAAAAAAAACTGCGTTTCTCGTGTCCGACACGACACGAAGTGTCCGTGTCCGACCGAATCCAACCCTAGGGTTAGGGTTTTGAGTCGCTGCCGGAGCTCCGGCTGCTCGGGGCGGCACTGCGGCCGGAGGCGTACCGGAGGGGCGGCGCTGGCTGCGCGCCGGAGCGGGCGGGGGACGCCGGCGGATGCCTCGCCGGAGCAGCCGCTGCTGCCGCTCAGGGAAGGGCCTGGCTGCGGGGGAAGAAGGAGGAGGAGGCGGAGGAGGTCGCCGGGCATGGCGGCGCGTCGGCGCTGGCAGCGGGCGCGGCGGGGGAAGGTAGTGGCACGGCCGGGCGGGGAGGTGGTCGGAGTCGGGGAAGAGAGGGAAGAGGGGTTAAATAGGTGAAGGGGGAGGTCGTTGCGCCGGGCGAGGCGGGGACGCGTGGCAGAGACGGGCCGAGGAGTGCGGGGGCGCGGCGACGTGGCCGGTCGCGCGGGAGGAGTGGCAGGAGGCACGGGGAACGACGGCGGATTCGGGCCGACTGAATCGTGCGGGTTTGACAGGGGAAGCGGGTTCGGGCGGGTTCGGGTGGCGGGTTTGGGTTCGGTCGGGCGGACCCGACCCGACCCGATAAGGGGCGGTCCGGTTCAGTGGGGGTTCAACTGGACCGGGTTCAGGCCGGTTCAGCCGGTTTGAACCCGGTTCAGTCTGGTTCAATTTGGATTTATTTAATTTGAATTTTAAAAATAGTTTTCTAGCTTTTAAAAATATTTTTGGGGTCCAATAAATTCCCAGAAAATTATCCTAAGTCCACTATTTTATTTTACACCATAAAATATTATTTTCATAATATTTTAATATATTTTAAAATTATTTAATTTTATTTAATGCCAAAAACACCTTGTTTTTAATTAGCAAAAATTTTCGAAAAATCCCAAAAAATTCTAAAAAATCCAGTTTTGAAAATATTGAAAAATCAGGGGGTTTACAATCTACCCCCCTTAAGAGGATTGTGTCCTCGCAATCAAAGAATAACCGGTCAACTGAGATGACACGGTTGCAAGTATTGTTCGAAAACACATCACAAGATACTTAGGGAAAGTATCGTTTCCCTAAGAATGAAAGTTATGCACTTTCCAGAGTGAAACAAAACTTGTTAAAGCAAAAGAACTAAAAAAATTTAAAAAACTAGGTTATTATTAACAAGATTCAATTTACTAGGTTGGGGCTGAGGTCACGAACCAATAGGCACGAGCTAACACAAGACTAGAAATGGTAGCTACGAATCACTTACGCGCATTAGCTACTCCACGAGTCTGCGCGTTCTCCACGGTCATCGTCAGGGCTTGTCCGCGTCCTTGCAGTCGATTCTTTTGCTACTGAGCCTGCTGGAAGAGTGCTGCTTGGGGTGCCAAGGGTGGCCTCAGCTGATATCCTCCCGGTGCTGGTAAGGCTTCTCGATTAATCATCGGTGTTTCTCCTTGATGCGTTGTGCAATCTCTGGCAAAGTGTTGTCTGGATCCGCAAATTAAGCACATTCCCAGCTTGCGTCAACATTCTTTTTCAATATGGCCTATCTTGCCACAGTAGTAACAAGTAGGAAGGAATGAGGCTCTTGGTGCTGCTTTCGGTGGTGGATTTATTTGTTGACGCTTTGCAGACTCCCCTTGTGCTGCTCTGGTTGGTGCGGATGTGGAAGGCCGCTTGAGGCGAGACTCTCTCCTGGTGACGCGTTCCATGCGTCTGGCTGCAGCGAGGACGTCCGAGTAAGAGGTAGGTACGACGGATCTGATCAGTCTCTGTAGCTCGAAGTTTAGTCCGTCGAAAAACTTCTCAGCCTTCTCTTCTTCCGTCGGGATCAGGGTTGGGGCAAAGCGACTCAGACGAATAAATTTTGCGTTGTACTCTTCCACCGTCATAGCATCCTGAGTGAGGCGATTGAACTTGTCCCGATGTTCTGATCGTGCGATAGCCGGAATGTACATCTCCTGAAAGAGTCTGAAGAACTCCTCCTAAGTGACTCGGTCTGGTCCGAGTCGTGTCTCCTTAGATAACCACCAGTGGTGCGCATTGCCTGTCAATTGCATTCTGACGGCAGTCATCCAACGTTCCCGTGGAAGCTCAGCTGCTTCTAATTGATGCCGAATGTTGGTGAGCCATTCATGAACTTCTGTGGGCTCTTCCTTGCCAGAAAATGTGTGGGGCTTCAGTTGGCGAAAGTCAGTGATAGAGCCCGTCGATGGCCGTCGAGCTGGTAGGTTGGCCTGCTCCAGTGCTGTTACTATGCTGCTCCTCAAGAAATCAGCCTCACGACGCTGAGCCTCGTATTGGACTTGTTGCTGGGCTAGCATCATCGCATAGATCATTTGGAATATATGTTGCCCATCAATCAGCGGTCCTTGTGGGAGTACGGGCATTGGTGGAACAAACTGCGGCGGAGGTGGGATGTCATCATGCCGAAATCTGGAGGTAGGTTGACCTGCCTGCTGGCTCTGTTGAGCTGATTGAATTCCACTGACTGGTGTCACTTCATCGTCATAGGTGACACCTGTAGCTTGTGGTGTTCCTGCGGGAGTCTCGTCGCCTGCTTGTGAATCCATTGCCCTGCATCCAAAATAAACTATAAGAAGCGTACAAAAGAATCAAGACAGGATGCAAGTAAATTATTTTTGAAGTCGATATAGAGATCAAGAACGATTCAAGCAAGTGGATGAGATCCTAACTTATCATATTCTTATTGCAGGCATGTTCGATCCCTAAGTTAAAACAGAACAATTTAGTCGATGACCTGCATGGGCCACCACAAAAACCATGTCACGCCCCAGTCCCAAAATACCGAGGGACTGGACACGTGGCAATGGCCAGCAGCACGCACCGATGGATAACCCAATTTAATGGATCCATCAGGGCATGCTTAAGCTGTAGTCTAACAATAAATGGAACCAATGATACAGGTCATAGTCTATTCTAATCTCATCCATAACAGATAATCACAAATTAAATGCCAGAATAATGCAAATAGAATAAACTAACAAATCTCAATAAAAGTGTCTCGGTGAATAATCCGAGAACAAGTCTGATACATCAATGCAATAGACAGAAAATAGAGGAACTGGAAACAAAAACAAAAATAACTGACTATATAAAACCAATACTCAGGAGAAGTCCTCTGGCACGATCCCGTTCTCAGGTTCTGGTATAGCTCTTGGAAGTGCTCATGTACGGTATATCTCTGGATGGATCTCTTCGACTATACCTGGGGACATAATCCGGATCCAGGTCCTCAGGGGACATAACAAGGTACAGATAATACAAGCCAAAATAAATGCAGTGCAGGAAATAAATGAGTAAACAAGGTAATACTAAATAACCAGCTAAGTGAAATGCAAGATGAGAGCATCACTAAAACTCAGGCTGAGCCACTACAAGCTCTGTGTCGGGGAGCCGGTAGCAGTAATATCACTAGTAGAGTGCCTAGCTCTGATATAGAGTTTGAGGCCTCACAATAAATATGACACTAGTAGAGTGCCTAGCTCTGATATAGAGTCTAAGTCCTCACCATAATAAATATATATAAATCAGCCTGTAGCCTGTGTGTCTCTCCCCACCCAATATAATTATACGTCTCATGTCCATGACACGCAAGATCATAACTAATGCAGCAAGTCATATAATGTCTATGAATAAAATATCCATGTCCTAAAACCTGTATCCTATACAGAATTACCTTGAATATCTCAGGAGGATTCTGTCTCATGAATAGTGTCAAGTGTCCTGGGTTCTGATGTACTTGATAAGACAAGCACGAGAATACATAGGGTCTCGATATCCATCTCTATGTGACGTTACACAATGCCGCGTACGGTATTGGCACCCGACTATTAATCGGACGCTAAGTAAAGTCACACGGTCCTAGGTCAAGCATGAACCACAATATATATATATATATATATATATATATATATATATATATATATATATATATATATATATATAAGCCAAGAAAATAAGTAACAAAGACTGCAAGTTTTGGCGAGGTACACTTGTCTGTGGTTCTAGCTCCAACTGTAGCTCTGGTATTTGTGAAATATCCAGGAACGTCTCCGGATGCTGAAACAAACATTACCATCAGATTCAGAAAATATCAATCAGCTAGAAACGCCTGTCCTTGAGTCCAATTTGAAGACAACGGCAAAAATGGCAATTTCGGGTCAAAGCGGGGTCCACATGTGGCCCGCTTCGCACCGAAAAATGTGTCAGGGTCAAAGGTCTCCAAATTCGTCCAACTTAGTGTCAATAAGTCAGGAACGATGATACGAACCCAACGGAACTTCCAGAATTGGATTCTGATGAGCCGGTCACAAAATCGCCCGTCAAGTGGAGCCTATGGGCCCCACGACACGCGATTTCGTTAACGTTCTCAGAATTGAACCAAACTTGGGTCGTAGGACCAGCGTATTGTTACGAGTCCGATGGCGCAAGTTTTGTTTCAATCCGACGTGTATACATAAAGTTATGACGCGTTCCAGAACTGACGGATACGGAACGGTGTCCGCGGATACGCGTTGATTCCGGTGTGCACGCACATCCGAATCGACTTCTGTGAAATCCCACACTTCCGTATCGACGGCGCGCACGTATCGGTGAAGACCGCACACGACCAAGTCGTCCCGTTTGGTGGGGCGTACCCAGTTCCGGGGTGAATCAGGGCGTTGTTTTTTCCTGTTTTTGGATCGCGGTTTGCGATCGCCACAGGACGCGATGCACCGAGCGGGAAGCACGGGCACCGAGAGGGTCACGCAGGGGTCGCGATGCAACAGACGGAATCGAAAACGGGGTAAGGAGGGGAGAGAAACGGGTACCTGAACAGGGCTAAAAAAAACTGCATTTCTCGTGTCCGACACGACACGAAGTGTCCGTGTCCGACCGAATCCAACCCTAGGGTTAGGGTTTCGAGTCGCTGCCGGAGCTCCGGCGGCTCGGGGGGCACTGCGGCCGGAGGCGTGCCGGAGGGGCGGCGCTGGCGGCGCTCCGGAGCGGGCGGGGGACGCCGGCGGCTGCCTCGCCGGGGCAGCCGCTGCTGCGGCTCGGGGAAGGGCCTGGCTGCGGGGGAAGAAGGAGGAGGAGGCGGAGGAGGTCGCCGGGCGTGGTGGCGCGTCGGCGCTGGCAGCGGGCGCGGCGGGGGAAGGTAGTGGCACGGCCGGGCGGGGAGGTGGTCGGAGTCGGGGGAGAGAGGGAAGAGGGGTTAAATAGGTGAAGGGGGAGGTCGTGGCGCCGGGCGAGGCGGGGACGCGTGGCGGAGACGGGCCGAGGGGTGCGGGGGCGCGACGACGTGGCCGGTCGCGCGGGCGGAGCGACCGGAGGCGCGGGGAGCGGCGGCGGATTCGGGCCGACTGAATCGTGCGGGTTTGACAGGGGAAGCGGGTTCGGGCGGGTTCGGGTGGCGGGTTTAGATTAGGTCGGGCGGACCCGACCCGACCCGATAAGGGGCTGTCCATTTCAGTGGGGGTTCAACTGGACCGGGTTCAGGCCGGTTCAGCCGGTTTGAACCCGGTTCAGTCCGGTTCAATTTGGATTTATTTAATTTGAATTTTAAAAATAGTTTTCTGGCTTTTAAAAATATTTTCGGGGTCCAATAAATTCCAAGAAAATTACCCTAAGTCCAGTATTTTATTTTACACCATAAAATATTATTTTCATAATATTTTAATATATTTTAAAATTATTTAATTTTATTTAATGCCAAAAATACCTTGTTTTTAATTAGCAAAAATAACCGAAAAATTCCAGAAAATTCTGAAAAATCCAATTTTGAAAATCTTGAAAAATCAGGGGGTTTACAATACGTCTCATGTCCACAATGTCTCATGTCCATGCCACGCAGGATCATAACTAATGCATCAAGTCATAAAATATCTAAGCAAAAGAATATGTCATGAAACCTGTATCCTATACAGAATCACCATGAATATCTCAGGAAGATTATGTCTCATGAATAGTGTCAGGTGTCCTGAGGTATAACGTACTTGATAATGCAAGCACGAGAATGTAAAGGGTCTTGATATCCATCTCTAGATGACGTTACACAAATCCGCGTACGGTGTTGGCACCCGACTATTAATCGGATGCTAAGTAAAGTCACACGGTCCTAGGTTAAGCATGTACAACAGATAAATAAGTCAAAGAAATATGTAACAAGAACTGCAATGTTGGCAAGGTACACTTGCTTGGGGTTCTGGCTCCAACTGTAGCTTGATCCCAGTGAAATTTGTAGGTACTCCTCCGGTTGCTGAAATAAATATCGCCATCAGATTCAAAAAATATCAAATAGCTAGAAACGCCTGTCCTTGAGTCCAATTTGGACACAGGAACAAAAATGACAATTTCTGGTTAAAGCGGGGTCCACATGTGGGCCGCTTCGCACCAAAAAATGTGTCAGGAACCATGTTCTCCAAATTCGTCAAACTTAGTGTCAACAAGTCCAGAACGATGATACAAATCCAACGGAACTTCCAGAATTGGATTCCGATGAGCCGATCACAAAATTGCCCGTTAAGTGGAGCCGCGGGGCCCGCGATACTCGATTTTGTCAACGTTCTCAGAATCGAACCAAACTTGGGTCACAGGACCAGCGTATTGCTACGAGTCCGATGCTGTAAGTTTTATTTCGATCCGACGTGTGTACACAAAGTTACAACAAGTTCCAGAATAGGCCGATACGGGACGTTGTCGACGGATACGCGTTGATTTCGGTGTGCACGCACATCCAAATCAACTTTCGCGAAATCTCACTCGTCCGTATTAATGGTGCGCACCTTTCGGTAAAGACCGCACGCGACCAAGTCGTCCCGTTTGGCGGGGCACACTCAGTTTCGGAGGAAAATAGGGTGTTATTTTTCCCATTTTTGGATCGCAGTTCGCGATCACCACAAGACGCGACACACCGAGCGGGTTGCACGGGCATCGAGAGGGTCACGCAGGGTTCACGTCACAACAGACGAAACAGAAAATGGGACAACGAGGAGAGAGAAAACGCTACCTGAACAAGGCTCCGCGGAAACTAAATTTTTCGTGTCCGCGAGGCGACACGACACACTAAGACACAGTGTCAGGGTTAGGTTTAGGGTTTCGACGATCGCCGAAGCTGAGGGAGGCGGAGGTGGCTCGGCTGAGGAGCTGTCAGAGGCGGCGGATCTCAGGCGGAGCTCAGGCGGCGAGGTCGTCGGCTAAACGAGGCGGCCGGGGTCGGGGAACTCGGCCGGAGCTGCTACAGGGTCGTCGGGGACGATGGCGGAGCGGGGCTGGGAGTCTCGAGGCGGAGGAGATGACGACGGTGGATGACGGCTGGAGGGCAGGGCACGGCGAGGCCGGAATGGCGGGTGGCAGAGGGTTTCTCGGTCAGGCGGAGGCGGCCGGGTTAGGGCATAGGCAGCGGGGGATCTCGCCGAAGCTGCTGCTCGGGGCTGAGAGAGGGGAGGCTTTATAGAGCGAGGGAGGGAGCTGGGTCGCCGGCCGTTCGGGGAGAGGAGAAGACGGTGCGGCGGTTGCGGAGGCGAAGCGACGGGGGCGCTCGTCGGTTACGCGGCGGTTGCGGGGGCTGAGCGGCTGGGGGAGGAGAAAGGTTAGGCGGGTCGGGTCGGGTCGGGTCGGCGGGTCGGGTCTGAGGGGATCCGACCCGATCCGCTAAAACATGAATACGGGTTCGGGTAATCGAGTTTCGGGTCGGCGGGTTAGACCCGGATCCGACCCGCAGGGTTTGGGTCGGTTCAATTGAACCGGGTTCGGTTCGGGTCGGTTTGGTTCAATTGAACCGGGTTTAATCCTAGGGTTTAATTTGGTTTATTTAAAACTTAGTTTTTAGGTCTTTAAAAATGCTTCCGAGGTCCAATAAATTTTTGAAAAATTATCCTATGTCTAATTTTTCATTTAACACCAGAAAATATTATTCTCATAATATTTTAATATTATTTAACAATATTTAAAAATATTTAATCTCAAAAATACCTTGATTTAAATCCCAAAAATTCCAGAAAAATTATAAAAATAATTTTAAAAATCCTGAAAAAATCAGGGGGTTTACACCAGTGTTAACAATAAAATAAAAATATACAAATAATAAAGGTGGAGTGTAACATGCAATGAAGAACGCACAATCATGGATAAGAGATACTCATAGACCGACTTTAGAGCAATACTACATCCCTATATATATCAAAGAAGGACAAAAGACGTGAACTGTCTCCAAAGTGGTAACTAGGTCTCTACTTCCGCTGCACGGGTACATGACTCCTTCTACATTAGTGTTGTCATGATCCGCTTTCGGTGTAGGGGTACGAGTATGTGGGTACGTCCAGCCTACACTGCAGCATCGACGGTAGAACATTGTCTATATCAACAATACTATCTACACATTTCACACAATATATAATGGTACCTGTCAATAATATCTCAACTCCAATTGGAGAACAATATAATGGTTCAATTATAATCGATACTCAATCACAATATAAACTAAAGGAAGATAAAGACATGATATGGAATAGAAGAAAGAGTCACAAAAGTCATAATACAATACATCCAAGACTAATAGTCTAACTACAACACAAGTCTCAAATAATATATACATGTCAATGTCTAAAACTAAAATATATACAATATGCTAATAAAAATCTAAGTTGCCTTAGTAGCTGGTACTAATCCTCACTCGGCTCACCATCTTGTGGTCCATAAAAGGTGGGATACATCTCTTCTAACCACTAAACTGAAAAATATATCCAGTCAGAATTGGAGCAAAGTACAACCCAATAGCAGTTCCAATCAGTTAGTGATGACTATAAACAGAAATAGAGAATGTAATACAAGACGAGAAACAATGAAATAATAGCATACTATGGTAGAGAAGAGACAGATAGAGTAGAGCAATATGGTATAAACCGATCATGTCATGCCCCAGTACCGGAATACAGATACGGACATGGCCAGCTATCCTATACAAGGTACTATACGTCGTACGGTGATCACGGCTATATAAGACAAGGGGGTGCATGCTACAATCAAGTCTCCTATGGTCAAGAACTTCTATGTCTCAATCATTCAAAAAAGAAACAGTAAGCATAGAGCATATATGATAAGCAATAAGGCGTCACAAATGCTTTCTCAAAATATTCTGGAGTCCAGCTTTGCAAAATAAGAAGCTGGAAGAGTAACATAAGTATATAACAGTGATCAGATGCAGTCTGATTTAATACAATCATGTAAGAAAACTAATCATACAAAAGTGATCATGATAATAAAATTGTCCTAGTATCTAATCGTCAAACATATCCATATATATATATGTATACCTTATATATTCTTACCTTAACTCGACTAACATACTAACTGAACACAAAAAGGATTCCGAGATACAATTGACACTTGCATTTCTTAACACCAAACTCTGCCCAAGCTTACCTCCTCCCTGGCACACTTGTGCACAACCTATCACTCGGGTACATTGCCCATGTAATTATATTCCAACATATCTTGCACTTCCACTCCTTCACTGAAATACCAATCTCACCTACTAAAGAGTGGTGTATCCCTTTCACTGATACCCAGGTATCAGAACTTGATTTGCAGCACCCTACCTAAACTAATGTACCTCAGCAGGTAGGTTATCCCAAAGTTTGCTTCAGTTCCTTATTGCAGTTGTGTGCATCTGCACAACAAGCTGGTGCTATTGGCACTGCAATTCATTGCAGTTGCTGCTACATATAGGCTCCTTCTTGTGTGCATTCTACCACACACACTCCAACTTTCCCCATCTCCATACTCTTAATTACCCACTGCTACTGATGTTAATTTCAGTCCCTAACTCCTTCCAACCTCACTATGGGTTGCAACTGTGCACAAGTGCACTGCTGGTGCACTTGTACCACTGTTATTCCCTTACTTCAGGTGTTGCTGCACTGAACCCTGCCCTTACCCGAGCTTGCACCAACTGCTCCCCTTACACTCAAGCTCCTACTGAACCAATTTTCCCTCATCTTACTTGTGTGTGTGTATATATATATATATATATATATATATATATATATATATATATATATATATAACCAACTAACTGTCAAGATAACACTCCCTCCAAAAATACACCTTCACTGATGCACAAGTGAGCATCACATGAATACTGATACAACATGGGGACACACCCTACCTTCTTCCATATGCTATTGATTCAGGTGTAGAGCTGCCTCTTGGATCCTACAACACTCACCAAAAGCAACACATCTACCTATACAAACACCAGTGCACACTAGGGACTTCTGCACACATGAAGTTCTATCAAGGATTCTCAAGTATACACCCACACTCAGGTACTACACAGTCCACTCACTCCCTTAACACTGAACCTAAGATACTCCCCTCCCATGGATACACCCAATACCCTATGATACACCAGTCCAATTATTATACTCATAATACCAAGTTCAATCCTAACTCCGTGATACTCAAGTATTAATACAAATACACCATACCCTCTCCTCTACAATTGCTGTAATTACTGTGCACAAGAATATTTAGTGTACTTAATTCCAAATCATCCCACGCTCTCACTACTGGCATACTCAAAATGAGACACACTCTCCCCTACCCATATAATATTATCACTATCACAACTACTAATATCAATACACATGTAACACCAACACACTCCCTTCTTGAACACACAGTCCACTCCCTCTCTAGGTCTTCAGGCACTTACAGTGCCAAGTCACTGACTGAAACCTCACTTTCCTCACCTTTTGTCGTTGCAACATACTGCAACACTACCACAAGACTGGCCTGCAGCATGTTCCAGGCTCCCCCTCTCTACTACGCAACACTCCAACACACTACACACACATCGACTTACCCATACACTCAAAAATAATACTACACTTAACACCCTCACTAATTCACATAAATACCAACACACACCAGGGTGCACAACCCAATGCACTAATACCAAACACTTGGTGTGCACACCAAGATACTCTCCATCATTTATGATACACTTGTGATACACTCAAAATACTCACTTCAAACTTAACCAAACTTAACTCAAAGACTATAAACATGTCTTAAATGATGACTAAAGCCTAAACAAATCATTAGCTAGCTATTCTAGGTGTCACGACAAAAATATGGCATGTGTGTCATACGTGTCGAAGAAAAAATCCCTAAAATTATCCTGTATCACAAAGTATTATGACACGGCCTCCTCGTATCCAATTATGGACACGTAGCTAGCCTCACTATACTAATAAAAACCTAATTAGGCCTAATAATCCTAATGACAAATACTTGGTGCTCCAATCTCAGATTTTTCCCAAATTGGGCACCAAACTCAAAGTAAAAGTCAAAATATGGATTGTTAGAAGTCAAAATTTCTTCCTATGGGTAGCCCTAATGTATGGGTGACTTTCTAATGATTAAATATAATAATTAGAACCTAATTAGAGAGAAAATTTCAGAATTTGCCTAATAAAATATGGATTTTCAATGCAAACCAAAATGGACACAATAGGATACAAGCTTCTAGCCTCAAAGTTCCTTCTCCAAATTAATGCTCTTGCCAACCTCAAGCTTCTACTCTTCTTAGATGGTGAGGATGAGTAAAATTGAGAGAGATTTGAGAAGAAATTGGTGGAGGGATAAACTATTTGGGAAAGAACACTAATTAGGAATTAAAATAAGATGAATGAATGGATGAGAGAGAGTCTCCACCCAATATTAGGGTCGGCCCCCTCTTTCCTCTCTCCAAGAAATGTAAATGGTCCAAAAGAGGGTTTTTATGAAGAAATTAATTGAGGAAGCTTCTCTTCCTAACGAAGGTTAAGTCTAAACACTATTCTAATGAGAATGGTTAACTAGTTGGGTCTAAATGAACAAGTCTAACTAATTGGTTAAGTTGTCATGTCAAGTTGGTTAGGTCTACTAGGGTCATGTCTAATCATATAGTCCAATATACCAACCAATAATTATATTAGTCACCAATACATATATAACATGCACTATATTAAATAAATTATAATCACAATATTTAGAATAATACAAAATGACATAATTATCCCGATTCTAGAAATATGGTAGTTACAAGTAATAATAATAATAATAATAATAATAATAATAATAATAATAATAATAATAATAATAATAATAATAATAATAATAATGGCAAAGACGACGACGACAGATCACGTATGACACGCAATGGTGGGTTATGATCTGCTACCCAAGTCAAAAAGCTTACATGATATTCGAAATCCTCCCTTCAAATGCACTAGTTGAATTTACTATTTATTAAGTCCTTAAGTTTTTCATGTCAAGCTTATCGACTCTTGGAATCCCCTAGAACATATATGAGTCAATAAAGACGAATGCAGGTCTCAACAATCACAATCACAATTGAGAATAAAAGTACGATGTACACGTAGTCCATGACACTAAGTACAATCAGAATACAAAGGGATGAGGTACAAATCGATAATATATCAAAAGCCATATAGTAATGGCACATTATCGAAAATGTCATACGATCTTGCACTAAGTCTATACAATACAACTTGACTAAATCAAGTCATTGCACTACAGCTTGATATTGTAACAAATTATGGTTTAATATACTACATACATGCTAACAATCCTTGATAATATCAAGGTTTGATGCAAAACACAATAATACCAACATCATGAAAAGTAAATAGATTAAAGCGATGACCATCCTTAATCATGGTAAACAATGAATCAGTAATACATAATCAACCTAATATAAACTGGATCATTATCATTCAGGTCGTAAATGATGCAATATTTAGCCTCGTATAATAATAACCATGATAGAACAATCTGTGTTGGTGCCAAATCATGTTGATACGGTCAAAAGTCGCAATGATGATATGACAAGATCAATATGATATCATTATATATAAGATATAATAATCATATAATAGTATGCTAACAGGAGATGTGATCATAAAAGTATCTATGCATATTTCATACAACATGCATGCCATAGAAATAAGCTATGTTACACGACATTTATTGCGTTGTCATGGTTGAAGAAAATTGTCAGTTATTTACATATACTTTTAAAGTTACCTAGGTATATAGATTTCGTACATTTGAAGTAGGTTTGGTGGGTTATCACACACACACACACACACACACACACACACACACACACACATATATATATATATATATATATATATATATATATATATATATATATATATATATATATATATATAAGCCAAATCTGTCTGTTGCAAGTAGTTAGCGGATAGTGGCACTCGATCCCTTGACCGAGAGCCTCCAAGCCGGGGGCAGTTATCCGCTAACTACTTACGGTAGGCTAATTTGGATTATATATATATATATATATATATATATATATATATATATATATAAGAGGTAATTGTGTTACAGACTCCTGGCCCGAAGGCCCCACACATCCTGGCCCAAAGTCCCGCACATGTACCGTACCTGAACCGCACCACTACTCACATTAATTACTCCATAGGAAATTGTAAAACCCCATATTTTTAAATATTATATTTATTTAATTAATCAATTATTGAGTTTATTTATATTATTTCGTAGTAATTAAAAAAATATAATTTATTTATTTAATTACCTAGGTAAATATTCATTTAGAGTTTTACACAAAAACAACTATTTTATTTTAGGAGTATTGGTAGAAGAGTAACAGATATTTTTAGTATTTAATTTAGGTACAAATATTTTTATTATATACCTTAAATATATGCATAAATAATAAATAGTTATTAAATAATAATAATAGTAGCAATAATAATAATAATAATATATAGTAATGGTAATGGTAACACTAATAAAAGAAAAAGAAAGGATTCTAATTAAAATTCGAACCAACTAAACCCTTAATTTCCTAAGCCCAGCAACCCAATAAACCAAAACCCTACCCATCCCTTAAACTAAAACCCATACCCTTAACTACCCTACCCTACCCGGCCCGCTAGCAAACCCGTAGCAGCAGCAGCGGCAAACCCCTGTTCCTCGTGAGCGACCCCCCTGCTCTCTATCTATATATAGTATATGTAACTTATATAAACCCTAACCCTAATCTATCTCCTCCGATCCACACTGACCATGAGACCGTCGACCTCCACGACACTGCCGCCGCCGACCAGAGTAGCCGCCCTCCGCCGCGACCAGCGTCCGCGACCCACGCGTGCCGCGACTGAATCAAACAGCAACGTACCCCTGTTCACGCATAGATTTCCGCTCCATCGCTTGACCAAATTTGACCCCGTCTTCACCGGTATGTTCATGACCTATCCCTCTTCCAATTCTGTGTATTAGTTTCCTCTGATCAGCACGTAACCCTAGGTGAAAACCGAGACCAAGTTGGAAAAAAACCACAACTTTAATTTAAGAAAAAAACTGTTGCAATGACCCACGTTTATGGACTCATATCTCCCACCGTAGAGATCTAATTTTAGATTTTACTTTTGCTATGTGAAGACCATATAACCGAGATTAATTCCTGTCAATTACATTATTTTATTTGGTACTATATGCAAAATTAAATTAGGTTAAAAACTCACAAAAACCTATTTTTAAATTAATAAAATATGTAATACGGAGCGCGTCCCGCCAAACGGGACCGCCTCGTCGCGTACCAGTTGCACCAAAAGGCGCGTATGGTATGCCCAGACGTGTGAGCTTTCGCAGAAACTAATTTGGACACGTGTGCGCGTCAGAATCACTCCGTATCCGTAAAAAGTCCCTATATCGTAATTTTTGTAAAACACCGCACCATTTAGTGTACGCTCGTCATAATACGACAAAACTTGTGCTATTAGATTCGTGGTATCACGCTGGTCCTGTGACCCAAGTTTCACGCGATTCTGAGACAGTTGACCAAGTCAGCTATTTGCGGGCCCCACGGTTGACTTTTTGGGCGAATTTGTGTTCGGCTCACCGGAATCCAAAATTGGACGTACCATTGAGTTCGTATTGACGTTTAGAATTTGTTTGACCTATAATTTGTCCCTTCTAGAGACCTTTACCCCTGGCTCGCTTTCGGTGCAAAGTGGGCCACATATGGACCCCGTTTGACCCAAAATTACCGTTTTGCCCCTGTATCCAAATTGGACGAAAGGGTAGTATTTTCTAGCCATCTCGCTTATTCTGGAAACGTTGGTGATATTTATTTCAACATCCGAAGACGTTCATTCTGAGGTCGTAGTTTCTGATTATGTGTGCTTGACTCCTGGACGTTACACTTTGTAACTCTTTTGCCAGGCAAGATACCTTGCCAAATTGCTTACAGTACTTTACATGCTTATTATATTTTTATATGTTCATTGCATGTGTGTTTTTCTTTCAGTCATAATTATATACTATATATATGTTGACACACACTTGACACATAGTATCATGGGAGGAGAGGACAATCAGTAGACGTATGGGCTATAACCACTCTGGTAAACCGTAGTATCTAGCACGCACTACGGTAGTGTGTCGCGCTGGTCGCTACCCCCGAGGTATGTCAATTTCTGGTGTCGCGCTGGTCACTACCCCCGAGGTATATTAATTTTTGATGTCCCTACTGTGTGTGTGAGTTGTGAGATTTAGATCGAGTAGCCTACCCATGCCCATACGTTAAAAAGTTATCCTCATTATGCATTCATATAGATTGTCTTGTACAGCATACTTACATATTTTCTACCTATTATGCATGTTTACTGTATTCAAATTGACATGCTTCTATGTATCTTGTTACGTCCCTCTGAGGACCTGGTCTCTTTCCAGGTGTAGATGATCTTGACTATTCGCAGAAGCACGGATCAGGACTTACTACTTATCTCTTCCGAGGAGGTCTTACCTTCTGAGCATCATTGATTATCTCTAGCGATGGACCGCACTTGCGATGCACCCATCACCAACTCACCACTTAATTCTCCCAAAGGAGAATTAAATGGTGCCCAGGAGGCTCGAACCCGCAACCACCTGGGTAATATGCATCGGTCTTAACCAATAGGCTAGACGTCATTTGCACACACACACACACACATATATATATATATATATAATTATAATCATAATAATAATAATTTTTTATTATTATTATTTTATCGAGTACATATGTATAGATGAATACGTAAAAATAAGTTTAATACAATATATACATGATATGAATAAAAAATATATTCAAAAAATTTGAGGAAATATCACAACATCATAGGCATGATCACATAGAAAACTAATTTTCTATGACCATGATATCAATCCACAATGATACTCTCAAGCATCGAGGAATAATACAATCACTAATCAAAGAATTCAAATCCGAGAAATTCAATATTGGGATAAAACTCGTATTTATTGAGAAAATTAATTAAATCTGATACAGGGAATCCATTATACCAAATCATGTAAATCAATCGCCAAAATCTAAATATTAAGAGCTATACACGTACAAAATAGTGTATACGAGTTAGATACACGTACAAAATAGTGTATACACGTACAAAATAGTGTATACAAAATTTAAATCTGATATAGGGAATCCATTATACAATCACTAAGAGCTATACACGTACAAAATAGTGTCAGAAAAAAGTGTGCCAAGTATTATGACAATCCATGATAGAATAGTCATGTAAATCAATCGCCAAAATCTAAATATTATACATTGTCCTGCTAGTTTCAAGCCTGATGGAATGCCGGTGATATACTAGTAGTATGTCGCCTAGTCTATACGAGTTAGATACCATTTTGTTTTACGTGGAACACGTCTCGATCGACTGGTGTATTTCTACCAAAAATAGATATGGTCTTTGATTTACTATTCGAAGAAAACTTTATTTACGTGTAAAAGAATCCTAATCCTATTACAACTTTTGCATGTAATTAAAAAAATAATTCTATTACAAGTTTTATTCTGGAAAAATATGATATTGGGATTAAATTGTATCATTAAATTGTATTTATGGTGATTGGTCATGTGACTTAGGCCCCAAGTTGATATGTGGATGTATATATGTAATATCATGATGAATAAAATACCTAAAATAGTATCTCCTATCACTTCTTCACATGGTATCAGAGCCTGACGGCTATGGCACGTTTTCTTCCAGCGGTAGCGGTATATCGAGCGACGACGGCAACATGACGAGCGACGGCGGCGACGGGACTTCTACGTCGGCGACATCGCGAATCGATCCCATATCCCGGTATTACCTTGGTTCTAATGACAATCCAGGTAATACAATTACGAAAGTGGTGTTTCATACGGAGAATTATGAGAAATGGTCGAGATCTATTCGGCTTTCTCTACGGGCTCGACAGGAATTTGGTTTTGTTGATGGGTCTATCAATAAACCTTCAGAGAAGGATCAATTGGAGGATTGTTATTGTGTCCAATCGATGCTTGTGCAGTAGATTTTGCATATTATTGACGCTTGTAAGCCCCCTAAATTTCAGAACTTTTAATTTGGATTTTTCTGGAATTTTTCCGGAATTTTCGGTAATTAAAACTAAGGTAATTTTTAGATTAAATGATTTTTAAATAATATTAATTAATATTAAAATATTATGGAAATAATATTTTATGGTGTAAAATGGAAAACCAGACATAGGGTAATTTTCTGTGAATTTATTGGACCCCGAAAGCATTTTAAAAGCCCTAAAAACTATTTTAAAATAAACCGAATTAAATCCTGAAATAAACTGGGTTTATTTGAAATAAACCAAACCAACCCAGACCCGGGTTCAGTTGAATCGAACCCATCCTTATTGGGTCGGATCCGGGCCCAAAACCCAGACCCGATCCGCTAACCCGACCCGCATTAATTATTAGTGAACCCGGGTCTAACCCGCTACCCGCTGACCCGACCCGACCCAAACCCGATACCCAAATTCTAATCTGAACCCTAACCCTAACCCTAGTCGGACTACTTTTCACCACCTATAATAATCCCTCGACGTTCGCGCCGCAGCCGCCGGGAAACCGCCCTCTCTCCTCTCTCAGCCCCATCTCCGCCGCTCCGGCCGCCGCCCTAGCCTAAACCCTAATTCTCCTCCGCCGCTCCCCGCTCGACCCCCGCCTGAACCCTAGAAGTCTCCTTCTCCTTCACCTTCCCCGACCCGTGGCGCCCCGACCCCGTCGACCCCTCCGCCTTCCTCCTTCTCGAACCCCCAGCGTCGCCTGAACCCTAACATCCTCATCTATCCGCCGCCTCTCCTCCAGATCTCCGTCCCCGACCCGCAGTGCCGTGCCCGCCCGCACAGCCGTCTTCCCCAGCCTTCGTCCCCGACCAGTCGACGACTCTTCTCCGCCCAGCCCCCTCGAACCTCCTCGCCGTCCCTCCAACATCACAGCCCAGCCCAGCCCCGACAACGACCCCTATCCCCTTCATCTTTTTCCGCAGCGACTAAATCCCCCGCCTCCAACCATCTCCGCCCACCCAGAGCCCGACTCCGCCCTCCAGCGCTGCCGCCGACCCCGCACGGCCACGAACCGCTCTGAGCTCGCCTCGTCCACCTTCCTCCAGAACCTCCTGACCCGTCCGGCTCCTCCTCCAGCAGCCCTAACCCTCTTTCTTCTCCGGCCATTGTTTTCTCCCCCGACCACAGCCGGTCCTCCGCCGCGAGCCCAGCCATCTCCGGCGGACACAGGAGCACAGTGAACCCTAAACCCTAATTTTTTGTGTCATGTCGGACACAATGTCCAGGACACAGGACACAACTCGGACACGCGATTCGCAGTTTCCGGAACCCACTTCAGGTACCCATAACTTTTGACTCGTAGCTCTGTTTTCGATTCCGTCAATTGCATCGCGTAGACTGTATGACCCCCTCGGTGCCCGTGCAACCCGCTCGGCGCATTGCGTCCTGTGGTGATCGCACACCGCGATCCAAAAACAGGAAAATCAACGCCCCGATTCACCCCGGAACTGGGTACGCCCCGCCAAACGGGATGACTTGGTCGCACGCGGTCTTTACCGAAACGTGCGCGACGTTGATACGGTCGTGTAGGATTTTGCAGAAGTCGATTCGGAGGTGCGTGCACCCCGGAATCAACGCGTATCCGCCGACGACACTCCGTATCCGTCCTTTCTGGAACACGCTGTAACTTTGTGTACGCACGTCGGATCGAGACGAAACTTGCGCCATCGGACTCGTAGCGATACGCTGGTCCTGTGACCCAAGTTTGGTCCAATTCCGAGAACGTTGACAAAATCACGTATCGTGGGCCCCACAGGCTCCACTTGACGGGTGATTTTGAGATCGGCTCATCGGAATCCAATTCTGGAAGTTTCGTTGGGTTCGTATCATCGTTCCTGACTTGTAGACACTGAGTTTGCAGAATTTGGAGACCTTTGACCCTGACGCACTTTTCGGTGCAAAGTGGCCCACATGTGGACCCCGCTTTGGCCCAGAAATGACCTTTTTGCCCCCTGTGTCCAAATTGGACTTAAGGACAGGCATTTCTAGCTATTTGATATCTTCTGAGACTATTGGTGATATTTATTACAGCTTTTGGAGGAGTACCCACCGGACCCACTGATCCAGGGACAGTTGTTGGATCCAGGACCCCAGGCAAGTGTACCTTGCCAAAATCTGCAGTATTGTTATATAAATTCCTTGCTTTATTATATTGCTGTGCATGCTTAACCTAGGACCGTATGACGTACTTAGCGTCCGATTATCAGTCGGGTGCCAACACTGTACGCAGTGTTGGGTACTGTCATTTAGAGATGGACATTCGTGACACTTTATTCTCGTACTTGTCTTACCAAGTACATCATGACCCAGGACACTTGATACTATTCATGAGACAGAATCTTCTTGAGATATTCATGGTGATTCTGTGTAGGATACAGGTTTTATGACATAGACATTTATTCATAGACATTAGATGACTTGTTGCATTTAGCTATGATCGCGCTTGACATGGACATGAGACGTTATGGACATGATATGCGTGGTTATATTGGGTGGGGAGAGACACACAGGCTACAGGCTGATTACATACATATAAAACATAGTAAACACATAGTAAACACATAGTTATTGCTGCTACCGGCTCCCAGACACAGAGCTTGTAGTGGTCTCAGCCTGAGTATTCGTGCTGCTCTCACTTGCATTTCACTTAGATGGTTACATATTTACCCCATTGTTTCATTTAGTTATTTATCTGCTGCACTGAATTTATTTTGGCATGAGCTTTCTTGTACCTTGCTATGTCCCCTGAGGACCTGGATCCGGATTATGTCCCCAGATATTGCAGACGAGATCGATCCAGAGTTATACAGGACATGAGCATTAGCAGGAGCAGGAGCAGACACCGGAGCAGTACCAGATTTAGTAGACGAGTGATCACCGAGGTTATCCTCTGAGTATGTACTGTTCCCATACTCAGTATTGGATGTAGTTAGCTTATTTCTTGTATCTTGACAGATGTATCAGACTCATTATCGGGCTATTTCCCGAGTGTTATATTTTATTGAGATTGATCTTGTTCTATGATTCTGTCATTGTTATATTTATTTCTGTGGATGAGATTAGTATATCTAGACCCTTATTGTTGTACTACAGCTTAAGTATGCCCTGATGGATCCATTAAATTAGGTTGTCCATCGGTGCGTACTGCTGGCCATTGCCACGTGTCCAGTCCCTCGATAATTTGGGACTGGGGCATGACATGGTTTTTGTGGTGGCCCATGCAGGTCAACGACTAAATTGTTCAGTTTCAACTTAGGGACCGAGCAAGCCTGCAATAAGAATAGGATAAGTTTTTAGGATCTCATCCACTTGCTTGAATCGTTCTTGACATCTGTATCGGATTCAAATTAATTTCTTGACTTGCATCCTGCCTTGATTCCTGTGCGCTTCTTATTGTTTATTTTGGTTGTTACTCTAAATTTTTTTTTGAATTATGTGATTGGTAATTAGAACTTGACAGTTTAAGTTATTATTGTATATTATGACCTAATGATTACCCCTTAGCCTTAAGTCACGTAATTAGTACCCCCACCTCGATACAAGTTAGATCCTTTCCCCTTGACGGCCAGTAACTCCTCTAGCCTCACTATCGACACTTGTCCTATAAGCACTAAGACTAAGGCTTAAGACGACCATGACCTATGTAATATAGGAGGATACCCTAATAGGTACCAAGTCCCCTTCTCGTAGACCTTAACAAGAGTTTTTCACGGTATCCTTAAGACGATTTCAGTATTAGTTATTGTTTTAAGTTGGGTAGTATGCCTCAGAACCTAATACCACCTGTCCCTATTGACCCATTGATGAAGTGAACTAGGATGACACAACTTTAGACTTGCATAAGAAGATAGTATTTATTCAGACTGTAGAATTTAGAGATCCTTGCCCCTATTTGGTAAACTAGCGACTTAGAGAAAGAGGTTGTGTGATAACTGTAGAGATTGTAGAGTCTTTTATTATTATGGTTGCTTGTTTGTTTTATTTTGTGAACTTGAATAATTTGTACCTCCTTTCATCATCATCTAGCGTACTTAAATTTGCTGTACTTGACTTATGCTGCTATTCTATAGCCTAGTTTTTCAAGCTCATTCTTTATCGAGCTTGTTCATGACATATGTATTAGTGGACATGTACACTAATACATTTCAGAATCAGTGTATTAAGGTCTGGCCAACCTTAGTGCGCTTGATTCGCCCTTCGTAATGCTACTTTACGTGGATTGAGATATGTAGTGATTAGTAGACGAATATACTTGCCCTAGACATGTCTGACATATCGTATCGGTTACATAACTGTACTAATACGAGCATGCGAACAAAGAATTCCCAGAATAGGATTTCAATCCACAACTGCTTGACCATTCCCCTTTGAATCCTTTAAAACGCCTTGATCCCGATACTTCTATTCTATTACCTCACCTTTGAACTCTTTATTATTGATCTCCGTCTTCCCTTATTTCGGAAAGACGAAACCTCGTGCTTGGTATAAGTTGACATATAGACAGTACTAGATATACCCCATAGGCCAATCATACTACTAGATGACTGCCTTTATAGCTGATTAAGGACATATCATAGATGATATGGTTGGTGTTAAAGACTTGAGGATTCAATAACATGATTAAATAAGTTGGGCATAGCTTTCTTAGATGTATAGCCTTAGATGATAGATGGGTAAATTTTAAGTTGGGTAGAGACCTCAATGCTCACTTGAGAGTAATTCTTGGAACTGTGATCAAGTGAGATTTGATAGAGAGACCCCACCCTATTTTAATTTCGAGGACAAATTTTTTTTAAGTTGGGTAGATTGTAAGCCCCCTAAATTTCAGAACTTTTAATTTGGATTTTTCTGGAATTTTTCCAGAATTTTCGGTAATTAAAACTAAGGTAATTTTTAGATTAAATGATTTTTAAATAATATTAATTAATATTAAAATATTATGGAAATAATATTTTATGGTATAAAATGGAAAACCAGACATAGGATAATTTTTTGTGAATTTATTGGACCCCGGAAGCATTTTAAAAGCCCTAAAAACTATTTTAAAATAAACCGAATTAAACCCTGAAATAAATCGGGTTTATTTGAAATAAACCAAACCAACCCAGACCCGGGTTCAGTTGAACCGAACCCATCCTTATTGGGTCGGATCCGGGCCCAAAACCCAGACCCGATCCGCTAACCCGACCCGCATTAATTATTAGTGAACCCGGGTCTAACCCGCTACCCGCTGACCCGACCCGACCCAAACCCGATACCTAAATTATAATCTGAACCCTAACCCTAACCCTAGTCGGACTACTGTTCACCACCTATAATAATCCCTCGACGTTCGCGCCGCAGCCGCCGGGAAACCGCCCTCTCTCCTCTCTCAGCCCCATCTCCGCCGCTCCGGCCGCCGCCCTAGCCTAAACCCTAATTCTCCTCCGCCGCTCCCCGCTCGACCCCCGCCTGAACCCTAGAAGTCTCCTTCTCCTTCACCTTCCCCGACCCGTGGCGCCCCGACCCCGTCGACCCCTCCGCCTTCCTCCTCCTCGAACCCCCAGCGTCGCCTGAACCCTAACATCCTCATCTATCCGCCGCCTCTCCTCCAGATCTCCGTCCCCGACCCGCAGTGTCGTGCCCGCCCGCACAGCCGTCTTCCCCAGCCTTCGTCTCCGACCAGTCGACGACTCTTCTCCGCCCAGCCCGCTCGAACCTCCTCGCCGTCCCTCCAACATCACAGCCCAGCCCAGCCCCGACAACGACCCCTATCCCCTTCATCTCTTTCCGCAGCGACTAAATCCCCCGCCTCCGACCATCTCCGCCCACCCAGAGCCCGACTCCGCCCTCCAGCGCTGCCGCCGACCCCGCACGGCCACGAACCGCTCTGAGCTCGCCTCGTCCACCTTCCTCCAGAACCTCCTGACCCGTCCGGCTCCTCCTCCAGCAGCCCTAACCCTCTTTCTTCTCCGGCCATTGTTTTCTCCCCCGACCACAGCCGGTCCTCCGCCGCAAGCCCAGCCATCTCCGACGGACACAGGAGCACAGTGAACCCTAAACCCTAATTTTCTGTGTCGTGTCGGACACAGTGTCCAGGACACAGGACACAACTAGGATACGCGATTCGCAGTTTCCGGAACCCACTTCAGGTACCCATAACTTTTGACTCGTAGCTCTGTTTTCGATTTCGTCAATTACATCGCGTAGACTGTATGACCCCCTCGGTGCCCGTACAACCCGCTCGGCGCATCGCGTCCTGTGGTGATCGCACACCGCGATCCAAAAACAGGAAAATCAATGCCCCGATTCACCCCGGAACTGGGTACGTCCCGCCAAACGGGACGAATTGGTTGCACGCGGTCTTTACCGAAACGTGCGCGACGTTGATACGGTCGTGTAGGATTTCGCAGAAGTCGATTCGGAGGTGCGTGCACCCCGGAATCAACGCGTATCCGCCGACGACACTCCGTATCTGTCCTTTCTGGAACACGCTGTAACTTTGTGTACGCACGTCAGATCGAGACAAAACTTGCGCCATCGGACTCGTAGCGATACGCTGGTCCTGTGACCCAAGTTTGGTCCGATTCCGAGAACTTTGACAAAATCACGTATCGTGGGCCCCACAAGCTCCACTTGACGGGTGATTTTGAGATCGGCTCATCGGAATCCAATTCTGGAAGTTCCGTTGGGTTCGTATCATCATTCCTGACTTGTAGATACTGAGTTTGCGGAATTTGGAGACCTTTGACCCTGACGCACTTTTCGGTGCAAAGTGGCCCACATGTGGACCCCGCTTTGGCCCGAAAATGATCTTTTTGCCCCCTGTGTCCAAATTGGACTTAAGGACAGGCATTTCTAGCTATTTGATATCTTTTGAGACTGTTGGTGATGTTTATTACAGCTTTTGGAGGAGTACCCACCGGACCCACTGATCCAGGGACAATTGTTGGATCCAGGACCCCAGGCAAGTGTACCTTGCCAAACTCTGCAGTATTGTTATATAAATTCCTTGCTTCATTATATTGCTGTGCATGCTTAACCTAGGACCGTGTGACGTACTTAGCATCCGATTATCAGTCGGGTGCCAACACTGTACGCAGTTGGGTACTGTCATTTAGAGATGGACATTCGTGACACTTTATTCTCGTACTTGTCTTACCAAGTACATCATGACCCAGGACACTTGACACTATTCATGAGACAGAATCTTCTTGAGATATTCATGGTGATTCTGTGTAGGATACAGGTTTTATGACATAGATATTTATTCATAGACATTAGATGACTTGTTGCATTTAGCTATGATCGCGCTTGACATGGACATGAGACGTTATGGACATGATATGCGTGGTTACATTGGGTGGAGAGAGACACACAAGCTACAGGCTGATTACATATATATAAAACATAGTAAACACATAGTTATTGCTGCTACCGGCTCCCAGACACAGAGCTTGTAGTGGTCTCAGCCTGAGTATTCGTGCTGCTCTCACTTGCATTTCACTTAGATGGTTACATATTTACCCCATTATTTCATTTAGTTATTTATCTGCTGCACTGTATTTATTTTGGCATGAGCTTTCTTGTACCTTGCTATGTCCCCTGAGGACCTGGATCCGGATTATGTCCCCAGATATTGCAGACGAGATCGATCCAGAGTTATACAGGACAGGAGCATTAGCAGGAGCAGGAGCAGACACCGGAGCAGTACCAGATTTAGTAGACGAGTGATCACCGAGGTTATCCTCTGAGTATGTACTGTTCCCATACTCAGTATTGGATGTAGTTAGCTTATTTCTTGTATCTTGACAGATGTATCAGACTCATTATCGGGCTATTTCCCGAGTGTTATATTTTATTGAGATTGATCTTGTTCTATGATTCTGTCATTGTTATATTTATTTCTGTAGATGAGATTAGTATATCTAAACCCTTATTGTTGTACTACAGCTTAAGTATGCCCTGATGGATCCATTAAATTGGGTTGCCCATCGGTGCGTACTGCTGGCCATTGCCACGTGTCCAGTCCCTCGGTAATTTGGGACTGGGGCGTGACAACGCTTCAGTGAAGAAGGCAATACCCTACTTTGAGGAGGCGAAACCACTATGTGATTCGCTCAATGTCTAATTTAGCGGACATGTGGTTGGTGGTGGACGTGGACGGGGTATAAAAGTGCGTACGGCGGTGGCAGGACATGGCTTCGTTGCTGCATAATCGTGGATGATATATGATGGTGCAGGCTGCTGCGGTGTGCCGGGATTGACTCCGGACCAATGGCAACAACTTATTTCTATGCTTGGTAATTCTTCGACCAAATCTTCGGAGGATCGTATGGTGGATAAGTCCATTGCACCTTGGATTATTGATACAGGCGCTTCAAATCATGTTATGGACAATTTGGATTTATTGTCGGGGGTCACGGCAATGGAGGAGTGTCCGGTTGAACTCCCAGACGGATGGATTGCGGTTGCCTCGTGCTGCGGGCGTGTTGCTCTTGTACGCGTGTTTCTCACGAATGTTCTATTCGTACCTCAATTACATTATAATTTAATTTATGTGACCCATCTAATTGATGATATAAATTATGTTGTACAATTTACTAAAAATTTGTGCGTGATATAGGACCCCAGTTTGAGGGCCCTGATTGGCGTCCGTGAACGGCGGGACAGACTCTACTACTTTCGTATTGTACCGAAGACTCAGGCCTTGCAGTGACAGGGATGACTTCTCTGGAAATTTGGCATCAGCGACTTAGGCATCCTTCTGATAAAGTAGTAAAGTCACTTCATGTTGTTATTAGCTCTAGTAGTTCAGTGAATAAGGCATGTGAAGTTTGCCATCAGGCAAAGCAAACTCGAGGTATCTTTTCTGTCAGTGACTCTCGGGCTGTTACAATTTCTGATTTGATACATTATGATATTTGGGGCCCGTATCCTACGCCTTCTTCGTGTGGAGCTCGATATTTTTGACGATTGTGGATAATTTTTCTCGTGTTGTTTGGATATTTTTGTTGATTGATAAGACTGAAGTATACAAGATGTTCTCGTCATTTTTTTTATAATTGAGTGGCAATTTAATTCCAAAGTTCGCATTGTGCGAAGTGATAATGGTATTGAGTTTAATTGCATGTGCGACTACTTTGCATAGAATGGTATTTTGTTTCAGACATCTTGTGTAGGTACACCTCAGCAGAATGAGTGGGTCGAACGAAAACATAGACATATTTTGAATGTGGCACGTGCTTTACGTTTTCAGAAAAATTTGCCAATTTTTTTTTGGGGTGAGCGTATTTTGGCGGCTGGTTATTTGATCAATCGAACTCCTTCGAGCCTTCTTAGTTTTAAAACCCCCTATGAAATATTATTTGGTGCTCCTCCTTCTTATGATGAATTACGTATTTTTGGTTGTCTTTATTTTGCATACAACCAAAAAGCTAAGATGGATAAGTTTCTCCTCGCAGTCGAAAGTGTATTTTTGTGGGATACCCCCATGGCAATAAGGGTTAGAAATTGTATGATCTAGCTATTGGTGATTTTTTTGTTTCTCGAGATGTTAAATTTTATGAGAATGAGTTTTCTTATTCTGTTTAAGATAATTGTGGTAAAATGGCTCCTCCTGACCTGGCGCCCCTTATCTTGGGGATGATGCTTTGGGGTTTGATCTACCTCATATGGATGGGATGGCCGTCGTGGAGGCTGAGCCGTCGTGGAGGACAGCGCGGCTGAGGCCGAGGCCGCGGTGGAAGATACGGCAGCGGATGTCGTAGTGGCGACTGTGACAGCTCAGGATGAGGCGGCGATGGTGGTGTCGAATGGTGAGGGTGCACTGGGGCGTGGCATGCGTACCACGATTTTGTCTATGAAGCTCCGTGACTTTGTTACAAATACAATACGAAAGTTATCTCATAGTCTTCCCTCCCAAAATTTTACCACGTCCAATCACTCATCAGGTACTCCTTATCCTATAGCACATTTTTTTAATTGTGACTGATTTTCTCTGGGACACAAAAAAAAAATTTTGTAGCTGTAACTGCAGGACAGAACTGACCCCCTTTAAAGAGACGGTTAAAGATGCAGGGTGGTGAGAAGCTATGCAGAATGAGATACGGGCATTGGAGGATAGTGGTACCTGGACCATGGAGATACTTCCGGCTGGAAAACATGTTTTGAGGAGCCAGTGGGTGTACAAGATAGAGTATAACTCTGATGGAAGTGTTGAGCGGCTTAAAGTTCGTTTGGTGGTTTTTAGAAATTATCAGGTTGAAGGGATTGATTACACTGATACTTTTGCTCCGGTTGCAAAAATACTTACTGTTCGTACCTTTCTAGCTGAAGCCGCGACAAAGAATTGGGAACTACATCAGATGGATGTTCATAATACCTTCCTACATAGAGACCTTACAGAAGAAGTGTATATGAAACTACCACCTGGTTTCTAAACCAAACATCCTGGTTATGTATGTCGGCTTCAAAAATCTCTTTATGGGCTTAAACATGCGCCTCGTTGTTGGTTTACGAAGTTGGCATCTTCTTTGCTGAAGTACGAATTTTGCCAATCGTACTCTGACTATTCGCTTTTTACTCTTCATAAGGGCGATGTTCAGATAACTGTTCTTGTGTATGTCAACGATTTGATTCTCTCTGGCAATAATTCTGCTGCTCTTACTACCTTTAAGAATTATTTGAGTACATGCTTTCACATGAAGGACCTTGGGGCGTTGAAGTTTATTCTTGGTGTTGAGGTAGCTCGAAGTACGAAAGGTATTTCCTGTGTCAACGAAAATATACACTTGACATTATCTATGAGACAGGATTGTTGGGGGCGAAACTCGCAAGCTTTTCCATAGAACAACATCATCAACTGGCACGTTCTACAAGTCCACTTTTGTCTGATGGAAAAGCATATCGACGACTTGTGGGACGGCTGATTTATCTTTCGTTTACTTGGCCGAATTTGGCTTATGTTGTTCACATCTTGTCGCAGTTTATGCATGAGCCCCGGTGTGATCATTGGGATGCAGCTTTGAGGGTTATTAGATATCTGAAGGGTTGTCCCGGTCAAGGCATTCTTTTTTGCTCTGATTGTGATTTGCGGCTCCGGGGGTGGTGTAATTCTGATTGGGCGAGTTGTCCCATCATACGACGCTCTTTGTCTGGTTGGTTGATTTTTCTTGGTGATTCGTCCATCTCTTGGAAGACGAAGAAACAGGTGACGATGTCCCATTCTTCGGCCAAAGCAGAGTACCATGCGATGGCGGCGGTCACGTGTGAGCTTAAGTGGTTCAAGGGGTTGCTTGGCAGTTTGGGAGTGCAACATTCGTGTGTTATGAATTTATTTTGTGA
The DNA here is from genome assembly GCA_036927795.1 of Iris macrosiphon. NCBI lineage: Eukaryota > Viridiplantae > Streptophyta > Magnoliopsida > Asparagales > Iridaceae > Iris > Iris macrosiphon. Next base: position 21,762,725 of record JAYESA010000006.1, on the reverse strand, counting down.
TATTCAATCTTCTTTGCATCTTGCGCAGAACCCAATTTTCCATGAGCGCATAAAACACATTGAGATGGATTGTCATTTTTTGAGGAATGATGTTCTTGCTGGAGTTATTCGCTCATCTCATGTGCCAACGGATGGACAACTGTCGGATGTTTTCACCAAAGCTTTGGACAAACGACAATTTGAGTTTTTTTGCGCAAGTTGGACATTGGTGATTGGCCATGTGACTTAGGCCCAAGTTGATATATATATATATATATATATATATATATATATATATAATGATGAATGAAATACCTAGAATATTTTCTTCTATCAGTTCTTCACATGTGACAAAGGAGGTCGGATCGACAAGATATATATAGGCTCTTCCCTTTGTGACCTCCGTTTTCCTAAATAAATAAAATTCTAGTTTGATAATAATTTTAAAGCAATGGAATATTTTAGAAAATCAATAATGTTTCAATAAACATTTCTTTTTGATCTACATTTCCACTCCAATAAAAAAAAAATTCTTAAAGAGAATTATTAAAAACAATTCTAAATAGTAATCAAGGAAGAGGAGTGGCAATTTGGTAAAAAAAAAAATAGAAGTCTAGATATTTTTTCATGAAATTCTAGTAACTACCTCTAACAACCTTGCAACACACCCTAACTAACTTAGGACTAGAACCTTCTTTGAAAGCCTATAAATAAGGTATATTTCTTACACCAGTATTCATTTTTTTTCCATTAATTTCCCTTTCGGTTATTGTAGATGGGCTCGGCCCATAGTCTTTGGGTTTAAAACCCAGAGAGCAACGGCTCTCTCAACAGACCCCATTTTCCCGCCTTTCTCTCAACAACCGTTCTTGATTCGAAGAAGCGCTGGAGAATGAAGCTCCGATAATGGCGAGGTACTTCGACGTGTCGACGTGATACACCACGGCTAGGCAAGATTCTCCGACGTCCAACTGTGATCGAGCACCACCGCGCGGAGCCAACAGAATCTCTAGGCGGTGACAATTCCTCTCGGCGGATTCACAGCAAGTCGACGAGCAGCGGGTATTCTTCTCCGGCGAGCGGCGGCGCACGGAGGAACAGAAGACTCCGGTGAGTGTTTCCTTTCTCTTTGATTTGTTCAATTTTCGAATTGATTGATCGCATCGATGGAGAACAGAGGATTGGATTGATCGATCCGAGTTCTTCGGTCCGAACTCGAAGTTTGATCGATCGATCTGAGTTTCGATCAGTGATTCGAACTCGATCCCTATTTTTGCTCGAGCGGTTCCATTGCTTGATCAATTTCATGGATTACTCTCTGTTATCGACAATTGATTTCAATCCGAAAGATTTTGATATTCCGATCACTTCTTGATTATAATTGATCTCGATTCATTGATTCTTGATTCGGTTTTGGAGTATTTTTTATCAATGTCGGTTTTGATTAATCAATTCTTGTTCACTTTTGGTTTGATCAATTTCAGATAGGAATTTTAATTCAAAATTAAAAATTCATTATTCTGTTGTGAACATGAGGTGTTCGAATAGAGGAGTCATTCCAGTTCGATTCGCTCGAATCGGACACAAGGGAACATGTCTGATACCACGGAGTCCTCGGAACCACACCCTTGGCTTTGCACAGGTATGCACTGTCTCCTCTCACTCCTTCTTGATTCGGTTTCAGAGAACTGATGACGTGCAGACCAACAAAGAGGTCTGTGTTTGATTCAATCCAGGGCTTTGTATCTGTGTCCAGGGTTGTGTTCGTGTCCAGTGCAGTGTCGGGTTTCGGTTTGAAACCGAGTTTCGAATTCATGTTTGGGCAGGTTTTTGGTATTTACTGAGTTTGAACCCAGAGTTGGATCTGGAGCTTTGGGTTTAGGCTTCGGGTTCAGTGGACCCGCAGGTCAGAGTCCAGTGGTTTGGGTCGGTAGAGCATGAGTTATGGGACTGAGCCAGGTTTTGGCTTGACTTGCTGGACTAGGGCTTGGGCTGGAAGCCCAGTTTCCCAGTTGACTGGTATGGGGCCAGTTGGGCTGAGGATTTGTGGTTAGTCTTGGTTTTTAATAAAAAAATGTTAGTAAAGTGATTAGTTAATTAGTAGAATTGATTAGAATAAATTATTTAGTGATTAATAATCTTAATAGATTGTTTATGTTATAGAATAGATTATAGAATAGAGAAGAACAAGATAGGAAATGTAAGAAGAATAGTTTTTCCCATTTTCAACACTGAACTAGAATGGTCCTTTTATAGGCTTACAATAGAATGCTAAATGCCATAGGTTATAGAAGCCAAAGGGCATAAGTTAGGTTATATAAACCAAAGGTCATAAGTTACATAAGTTATGGAAGACCTTTGGACATCCATATTTACAACACTCCCCTTTGGATGTCCAATATGTATAGGATATGCCTCGTTAAAACCTTGCCAAAAAAAATCCAATGAGATAAAAACTTGGACGAAGGAAAAAAGAGTACATATTCATATAAAATGTGTAAGCGTGATAAACTGCCTCGTTAAAACCTTGCGAAGAAAAATCCAATAGGATAAAAACTTGATCGAAGAAAAAAGAGTACATTGTGAGAATTAGTAATCACGCTCTGTCTGATACTGACAAGAGATCATTTAGTTGACGCATCCCAATATTCTGAATCATCTTTTTGAAAGTTGTGGTTGGCAATGCTTTAGTGAATAAATCAGCGAAATTTTTACTCGATTGTATCTGCCGAACGTCAATGTCTCCATTTTTATGTAGCTCGTGAGTGTAAAAAAAATTTGGTGATATATGCTTCGTTCTGTCGCCTTTGATGTAACCATTTCTGATTATGTAATACAAGCAGCATTGTCTTTATATAATATCGTCGGAGTATTTTTTTGTTGAAGATAACCCACATGATTCTCGGATATGTTGAACTATCGTTCTCAACCATATGCACTCTCGACTTGCTTTATGCAATGCCAGAATTTCTGAGTGATTAGAAGAAGTAGCTGCTAATGTTTGCTCCACAGAACGTCATGATATTGCAGCACCACCATAAGTAAACATATATCCACTTCGAGATATTCCTTTATGTGGGTCAGATAGATAACCAGCATCAGCATAACCCATAACTTGTGATTCTGAATTTTTTGATTAAAACAAGCCCATGTCGATTGTTCCGTGAAGATAACACAATGTATGTGCCATCAAGTAATTACTTGTACCATTTTCTTTCGAGGTTTTTATCTTTAGCGCCAATAGGGCGTCCACGTTTCATGCACAGTTTTATTATGTCATCCGTGTTGGTGTATTTATTGTCAGTATATGAGATTTAGTCACTTTCTTAACATTAGTGAATGCATCTGGCAAATAATTTACGATATTTTGCAAATGAATGATCATTTTTACTTCTTGCCCACATATATTTGTGTGTAGGTCAATAAAAGATGGTACATTCCATGTAATTTCATGTCGTTCTATAGGAATTGACATTTTATCTTCCCCTAACGGCGGGAAAACCGACTCATCAAAATGGCAATCAGCAAATATTGCCTTAAATAAATCGTCCTTTAGTGGCTCAATATATTTTATTATAGAAGGGAAATCAAAACCAACATAAATTTCAAGACGTCTTTGTGGGCCCATCTTTGTACGTTTAGGTGAAGAAATGGGGACATAAACTACACAACCAAAAACTTTTAAGTGAAAAATCAGGCTGCTGGCCAGATACAAGTTGCAATGGTGAATAATGATAAAATAAACTTGGTCGAATACGAACCAATGCAGCTGCATGTAATATTGCATGTCCCCAAACATAAGTGGGTAAACTTGATCTTAAAAATAAAGGTCTGGCAATCAATTGCAACTTTTTAATAAAAGACTCCACAAGTCCATTTTGGGTATGCACATATGCAACTGAATGTTCAATATTAATGCCAATTGACATGCAATAATCATTAAATGCTTGAGATGTATATTCCCGACATTATCAAGACGAATAGTCTTGATGGAATAATCAGGGAATTGAGCCCTTAATCTTATAATCTGAGCAAGAAGTTTGGCAAAAGCAACCGTTCGTGTTGATAGTAGACTTACATATGACCATCTAGATGATGCATCTATCAAGACCATAAAGTAACGAAATGGTCCACAAGGTGGGTCAATAGGTCCACAAATATCCCCTTGTATTCTTTGTTTTAACATAGGGGACCCAAGATTAACTTTCATTGGAGATGGTCTTACAATTAATTTTCCTTGTGAGCATGCAACATACACAATCACGAGGTAAAAAAATCTTCTGGTTCTTTAGATGATGCCCACGTGAGTTTCTAACTATTCGATGCATCATACTCGATCCAGGGTGGCCAAGTCGAGCATGCCAAAGCATAAAAAGTTTTGGATCATTGAACTTCTGGTTTATCGCAGTGTTAGATTCTATGGCACTTATGTTTGCATAATACAATCTTGAAGAGAAAACTAAAAGTTTTTCTTTCACATGCTTTTGGCATGAATCATTGGATGTAATACATAGGTATTCCATATTCCCCTCATTCATAGTCTCTATATGGAAACCATTGAGAGGTATGTCTTTGAAACTTAGCAAAAAAAAATTTGACTTGCTAGAATACAAAGCCTCTTTTACCAAAATATTTATTCCACCCGGTAATATAATGTTCGCTCTTCCAGAGCCCTCAATTAGTTTTGTAGTACCAAAAATTGTACTAACATTTGCTTTTGCTAATTTTAAGTTCGAGAAGTATTTTCGATCTCGAAGAATTGTGTGTTGATCCACTGTCAACCAGACATATATCTCTACCATTGGAATTGTTCACTGCATCATTATTTTTCATATTTCTAAAAAAATGAGTAAGAAACATTATAAAACTTATTTTATTAATTCAAACTTATAACAACGAAGACTTAGAAACATGACAATACAAGCATTGAACTAAAATTAAACTTAGGAAAATAAAGTTCAAATAGTCTAAATCCCAACTCAATCATTTTTATTTTTTCCATTGCCATCATTAGCATCATCACCCAAAAACTTAATCTCATTAATTCCTTCACTTGCCTCCTTTAAGAGATCAATAACATCTAAATGAGTAAATTCCATTGGATCATTTTCATCATCAACAATTTTATTGAAATCTGCAAAATTGATCTTTTTTTTTTCTTTTACCCTTGATAGATGTTTGGTAAAGATCAATAAGGTGCTTTGGTGTACGACAGGTACGAGACCAATGCCCTTTTGCTCTACACCTATAGCAGGCTTCTTCATAATTCTTCGGAGAATCTATTTTTGTACCCTTTCCTTTTTCTTGTTTTTCGCCATTGTTGTTCTACTTCAAGTGGCATGGCCCAACCTTCTTGTTGAAGGCATTATAATTAGGACCACCTGGGTGTCGAGTTCTACCACGAATATAACCGCGACCATGATCACGGCCATAATTTTTGGTGTTGTTTCCTTTGGACTAGTAAAAATAGTCTCACATTGGCTACACCACAAAGTGGATATCTTAATATAATACTTTGTATGAGTTTGGGGTGTGCACATGGGGTATGGTGGGGCATATGGGTGCCATGTGGGGGTGATTTCCTAGGAGAAAAAAAATGATTAACTCCTCAATGAAAGCATTTATGCTTTTTGTCATTCTCTTAAAATTATTTTCATAGGAGCTAAGCCCCAAAGCGACTCGGACTCGGGCTCAAGGGCGCAAAGTGGCGTTTTGTCGGCACACTTTGCAATTATCACATCAGCATCGGCGCAGGCGCTTGTGCACATTTGATGTGCGAGCTTCATGCTCGGTCGCATGGGCGGGTCACATGTGTGGTCGCATGGGCAGGCCGCATGGGTTGTCGCATGCACGGTAGCTTGCGCTGTCACATGCACGGCTGCTTGCGCTGCCGCATGCGCTGCTGCTGCTGCAGATATATTTGAACGGTTATGGAAAGATATGGTCTGTTATTCAGACCCATTTTTTTTGGATATAAAATTAATTCGTGCCTATATTTTAGGTATTCGTAATTAATTTGTTCATATCTTTCTGTAACTGTTGGACGGCTAGGATTTTCACCCTCTCTCTATAAATACTCTCTTTGTGCCTCTTTGAGAACTTACTTCAAAAATTAGGAGACGAAGAGAGTTGTTGTTGCCGCCTCCATTGGAGTCCAGGGAGTTCGTGCGAGTCCAGACAGAGGTGACAGTGAGCGTTTCAGAAGTTCTTCGTGTAATCACTTGAAATTTTAAGAATTTTTAATTTTCTGGAATTAATTAGCATTTTCTGTAATTTTTTAAACCAATAAATTAAGGTAGTCTGATTTAAATTAAATTTTAAAAGATAATAAATAATATCAAAATATGATGAAAATTATATTTTCTAGTGTAAAATTAAAAACCAGGCATGGGGTATTTTTCCGAGAATTTATTGGATCCCGGATAAATTTTTAAAGCATTAAAAACTATTGTTAAAATTTAACTATTTAAATTAAACCAAATTAATTAATAAACCAAACCAAACCAGAGATTGAACCGACCCAGACCGGCCGGTCTGACTAAACCGGGCCAACCCTCTTAGCGGGTCGGATCCGGGTCAGACCCGACCCGCCAGGACCCGATCCGACCCATTTCAATCCCTAACCCCCAAAATTATTACCCCGACTCTTCACCTGGCCGGCGGCCGTTCCCGCCGCCGTGGCCGCCGACCGACCTCTCGGTTCGACTCCCCCGTAAACGGCGACCCGCTCCCCTTCGGATTCCGGTAACCTCCGACGGTTTCCCTCCCCCTAGACCTCTATATAAACTCCAGCCTCCCGCCGAAAAACCCCTTGACACCCATCTTCTCCGGTTAAACCTCTACTCCGGTCATCTCCTCCCAGTTCAGAACCCGGCACCTCCACCGACGTCCCAGCAGTTCCGCCTCACTCCAGGCCACCCTCCTCAGCCTTCCTCCGACTTCCCCTGACCGCAGATCCCTTTCCCCCGACCTCCTCTTCCGTCCAGAGCCGCTGTTGGCCGCCTGAGCCCTAGCTGACGACTCCAGACCTCGCCGACCGGCCGCCCAGACTGTCGACGACCACCCAGAACCGACGCCGCTTCCACCTGAACCCCAGGCTGACTCCCGGTAGACACGGACATGATCCAGAACACGAGAACAAGACTGGACACGGCTTGGACACGGATCCAGGACACGGAGACTCGAGTTTGACACGCGCTAATCGGACATTTTGAACCCTGTTCAGGTATCCATAACTTTCTGCTTGTAGCGCTGTTTCCTATTCCGTCAGTTTTATCGCATAGCCTGTATGACCCCCTCGGTGCCCGTGCAACCCGCTCGGGGCATCGTGTCCTGAGGTGATCGCGAACCGCGATCCAAAAACAGGAAAAACTAAGTCCTGTTTCACCCCAGAATCGAGTACGCCTCGCCAAACGGGATGACTTGGCCACGTGCGGTCTTCACCAACATGTGCGCGTCGTAGATACGGACGTGCGGGCTTTCGCAGAAGCTGATTCGGATGTGCGTGCACATCGGAATCAGTGCATATCCGCGGACAACGCCCCATATCTGACTTTTCTGTATTTTGCTGTAACTTAGTGTATACACGTCGGATCGAGACGAAACCTGTGCCATCGGACTCGTAGCAATACGCTGGTCCTGTGGGTCAAGTTTGGTTCGATTCTGAGAACGTTGGAAAAATTGCGTGTCGTGGGACCCACAGGCTCCACCTGACGGGCGATTTTGAGAACGGCTCATCGGAATCCAATTCTGGAAGTTCCGTTGGGTTCGTATCAACGTTCCTGACTTGTTGACACTAAGTTGGACTGATTTGGAGACCTTTGACCCTGACCCGATTTTCGGTGCAAAGCGGCCCACATATGGACCCTCTTTGGCCCAGAAATGTCGTTTTTGCCCTTGTGTCCAAACTGGACTTAAGGACAGACGTTTCTAACTATTTCCTATGTTCTGAGACTGTTGGTAATGTTTATTTCAGCTTTTGGAGGAGTATTTGCTGAACCCACTGATACAGGGACCGCTACTGGTATTCCAACCCCAGGCAAGTGTACCTTGCCATAAATTGCAGTTTAATAGTTCATTTTGTTCTCTTGCTTTATTTTCTGTGTCTATTATACATGCTATAACCTAGGACCGTATGACATACTTAGCGTCCGATCACAGTCGGGTGCCAACCCCGTACGCAGAGTTGTGTACGTCATTTAGAGATGGACATTCGAGACCCTTTACATTCTCGTGCTTGTTTATCAAGTACATTATAACCTATGACACTTGACACCATACATTGACAGAATCTTCCTGAGATATTCAAGGTGATTCTGTGTAGGATACAGGATGGACATAGATATTTTATTCTTAGATTCTGACTTGATGCATTATCTCTGATCTCACGTGACATGGACATGAGACGTGTGGTTACATTGGGTAGGAAGAGACACACAGACTACAGGCTGTTCTATATATATATATACTACTATTGTGAGGTTGTAGACTCTCGAGCAGAGCTAGATCCATTACTTGTTACTTCTGCTACCGGCTCCCCGACACAGAGCTTGTAGCGGTCTCAGCCTGAGTACTAGTGATGCTCTCAGTTGCATTTTCACATAGATGGTTATGTAGATACCCTGCTTATGCTATTTACTATTTCACTGTATTTTATTTGGCTTGTATTATCTGTACCTTGCTATGTCCCCTGAGGACCTGAATCCGGATGATGTCCCCAGGTTTAGCAGAAGAGCATTATCCCGAGGTTTACGGGACAGGAGCTGAAGCTGTACCAGAAGCTGTTGTTGAAGCGGTACCAAACTTAGAAGCAGAGGTGATGGCTGAAGACTTTTCTTGAGATTATGATATTTGTACTCATCAGATACTTATTTCTGGACTCCTTTGTTCTGGTCTGATGAACCAGTATTTTTAGACTTTTATCGGGTTGTTCCCCGACATACTTTACTGTGACTGGATATTGATGTACTTTCTTTATTTGCTGTTGATCTTATTATTTTGTGTGTGGATGAGATTAGTTTTTGACTTATTGTTGTAGACCTATATTACAGCTTAAGTATGCCCGATGGATCCATTAAATTGGGTTGTCCATCGGTGTGTACTGCTGGCCATTGCCACGTGTTTAGTCCCTCGATATTTTGGGACTGGGGCATGACATGGTTTTTGTGGTGGCCCATGCAAGTCAACGACAAAATTGTTTGGTTTCAACTTAGGGGCCAAACAAACCTGTAAAAAGGATAGGATAGGATAGGATCTCATCCATTTGTTGAATCATTTTTGAAACTCTATTCGAATTAAGTACTTGATTTGCATCCTGCTTGACTCTACTAAACGTTCTCATAAAGTTTATTTTGGATACAGAAAGATGGATCCAAGAAATGGAGATGAAATTCCTTTTACACCACAAGACGCTGTGGTTACCTATGGAGATGGAGTTACACCAGAGAACATAGGTCAATCCTCTCAAAGTGGACAAGCTGAGCAGCATAACTCAAGGTTCAGGCGTGACGACATCCCACCTCCGCCGCAGTTCACTCCACAGATGCCTGCCTTCCCATCAGGGCAAGCAATGGACGGGCAGCAAATGTTCCAGATATTTTATGCCATGATGCAAGCTCAACAACAAGTTCAACAGGAGGCGCAACGTCAGGAGGCAGAGAACCTGAGAACCAGCTTAGTAAATGCATTGGAACAGGCAAACCCGCAAGCTAGGCAACCAGCGACGGGAACTATCACTGATTTCCGTCAACTCAAGCCCCGTACCTTTTCGGGTAAGAAAGGACCAACTGAAGTGCACGAGTGGCTCACAAATACACAACATCAGTTGGAAGCAGCTGAACTTCCGCGAGAGAGATGGATGACTGCTGTCCGAATGCAACTGACGGACAACGCGCACCATTGGTGGCTAGCCGAAGAGAGGAGGCTCGGACATGACCAAGTCACTTGGGAGGAGTTCTCCAGACTCTTCCAAGAGATGTATATCCCAGCCGTTGCTAGATCAGAACTCCGAGACAAGTTTAACCGCCTCATCCAGGGCAATATGACGGTGGAGGAGTATAATGCCGAATTCATTCGCCTGAGTCATTTCGCTCCTTCTCTAATTCCTATCGAAGAAGAGAAGGCGGAGAAGTTCTTTGACGGACTCAGGTTCGAGCTTCAGAGGTTGATTGGATCTGTTGCACCTACATCGTACAACGACGTCCTTGCTGCAGCACGACGCATGGAGCGCGTCACCAGGAGGGAGTCAAGTCTGAAGCGGCCATTTACCTCAGTACCATCCAAGGCATCACAAGGGGATTCTGTAAAGCGACTCCAGAAAAATCTACCTCAGAGAGCAGCACCAAGAACTCTACCTACTTGTCATTTCTGCGGCAAGTTAGGCCACATTGAGAAGGAGTGCAGACGCAAATTGGGACTATACCTAGTTTATGGATCCAACCAGCATCTATCCAGGGACTGCTCTGAACGCCGAGAGGGAGCACCACGACTAGCTCTACCTGCACCAAGGCCAGATTATCCAGCAGTGGGAGCACAGTAGACGGGAGTTGGAGGAGTCAGACCACCAGCTCCAGGAGGATATCAGCCGAGACCACCATTGCCACCTCAAGCAGCACTATTCCAACAGGCTCGTCAGTAGAGGGGTCCAGCTCAGGGACGAGGTCAGACATTTGCAATGGCTGTTCAGGAAGAAGCTATTGCTGGAGAAGTTATAGCAGGTACTATTTTAGTAGCTTCATTACCTGCGGTAGCTTTATTTGATATTCTGGAGCATCGCATTCATTCATAGCTGCTAGCTTCGTAGCCACACATAGAGTAGCTACTGTACCCCTTCCGAAAACTAAGAGAATTCTTACGGGAGGTGGAATTATACCGGTTAGTGATATCTGTAGATCATGTTCGGTAGTAGTCTGTGGAAGAGAAATGCGAGCCCAATTTCTGATCTTTTCTATGCCTGACTATGATGTTATACTTGGTATGGACTGGTTAAGTCAGTATCATGCTACTCTTGATTGTCGTCTTGGAAAAGTTATATTCAGACCACCTGGACACTCAGAGTTTGAATTTCTTCGAGGAGCTGTAGAACAAGGTGTTCAGCCAACTCTTAGGGTATTATCTGTAGAAGGGGAGTCAAGTTACCCAAGAGTTATATCAGAGTTTGTGGATGTATTTTTCGATGATCTTTCAGGTTTACCACCTGATCGGGAAATAGAATTTACCATAGACTTAACTCCAGGAGCAGAGCCTATCACTTCATCGGTTTATAGACTAGCACCTAAGGAGTTAGTGGAGTTGAAGAAACAAGTTGATGAACTTCTGGAGAAGGGTTTCATCCGGCCCAGTATTTCACCTTGGGGAGCACCTATACTTTTTGTACCGAAGAAGGATGGAACAGTTCGCCTGTGCATTGATTACAGGGCGTTAAACGCTGTGACCATTAAGAACCGGTATCTCTTGCCACGCATTGATGACTTATTTGATCAATTGAGTGGAGCTAGGGTATTTTCAAAGATTGACCTTAGATCCAGTTATCACCAGATTAGGGTGAGGAAGGAAGATATCCCGAAGACAGCATTCAGGACTAAGTATGGACACTATGAGTTCTTAGTAATGCCGTTTGGTTTAACCAACGCGCCTGTTGTGTTCATGAGCTTGATGAACCGAGTCTTCCATCAATACTTGGATAAATTTGTGGTTGTGTTTATTGATGACATTCTGGTATATTCCAAAAGCCACGAAGAGCACGAGGAGCATCTCAGAATCGTGCTAGAGACGTTGAGGCAGGAGAAGCTTTATGCTAAGCTCAGTAAATATGAGTTTTGCATGGATAAGGTGCCATTTTTGGGGCATATTATCTCAGGAGAAGGACTGTCAGTTGATCCAGAGAAGGTTGCTGCCATTGAGACTTGGCCTACACCGACATCAGTTGCTGAGGTGAGGAGTTTTCTAGGACTTGCTGGATATTACAGAAGGTTCGTAGAAAATTTCTCAAGGATTGCGGAGCCAATGACGAAGTTGACACGGAAAGATCAGGACTTTGCATGGACAGAAGAATGTCGGATGGCCTTTGAAGAATTAAAGAGGCGACTAACAACAGCACCAGTCTTGACTCTTCCTTCAGGGTCAGGCGATTTTGTTGTTTATAGCGATGCGTCTGGTAGTGGCCTAGGATGTGTTTTGATGCAACATGGCAAAATTATTGCTTATGCATCGAGACAGTTGAAGGTTCATGAGAAGAACTACCCAACGCATGATCTGGAGCTAGCTGCTGTAATATTTGCACTGAAGATTTGGAGACATTATCTTTATGGGGAGAAGGTGGAAATCTTCACTGATCACAAAAGTCTGAAGTATGTATATACTCAGAAGGAGCTTAACATGAGGCAAAGACGTTGGCTTGAGTTGATGGTGGATTTTGATATAGATCTGCAGTACTACCCAGGGAAAGCAAATGTAGTAGCAGACGCACTCAGCAGGAAGCCTACGGCTTATTTCTTGACGATGCAGCCTGATCTATTGAAAGATCTACAGGAGCTCCAGATAGAGGTTATTCTACCAAGACAGAGTGTCTTGCTGGCTAATCTGGAAGTGAAGTCATCACTTGTGGAAAGGATTAAAGAAGCTTTGCCTACTGATGCAAGATTTCGAAGACTCAAAGAGAAGACAGAAGCAGGCATGCAGACGGGACTTCGCATACATGAGGATGGGACATTAAGGTGCGGAGATCGTCTATATGTTCCAAATGGAGAACTGAGACATGAGCTAATGACTGAAGCACATAGCTCCATATACTCTATTCATCCAGGAGGAACAAAGATGTATCGAGATCTAAGGCAGTATTATTGGTGGCATGGAATAAAGAGAGAGATTGCAAGATTTGTAGCTAAATATTTAGTCTGCCAACAAGTGAAAGCCGAGCATCAGAGGACTGCAGGAATATTGCAGCCGCTTCCCATACCAGAATGGAAGTGGGAACATATCACCATGGACTTCGTCACAGGATTCCCAAGGAGCCCCAGCGGAAGAGATGCGGTATGGGTTATAGTGGATCGACTCACTAAATCGGCATATTTCTTGCCGTTTAGAGTTGGACAGTCCACAGAGATACTAGCCGACATGTATATGCGACAAATAGTAAGATTGCATGGAGTACCGGTTAGTATTGTATCAGATCGAGATTCGAGGTTTACCTCTCATTTCTGGCGAAGCATGCAAGAGAGTCTTGGCACCAGACTAAAATTCAGCACTGCCTATCATCCCCAAACAGATGGTCAATCAGAACGTACAATCCAGATCTTGGAGGATATGCTGCGATCCTGTATGTTAGACTTTGGAGGGTCTTGGGAAGATCATTTGCATTTGGTAGAGTTCTCATACAACAACAGTTATCAGGCAAGCATCAAGATGGCACCTTTCGAGGTGTTATACGGTAGGAAGTGCAGATCACCAATATGCTGGAGTGACGTCGGAGAGCGTCAAATTTTGGGTCCAGAGTTGGTAATGCAAATAGTGGAGAAGGTGAAGCAAATCCAGAATCATCTTCGTGCAGCTCAGGACAGACAGAAGCATTGGGCTGATACACACCGACGTCCCCTGGAGTTCAAGGAAGGAGAACATGTATTCCTGAGGATTTCACCTACTCGAGGAACTATTCGCTTTGGGAGCAGAGGCAAGTTGAGTTCAAGGTACATTGGGCCCTTTGATATTCTGGAGCACATTGGTGAGGTGACCTATCGTCTTGCATTACCTCCATCTTTAGAGGGAGTGCATGATGTATTCCATGTCTCACAGTTGAGAAGGTATGTGACTGACCCAAGTCACATAGTTGATCATTCTGAGATTGCAGTAGGCCCAAGTCTGAGATATGAAGAACAACCAGTGGGTATACTCGGCACCAGTGAGAAGACACTGCGAGGACAAACAATTAAACTAGTTCGTGTAGCTTGGAAGCAGCACTCACCTGGTGAATCTACCAGGGAGAGAGAGGATATCATGCGCCAGCGATATCCCCATTTATTCGAGGATGCAGGTATATCCTAAGTAAATTTTTGAAATCCCTTAATTCTGTTCTTTAGTAGCTTAATCTTTAAATTGCGAGGACGCAATTTTCTTAAGGGGGTAGATTGTAATCACCTGAAATTTTAAGAATTTTTAATTTTCTGAAATTAATTAGCATTTTCTGTAATTTTTTAAACCAATAAATTAAGGTAGTCTGATATAAAATAAATTTTAAAAGATAATAAATAATATCAAAATATGATAAAAATTATATTTTCTAGTGTAAAATTAAAAACCAGGCATGGGGTATTTTTCCGGAAATTTATTGGATCCAGGATGAATTTTTAAAGCATTAAAAACTATTGTTAAAATTTAACTATTTAAATTAAACCAAATTAATTAATAAACCAAACCAAACCAGAGATTGAACCGACCCAGACCGGCCGGTCTGACTAAACCGGGCCAACCCTCTTAGCGGGTCGGATCCGGGTCAGACCCGACCCGCCAGGACCCGATCTGACCCGTTTCAATCCCTAACCCCCAAAATTATTACCCCGACTCTTCACCTGGCCGGCGGCCGTTCCCGCCGGCCGACCTCTCGGTTCGACTCCCCCGTAACCGGCGACCCGCTCCCCTTCGGATTCCGGTAACCTCCGGCGGTTTCCCTCCCCCTAGACCTCTATATAAACTCCAGCCTCCCGCCGAAAAACCCCTTGACACCCATCTTCTCCGGTTAAACCTCTACTCCGGTCATCTCCTCCCAGTTCAGAACCCGGCACCTCCGCCGACGTCCCAGCGGTTCCGCCTCACTCCAGGCCACCCTCCTCAGCCTTCCTCCGACTTCCCCTGACCGCAGATCCCTTCCCCCGACCTCCTCTTCCGTCCAGAGCCGTTGTTGGCCGCCTGAGCCCTAGCTGACGACTCCAGACCTCGCCGACCGGCCGCCCAGACTGTCGACGACCACCCAGAACCGGCGCCGCTTCCACCTGAACCCCAGGCTGACTCCGGTAGACACGAACACGATCCAGAACACGAGAACAAGACTGGACACGACTTGGACACGGATCCAGGACACGGAGACTCGAGTTTGACACGCGCTAATCGGACATTTTGAACCCTGTTCAGGTATCCATAACTTTCTGCTCGTAGCGCTGTTTCCTATTCCGTCAGTTTTATCGCATAGCCTGTATGACCCCCTCGGTGCCCGTGCAACCCGCTCGGGGCATCGCGTCCTGAGGTGATCGCGAACCGCGATCCAAAAACAGGAAAAACTAAGTCATATTTTACCCCGGAATCGAGTACGTCTCGCCAAACGGGACGACTTGGCCACGTGCGGTCTTCACCAACACGTGCGCGTCGTAGATACGGACGTGCGGGCTTTCGCAGAAGCTGATTCGGATGTGCGTGCACATCGGAATCAGTGCGTATCCGCGGACAACGCCCCGTATCTGACTTTTCTGTATTTTGCTGTAACTTAGTGTATACACGTCGGATCGAGACGAAACCTGCGCCATCGGACTCGTAGCAATACGCTGGTCCTGTGGGTCAAGTTTGGTTCGATTCTGAGAACGTTAGAAAAATCGCGTGTCGTGGGCCCTACAAGCTCCACCTGACGGGCGATTTTGAGAACGGCTCATCGGAATCCAATTCTGGAAGTTCCGTTGGGTTCGTATCAACGTTCCTGACTTGTTGATACTAAGTTGGACTAATTTGGAGACCTTTGACCCTGACCCGGTTTTCGGTGCAAAGCGGCCCACATATGGACCATCTTTGGCCCAGAAATGTCGTTTTTGTCCTTGTGTCCAAACTTGACTTAAGGACAGGCATTTCTAGCTATTTCCTATGTTCTGAGACTGTTGATAATGTTCATTTCAGCTTTTGGAGGAGTATTTGCTGAACCCACTGATACAGGGACCGCTACTGGTATTCCAACCCCAGGCAAGTGTACCTTGCCATAAATTGCAGTTTAATAGTTCATTTTGTTCTCTTGCTTTATTTTCTGTGTCTATTATACATGCTATAACCTAGGACCGTATGACATACTTAGCGTCCGATCACAGTCGGGTGCCAATCCCGTACGCGGAGTTGCGTACGTCATTTAGAGATGGACATTCGAGACCCTTTACATCACCATACATTGACAGAATCTTCCTGAGATATTCAAGGTGATTCTGTGTAGGATACAGGATGGACATAGATATTTTATTCTTAGATTCTGACTTGATGCATTAGCTCTGATCTCACGTGACATGGACATGAGACGTGTGGTTACATTGGGTGGGGAGAGACACACAGACTACAGGCTGTTCTATATATATACTACTATTGTGAGGTTGTAGACTCTCGAGCAGAGCTAGACCCATTACTTGTTATTACTGCTACCGGCTCCCCGACATAGAGCTTGTAGCGGTCTCAGCCTGAGTACTAGTGATGCTCTCAGTTGCATTTTCACATAGATGGTTATGTAGATACCCTGCTTATGCTATTTACTATTTCACTGTATTTTATTTGGCTTGTATTATCTATACCTTGCTATGTCCCCTGAGGACCTGGATCCGGATGATGTCCCCAGGTTTAGCAGAAGAGCATTATCCTGAGGTTTACGGGACAGGAGCTGAAGCTGTACCAGAAGCTGTTGTTGAAGCGGTACCAAACTTAGAAGCAGAGGTGATGGCTGAAGACTTTTCTTGAGATTATGATATTTGTACTCATCATATACTTATTTCTGGACTCCTTTGTTCTTGTCTGATGAACCAGTGTTTTTAGACTTTTATCGGGTTGTTCCCCGACATACTTTGCTGTGACTGGACATTGATGTACTTTCTTTATTTGCTGTTGATCTTATTATTCTGTGTGTAGATGAGATTAGTTTTTGACTTATTGTTGTAGACCTATATTACAGCTTAAGTATGCCCGATGGATCCATTAAATTGGGTTGTCCATCGGTGTGTACTGCTGGCCATTGCCACGTGTCTAGTCCCTCGATATTTTAGGACTGGGGCGTGACACTTCGTGAACTTGCTGGTTCCTGAAAGCAGATTGTGTGGGGGCAAATCTTGCTTTGAGCAACGGTGATCTTTATCACCCCAGCAAGTAAAGTCTCTTCTTCTTCTTTTTCTTCTTCTTCTTCTTCTTCTTCTTCTTCTTCTTCTTCTTCTTCCTCCTCCTCTCTTCAGCAGATTGTAACAGGATCCTTATATATTGTTCTTCGTGGAGATCGAGGATAATCAGAGTGGAAACTTTTGTGTGAACCTCTGATCTCGATCACGTAATTTTTCATCGTTGATTCAGCCTCGGGAATAACAATCTCAAAGCAAGATCCGAGAAAGATGGATAACAACTGTGCTAAATTTCTCGATACAAGTTTTAACAAACTTAAGAAGTTTGACGGGGATCATTACAACGCTTGGAAGAGGAAGGTCTGTCTCAATCTTTAACTCGCAGAGGTGGACTACGTTCTGACAGAACCAGAGCCGGTTATTCCAGACGGTAATGATGATACTGTTCGGACAGTTGCTACTGCAACTGCTAAGCAGAACAAGTGGAAAAGAGACAACAACCTTTGCAAGCTGCTGATTCTGAACTGCATTGAGGATACTCTGGCGGAGTCATACAGCAAGATGGACCATGCTAAAGTCGTCTGGGAGTCTCTAGACAAGCATTACAAGGCGGTTGAGAACTGCAATAAGATACATGTGACTGAAAAGGTCTGGAACATGCGATTTAAAGATAGCAAGACTATATTGTCTCAAGTCAAGGAGTTTCTCAAGTTACGTCAAAAACTTGAGGATGATAGCATGCCCTTAAATGACGCCTTTGTCGTGGGGGATATTGTGGCCAAGCTTTCGCCTGGATGGAACAATTTTATCTCGGACATGCACATAAAGAAAATGCAAATAAGCCTTGATCAACTACTGCACAACATCCATGTTAAAGATGAGTTGATGGCTCAAAACAAAGTGGACACGTTGTCCTAGAAGTTGGCAAAAGCCAACTTGGTGCATGCGGGCGACTCCAAAGGAAAGCAGAAGGCTTCTCAATACAAGAAGAAGGACTTCAACCATCTCAAGGTGAAGTCGGTTTCGTTCAAGTCGAAGCCAAAGCCCAAGTCAAAAGTGACTTGCTTCAACTGTGGCAAGAAGGGCCGCTACCGGAGAGACTGCAGATCTAAACCCATACAAATAGAGCAAGGTGAGCCTAACAAGGTATTTATGATTGTGCAGGTTGTGACGGCTGGTGTTGATACTGATTGGTGGGTGGACACTGGCGCATCCTGCCATGTTTGCTAGAAGAAGGAGTTGTTTACCACCACCAGAATGTGTTGTGACTCTGCAGGAGAGGAAGATTTGGGGGAGTGGGATTGGATGATATAGGAGAGGTATTTGATAGTGGATTGGAGCACTTTGGGAGGATTTTGGATAAGCCTACAATTGAGAAGGTCATGGTGGAAAACCAGGCACAAGCTGAAGTACTTGAGACCGGAGAGGTGGTACTGAATCTGACTTGGGAAAGTCACTGACGCGTCAGGATGTGAAGCACGTACCGATAATAGCCAAGAATTTGGTCTCGAGAAGTCTTCTCCACATCGCAGGCTTGAGGATGGACATCAATGTTGGACAGATGGTGATGTCGTATAAAGGAACATACTTCCAAAAAGCATTTTGTACCGAAGGGATGTTCAAACTTTATCTTGTAACTCCTGTAAACAACATTAATGCAACCCCTTCTTCTGGTTATTCTTTTGAGTTATGGCATAATAGACTAGGACATGTTCATTGTGAAAGGATAAACAAGATGTCTAGTCTAGGACTTATATCCAAATGTGGGGGTAAGAAGGTGGAGAAGTGTGAAGTCTGTGCGTAGACAAAGATCACAAGAAAGCCGTTCAAACGGGTTAACAGAAGCACAGATCTTCTGGAGTTGGTGCACTCAGATATCTGTGACTTCAAACAGTTCTCCACAAAGGCCAGGATGAAGTATTTCATTACATTCATCGACGACTACTAAAAATATGCGTTCGTCTATCTGCTCAAGTCAAAAGATGAAGCGTTCGAGAAGTTCAAGGAGTTCAGGGCTGAGGCTGAACGTCAAACAGGGCAACAACTCAAGAGACTCAGAAGTGATCGAGGCGGAGAGTATAGGTCTATTGAATTTGCATCGTTCTGCAAAGAACATAAAATTTTCAATGAGACAACTGCTCTGTATTCTCTCCAATCCAATGGAGTAGCTGAAAGAAAGAACAGGACGTTGACAGAGATGATGAACTCAATGTTGTTAACCGCGGGTCTTCCAAACTGCTTCTGGGAAGAAGCTGCGCTTACGGCTACGTTCATTCTGAACAGAGTATCGTACGAAACTTCCGATGTCACTCCTCATGAACTCTGGTTCAAAGTCAGACCCAACTTAAATTTTATTCGAGTGTGGGGTTGCCTGGTGTATGTGAAGCTTCCAGACTTGAAGATTCAAAAGCTGGGTATGAGGACTACAAAGACCATCTTCTTGGGATGCACTAAAAAGAGTGATGCTCGAAGGTTTCTTGATATTGAGTCAAATCATGTCATCGAATCTTACGACGCAGAATTCTTTGAAGATAAGTTTGCAAGGCACAAGAACATTATTATCGCGGACATTCTGGAGAATAATGTGAGTGCACAGGAGAGCAACACTTTCAATAAAGATGTAGTCCAGGAAGAAGTTGTCATTACAGAGACAACATTCGAATCGGAACTCGCAGAGCCAGCGTCTAAGCGAGTAAGGAGACACAAGGACTTCGAAGATAATTTTGTCACCTATCATGTGGAAGCACATCCACTTACCTATGATGAGGCGATGAAGACCCGATATGTTATCTTCTGGAAGGAGGCTATCATTGATGAGTATGATTCAATAACCTCCAACAACACTTGGGTGTTAGTCGATCTTCCGGAAGGAGCAAAACCGATCGGATGCAAGTGAATCTTCAAGAAGAAGATGAAGGCCGATGTAACTGTTGACAAGTTAAAGACAAGACTGGTTGCTAAAGGATTTTCTCAGAAGCAGGAGATCGACTACTTCGACACATCTCCAGTAGCACGAATGATGACCATCAAGATGCCGATTGTTCTTAATGCAATTCACAAGCTAGTCATTCATTAGATAGATGTTAAGACAGTATTCCTGAATGGAGAATTGACCGAAAAAATTTACATGCAACAACTAGAAGGATTTATCATCAAAAGGCTGAAAGACAAAGTCCGCAAGTTGGTAAAATTATTATACGGTCTGAAGCAAGCTCCCAAGATGTGGCACGAAAAGTTTAATAAAGTCATAAGATCAAACGGCTATAGGGTCAGTGAAATGGACAAGTGCATTTACACTAAGTTCGCTGACGGGAGAGGAGTCATCGTTTGTCTATACGTGGACGACATGCTAATCCTGGGTACGGATCTAGCACGTATCACTGAGACAAAGAAGTTCCTCTCATATAAGTTCAGTATGAAGGACTTAGGGGAAGCTGATGTTATCCTGGGGATAAAGATCATCCGGACAGACACTGGAGTGACGTTGTTACAGTCTCATTATATCGAGAAGATGCTTACACGCTATGGATATCAGGATCTTACAGGGATCGATACTCCGTACAGGTGTGACAAGAAGCTGAAGCCAAATCCAAAAAAAAGTGTCAGGCATCTGGAGTACTCAAGCGTCATCGAAAGTTTGATGTATGCAATAACTGCGACTAGGCCTGACATAGCTTTCGCCGTGTGGATGCTAAGTCGGTTCACGAGCAATCCAGGAATGGAACACTGAAAAGCTGTGAAGAGAGTGATGAGATATCTCAAGGGGACTCAAAAGTATGCACTGCACTACAGCGGTTATTCGACAGTGGTGGAAGGCTTCAATGATGCAAGCTGGTGTTCAGAAGTAGAGAGTGAAAGGTCCACTGGAGGATACGTCTTCTCCATGGGTGGAGCTGCTATATCGTGGAAGTCGAAGAAGCAAACTATGCTCTCTCATTCCTTGATGGAATCTGAATTTTATGCACTGGGTGCTGCAGCGGAGGAAGAAGAGTAGCTTCGGGAGCTCATGTATGATCTTCCATTGGTTGGTGTGCAGATTCCGGCGATACCGATATACTGCGATAACCAGATGACTACAGCGGTGGCATCAAATGACCTCTTCAATGGTAAGAAGATGACTGTGCGATTAAGGCACAGGATAGTGAATGATCTGATAAAGACTGGAGTCATTGCCGTAAGAGTCAGGAAAACCTGGTGGTCCCGTTCACCAAGGGTCTCAAGCCCCAGCTAGTCGAGGACACAACAATCAAAATGGGCTTGAAGATATTCTGATATTGTGTCTCTATAATTCTACCATAAAGTTTTATGTTATTAGTTCAAAGAGAAATCTACTAGGCATCTAATTTTTGGTTCAAAGAAGGGCCATTAACTGGAAGAATATCAGGAATAGTGGGTAGTCTTCTGAGACATTGAGGGGTTACGGACCCAGAACCACTGTTGTCTACTAATTCTTTTATGTAGAACAAGTCCTGTGGGAGGATGGCTTAGACGCCTTAATGAGTTCTCAGGCATTTTGAATGTCTGGTGTGCTTAACAGGAAGCACGGTAGTACAACACTACAAAGGAGCGTAAGGTCTCCATGTTACAGTGGGTGACACCACCAAGAGGATCCTCGATAAGGGTAATGCCTCGACTTCATGAGCCATGTCACAGCGGCGTAGCCCGCACATAGGCAGGTAGCCTAATATTGTAGAATAAAGAGAGTAGACAGCACTACAAAGAGGCCAACGTCCTCATGTTACAGTGGTGTGACACCACAGAGGTAAAAGATGTAAATCCTCCGCTACGCGAGCCATGTCACAGCGACGTAACACCTCAAGGAAGCGCAAGACTTCATGATGGGTAGTTTGACACTACAAAGAGGCTGGAACCCCATGCTACAGTGGCATGACACCACGATGAGGTTTAGCCTCGGCTCTGGGCCATGTCGTAGCAGAGTAGCACCGCAAGGAAGCTCGAGGCTTCATGCCAATGACTCTTTAAAAGAACTCACCTAGAGTGTATGGAAAGAGATATAGGTCGTGTCACGCCCCAGTCCCAAAATCTATGGGACCAGACACGTGGCAATGGCAGCTGGTACGACTCCGTAAGGCTTTCCAATTTAATAGACCCGACGAAGTGCACTTACGTTGTCCATGGTCAAGTGATCCAAGTAATAATCTATTTCTAACATACAACAACTAAATCTAAATCTCGATCCATGGTAAATAATCTCAAGAAAGAACAATATGCATCATCAGTCTGCAGCCCAATAATGCATCCGTTCGAATAGACCAAAAGAATAACACAGGTCTATAAACACTAGGCTATAAAAGCAGAATAAAAATAAAAAGTAGTACATGACTGTAATAGCTGAAAATATAAAGATACCTGCAATGATGTCCACACTCCACTATATCAAGCATCCTGTAAACTGTACAAATAACCTGGAAGGGAACCAGGTTCTCAGAGGGACGTAACAAGATACAAAAATATATGCTATAAAGTAAATACTATGAAAACTCAAGGGTGAACTATCCAGCTAAGTGACATGCAATTTGAGGACAACTTAGTACGTATGGGAAAGTGTAGGCTAGACATATGTTGACGTAATTCACCAATCGTCGTGACTGGCTAGTATATGCCACATATGCCCCCATTCGATGGCACTATACAATATAATAACGTCCAGCTCCGCGAAGCATGGTATCTGTATAATAACGTCCAACGTTCTATAGAGTGTGGTATCTGCAAAAACCACAAGTAACATCCAACACTCTAAAGAATGTGGTATCTGCATAAATATATACGTCCGTATCACTCCGTCGAGTGCGGTATCTGTATAAAGGAGGTGGGTGTCCCATACGCCTACTAGTCGTCCTCCCCGCCCAATGCAAATGTACAAGTCGCGAACACGACGTGGACATCTCGTACTAAAATGCAAGTCTCTATAGAAATAAACAACTAAGCTAAATACTGTTACACGTGTTGCTCACACCGATGGCCAGTTGATTATGAGGCACGCGTCCCTACATGAACTCACTCTGTGATGTAAAATGATACGTGTCAAGGCCTAGAAAGTCATACCGATAACTTAACAAGTTTAGGTGGGTCCACTAGACACTAGGTCAGACACAAGTCCTAACGTCAACGCCTTCGTTGACTGCACCAAGTCTTTCTCGGACGCACACAATTATATAATATAAAAATAATAAATATGTAACTAAAATAATGACTGAATTTAAACAGTACAACAAGGCAAGGTATACTTGCCTAGAAGCCAGGCGAAGATGCGAACACAAACTAGCCATGGAAGTAGCAGTACAACAATAGAAACTGGAGCTGATCTCCCTGGATGCTGTCATAAATATCACCAACAGTCCCGGAATAAGTGAGATACTAAGAAAAAAATATATACATACGTCCAATTTGGACACAGGGGCAAAAATATAATTTTTGGTCAACACGGGATCCACAAGTGGGCCCGTCTTGCACCAAAAAATGTGCCAAAGACAAGGTTCTCCAAATTAGTCAAACTTAGTGTCAACAAGTCTAGAACGATGATACGAACCCAACGGAATATCCAGAACTCGATTCCGATGAGCCAATCACAAAATCGTCCGTCAAGTGTAGCCGCGGGCCCCACGATATGGGATTTTGTCAACGTTCTCAGAATCGAACCAAACTTGGGTCACAGGACCAGCGTATCGCTACGAGTCCGATGGCGCAAGTTTCGTTTCGACACGACGAGCACACACAAAGTTATAATAAATTCTAGAACATGGCCGATACGGGGTATCGTCGACGGATACGCGTTGATTCCGGTGTGCACGCACATCCAAATCAACTTTCACAAAATTCTATACATCCGTATTGACAGTGCGCACCTTTCGGTAAAATTGGTACGCGACGTGGATGTCCGGATTGACGGGACCCACTCCGTTCCGGAGAATTTTAATGTTTTGAAAATAGTTTTTCTTCAATTTTTTGATCTAAATAATTTTTGATAAAAGTCAAACAAAATTATTTTAATTAAACACGTAGCATGAGGGTCATGTAATGAACACACCTGCGGAGGAGGCTCATAAAACGATGGAGGGACGGAGGCGTGGTCGTGCCGTGAAGTGGGTTGGTCGAGGCTCGGTTCCACAAATTTGAAGGAGAAAAATGAACAATAGTAGCAATAGGGCGTTCTCAGTCGCCGCGACGGGGGAGTCCTGCTGGTGGTGGTGGCCCGGCCGGGGGGGTGAGGGTGGCTCGCCGGCGTCGGGGCGGTGCTCGGTGGTCCGCCGGCGGCGCTGTGGCAGCGGCCAGGACGGCAACGGCAGCGGCTACAGCAGTAGTTGGAGCAGCAACAGCAGCAGTGGTCGGCGGCGGTGGCTCGCAGCGGCTCGCGGCGGTGGCAGGGTGGTCGTGGAAGGACAGGAGGTTAAGGCGGTGGTTGCGGGGTTGAGGGAGGTGCTGATGGTGATTCTGGGTGGTGGAGGGGGCTGTGTTGATGGCGGTGGTGATGACGAGTAGGAAGGGAGGAGCTGGGGTGGTGATGGTGGTTGGCGGTGGTTGGAGGAGGCGATCGAGGTCGAGGAGGCGAGGTGGCGGTGGTCGTGATGTCGGGGGTGGCGGTGGCAAGGCTGCTCGGGGAGATGGCGGTGGTTATGTTGTTGGTGACGACAGTGGAGGTGATGGCGGTCCGATGGTGGAGGGATCCGGTCGAGGAGATGGCAAGGCGGTGACTCCGGTCTGCTCCGGCGGTCAGCGACGCCGGCGAGGGTGACTCCGCTGTTGGGAGAGGGAGGTGGGGAACAGGAAAAGGGGTGGCGTCGGCTCTAGGGTTTGGGTTTTAGGGGAATTAAAAGGGGATTAATAGGAATAGTGATATATATATATATATATAAATATATGTAAAAGGAGTTTAGGTTGACCTAGAAATGTGGACTTGGTCAACCTCCTTCTTGGGATTGGGCCTGGGTTGTCATGTAGGTATTTTAATAGCTAGGATTTGGTTTAATTTAGAATGAACTGCTAGGATTAAATGAGGGCGATGTTGCGCATTGCACATTCCGAAAATTTTAAGAAAATTCGCATGAAGGAGAAAAATAAGTTTCTTCATGTATTGTCCAATGGTGTGGACACCTCAATGCACTTTTGTATAAAAATGCCCAACAATTAAAAAATTACACAAAGACAAAAATTGGGTTCTAATTAATTAAAATTAATGCGCACGGTGTTCTTGAATTAATTGGAAGTACCTGGGGCTAAAATTAGGTAGAACACAAGTATTATGGACATAGAGGACTCAGAATAGAATATTATCATACATTGGTTTGTACAAAACGGGTCCAGGTTGTGTCTCCAATTTTGATTGGAACGCACAAGGAATGCAAAGTTGAATTTATTTGGATTTGAGAATGGACGTTTGTAACGAATATTGTGCGACTAAAATAAAGCACAAAGGAGGGTATTTTATGAGTTACACAAGGGTTAGAATGGAAGGCTGGCATGATTAGGAAAAGTGTGTGAAATTTGTTTGCAGGTAATAACTAGTGTAGTGCTCTGAATATCGAAGCAACTGTAAGGCGCACTAAGTGATATAAATATTGCACAATAAATATAAAATATTGTGTATTAATCCTAATTGGCACCAAATTAACCCTAATCTTTCCATCTAAGCTAAGTAGGCCTAAATTTTGGTCGAGGGGGTTTACAGGTCATCTTTTGAGAAAAAACTTGTAGACGTCCAAAATACATACACCGAAATCAGGCGTGCACAGGACCTTTAATGTGCAACCGGAAGCATAGCTGATGTCATTGTGTGAGTGGGAAGAATTGCAGCTATGGTGCAGAATTCAAGGCTTAGTCTATTCTTGTATCATACTATTGTTTGACCCATGTGAGAAGATTCAAGTCGAAGCGACATCTATCATAATGCATGATGGACAGTCACTGTGGGGAACGCTCAACCCATATATATATAGAGATATATGGGGGATTGTTGGTGTTGTTTCCTTTGGACTAGTAAAAATAGTCCCACATTGGCTACACCACAAAGTGGGTATCTCAATATAATATTTTGTATGAGTTGAGGTGTGCACATGGGGTATGGTGGGGCACATGGGTGCCATGTGGGGGTATTTTCCTAGAAGAAAAAAAGGATTAACTCCTCAATGAAAGTATTTATGCTTTTTGTCATTCTCTAAAATTATTTCCATAGGAGCTAAGCCCCAAAGGGGCTTAGCGACTCGGACTCGGACTCGGGCTCAAGGGCACAAAGTGGCACTTTGTTGGCGTACTTTGCACTTAAGTACGTCAGCATCGGCGCAGACGCTTGTGCGTATTTGATGCTCTCTCATGCGCGACTGCATGGGCGGGTCACATGGACGGTCGCATGGGCGGGTCGCATGCGTGGTCGCATGGGCGGTCACATGGGCAAGTCGTATAGGTTGTCGCATGCGCTGCGGCTTGCGCTATCGCATGGGCGATGGCTTGCGCTGCTGCTGCTGCTGCAGATATATTTGAACGGTTATGGAAAGATATGTCTTGTTATTAAGATTCATTTTTTGTGGGATTTAAAATTAATTCGTGCATATCTTTTAAGGATTCGTAATTAATTTGTTCCTATTTTTTGTAACTATTAGGCGGCTAGGGTTTTCACCCTCTCTCTATAAATACTCTCTTGGTGCCTCTTTGAGAACTTACTTCAAAAATTAGGAGACGAAGAGAGTTGCTGCTGCCGCCACCATTGGAATCCCGAGAGTTCGTGCGAGTCCAGACCGAGGTGACAGTGAACGTTCCAGAAGTTCTTCTTGAACTTGCTGGTTTCTGAAAGCAGATTGTGTAGGGGCGAATATTACTTTGAGCAACGGTGATCTTTATCACTTCAGCAAGCAAAGTCTCTTCTTCTTATTCTTCCTCCTCTCTTCAGCAGGTTGTAACAGGATCCTTATATATTGTTCTTCGTGGAGATCGAGGATAGTCAGAGTAGGAAATTTTGTGTGAACCTCTGATCTCGTCCACGCGGTTTTCCATCGTTGATTCAGCCTCCGGAGCAATAATTATGACCACGACCGCGACTACGTCCTTATCTATAGTTACTTGCATTCGGTTCAGGTAATGGCTGCGATCCAGTAGGGTGGGAGTTATGGTTTTTCATTAAGAGCTCATTATTTTGTTCAGTAACAAGTAGGCATGAGATCAATTGAGAATACTTTTTAAAACATTTTTTTTGGTACTGCTGCTGTAGGAGCATGTTCGTAGCATGGAATATAGTGAATGTCTTTTCCAACATGTCTTCTTCTGCAACATTATCTCCGCACAATCTCATTTGAGACACGATTTTGAACATTGCAGAGTTATATTCGTTCACTGTTTTGAAATCTTGCAACCTCAGGTGCATCCAATCATAGTGAGCCTTTGGGAGTATCACACTCTTTTGACGATCATAACATTCCTTCAAGTTTTTCCATAAAACAGTTGGGTCTTTCACTCCAAGATATTCGGATTTCAGCCCTTCATGGAGGTGATATCGAATGAAAATTATTGCCTTGGCTTTGTCTTGCTCGCTTGCCTCAATTTTCTCTTTGATGGCATGTCCTAGGTTCTTTGCACTCAGATGGATCTCAGCATCAAGAACCCAAGTTAAATAATTTCTTCTGAAAATATCAAGAGCAGCGAACTCAAGTTTGGTGATGTTTGTCATAGAACTAAATACAAAACAAGTATTACATTAGAATATAATACAAATACACAAATCTACAAATTTAAGTTTTATTAATTAGGCTTTATGCCTAACATATTCTATTTTGGCTTCAAGCCTTATATTCAATCTAGATTTCTGGCCGAACATTTTCTTTCAAATGCATATGCAGTAATGATATATCAGAACAATGCAGAATAAAAATATTTGAAAGAATGCATGACAATTCTAAACAAGTGCAGTCATTAAAGAAATAGAGCATTTAGCAAAAGAGAAAAAAATAGTTACTATGAATTGAGTATGTAGGTGTTGTGTGACTGATGCAAACCAGATGCATGATTGAAATGGCAAATAATTACTTGTGGACATTAAACATACCCTACAGAGCTAGACCAAAATAATTATGCATGAACATTAAAATATTATGGTAGAAGTATCCAACATGATAGCCAAATATACATAGAAAGTTATGACTTCTTGCTGTAAAAAGCTATGTAACTATTTTCACCAATTAAATGGATGTAAAATAAGATACACACAGATATGTCCTGGAAGTTAATACACATCCAAGGGTCTAAGCCCACATAATTTCATTCACAATTAAGCTAAAAGAAATATAAAGCATTCAAACCAAAAAGATCAAATATAATGCAAGGTGTATGCAGACTTACAATTTTTCTAGAGCAATTTGGTGATGATAACGTGTTATAGAATAGATTATAGAATAGAGAAGAACAAGATAAGAAATGTAAGAAGAATAGTTTTTCCTATTTTCAACACTTAACTAGAATGGTCCTTTTATAGGCTTACAATAGAATGCCAAAGGCCATAGGTTGTAGAAGCCAAAGGTCATAAGTTAGGTTATATAAACCAAAGTCCATAAGTTATATATGTTATGGAAGACCTTTGGACATCCATATTTACATCAGTTTAGTGAAATGTGGATAAAAGGAATTAATTAGTGAAGTGTTGGAATAAAAGAATATAGAATTAAAGGATTAATGAGACAAGAGGATTTATTGGATTTTAGAATTGGAGAATTAAATAGAAATTTCTAGTGGATGAAAACTGATAAATTAATATTATTTTATAGATGGACTAGCAACTTCCAATCTTGGACGGAGGCAAGTACTCTATACGATGCTATCTTTCAATTCTAGTATTTCGTTATATTATTGCAAGTATTCTATATATTGTTCATCCTTTGATTCCAGTAGTTTATTTTATTATAAGTTTATTCTCCAATTCTATTATCCTATTTCATTGCATGTTTCGTGACACAGTAGGACACATGGTGATTTTCGTGTCATGTGCCGTATTTATTGTGTTTTGTGTCATGTCCATTGTCATTGTATCTTGTGATCGTTATTGTGTATCGGAAGGAAAATACCAGAGTCGTGTGTGGATGACCATATTCTCAAACTGTGTTGAGTAGCAATCGCACTTGGTCTTGATCACTTCTAGTTGTCCACCACGACAAAGATATTCAAACACTAGTAGGTACGCATTGCTTTACTCGTGCATATTGGTCTTGATCGTCATTTTACTTGTTCATTATTGTTTTCCTATTTTGTACGCATTTCACTTCTTATTATACTTCTAGCATTGTGTAGATTTATTTGCTCTTTTCTTGACTGGATCGTTGATATCAGTGACTAACTAGTCGAGTTGACACTTGGGATCCGAGGAGCTACTTGGAGATTTAATATAGAGATTATTTATGTACTATTTATTTATGTATCATTATGATTGTATATTTTATGATTTATCGAATTTGTCTCCGGATGAGAATGCCATGTATTATGTACAAAAGATCATACTAGTGGACTGTGGTGATTGTGGGTGCGTGAGTCTGGGTTTGTGTATCGCTTTTAGTGTTGTGACTTGGTGATTGATTTATGATACTTGGTGACTGATAAGGTTTAGACAGCTGACTACCGCCGACACTGTGGCGTAGGCTGGACTTGATCACGCACTCGTAGCCAATATCGTGAACACGGGTCGTATCTCTCTCTCTCTCTCTCTCTCTCTATATATATATATATATATATATATATATATATATATATATATATATTGATGCTTGCAATAAATATGGGGTATTTATAGTCACATGTAGGTAGGTGACTTGCTAAATTCCTGCCAGAAGCTGGTTCACGTCGTGGGAAGCATCCAACAAGGGTTGTGTACTTCCTTCACACATGAGCTAATGGGTACTAGCCATGTGTTAGGGAGCATTTATGATACACACTAAGTCCAATCATTAACTACCAAGCAATAATGATACACTTAGTGTTAAATCATGTTTCACTTGGTTGATTGAATGCATTAAAAGGCGTGTTGTCCTTTCATGTGACTGCATATGCTCCTCATTAATGAGGGTGGCATGTGCATGATATGTTGCTTTGTAAGCTCCAGGCTAGTAGAAGGGAAGTGATTTTCCAGCTTGTGTGCTTCATGCGAGCAGCGGTGTGGGTGGGGAGGACGGGTTGAGTGTTTTCCCTCCTTGTGACTCAAGGCCGGCTGGGGGGTTGGGTTGTCATAGCCGGAGCTAAATTTGGTTGCTACTTTCTTTTGACGTACAAAAAATTCAAAAAAAAAAATGATGGCGAATAGGAATGGCATCGGCGTCGAAGTCTCCGGTTCTGACGACGTCGTGGAGCTCGAATTTCGAGTTCCTCTCCTTGAGCTACTCGAGTTCTTCCCAGTGTGAACTCAAAATATAGGCCTAGTGAATTGCTATTCAACTGACAGAGAGAAGTTAGGACGGACAGCGGAGGCTTTATTGACGGAGAGGTGGAGACTTGGGAACATGGATGGTTGTCCTGACCCAGGGGGGTATCCAAGCCGGATGGTTTGTCAGACTTACCTCAGGACCGGTCCTTCTTGTGAGCTTCACACGAGTACGAGGAAGTTTTCTCTCTACCTTGTGAGCTTCATGCGAGTGGAGGGATGTGTTCTCTTTACTTACGAGCTTCTAATGATCTACTTCATGAGACTGGAAGCTTGGTCTGCATTGTTTCACTATTTTGAAACTTCATCATTTTTAATTATCTATAGACCCCTTCAAAGTTTTCTGACTGTCGTTTGTTATCAATGGAGTCAAAATACTTTGAATAAAGTAGTTGAAATCAGACTTTAGGGTCATGCGTCCTTATTTGCACAATAGCAGGAATGAACAATCTTTCGTAGAATCATAACAATATAGTGATGCTTCGAATTTCGTGCTGTTTTTTAAGGCACATCGATTCAAGCAAAGTTCTGAATGCGCCAATTTGCACGCAATTGTTTGGGCACATCGGTGCATGCATAGCCCTGAGCGCTTTCTCTGCTCGTGAGCTTCACGCGAGCGGAGGAAAGTTCTCTCTCTGCTTGTGAGCTTCACGTGAGCGGAGGATAAATTGTCAAAAAATATTGATTTTAGTATGTAAAAAAATATTGATTTGGATTATTTTTACATTTGAGGTTGACTGCCTCGCCCTTGCTCCTGAGTTCCTGCAAATAAGAAAATTAAAGTCTCTTACCAAGAGTATGGCTATTTATTAAATATATTTGACATGAGAATCTAGAAATCCTAGCTTCATGATGTTCTTAGGACTGCTACTATTCTAATAATATGTAAAACCAACAACATAACATAGCGACACAAGAGTTCAGAGCAATCCCATAACCAGTGAAATGATAAAAACCAACAAAGTTTGTACTTACAGCTGCCAAGAAATAAAATCAAACTCATTTACAGCCTGGAGAGGACCACCAGAATGTTATAACAGAGCAAGACATGATGACCCATAATTGTATAAGCTGCTTCTCTATGAAGTTTGTAACATAACTCGCACATATACAGCATGATATGAAAACTCTAGAAAATAAAGAGAAATAAGGAAAAGGAGTTCCTTGCACCACTGATGTTTGTCTCAAGATCAATCTATCGCATCAGACGGGGCGATCTTGTGCACAAAGTTCATTCAGCATCATCTTCTATCTCGTGCACAGCCTGGAGAGGACCGCCTCCAGAGAGGAAACCGCTTTCGAATGTGTTTCCAGGCCAGTTTCCGAAGAGGCATACCTGCGGTTCAATCCTGTTCATCATGTTCCACTCCTCATCCGAGAGCGACCAACTAAAGATGTCGATATTCTTCCTGATTCTTTCAGGCCTCAGACTGCGTGGTAGAACACTAGTTCCTCTCTGCAATCCCCACCTCAGAATCACCTGTTGGATTTAACATGTGAATACGGTGTTATAATTGGCATGCCTTCGTATTTACTTGTATTCTATATGCATAACCGACAATTACATAAATAACTAGATAAGACCCACAGCTGGTAGCTACATAAGCAATAAATATTGCAGATATATGAACTAAGAAGCAATGTTCGCAGTACTAGTATCGGAATCAGTATCGGACCCGTCCTATGAGTATCGGGATCGGCGGTATCGTCAATATCTACGGTTTCGGATCGAAGTATCGGATTTTTTTGTATCGAAAAACAAATAATTATTAACAAGACTTTAAAAGTTTAGAAAAAATATTTTGTACATTTGGGCGTTATTTTAAGTTCTTTTGTGTTGTTTCTTAGTAGTTTTGAAATTTAATAGTCACTCTTGTTGGTTGGTCTACCTGACATAAATGAATTTTCTTCATTTATATGTTTTTATAATCTTAATATGTTTTTACACCTTTGTTGATCGTCTTTTTTGTTCAATTTCTCTGCAAAATTGTCTGGAAAAGAGATCTCCGACATCGGTATCGGTAGCAGTCTGCAAACTATGCTCATTAGTAAAGAACAAGCGAGAATTACCAACAAAATGGGGTTTGCTACAGATCACTAATCAAATCATGATGCTTCCAAGTAAAACAAAATGTATGGCCAAATGCCAATCTGAAATGAACACATTATGTGCAAAATTTCTATCCTACAAAAACCTGCCACCAAAAAGGCTAGTTGGTAGGTAGAGAAACCTATATATTCATCATTCAGAGCGACCTGCCATGACCAAAGAGTAGCCTTCAAATTTTCTCCCGGACTAAAGAAATGACTAGATAAACAGGAAAGATGAGTGATTTGCTATGGGCAAGACATCTTTCAGTCACATTCTAGATCCGGAGACACAGTGGAAGCCGTTGCCGTAAGAGTTCTGAATCTTCTGGTCATCACCCAAGCCTTCCCCCGCCAAGAAATGGTCGCTATGGTGCAAAGAGTTCCACAAAAAAAATTCAAAAGTTTTTATGACCAGTTGTCAACATGACATCAACTCTCTGTGATGGACCCACATTCCTAGCCAAGGTAACTAAGGAATAGAGAGCTTTGCCACAGCCTAAGAGATCTGCAAGAGTGGGAAATAAATTATGTTTGATATATTCTTTCTCGTCGAATTCTGATGTTTACAGGTTGATGGACACAAGCAGAACTGTGTGCTTGAGCAAATGTACAGATAACAGAAGGTTCAAAAATAGATGCCCACCCCCCACCGCCCCACACCCCCAACCCCCAACCCAACACCCCGGTTCTTGAGGACTACCAATATAGTGTTTGAGGATGGGTTCAGAAACTTTGAAAGTGCTCAAGGGAAATCTACAATACAACAAAAAAATAGCCAATGTATCTTGTTTTGTCATTTCAAAAAGATAGATTTTAACAACTCATATCAAAACATAAACTTCAATCTAAGCCAATATGTTCTGTTTAAAGAGCATATCAATGCCAAGGTGATATGGCAGGAACAAACAATGAACGTTTCCAGTATTAGCCGGAATAACCATAGAAGTTGTCCTTGCGGATATAGATGGGACACAAGAAACACGCGCATAGCTGCACATTCTGGAATTAAAAACTAATAATCCATGGGAGAAGTAACAAGTCTCCTAGATCAGTCAAACGTCTTTAAAACTTCCCATTTCTTCTTGCCAACCCTTCTTTGGACTAGCAGTCGCAATAACTAACTTAGAAATTAAAATAGGAGATATGCCACTTTGCTTAGTAGTGGCAGATCTCTTCCTTGACCTCAACACTCTGAAGGTGGACATTTCTAGTGCAAGTCATCCACCTGCTCCCGTCAGAGTGGAGTGGGGCCGGTGGGCTAGATGGAGCATGGGTAGAAGCTCCACAAAAAGAGTTGACAATTTTTTATGACCAGTTGTTAACCTCACACCAAAACTCCGAGCTGGTGCAAATTCTATCCAAGACAGCTATGAGCAACAAAGCGCCTTGTCATAAAACCTAGAATAGATAAACCGACCTTGTTGGTTATGCAGTTTAAGCCCACATGACTAAGGAGCACATCCAAGCTCCCTTAGTCTTGACGAAGGGATAAGATGACCTAGCTCTTACATAAGGTGAAGCTTTTTGGAAGTTTAGCTATTTTGGGTTCACTGGACATGGGGCATAATTACTGGCATGAGCGTCAAAATACATTGATCTGCGGGGACATGCTTGTATGTACTTTTTCCTTCTGCTAACATGATGCCAAAATAAAACATAGGAACAATCCAATCATAATTGGCTGGCAGGAAATCATTGGCATAGCTTGACCATTTCCCTCTGTTGTTTGCCAATAGTGTGCAAGTTGTCCTTTTCATCACTATATCAAACTAATTTTCACATGCCTCCAAAGAGCATTCACTTATCAGTTATGTAGAAGGAATAGACTTTGATCTTATGCTATTCCTTTTGCAAGATTACTGTAGTATCTGAACTTTAGTGGTATTGTCAGTATATCGAACTTTCTCATGTTGTCAAGTGCATGGTCTCCAATAGACAGTTGTTGGGATTTCAACGCAGGACACAGGGGAGATACCTTGTGTCCATAATGTATGCAAAAATGAAACCATGATAACACCTTAATAGAAATGCTGAAGAAACAAATGAGCAGTTAGATAAAAGCAATGTGTGACACTGTTCAACGAGTCTGGTTATATATAGGCAAAGGCTTAAATGATATTGAAAGCTACGAGCTAAGGAGCCAGTGTGAGCGTAGGATTAGCATTTTCTTAGTAACAATTGTGGGAAAGTAAATGAATTTAGTAGAAAATTAATAGATGAGGTATCTAGGAAAATTGATTACAGGATATAGACCTAGGAATACATGAAAAGAGAAACATAAAAATAAAAGTAGGGTAGGGATAATTCTAAATAAAATAATAAAAGAGTATTATAAATGTAAAAATAATTGGATCTAGGATTATACATTTAAATCTCATATTGGGGGAATATGTGATTCGTTGGAATAATATAAATATCTAACCTATAACTTAACAACCACCCTAGAATTTTGGTGAAGTAAAGGCTTTAATATGGTATCAAAGCAACCCAGGTTCAAATCTTACTTGCATGCATTTTAAGCAACAACAACAAAGCCTTTATCCCAAAAATTTGAAGTTGGCTATTGGAATCCTTTTCTTCCATTCAGCTCAGTTAAGTTAAGAGAAGTGCATGGACACGTCAAAAATATAACATAAGATTTAAGGGGGCATTATATAGAATTTCACAAAAAATTTAAACCAATCATAATGTGGGTAGCGAGTATTGAAGTCAAGCCATACTTATATTCTCATCAATTTACCAACCAGAGAACCATCTAAATTCTAAATTGTTTTTTTAAAGAAAATAAAGTAAATGATGGTACAAACAAAGACTATAGAAGGAAAGCTAAAACTCAGGGAGTGCCCATCCTCGGTCTATGGTGGTACGCCCCTAGATAAGGGTCATGTTCTCTATAACATAAACATAAACCATACAATTACAACCTCAATCCAAGTTCATTTAGGCCAACTCCTATTTCTAGTAGCTCATTTGACTAATATCTTATCATTTCTCCTAGTAGTGTATTCATTAGTCTATGTTGCACACATCCAAATCACCTAAGACCGTTTTTTTTTTCTATTATCTTCAATTGTCGTCGCTCCAAGTTTCCACGGATGCACTCATCTAGAATTCTCATTTCCTCTATGCTCATTTTCTGGACGTCTTTCATTTGCAACACTCCAATCTACCAAATGGTTGCATTTTAAGTGGATTCTTAAATTATACCCCTGCTTGAATCCATCTCTCAACCCAAAATGGACATTTGACCTGCAGGGACATGTTGGAGTAATATAAATATATAACACGCAACTTAGGCGACAACTCTGGAGTTGCTGAAGTCAGGGAATTTAACGGAGATTAAATGTTATTGCAACACCACAAACTAAGTAGGATTACATGAAAATATTATAAGAGAATTTCAGAAACATATAGTTTGATTCAATGAATACACGAGGAGAAGCATTATATATAGAAGGAGATTTTAAATGAACATGTAAAAAAAAGATGGCAGTGATTATGAGAGGATGCATGGAGTATATGGATATTAAATAAGGAAAGGAACGAGGAAGGATATAACTCAAAATTGACAATTAATTTACTTGATCGTCTGTTATATTACGATTTGATTGATATCTATGTTGAACTTTATCCTGTGAGATCTGGATTACTCAGAGGGTTAATATTTATGTTATTCCAACACAATATTTATATTATTCCAACACGCCCATGTACGCACATGTAGGTCGAATCTCATTTTGGGCAGAAAGTCAGATTCGTAAAACTGCACAATTGTTTAAAATATGCTTAAAATGCACGTCACAGGAGATTCGACATGGATTACTCTGATACCATGTTAAAGTCCATGCACTGCACCAAAACTATAGAGTTGCATGAGTTGAGGGTTAAATATCTATATTATTACAACAATAAGGTCTTAAGAGATTGCAAAATATGAAATCATACTCCAGCATCCTTATTCCACATTCATGTCCTCCGTACACTTCCTATTAGCTCTTCACCAGGATTCCAGAATGACCACATACGGTTCCTCCGAATGTTCTCTCTATATATTTCTTGAATCAAATTCATCATATCCACAAAATTCCCTTGCATGTTTCTTGTGGTCCTAAGGTTACATAAATATATTGAAACAGAACTGTGGCAAGGTGTCGATAAATTGGTAAATGGAATACTGGAATTAGAGAAATTATTTAGAGAAGAGCTAAATGGCCGCGCTGGAAAAGGCACTAACATAAGAGGGAGCATGAGAAGCAACAATATGGAATAAGGAATAGGATGGACTGTCAACATTAACTTTTCTGCAGCTTATGACCTTATAATAGCAAGCAGGTTAGGATCTTATATGGCAAACATTCGGTCTCTTTTGAATTTATAATTAGCAATGTTTAAAGGACTTGACAGTAATTATTGCCACTATAGTTCCAATAGTTCCAATAGGCCTCTAATTGTGATATAAAATGACACTTGGATTAACCAGAGTTACTATAACTACAGAAAGATCAAATGGTATCAAACAGCCATTAAATGTCAGGTTTAAAAGACTATTCTAGAGGCTTGATACTAGGCTCTTTTGAGGTTTCAAAAGAAGACTTCTACTAGTAATTACCCAAATGGACATCACTGAAGACCGTTATGGAGATATCTTCAGGCTGGTTGGTGGAAGCACTAGTGAAAGGAACGGTTTCTTAGTTCTCGGGATCATCCACAACCACGGTCAAGGATGGTCATACATAAAGTTGCGTGAGAAGCAAAATCTATGGGTACTTTGCGCACACAGGATCAAGAAGCCATTCAGTGGCAAGCCTGTTGCAGACTGATTGGTTTCATTTTGGGTAGTTATAAAAGAAAATTCCTATGTTTGAAAGAATCGTGTATTTATTAAGGGCTCTTTAAATTTAGTTCTATAAACAAACCTTAACTTTGATCATAGTCTAATTTAAGCATAATTTTGTTTTGTACTTCTGTTACTGTCCATAAAACATCCCAGAATTATATAGTCCCTATAAGATGGATTTACAAATGGACACAAGTAGTGATTCAGATACGAAGTTACTCTACATTCTCCAGATGTTGCAAAATTTCTTTGTCGTATTTGGAACTTGTTTTATAAATTCCATAAAAGAACTTTGATGACACCTGAAAATAATGCAGGATACTGGATACATATTTCCGTGAGGAAATTAACCCTCCTTGACAACGAATAACACACTGAAGAAATAAAGTGAACAATAACAACCAAGAATACAAAAACAGGAAACACTCAATATAACATGGTTCGACCTAGATCGCCTTACGTCCACGGGGCAATGGGAGAATAACTTCATTGAACCAACAAGAGAACTTTACCAGGATTACACAAACAGATACTATATTGTGAAACCCATCCTCAACAAGATCACCAACGAGCTCTCTACTTCTTCCTCTTGAAGACTCCCATGCGGTTATCACTCAAGAAACTCAAGATCAACCTTCTTTAGCTCAAGCTCACTTTCTAGGACATAAGGAGACCCTTAAATAAGATATCCCCCAATCCCTAAATCCTAAATTCAAAAACAATCTGGACCGTGGTTAGCATCATCTTTATTCTGAACCGTTCCCAGAAATGGCATGATCCCGAGCCAACGACATACCGGCAATATCCCGACGGTATACAGTCGGTTTGCTTCATGCGCACAAAAATGTTCCCAAACTTGATGGAACAGACAGTTTCGAAACTCACGGTATGCCGCTAAGATACTCTCGGCTCTTTTTAGCTCCATAGTATCACACTGCTTCAACGCCTTTTGGCCTTCTCCGATCATCCCGACAATGCCCGTAATACTCCCTAGTTTTACACGAACCATATATAACAATTTCAAGGTTTCATGTTTTAGCTCACCTTGAAATCTTAGAATAAGATATTTGAATATGGTGATAAATCTTATGCCAGATCTCTCTCTTTGACTCTAATACACTAACTTCATTAACTCATAATCACTGATTACTATTAGCATGTATCTGTCTCAATGCATCTCTTACTTAACATCAACACTGAATTCCATATTGTAGCCACAGTTAAAAGGCATAGTTCAACTTCTAAGACATGCAGTGGGCACTTTAATGGCAGTTTTCCAGTCTATGTACATGGAATTTGCACAACAACAAGCAATGAAGCCTTGATCCTAAAGTTTGAGAGTTGGCTGCATGAAGTCATTTCTCCATTTAGTTCTGTCATGGACAATTACCTTAGTTACACTACAAGTTCATATGCTTTTGAACTCGTTTTCATAGATACGGATAAAGATTGGGATAAAGGCTTGATACGGATTCAGAATACGGTGTCTTTAGAAAAATTAGGATATAGATGCTGCATGGATACAGTTATAGATACACATGAAAGCATCTATGTACATATTTTATACATAGATCTTAATAATAACTATATTTGTGCACTAGTTGGATTGTAACTAGGTTCCAAAAAGTTCTAGAGAAGATTTGATTACAAAGAAATGTTATCTCATATCTCAAATATGTGTGGCATGATCACGACCATGCAAATTAATTTCAACCATCTTTCGGGTCTGTTTGGAGCATAGACATCGAAGAGCTATATCCAAAGTGTCGTGTTGGATTTGTATCAGATACAGATATGGACTCAGATACAATTATCTGGAGGAATGTCTGGGCAACAAGTTCCAATCCATGTTCATTTTGGTCTATCCCTACCCCTAAAACAAAACAAACATGGATGGGACCTATATATGAGATCTAAATTTTGATCATCTTTAAAGTAGGGCTTTTTATCGGGGCACAACACTTTTTACTCAGGACTAACCCAAGATTGGGGGTAGCCCAGTTTAGAGAAATTTTTACTCGGGACAGTCATTTTACTACTTGGGGCTGCCCACATCTCCCAAACACCCCTCCAAACCCTTCCAAAACCAAATCATTCTAACTTTCACTCTCTCTTCATAATCCTAAACTTCTTCTCCACCTCCTCCATCTCCTCCAAAATCACAATCTTCTTCCCAATCTTCGATAAATTATCTTCCCAATCTTGTTCCTCAATATTATCCATCTATAATTTTAGGGTTTGTAATTTTGATTTCATTTTGATAAATCTTCT
Source organism: Iris macrosiphon (assembly GCA_036927795.1). Classification (NCBI taxonomy): domain Eukaryota; kingdom Viridiplantae; phylum Streptophyta; class Magnoliopsida; order Asparagales; family Iridaceae; genus Iris; species Iris macrosiphon. The sequence continues at coordinate 21,723,088 of JAYESA010000006.1, read as the reverse complement.
TCCTAATTCTTCTAAATGCCCAAACGATCATTGTATAGTAACATAAAATAGGTTTTAAATTAACTTTGATAGATTTTTGAACTTTCAAAACCATTAAAACAGATCATTGTATGCACAAAAGATCATGGCACAGTCGTTGGTTGCCCATATGTAAAATTTACAGTCATGTATACTTCAAGGACTATCAAATTTTTGACAGTACTTTAAAAAACATATTGGATTTGTGTTGAATAACAATAATGTGGACTATCAAAATTTTGACAGTCCTATGTTTCCAGTATGTTATTAGTAGGACTGTCAAAATTTTGACAGTCCTGACTGAAGCCAGGACTGCCAAAATTTTAATAGTTCTATGTTTCCAGCAGGTTATTAGTAAGACTGTCAAAATTTTGACAGTCCTTTATGTTCATTTGTTGCAAAAGTCAAAACGAAAAGGTGAATGGTATAGACTTGGCAGCATTGGTTTCTCCATCAAGTGGATTTCCAAGTATTCCAATTTCACCTCCTAGGTTCTAAGCTCAGATTATTTAGTTCTCCATCTTTTGCATTGGTTCTAATTCTTCACTGCAATAATGAGTAACATTGTTAGGGAAACTCATTTGACTTCTACTGCAACTTGAATTTTGCCAACATAACTATTATTCAGATCAAAATGTTCTGAAAGCTGTCTAACCCCATTCTCCTCCATCTCCAAATTAAAATCCAATGTAACTTCAATAAAATATTTTTATAGGATTTTGGTTTTGGGAGTTGGGAAGAACAAAGAAGGAAGAAGATGATGAAAAAAAGACAAAGCAAAAAAACATAAAAGTTGTCTTTTATACTCACTAGTGGGCTAGTCGCAAGTTTTTTTTTGTGGTAAATAGGTAATTAAAGCAAACATTTTTTTGGCTAGCCCCTGGTAAAAAGTAGTATTCTAAATGGCAGCCACCTCGACCGCCTAGACGATAGGCGGTCTCTGTCCACACTGCTTTTCGGTATGCGGTGGAGTAGGCGGCCAACAGAGCTTTGACGACCAACGGATCTTTGGCGGAGTAGACGGCATAGGTGGACGCCTAGGCGGAACAATACCTAACAAGATGTTTTGGCCAAACGGTTTTGCAAACATTATGGACATATAGTTCAATTTTACAAGACTAAAATTTAATAAATATTTGTTCTACAAAATAGTTATGCATGAAACATCCTTAAAATATATATATAATGCAAAAAACTGTGGTAAAATAGTAAAAAATGTCCAAAATGTATCAACCACCTAGACGGTAGGTGGACTCTTTCCACCGCGCACCCACCTACGGCCGTTTAGAACCTTGGTAAAAAGTGTTGTGCCCCAATAAAAAGCCTTAAAAGTAACTGGTTCTGACTGATGCATACATATTTGTAGCAGATAAAAATTCCACTTTATCTAGTTCCAGTTTGCTTTAGTGCAATATCAATTAATTAATTTGCTCACTGCTGCTCAAGACGAAAAGGGGGGAAAAAGAGCTAATGCCAAATTGAAATACCTGTTCGACTATATTTTTGTTAGTCATTTGGGGTCCTCTTCAGACATGATTTAACAATTTGACAAGGCACATAAGATACAAGTTCAGAACTTTAGCAACCTCAATGACATCGATAGTTAAATATTGGCTTGATATGTACTAGTACTACATAGATAAAGAAGCAATACAATATATTAACTTCCCACAGAAAACTCACTCACCTGTTCAGGTGTTTTCTTATGGGATTCTGCAATATCTGCAACAACAGAAAGCTTCAGCATTGGCCCATGGACAGATCTCGACCTTCTGAACGTCATCCTTGGAGTTCCAGGTTCATCTTCAGATCCACTATCAGATAGACTAGGACCCATTGCTGACATACTGGTACTGGTTGTTGGTACTCCAAGTGGAGTATGAGCAGACACATGAATGTTATTCTTTTGACAAAACTCTACAAGTTCATCCTGCCTCCAGAAGGGATGCAACTCGACCTACGAGAGAGAGTCCATTATTCAGCCGGTCAGAACCAATATATTCTGGATGACTAAACAACAAAAACTCATATGTTCATACTGCATATAGTAAAGTGACCATTTACGGAGACATTCAACATCTAAAAAGCAGACAGTCTAAATTCAGCAGGGTGTCCATGTCAAACATGTTGGACAGGACACGGACACTACAAAATTAACTAGGATGTGCCAAAATTGGTCCCATGTATATTGATGATTCTGTATTGTGTTGTGTTGCTTTCGTGTCCATGCACAACATAGATTAGCATTAGTCAATCAATCAACAATAGAGACAATATTTGTAATGATACTGATTTTCATTTCCTAATTTGTCATTGCTAGAAACCACAAATAAGTATGAGTTTCTATAAATGTACTCTAAAACTACATATCCCATCATCATACCCTCCCTGGGGGTGCCAGCCGTCTGATTAATTTCCTCCCTGTATACATACATAACCTCTGACTGTCCCATAGTTCATATTTCTGCCAAATGAGTCCCAGATCAACTCACAATCGGTGATGAGCTGCTCGTCGCCTACTCCCATTTCAACTCCCTCGACGACTCCCACAATGTGGGTTCAACACAATGCTCCATAAGCGAGTGCCGATCTCCGCGACCCAACACTCAATTTCTCAGCCTCCTGACCACCTGCTCCAGTCATTGTCGACCTGACCCAACAACCCAATCTGGCCGGTAATGTACTACACTTACACGACCTGTCGTGCCTACTATACCGTCTGACTCATACCATCAAATCTCCAACGCCTTCTATCTCTTTGGCCACATCCTTCGTCGTAGGTGGCTCCGATCTCGCCCACCCACACTGCTCTTGTTGCCAGCCCACCACCCCAATCTCGAACATCTCCATTCGAATTTGTCATTAACTAGGGTTCCGTCATGATCTTTGTCACCAATAAACTCTAACCCCCCAACCCACCACCACCAACTGTCCAGATTGAACAACTAAAGTCCACTCCTCTCCTGATTTCCTCCGGAACGCATCGCCTGTGGCATGTATAAGCCCATTTCACGTGGCATTTAACCACACGTTTCCCATGACGTGTAAGCCTACCTAGTGGCATTTAAGCCCACACCTTTCCTGTTCCAAGGGATTCGTCCCCCAAGCTTCAGGTTAAGCTCCAATAAAACAACGATATTTCTATTTCAGTTAGGAAAACCATCGAGAGTTTGAGAATAGTGCCATTGTAGAGGACATCCTTATATGTTTCTTTTAGTCCCACATTGGCTAAGTAGCTAGCTCTCTCTTATATATATGGCCTTGAGCCTAATGAAAGTAATCGCAATGTTTCCAAAATGTAGTCTCTAACACATACTACTCTGTTTTTTTCCTCATTAATCAGTGAGCTCTCATGGTAATTGATTTAAAGTGCTGACTAAATCCTGAAAGATATAAAAACATGTTTTAGAATCATTAAGAAAGGGCAATTATTCCTTTCCACCTTTACAACCTCCATAATATTTTCTCAACAGTAGCCCTTTAGCCCACTCTCTTTGGTGCACCAGACATGAGGGGTAGACCAAGGTGCATATTGTTGATCCGAATGTTGCGGAGGCGACAAACAATAACCTTAAGATATGAGAATAACAAGACACAAATAGCTGAACAATAGCAACAAGAACAAACACGCAACACACAATATTTAACATGGTTATGTCAAGCTTGACCTACTCCACAGGACAGGAGGAAAATTAAGTAATTAACTTTATTGAAACAACAAGAGAATCTTACAAGGATTATAAGCAATACTGCAATATGAAACCCTCTCTTACGAGATCTCAAACAAGCTCTCATTCTTCCTCTTGATGACTTCCTTAATGCTCTCCTTAGTAAACCCTAAGAAAACTCGTCCTTTGCTCAAGAACTCTCAAGGACACCTTTGTCATTCAAGCCAATCAGCCCTAGGGCTCAAGGAAACCCTTAAATATGATCCCCAACCTTCCCAAAGTCGGGATCAATCTGGACCATTGAAGCTAGCTCCTCAATTATAAATTGTCCGTGTCATCGTATCATTATTGTCTGTTTTATCCGTGTCCTTGCGGCATAGCTTCCAACTATTTCCTCACCGAAGTTCCAGAGACGTGCATTCTACTAACATCTTCTTTACCATGTTGAATTTTGTGATAGCTACGGTACAATAATACGTTTTCTAAATAACCTGAGTAATAACTAATAATGCATCATATCGTAAGAACTCACATCAAACTAACCTGATTTACCGCTGGAACAATTCTAGCAAACTGAAGCAAATCACTGATCTGCTGGACACTGAAATTGCTGACACCGATAGCGCGAACAAGACCCATCTCCACGAGATCTTCCATCGCTTTCCAAGTAGGCTGTAGACGGTGCAAGAACTGCCTATATTCGGTCATCGACTTCATAGGAGGATCCGTAGCATCTCCAAACCCCGAACTCTCGGACCAATGCACAAGATAAAGGTCCAGATACGACACACCAAGACTTTTCAAAGAAACCCTCACACAATTCTCCACCCTCTTATTAGAGTTGGTGGCAAAGTCGAGCTTAGAAGTCAAGAACACGTCTTCCCTCCTGAGCCGACCGCCGTCGAAAGCCTCCGCCAGCGCTTTCCCGACTTCAGCTTCGTTGCCGTACAGGTGGGCGCAGTCGATATGGCGGTACCCGACCTCCAACGCGGTTGTGACGGCATCCACGCATATGTCTCCTCCTGATTGCCACGTTCCGAGTCCTATGGCAGGAATCTTGGCCCCAGTGTTCAACACAAAGGAGTAATTACTGTTTGTTGCGCCCTTTCCTCTCATCCTTCCAATCTAATCAAAGCACAACTAAGCACCTAAAAATCGAAGAAAACTATAAAAATCAGAAGAAGAAAAATTAAACAACATCAACAAAATGTGAAAAAGATCCACCTCAGAAAAAAATTAAATAAAACCAAGATAGTTGGGCAATAGTGGTAGGGAGAACATAACAAGCGCATAAACAACAAGAAAAGGGTCAAACAATAACAACAAGCAATCAGCAGAATGACACCAAAGAAGATGATTCAATATTTTCAACAACAGGACAGAGTCAAAGTGACCCAGTTGAGAGCAAGATGGGATTACTCATGCAAATGAGTATTTGCAAGAAATCCCTCAACTTCCTCAAATTTCACATGCCCATACACATACTATATGATAATTATGCAAAAAAAAAAAGGCTTCAATGCAACAACTAAAAATGATAACGCAATAAGGGGGGGGGGGGGGGGGGGGGGGGGGGGGGGGGGGATGCGGAATGCAAAGGAAGCTCACCTAAGTGACACAAAATTATGCAATTCCAAAAGGTTTCCGAAAAAATATCAGCAATTCATTGAACAATATGGAATTACTCATGCAATGAGTATTAGCAAGAAAGCCCTCAACTTCCTCTATTTCACATGCCCATGTGAAAAAAAAAGTTTGCAAAAACAGGACTTGAATGCAAATAACATAGCAAAATGAACAAGAAAAGAAAAAAACAGAAAATTGCACATAGAGCATAGAAGTTTCATTTTATTGCATCCAGAAGAATGAAGTTTCAAAATTTTCGAGGAGAGCAATGAAACGCCCGTAAAAAGAGCATTTAATTGTCCAAAAACGTCGTTTAAATGCAAATATTATTATTAAATACTTTCACATTCTAACAGCCGGGATTAAAAGTACACAATTTGCTCTTTTTGGGCTTTTGTTCAAAAACGCCTGTAGCATTTCTATGCTTTATACACAATTTTAAAACTTCTATGCTCTAGATGCAATTTTTTGAACTTTCTATGCTCTATACGCAAATTTTCTGAAGGAAAAAAGAATGGACCTTTACTTTGTGTTGGAAAATAGCTCACCCCAAAAACACCAGAAGTTCATTGAGGAAGATGGGATTACTCAAACAATGAGTATTAGCAAGAAAGCCCTCACCTTTCTCAATTTCACATGCCTATACACAACACATATGACAAAATTACGCATAAAAATAAGAAGAATTGAATGTAAAAACACAGAAGAAAGAATGGCCCATTACTTCTATGTTCATGGAGAGCTCACCCAAAAAAGAAAACCAGCAGTTCATTGAGGAAGATGAAGTTCTCATGCAATTAATATTAGCGAATAAAATCCTCAAGTTTCTCAATTTCACATGCCCATACACAACCATCTACAAGAATCCAAAGCAAACAAGCAATATACAAATAAAAAAGAGGATTTCAATGCAAAATGATAGTGACCCACAAAGGAAACGAAGAGAAAAAAATGGGACAAGAAAGAAGAGCTCACCAAACTGAGTAGGAAAGATGAGACCAAAGATCCACCACAACCCACTTTCTAAGTTTTAACCTAACTCCTCTATGAGAGAGAAGGGGAGAGAGAGATTTCAAGTACGAAGAAATCATGACCTTTTGCTTTTCAACTATTTTATGTTGGGCTTATTTTACATTTAAGTCCCTTAAATCTACCTTGTGTTTGTACAACAATTGACTAATATTAGGAAAGATAGAGGAAGGGTTAAGATTGCGTACATCTAATTTTTTGTGTAAGAGAAAACCTTGTGGCACTGACATGCCTTTTTTTTTTTTATAAATTCTATAGGCACTTCAAAAAATATTTAGAATAATTCATTATTTTATGACAGTCCAATTTTTATAATTTTTACTCAGAATAGTCCCAAATTCTATAGGCACTTTAAAAAATGTTTTAGAACGGTCTATTACCTCATGACAATCCAAAATTTTATAATTTTTACTCAGAATAGTCTCAAATTTACTACGGACTGCCCTCATCTCTCTTCCATCCCAAACCAAACTGTAATCCTAATTTGACTCAGTGAAGGAGGTCCGGATCGGGATCCGAGTAGTCGATCGCAGCAGAGAGGAAGAGTGCAAAGGAGGTCTGGACGAAAAGGTCCTGCTCATGAAGGAGGGAGTCGGATAGAGGGCGGAAGAGGGAGAAGGAGGCGAAGGAGGAGGCGAAGGAGAGGGAGAGCGAGCAGACATCGTCGAGGAGAGCGACACGGACGGAGGAGTTGGGATCGCGGAGACGGAGAGAGGAGGAGGAGGAGATCTTGTGGTGGTGGGGACGGAGGGGGAGCGAGGAGGCGAAGAGGAGGCAGAGGGAGTGGCGGCGGAAGGCAGGACGGTCGGAGGAGCGGGCGTCGGAGAAGGCGGAGAGGAATCTGGGGAGGGAGGAGGACGGGAGGGTGCGGACGATGGATTCGACGTCCTGTTTGTCGTCAAGGGCTGTCATGGAAGGACTGTCAAAAAATTTGGCAATCCTATCTGGAATGAGAACTGTTAAAATTTTGACAGTTCTTCAAAAATTAGACTAGTGAAACAATTTTTCCAATGATAAACTTGTAAAAAAAAAAAAAAAAGAACTAGTCTAAGTCATTTTTGATAAGCCTTTAGAATTTGTCCTTTTCTTACCAACTAATAGGACTGCATAGAAAAATATAAGAAGAGCCAAGTTCTTCTACAACAGCTGTCACAAAACAAAACAAAACTTGGCTGTCAAAAGGGTAAAAGAGAACTTGACAACCCATAAATAATGGTTGTTGAGAAATTGGCAAGCTCATTTGCTCCAAAACAATCTTACAGATCTCAGCCAATTCTTGTAACATTTTTTCATGCTCCTCAATCTTCAAGTTTCGAAGAGAATTTTTTTTTTTTTTTTTTTACTAACTTAAGCTTCTAAGGTATTCTAGAGGTATCCTCAATTGCTTTTAAAAAAATCAGACATAACAATTCTCAATGACATTAATTCAATGACTAGTGGACATATTGTATTCGGACAACAAACAAAAATCGAAACATAAAATAAAAAAATTATGCTAACTCAAACAAAATAGGTTGATATTGAGAACGATTTTGGACATGGACGGACTGGACAACCACCCAGGGATCAGGACTATAGGGACACCAATATATATTAGTTTTATATATAGCCTTATGGATAAAAAATTGTATTATATATAATATAGACCCAAATATTGAAAAGTCAAAAAAGATACAGCTAATCAAAGGGGCTGAATATAAAAACTTCGATTATGAATTTTGCTTATAGAAATATAAGAAGAACACATTTTTAGTAATACTTTATCTTTTTTTATTTTTAAATTTACATTATGAATAATGGTTGAGGATGTTGAGAAGTAGTGTTTGACAATAAGTTGTTATTAAAAAGTAATGTTTGAGATAAAGTAATGCATAATAAATTGATTTTGTAACTTAAAATGAAAACAAGATACATAGTACATGTTTATTAACGATCTTTTTGATAACCTAAAATATTTTGTACGTATTTTTATCATTAGTATTATGTCATTTAAAATAATAATAATAATATTTAATTTAATATGCGTAGTGTTGAGAAGTAAAAATTAGAGAGTCCAAATTTTATTCTTATCTCCCGTGCCTCTCTTCCTTCCCCACAAGGATGCTTCTAAAAAAAATAACAAATTTTGGGGTAAATTATATAAGGCAAAATATAGATTTGATGGACTTATTTGCAAAAAAAGTAGCTCATTTATTTATTTGAAAGGGAAAGTAAAGCTGTTCTTACTTTTCTAACGGTAAAGAAAGAAAGGAGGTGCCTTTTCCAGTTATTCTTTTTTCTGTAGAAATCGTAAACTTTTTGTACTTTTTTCGCAGAAAAAGACGACAGCAATAGGAAAACGGCTGCAGAATAGAGTTCTTCATTTTGCAAGAACCGTACCGTTTCATCATTAGCTGGTTAATATTTGCGACTAATCAATTTTAAATTTTTTTTTTAATAAGTTGTGACATATAATCTATGAGCTACGTCCAGATGCTCTGATCTGAGTTTATCAATTTATTTATTTTTTGTGATGTCCCATATAAATGACGAAACTTTGTGCACGCTGCGTTATATGTCATCCGAACTTATCAGTTATACACCAAGGCGTGATTTGATTTGGTTTGGTTTAATTTGGTTTGATTCGGTTCGCAAAAAGAAAGGTTATTTTGTATAAGGGTACAAAATTTATGATCTAATTAGACTTTGGGTACTGGATTTGTCCATTTTAAACTTTGGGTATTCGACATTTTTAGTGACACATTTTAGTAACGAAATTGGACTTTTGGTGATGAAACGAGCCTTTTATGACGAATATTCGTCACTAAAATATTTTACTAAAGAATTCGAGTATCCAAAGTCTAAATCGGACAAACCCAGTACACAAAGTTTAATTAGGTCATAAACCTAGTACCCTTATACAAAATAATCCAAAAAATTGAAAAAAAAATATATTTTTTTTCGTTTCGTTTTTTTGAAAAATTATAATTTCTGGAAAAAGAATCGGTATTTAAAAAGGCTAGGAATATAGTTAGAATATATGTTTGAACAATGATAGTTTAGTCCTAATTTTTGTAATAAATAGAGAAAAATGGGAGTAAAAATATATCCTTGGAGGTCGATGGGAAAATCATTTCTTTCCTATTTTTCTTTTCTTTGAGAACAATTTTTTTTTATGCTCTTTTTTTCGTTGGCATTCAAACACATATAATGAATGACTTTTCTTTTCCAATACTTTGATTCTGCGAACCAAACATGACATAATATGCTCATTAAATCCTGACGAGTATATATATATATTATATAATATATATATATATATATATATATATATATATTATATATATATATATATACTGTCGTCATAATTAAATTCTAATTTGGCATGCAAATAAAGATCTAAAATTTTCTCTTGGTAGAATATAAATTGTTCATGGATCATTTTCAAAGGGTATGATCACCTTTTATCCTAAAAACTCTGTTTAATTTCATACTCATCTTAAATCTTAACCTAACTTGACTGTCGGACTGGTACTGGAAGAGTTATCCCCGTCCCTCCCATGTTGGTTCTTGTACGCAAGAAAGCAATTAAGGATCAATACTTCTAACTCTTGAAGGAAAATATCACAGATTCAATCTATGAAGCTTTCCAATGATCTGTGTAAACTTCCTCGACCAGATTTCAGCATTAGATAATAAAATTAGGATTATTTTTGACAAATTAGGATTAATTACAGTATTTTAAATTTATTTATGCAATATCTTATTAATTAGTGCACCTGTCCATCTCATCAATATTTAGAGCATTACACTGACTGTTATCCCCAAACAAAGTTCACATACCTCTCCTAGACATGCCAGTCTACTATTCTAAACTTTGTGCAACTCACAAATACGCTGGCATGAGTCTCGTTTTACTCGCACAAATATCGTTACAAACGGCCGTATTAATTTTCAATTAATTTCCAGACCTGTACCCTTGTCCGTTCCAATCGAAATTAGAGGCCCAACAGGAACCTGTTTTATCCAAACAAAATTACGTTATTATTCAATTTTGAGTATACTACGTCTAGTATATTTGCACTGCACTAAATTCTAGCCCTGCATATTTTTAAATAATTAGAAAACACCGTGCGCATTAATTTCTAATAAATTAATACGGTGACCCGCATCGCCCAAAACCAGGCCCAGCCCCTGCCCAGACTCACCCCCACACCCTCAAGACCCTCACTGAACACCGCCTCTCATTTCTGTTCATTACAACGCCCTAGGAATGAGGTATTTTTCTCAAACAAATTCATAATTGTGCAATTTCCCAATTTAATAGGGCTCTTGTGCAATTTGTGAAACTGCAGGGTTTTATCTGCAAATTTTACATGTGCGAGGTGTCCACCTCCCATTGAAGGGTGATTCTCTACCGTTCATTCCAAATTAAGCCTAGATGCAATGAACTTACATGCATTTATGAACCTAAAAATATCTTAAAATATCTAGATATTTAAATGCATGAAAATACCTAAATACCCCTAACCCTAACCCTTAAAATCCTATAACCCCCCCCCCCTCTCAAACCAAACCCTCACTCTCCTCCCTCAGCCTTCCCCCACCTTCGGCCACTTCACCACCGCCTCGCCCCTCCCTCGGTTTCCCCCCGGCCACTGCGCCACCGCCCTAGCCGCCGCCACCCACCGCCGGCAGTCCCCACACCACCATCACCAACATCTCCACCAACACCCCCCCGCACACCCGAGCTCCCCTAAACCACCACCCCCGCCACCTCAGACCACCATCACCTTCGCCGTCGCCTCCGCCACAGGACCACCACCGCCACACCCCCCACGGCCGCCGCAACCACCGCCACCACTGCCAACAGCGCACCCGACCACAGCACGGCCAGTCCCCCCCGACCTCCCTAAACACCACCACCGCCACCACAGACCTCCGCCACCACCACTACCACCTTCGCCACCACCTCCTCCGCCGCCCTGCCACCCTGCACCGCCGCCTCTGTCGTTGCAGCTGCCACAGCTGCCGCTGCTACTGCTACTGAATCTGCTACTGCTACTGCTGCGGCTGACCCCGCCACCGACCCGCCAGACCTCCGCCCCTCCCCCCCCCCGCCGGCGACGACGACCGTGAGCCCCCCCGACACGTCAGGTACCCCCCTACTTATACGAATACGTATATATATATATATATATATATATATATATATATATATATATATATATATATATATTATGTATATACATATGTATATTTTATGTATTATTAAATATATACAGTATATATATTATATATTATACTATTATACATATATATATATATACTAATATATTATATATGTATATTTGTACATGTATTATTATTATTGTATAATATATTATATATATATATATATATATATATATATATATATATATATACATATGTATATTTATATATATATATGAATTTATTATGTATTTATATTTATATATACAGTATATATAATTATATTATAATATATAACTATTATATATATATATATATATATATATATATATATATATATATATATATATATATATATATATATATATATATACTGTATTATACTATTAAATATATATATATATATATACTATTAAATATATATATATATATATATATATATATATATATATATATATATATATATATATATATATATATATATATATATATATATATACTATATTATATATACTATTAAATATATATATGTATACTATATATGTATATATATATATATATTATCATATTATATTATATATATACTATTAAATATATATACACTATATTAAGTATCTATACTTTTATATATTATATATATATATATATATATATATATATATATATATATATATATATATATATATATATATAATATATATTATTATTATTATACTATTTTTATTATTATACTATTTAATATATATATTATATATATATATATATATATTTAAATATATATAAATACATATATATTTATTATTATGTATTATATAATATATTTATATATATATGTTATACTATACTATATTTATATGTATATATTTATATTTATATACTTTAATATGTATTATATATATTTAATTATTATTTATGTCTTAATTATATATATATATATATAAGTATGAATATATACTATACTATATAAATATATAAAGTACGCTTTTTATTAAATGTTAAATTCACGAACTCCTGTACGTCTTGAACAGATTGCACCTACGACGCAGTTAGTGATCCCAGGTCACAGGACCCTCCAGACACAACTGCGGGAACAGGTTTTTGGCATGCCCAACTTGAGGACGTAGGCAAGTATACCTTGCCAAGTTTTACTGTTTAAACATTAAACTGTTGTATGTCATTCTGTTTCAAATTACATATAACTGTGCGCGTCCGAGATTGCCTCGGGTGTCGTCGACGAATACGTTGACATGTAGTGTAACTGACTTAGACTTTAGGAGACTTACCTATATTACGAGGGTATTCTAATATCCTCCTAGACCCTGACACTTGTACATGCAACACGATTGCAGTTCATATTGGGATACGAGTTTGCGTACTCGATTAGCTACCGGTGCGTGTGACGTGCATCACGACTTAGCAAGAAATCAGGACTATTCAGGAAAAGTTACGACTTGGCATATAGCTACGTGGTTTGCACGTTGTGGATTCGATTGTATAACCGTATTGGACGGAAAAGATAACTAGTAGGCGTATGGGACACCCACCTTCTTTATTATAGATACCACACTCTTCGGAGTGATACGGACATTTATATACTTTGCAGATACCATGTTCCTTAGAGTGTTGGACGATATATATATATACAGATACCTCATTCTTCGGAATGATGGACGTTGCAGATACCACACTCAAAAGGACGTTGGACGATATGCCTACGCCTACCCCATACGTACCAAGGTTGTCTTTATATTGCATTCACTTAGATGGTTAGCTCACCCTTTATTTATTCAGTATTTATATATGGCATATTTTTATGTATCTTGTTATGTCCCACTGAGGATCTGGTTCCCTTCTAGATCTAGACGAGGTGTACTACCCCACAGTGTACGAACCCGGGCAGGAGACGAGGTACGTAACTGAGGAAGAGCTAGAGGTGCTACCATCAGAGTATGCCTGATCTTTAGTAGTAAGTGCACCTGGAGCTGGAGCCTCTTCTCCCTGATCTTTAGTAGTATGTTCATCTGGAGCTGGAGCCTCTTACCTAGATAGATGATGCTCTAGTCTTATTATGTTTCAGCACTTTTATCTTTATCTTTTGTAGTGGGTTTATTCCCACCAGGCATATCTGATTTGTACTTTGACATTTCAGACTCAGCGCTATATATTCCAGCACTTATTTCAGTACTCCTTGATATTTTGTGGATGAGATTAGACTTTACCTGTATTAAACTTGTTAGTATTTGAGGACATCGTAGCACGTCCCTTTGGGTCCATTAATTGGGTAATCCCTTAGTGACGTGTCAGCTGGCCAATGCCACGTGGCCTGGTTCCGTATATTTTGGGACTGGGCGTGACATGGTTTTATTTTTTATTGGTGGCCCATGCAGGTCAAGTTAGTTGCTAGTAGTATGATAACATACCCAGCAAGCCTGCTATAGGATAGGAATTACTAGGTCTCATCCACTCTGACTTCATCCTTAAATTTCTGCATCCTGCTTGATTATTATTATTTTTCCTTTGTACTTTTCTAATTATTCTATCTTCTTCACAAATATGGACGTACCCAGTGGACACGCAACTGATGGGGTTGACCAAGCAACAGACCCCTCACAAGATGTCCATAGGACCCCGACCACCCCGAGAGACCAGTCCCCGAGATGGACACTGGTTTATCCAACAACCCCGTACCTTTATGAGGGTTCTACCCAGAAAGCTACGCCAGCCCAGCAGGAAGGGCAGACCTCCCAGGCACCGACACCACAGGCGAAGACACCTTTGCCTCCACCTCCACCCCTTCCAGCCCTGATGCCCCTAACTTGAGGGACAGCCGCAGATGTTCCAATTCTTTCAAGCCATGATGCAGGCACAGTGGCATCAGATCGAAACTTTGAGGCAGAGCCTGATGACAGCTCTAGAGAGGACATCTACTCCAGCACCAGCATCAGCACCTGTCCAACCAGCTGGCACTGTCCGAGGCTTTCGCCAGATAGGCCTGGGAACCTTTTTGGGCAGCAAAACTCCGGAGGAGATCTCAGATTGGGTCTCTAACACGAAGATGCTATTGGAGGGTTCACAGCTTCACCCAGACCTATGAATGACCGCAGTGAGTGTCACGACCCGCACCCAAACATGAGTCGTGGGTACGTCCAGCCTATGTCGCAGCATCGGCGGTAGAACGCTGTCTAGATCTACTATCTAGCTAACAATCTCACGCAATCAATATATAAACCTATCAAGATCTCAAATCTAAATGGAGGAGCAATATCAAAATGATAATCATAAGTACTCAATCACGAATCTAAGCACGATAAGATAACACAGAAGACTAACAACTACAAAGTCTAAACAACTACAGCTAAAAACAACCACAATAATAATAATAATACAATAATATCCAAAATCATATACAATACAAGGTCTCAATCCAAAATCGGAGACAAATTCGGTGCTAAAAGCTAATAAAAAAATAACAGGTCTTAGTGATCCCGGCTACCAACCCGGAAATCACTCATAAACTAGAGGGTCCCTGTCTGCACCATCGACAGGCTGAGGTCCATAAAATATTGGACACCACTCCTCCGGATACTCTAGAAAAAATATGTTCAGTCAGAACTGGAGCAAGTACACCTCTAACAGCAGTTCCAGTTAAATGATAAAAACTATAAAACACTTATAGCAAGTAGCAAGGAGAATAAAATAAAGTATGAAACAAAAAATATACATATCATTGGTGCATAAAGGTAAAGATGCATGAATATCAGAAGCAAGATAGTAATGACTGCAAGATACAAGAAATCTAAACTAAGATCAAGTCTGTGCACAATAACGTGTAGTGAATCCAGCATGAAATACATGTAATGAGTCAAGTCCAGAAACTATAAGTGAGACCAGCAAGAAATGCAAGAGAGTCCAGACTATAAAGAATGAACTCGTGTCTTTGAAATACCTGTTTCGACATATAAACGGCTAGGGGTAAGTACGGCTCATCGCGTACTGGGTGTGCGGCTGCTATCATTCCAGATTAGACCAGAGGGGGTAATTCCTGATGATTCCAGATGGGAATATTTGTCACGCCCCGATTTCGCCTAATCGATAATCGTCCCTCGGGCGTGATGCCGTGCACGCGTAGGGCGGCGCGTGCACAAGGCCTTAGGCATAAGGATATTCTTTAGATCAATGCAACAGAGTAGACAAATAAGATAACACAAGGTTGAGGCATAGAAAAGTTTCTCTTTTATTTATAATGAACATCTTGTTATATTGCTTGACTCAAAAGTATAAAATGCCCCACGGGCTTACAAACTTGGACGCAAAATGAGATAGCCGATTACAACACGAGTCTCCTCTCACAACATCGGGGCGTGACATATTGGTATCAGAGCATGCTTCAGATCCTTTGACCTCACAAAGAAAGTTTCTAAAGAGGACCTTGTTCCTTCCGAGTAGACCCTTGAATTCGCTTGGCCAAAATGAGATGCGTTCCATACAATAAGTCTAAATATTTTTGAAAAGTGCGTGGGAATTATACGATTGCTTGGACGGGATTATGATGTGAGGGCTTTTGTCCCAACTCATAGAG